>OZ024741.1:299610825-299615825 GCA_964016885.1 Eledone cirrhosa
AGGGTTTTAGTTCGGTAACGGCAGAATAATGTTCGTTCAATTCTGTTATTAAGCAGTTTCTTCTTGTGTGTGATTATGTAATACATCTCAATATTACATAATTTGCAGAAATTTTGGCTCCTGGAAAAGCTTTGGGTTTTAGCTAATTTCTCCCATTTTAGGGTAAACTTTTGATCGCTATCCCTGAGTGTCCAAGCTTTTTCTGCTAAAGTTGTTACATTTCTTTGGCTCTGGTGTTTTATTGAGTAAGAATGCCTATATAATCGAGATTTAAATGATGTTGCCGTTGATCCCACGTAATACCACTCGTTGCCTCCGGATTAAATGGTACACTTATAGATGATATCTTTTTCAAGGCAGTTATTGCTGAGAGGGCAATTGTCAGGATAGGTGCAGTTACATATGTATGTGTGTATGTATGTATGCATATATATATATATATATATATGCATACATACATACACACATACATATACACATTCTTTATGTAGGCGGATAGTACCTGATTTTGGAGTCGCAGAAACCAAATACTGGATTTTACAAACAGTCCAGGATCCGGGTAAATTATCAATCACATATATATTTATTGTCTGACCCGAATTACTTGGTCGTTTATTTTGGCAGTGCGGATGATCTGTTTAACCATCATCTCAGTGTGTTTGGCCCTTAACGTATGTTGTAGCTCTGATTCACATGAATCATCGAGCGCTTGCCACACATATCGGACGTTGATTTTCGTTAATTCCTGAGCTGAAATACGATTCTCGCTAATTTATATTTGTATTAATCACCAGAGTCTAGCTATTGAGCAGTTAATTTTATTGATTTTTTTAGTTGCTTCTATTGACTGTTGAATAGCTCTGTTATGTTTAACCATTCTGTCGAGAGCTTTATTCGATTTGTGATATTTTGCATTCTCGCAATATTATACATAACTGAATTCATTCGCCTAATATAAGTGTTGCCTCCCTTGCTGAACTCCACGTGGGGTCAGTAATAGCCACACTTATGTATAGCATTTGGAGCAAAAACCCGTTGATAACACGGCTTCCTTGTTCAATCATCTTACCAGAAGCCCAACATTCTTTATGTAGGCGGACAGTACCTGATTTTGGAGTCGCAGAAACCAAATACTGGATTTTACCAACAGTACAGGGTCCGGGTAAATTATCAATCACATATATTTTTATTGTTTGACCCGAATTACTTGGTCGTTTGTTTTGGCTATGCGGATGACCTGTTTAACCACCATCTCAGTGTGTTTGGCCCTTAACGTATGTTGTAGCTCTGATTCACATGAATCATCGAGCGCTTGCCACCCATATCGGACGTTGATTTTCGTTAATTCCTGAGCTGAAATACGATTCTCGGTAATTTATATATATATATATATATATATATATATATATATATATATATATATACAATATATTACTAACATATGTATATATATATATATACAATATATTACTATTTGGAAACTACATTTATAAAACCATATTTATTTTATTATATATATTTCAAGGGAAACCAAGGTAAATTACAGATTTGTTTTATAAATAAATATTGACATACCCAGAAAAAGGCAACCTTAACCGTTGGAGCTTCCTGGATATATATATATATATATATATATATATATATATATATATATATATATATATATAGCTGCATATATATATATATATAGCTGCATATATATATATATACATATATATCCAGGAAGCTCCAACGGTTAAGGTTGCCTTTTTTCCGGGTATGTCAATATTTATTTATAAAACAAACCTGTAATTTATCTGATGAGAGTGCATATATATATATATATCCCAACTGGTGCTCGAACCAACGAGGTGCCACAAAAACGTCCTAGACTTAATGTTCAGCAATCACACTGACAATATCCACAATATGACAATATCCACAATATGACTCTCTGGTCATGACATGGTTCTCTGTGATCTGAGATTCCACCGTCCAATATACAAACCCAATGTCATCTCTCCTGTCCATCCGTTTGACGCTATGGATTTCCACAATGCAAACTGGGAAGCGATCAGTCATGATCTTGCACATGTCGACTGGTCCTTCACGCACACTCATACACCCACTAACATCAAAAAGTCCTGGCAGACATTTGTGGACACTGTTACAAACATATGTGCTAAGCACACCCCATTAAGAACTATAAACAAATCTAAGAGCAGAATCCCTAGAAGTAGAAAAATGCTCATCAGAAAAATTAAGAGAACGAACAAAAACATCAACAAGCTGAAATACTGTCAGCAGCAACACATCAACTTGACTGCCATTTCATCACTAGAGATTAAAAAACATAACCTCCAAAACAACATAATGTCCCTCATCAACAATCAGAGAAGAGCTGAAGAGGCCTGGGCCATTGAGAAGATCAAACTCAATCCCAAAGTGTTCTTTTCATTTGCAAAAAAACACAAAATCACTGGCTCTACTGTTGGCCCTCTAATTGATGAAAATGGCACTCTTCAAGACAATGCTAAAACCATGGGTGAGATACTGCAGAAACAATACTGCTCTGTTTTCAGCAATCCTGATATGGCCGATCTGGGCTGTATCGGCGATGTTACTCCCCATTACACCTTATCGGACATAACGTTTGTCGCCCCTGATGTCTTAGCGGCAATAAAGGAAATCAAGCATAATTCAGCAGTAGGTCCCGATAGGTTCCCTGCTTGTGTCTTGAAGGCGTGTCAACACCAACTTGCATCTCCTCTTGCCAATCTGTGGCGGAACTCACTGGATGCTGGATATGTGCCAGAAAACCTTCTATGCCAGTCTGTTGTCCCAGTTTTCAAAAAGGGAAACAAATCCCTTGCCGTGAATTACCGTCCAATCTCACTCACCTCTCATATCATTAAGGTATTTGAGAGAGTGGTGAGATCGCGAATGACCCACTTCCTTGAGAGTAACAATATGCTGAACTCCAACCAGCATGGATTCCGTAATGGAAGGGATTGCCTGACGCAGCTACTGCATCACTTTGATGACATTTTGAGAGCCTTGGGAGAGGGTTCCAACACTGATGTTATCTACCTTGATTTCAGCAAGGCCTTTGACAGGGTTGATCATAACATTCTACTGAGAAAGCTGTCCAATATTGGTGTCACTGGAAAGCTGTTGCAGTGGATCAAGAGCTTCCTGTCAAACAGAACCCAACATGTTGTAGTTGAAGTAGTCAAATCCAGCCCAGCCAAAGTCAGTAGTGGGGTCCCACAAGGCACTATGTTGGGCCCACTTCTCTTCATCATCTATATTAATGACATCACTGACATCATCAAACACAGCAACATTAACATTTTCGCTGATGATTCCAAGCTCCAAAAGGTCATCAATGGCGTTGATGACCGGATAGGCCTTCAGTCAGACCTACTGGCTGTTACCCAATGGGCGGAAAAGAACAACATGTTACTGAACGAAGACAAATTCGAACTGATCCACTTTGGAAAAGAGGATGCTCTGAAACTCCCGTACTCCCTTCCCTCCGGGGAAACTCTCGTGGCATCTAACAACATCAGAGACTTGGAAGTAACCGTGGACAGCAACATAAGCTGGGCCACGCATATAAGCAGCAAAGTTGACATGGCCCGCAGAATGTGTTCCTGGATCCTCAGAACCTTCCAGTCGAGAGATTCCCACACCATTATCTTTCTCTTCTCTACTTTTGCCCGACCACACCTTGAATACTGTTGTCCAGTGTGGTCTCCCCACACGAAACAAAGTATCATGAAACTTGAAGCTCCTCAAAGGGCAATCACGAAAAAGATAGATGGCATGTCAGACCTTGACTACTGGGGTCGACTAGAAAACCTGAAACTTTACTCACTCCAACGTCGCCGTGAGCGTTATATTATCTGCATGATGTGGAAAATGTTCCATCATCACTGCCCAAATGATGTTGGCATCGCCTTCAAGATACACCCAAGGCTTGGGCCCTGTGCTATCCGTCCCATACAAAAATCTAAATCGCAACTCATAACAACAATACGGCACAATTATTTCACCTCAAACGGCCCTGCTCTCTTCAACATCACACCAGGACACGTCAAAACAGAAACTGACCACACAAAATTCAAGAAGTCTTTGGACAAATTCCTCCAAGTAATCCCGGACAAACCACCCACACCCGGATATGTCTCCGCAAACAGTAATTCTCTTCTCGAATGGACCATGGTGCCCAAATCCTGAATTGAAAGACTTCGCCAGGTGGTGCTATTAAGTTAGACATGGCCTGGGCCAATACTGGCCAAAACATTTCAAAGTTATTCCAAGTTATATATATATATATATATATATATATATATATATATATATATATATATATATATATATAAAAGACGTAAAATAAGAAAATTTAAAAAATTAAAAGAATTAACTTACTTACTAAAATTTCCACTCCAGGAGTGAAAATTATAGTAAGTAAGTTAATTTTTAAAATTTTTAAAAATTTTCTTATTTTACGTCTTTTATATTATTGTTCTGCATCCTCCTGCATTGAACCACCTAGGTACTATGACATAACCTGTGTCTTTGCTAGCATTAGCGTACATCTGTACGCATATGTTAGTAGATATACTAAATTCTCTCTCTCTCTCTATATATATATATATGTATATATATATATATACATGCACATAAATATACATATACATATACATATATACACACACATATATATATATACACATATATATATATAGGAACGAGTGGACCCCGACGGCTGAGCTCAAGCCGTTTCGACGGCTAATTCTGGACAGAATAAATTCCAATTAACCACTCTACTACCCTAAGTATTGAGTACTTTGGTGCGTTATTGTCCACCTGGTTCCTTACCACATTTCCTCCGTTATATATATATATATATATATATATATATATATATATATATATATATATATATATATATATACATATATATATATGTGTATATATGTATATGTATAAGTATATGTATGTGTATGTGTATA
>OZ024741.1:299623325-299713325 GCA_964016885.1 Eledone cirrhosa
GTAAGTATGAGCATGTAAGTATGTGTATGTGAGTATATGTATTTTGTAGAGGTGTGCATATATGTTTGTGTGTGAATGCGTGGGCGAAAGGATACGTACACTTGAAAGAAAAATTTAAGTCTGAATGTTAATTAAGTGCAAACACAAAACCAACCACGCATATCTGTACTATCTCTAATCCTTCTATAGATTTAGAAAAATAACCAATAATATATTGGTCAAAACAACAGATGGGAATCTAATTACTCACTGCCACCAAAAATTCTCACTGCTATCAAAAAACCACTCCCTCAACTATTCTTCTAACAACTTCACCCCTCCCTCCTAATATTCTCTATAAAAACCAAACAGGTCCTCAGTAAAATTATTCCGACGAAATGACAGTTGATAATAACATTGAAATATTGAATGTCTGCATAACTAATACTTTGTAGATAGCAGCTGTTTTCAGGTTATGTAACTGTTATAGAAACACGTGTCAATAAATTCCTTTTAACTAAACTGTATCCATTAAAATCCTTCTATTTTTCTCCGGATTACTTTTGGAACTACAACTGGAACCGTCGAGCAAACTCTACGTGAGCTGTCCATCTACTGTGTGTAATATTTATATTACAACACTACGGAAAATACTGTATATATATATATATATATATATATATATATATATATATATATATATATATATATATATATACATGTGTGTGTGTATGTGAATGTGTCTGTTGACACCTGGAATATAGCTTAAGAGAAACATAACAATAATGATATGATCGGCACCCAATATGTTGAACTGGTTTATAGAATTCTCTTGGCCTTTGTCACTCTAAGTAGAGTTTTAAAGAATTTCCCGTTTCTTTAAATCCATCAACCATGATCGACCCATTGTTAGCTTAAGAGAATCTTAAAAATAAGGAGTGGCACCCCAATCTGAACTAGTTTATAGAATTCTTTCGGCTTTTGTCACTCTAAATAAAAATTATAACCTTAAAGAATTAGCTTTTAATGAATTCCATTTCTTTCAACCAATGACTTTTCAATTTTCTGGTCACCTGTAGTGCCATACATCCTGTTTGCTTTAATGCTTGGTCGTAAACAATTTGTTCCGTAACTGTGCATTGCAATGGGTTTTTATTATTATTGTTATTGCTAATATTTGCAGAGAGGCAGTAATATCACGTAATGTTTACTCTTTTTCATATAAATATAAAATGAATTCATGATGTATCCTGTTTATTTCCATGTTTAACTATGTCATCAATTATTTTCACTTCAAATTTATTGGAAATAAGAGATTATTTGCGTTTCCTTTCATACGTTTCAAATTAAACATAAGTTGGTAAAGTTAATTCCTTAAATATCTTCTCTTAAATGAAATCTCATAGAATAGAAAAACACAGACGCAACAAAATATGTAATACAGATTATATTGAATCAGAAACAGTCAAGGCAAGGAAATAATTCGAAACAAAAAATGTATTCTACCAGCGTCATTAATAATATCACATCAAAGATCATCCTCTGTATTGGGTCTAACAAACTTGTAAAATTACTAACTATCCAGGTCACCATCTTTGAATTAATCACACAAAATGTTATCACTTCGTTATAATACGGCTATGTTTTTTAATAGGACTCTCCAATTAAAACAAAGAAAGTAGAGGAGATAATCTAGAATTTGTGTTTATTTGTAAAATAAGGTGTAATTTAATATTGAATATCTGTTAACATTCAGTTAGCTACTACATTCATGCTGAGGATTTCGGTGAATTATCTAAACATAAAAGAATATTATATCCCACTGCCAAAGAATATACAGTCACGCATATATAATATGTCACTACTGATGTCAGAATAAGTCTGAAATATGCGTGGAATTGTGTTATACATGTTGGACTTTGAAAATAGTATTTTTCATTTATATCGCTTCTTTGTGAAGAGAATATTATTCCCGGTTATCGTTTTAATGTTCCACACTTTAAATCTACAAACAGCAGCACATGATATGTATCATCATTATGAATTAATTGGAGACAGATAAAACATTAAAAATGAAATAATATATTTCTTATCTCAGGAATAAAAGTCACCAATAGAGTTTTGTATATATATGTATGAATACAGAGAATCCTACGCAATGTTGCTTATTAAAATAAAATCTGCATTAATTGCATTATAAGGGGGATATCCTACATAGCAGGTGAGCACTATTTAGTATGTAGGTTTAATTCATACAAGCTGCCCTTTTTTCTATATCAAAACCACATTCCTAATACATAGAGACACATATACTTGCATACATACATATATACATGCATAGATACATACATACATGCACACAGAAAAAATGGGTACGCCTTAGTTTCGAGAATTGCTCTCCCTTAATGCTCTTAACATGCATGGGCGACACGAACATGACATTTTAGTATTTCCAAGGACTCAGATTTCCTTTTGCATATGCTGCAGTGAAAGACAAAAATGAAACGGCCATGCTCTCGCAACACACATTAAAGTAGTTTACTTCAAGTGATGCCTGCGCTTGAAGCTTTTTTAAGCGAAGAAAGGTCTTGCAATTGACCAATCTCACTCTATTAACAACGGTATCGAAAAAGGAACTGGTCAACATCATTCCCTGCCACTGAGTCGCAGGGTTTTCATCATAATTTCCTTCACCTATAATCATGTCTCAACAAGAATTAAAGGTGTCTCATTCCGATGGGATAACCACGCGCTCGGGCATGAAACATAGTTTTTCCATGCTCTCGTGCATACTTACATGCACACATACATGTTGATTGCTACGTCTTGTCAGAAGCGTGCTATCCCTTCATTGAACATTGCAGGATCATGTGCAAGTTTGTGACGTTTCAAACCCGCTTTTGTTGTTGATACGTTCACAGATGTGACACTTGAACTGTCTCTCTCCTTCCAATACGGCCGGGGTATGTTTTTATGTATTTTACCATGGCAGGGCAGACCACCCGATGACTTGAAAATCAAGCCACATTCACTGCAAATATGCTGAGGAGTGTGTGGCAGTAGAACCATCTGATAGTTGGCTCGTGTAATTCAGATAGTTAAGAAAACAAGCTCGTATCAGAAGAAATCGGCCACATACATTGTACCTCAAATCTTGCTGAAACTTAATCCCACTTACAAACTGAACGCTTCAAAACAGTATACTCCACTCGCTTTTTCTCAAAGACATAACAACCATATTTGATTATCTTTCTCTTGAACCAGTCTCTCTCAGATCTCCATATCAATCTTCAGAGCTTTAAGATTGTCTTTTAAGGCATCCTTAAACCGCCTCTTTGGTTTATGCAGTGGCCTTTTTCCTCTGGCGAGCTCTCCATAAAACATCTGTTTAGGCCGACTTCCATCCTCCATCCTGACCACATGACCAGCGCACCTGGTTCATAATAATCTTCCTCTCAATACTAGTGCTTCCAGCTTTCTCAAGTACCGCAGCATCAGGTGTGTAAGAGGATCACTTGATGTTCAGGATACGTCGTATACAATGCTGATGAAATATTTCCATCTGCCTGATATGAGGCCTATAGGTTGTCCACGATTCACATCCATATAGCAGGGCTGTAAGAACACAGGCCTCATACACAGAGAATTTTGTGTTTTTCGTGATACGCCGATTTGACCAGCCTCGCTTGTCAAGCTTCCCGAAAGCAGGAATTGCTCACGCAATCCTGTGATCTATTTCAGCATCGAGAGTACAATATGTACTAAGTGTACTTCCAAGATACACAAACTTGTCTGCCACCTCAAGACTTTTTTCTCTCACGAAAACATCTGGTTCCACATACACTTTCCCAATTGGTGGAGTGTACATGACCTTTGACTTTTTTAGACTAATATTTAGCCCCAAAAGAATACATGCATTGGAAAAGGTGTCCAATATCAACTTCATGTCCTCTCATGTAACAGCCACAAATTCTGCATCATCAGCATACAGGAAATCCCTAACAAGGGTGCCGAACGTTTTGGACTTGGTGTTAAACCGTCTTAGATTAAATACTTTGCCAGTGGTTATCATTTGCAAGTATACACCGATTTCGAAATCTTGGAAGGCAAAGTAAATGGGAAACAGTGTGGGTGCATATTTATCACCTTGTTTAACATCGATCTCCACAGAAATTGGCTCTGAAAGTCCCATTAAAATTCGCTTTTGCTTTCATATCTTGAAGGAGTTTCTTGAATATTCCAAGGAATCGATGGAGGCATGCAAGGTTCCCTAATATGACTCACAATGCACTACAATTAACAGTAGCAACAGCTTTGGTAAGGTCCACAAACACCTGATAACATGGCGCTTGCTGCTCAACACATTTCTCCATAAGCTGACTGGCTGTGAAAACCACGTCGATAGTGTCCCACCCAGATCTGAATCCATGCTGCGTCTCAGCGATGGCACCGTGGCAGATCAATTTTATTAGACGATTCAGAAAGACCTTGGATAAGACTTTTCCTACAATTTCGAACGGACTTATACCACGATAAAAACAGCATTACGACTTGGAGCCTTTGCCCTTGTAAATCGAGAGTAAAATAGAATCTACTCAGTCTTGCGGGACAGGCTCACCATGCAATACAGATAAGACTAGCACATGAATGGCCAAAGGGTCATTCCATCTCAAATCACCCAAAGGGTCCCAGGTTACCCCCCTTAGATCCCCCTGAAAAACATCATGCTGACTCGTGAACCTATATGATGGAAAAATAGCAAGAATTAGGTCAATGTCTTTGATAGTTTTGAAATTGTAAGCCTTTAAAATATTAATTAATTATTCTTTTTTTTTCCGAATGGACCAGCTTGGACCAACTTGAGACATCCATTTCTCCTTTAATAAGGTAAGCTCAACTTTGTAATCGTGTGTTTGGGGTTAACGCTTTCTATAAGTTCAAATATCACATCAAGTGTATTTTGCATATTATTCCATCTACAGGCCTCTGATTATTGCCAAGAATTAAGTGTACAGCATATGTATGCCTCTTTTATGTATTTCTATCTCAAGAATGGACCAATTCGTTTAAAAGGTTGTAAACGTGTAATTGGGACGCTAAACACAGACGGTAGACAGAATGAGTCATTCTAAATGTCTGATATGGAGTTCCGAAAATATCATAACATCAAACCGAGAAAGATACTTCTTGCAATCAACGAACAGGAAACCCCACGAAGTAGCTACGGCACAAATGTGGAAGGTCATCGCTTGATAATAAACGTAGCCTGTGCAAAACAAATACTGAATATGGTAGCCATGTTATTGCCAAATGTGAAACAATATTCTCTCATTACTAACTCCCCGTGATGCATGGGATATCTAGAAAGATCTGGACAGCATTACGAAAATAAAATCACTTATGTAGGAATATTTTGGGAATGATTGTTTATAGGAATACTAGCAAATTGAAGCACAATTGGCCTGGTATTACTGTTTGGGACCACACATTAAAACATGATTTGTTGTAGAATTAAGCTGTGCACGTGGAGCCAATATTGAAAGTAAAATGCATCAGAATGAGGATATCCTCCGACCATTGATGGGGAGTTTCCAGATCCAGTATACAAAATACACATTCAGCTTCTTCCATATTATTATTGTATAACGGATCTTCAATTTGTAGGGAAAGAATGTAACTCCTTAATTCATATTCTACAAATTGCCGCGAACATAGAACCTTTAAAACCTGTAAAACATTTTTACAATTCAAAGGTTGAAAGCTTACACAAGCAACAACGACAATTTCCTTTTCTTTACAACTTTCCTATCGTGAAGATGGCCTGTCGAAAATAAACCGAAAATTATGTGAGAGAAGAACCAATGTACGTTCTTACAAACAAACATATAGGAAAACCGTCTGTTGGCAATAAAGGTAGTCTGTGCAAACCAAGATTATACCTATTATTATTCATACTGCAGTATATATAACAAGAATAAGGTATGACTCTAGTAGCATTTGTGAAAAGAAAGAACGCATCCCTTTAATTCATAAGCTATAAATGGCCACGGCATCTGGAATGATGAAATTCTGTGAAACAGTTTCGCGATTGAAAGAATGAACTTTTACACGAAAGGCAACGAATGTGAAAAGTAAATTCAAATTTAAGACATACATATATACATAGATTCAAACATAAACGCAAGCATACATAAACACAAATACACACAGACATAAATATACATATATATCGACATTCGATCGACTTTCCTCAAATCAAACCGAGTAAACAATGTTTCCATTGGACTTTCCAATTTCTAATACTATCTATCGGTTGCAACTTCAGGTAGAATGAGCAACGTGAACTAAGGTGTGTTGCTTTAGGATATAACGCATTGCCGGGCCGTGAATCGAATCATAACCTCACGATTGAGAATGCAATTCCCTAACTACTCAGCCACGCACCTTCATATATATATATATATATATATATATATATATATATATATATATATATATATATATATATATATATATGTATATATATATATATATATATATATATATATATATATATATAGAGGCACTTAGGTAGGTAAACAAGAGTGTTAGGTTGGTAGATCTGGTGGCAAATTCTTTATATGATTGATATAGTCTGTGTGTGGAGAAATGTTATAAGCATTAAAAATAGTGCAAGCATTAAAAGTGTTAAAAGTATTGGAGATGCACAGCGCAGGGAAGTCAAGTATTTCATGTACTTCGGCATTTTCATGGTCAGGGGAGTGTATTTTTCGATTATATGCCCTTCACATAATCCACGACAATCCAGGTAGAGATCGTAGTCTGGTGTTCTTTAGTTCAATACAGGAGGCTGTTACGTTTCGAGAAACGCCATTTTTAATGCTTATAATAGTTTTAATGCTTATAATATTTCTCCACACACAGACTATATCAATCATATAAAGAATTTGCCACCAGATCTACCAACCTAACATTCTTGTTTACCTACCTAAGTGCCTCTACCACACATATCTCTCTGCCACACTATATAAACAAGACGCACATGCGTGCCAGTAATATACCATTTGAACTATATAACCGCTTATCTTCATGTTGTATTTTAACCTGTATTTTTGATTTTTGATTGTACCTCTTAATATAAATGTAATCTCGAAGTGTGTACTGCCACTCTAAATTCTGTAATGAATGTTGACCCACAATGTTTGAATATGTATCAATGTTTGAATATGTATCGGTATGTCTCTCGGCTGAAAAGGAGGTCATATAACTGTCCATGCATTAATAAATTGCTCCGAAGAATCCAAACCTCGGTTTGGAGGAAACAGCTGTAAGCACAATAATATTTTGAACAGTTCTTTGATTCTTATATTTCATATATATATATATATATATATATATACACATACATACATATACGTATATATATATATAATTATATATATATATATATATATATTTATATATATAATTATATATATACATATATATATATATATATATATATATATATTTATATATATATATATATAAATATATATATACGTATATGTATGTATGTGTATATATATATATATATATGATTATATATATGGTATATATATGATTATATATATGATATATATATATATATGATTTGGAAATTTCATGCATCCGAAATAAAAGCATATGCCACCAGTTGATTTACTAGTCACCTTTTATTACTAGCCAGATAACTAAGCTCTTATTGGTTTATCAACCAAATGCATATTATTTGTCATCAATTCTATTTCATTTGACATTGTGTAATATACTTAATGTCTTATTTTGTCCTCTATTTATCCTCGTCTCTTTGTATTTCATTGGTGTGTGTGTGGTGTATACATGTGTGTATGCACCTTTGTGTGTCAGCGTATGCTTTTTGTCTTTTATGTTTCTCTATAGTGAACGTCTCTCTGGGAATACTGTGAGTTTGTGTATACTCAAACATCTCCTTACATTTGTATATAAGTAGGTTGTTGTCTATACTGTAATTCCCATCTACAAGCTAATCGCTGCTTTCAACACACTCCTCTTTCTCCACCACTGTTTTGCTATACTATGTTTATAATCCACCCCAACACTACGACCTAAATTAAATTAGACTTTATAGGTGATTTTAAGTCAGTTTACATTGACTTAAATCGAAGCCCTAACACTTGAACAACTTCCCCACCTTTTGAGATAAATTAATATTATTATATGCTGCATGTAATTTGAAGAGTTTTATCATTTGTTTCATTTTTACAACGTTTTATCAACAAGTTTTGAAATACTCATTAATTGTTTTCAGTATGAAAATATGCATTTATGTAGAGGTGCGCTGATTTAATTATTTCAAATATATATGGAATTGATGTATTACAATTGTAACATATGAAAAGTATTCAGTAAATATGGTTGAAAGTTTTTTTTCCCCATATACATTTGCAAGATTTCTAATTAATTTACATTTAATGAGAGCGTTGTACATTAACGAGAGATTAAAACTATTAGCATGAGATGCTAGGATAATGGTAGTTGTTTCATCCGTTAATATTACATCACAATTACGGCTTTCTTGATATTGTTACAATGGTTAACCGATTGTGGTTCAAACAAACGGGATTAATATTTACATAATTGATGTTGATTCCCAACCTTCCAAACCAGTGAGCATAAATATGCATATATCCCTCGATTTACATGTGTCCAGTTACACACCCACCCCTATATATGTATATATCTATATATATATATATATATTGAAGAGTTAAACAAAATTCAATGAGTATATCAAAGAATGAGCTTTACAATAGATAGGAAGCACTCTACGGCAAAATAATTTTCCTGAGTTATTAATATTAGAATATAAATAAAATAGATGTATATGTCATGTATCATTATATTTTGTCTGATGAGGTCGTACTTTTCTACATCCGAAATATGTATAATAAAATGCAATTGATCAAAAGAACATTTATTTTATTAATATTTATATTCTAATATATATATAAATACATATAAGGCTGGGTGGGTGGTGGGTATCTATCTATCTGACTTCCCTCTCTCGCTCTCTTTTTATTCCCCCCCCTCTCTATGTATATATATACACATATATGTATGCACATATATATATATATATATATATATATATATATATATATATATATATATATATATATATACAGTATGTATATATCCATATATATATATACATATATATATATATATATACATATAGAGAGAGAGAGAAAGCGAGGGGGAGAGAAAGAGAGTGAGAGAGAAAGAGAGAGATAGTATTTGTTAATATTTTCTTTATGTAGATTATTTTGGTGATATTCTGTATGCCTATTGGTTTCAGATGCACTCATCTCAGCGCTCCTATGAAATTGTTTTAATAACAACTTGTGATGTATTACTGAATAATACCTTAATCGACAAGATACTGCGGCGTATCTCATTAATATGCATGTATTTTATCATATGTTAAACTATATATATATGAAAAATATGGGGAGAAGAATACTGCATGGTTGCACATGGATTACATGTTATAAAATGAGTCCCTCGTCAGTGATTTTCCAACGATCATTGGTATTTCATCGCATTAAAAATCAGTATATATATATATATGTATATATGTATATATGTATATATGTATATGTATATATATATATATATAAAAGGAATTCCAACTGTGTCTGATTTACTCTTTAAAACGAGTAAATCAGAAAAAAGTTGGAATTCCTTTTAATAATATAATTTTCTATACACAATCATACACACCCGTGTATATTCATCTCTCTCTCTCTCTCTCTCTCTCTCTCTCTCTCTCTCTCTATATATATATATATATATATATATATATATATATATATATATATATATATATATATATATATATATATATATATATATATATATATTTATATATATATATATATATATATGTATATATATATATATATATACATATATACATATATACATATATTATATACTGTATATATACACACATATATATATATATATATATATATATATATATGTATATATATGTATGTATTTATATATATATATATATATATATATATATATATATATATATATATATATATATATATATATATATATATATATATATATATATATATAAATACATACACGTGTGTATATGTATATGTGTATTGATTGAAATTATCAGTATGAAAACACATTAAACATTCCCTTTTAAAAATAAAACCTCTTTAGGGATTATTCAATATTTTTGATTCGTACAAATCAATGAATTTACAAATTACGTCCAAGATGAAAGGCTATCTTTGAGCGATGAAAGTTATATCGAATACTGCTGCGACTACTACTACTACTGCTGCTACTTCTGCCATTGCACACAAACACAGAGGAAAATCAAAGGATTGAAATAGAGATTGCCCTAATTTCAGGATGCAGATGGTTTCTCCCCATTGAATGTTACAACAACACGTTTTGATGTAACATCAGTAACAAACACACATTCTTCTTATACAACACTAAACGAAATATAGAAACCTAAAGGCAAGGGAACATATAATATAGTAATCAATAAATGTGAATTTATCATTTATCAGAAATAGGTATTCTGGCGTGTACACAATTCTATATTGTTTGATGATTTCTTATGTTTTGACAAGTTCCATTATTATTAATATATTTTCAACAGTTCAACCACGCTGGCTTCTTCCTTTACACTAAGTACAACTCCTATGCTAATGCTGTTGTTGTTTAACCCCAGGTTCATCTTGCCTGGATAGCTCTACAACCATAGGCACGTCAGGTATAAATATCGCCTTATGTATAAAGAATTATTGGATAACATCATTTAATATATTATTTCCATTCCAAAGATCATAGGAGATTAGGCTGCTATTTCATTAAAATTGAATGACCACATTGGGATTCACAAATTGTACTGAAGTGCACAATCTTGTTTGAACTATGCAGATAATATCCATGGTGCTGTCCGTGTTTGTATGAAACACCTGATTTGTTTTCTTGTGAGGTTTGTTCTCTTGCTTCCGCTGTTTTGTCAGTTTGTTGACTATGTGAAGTATGAGATGTTATATTTTCGTAAGTGATAATTACATTTGCATGTGTTTGTTTGAGATATGGTCTGTGTTTTCGTGAATGCTGATGATTGTTTGGGTTTTCTTTTGCGTAAATTGTATTACATCATTTGATCGATTGACAGATTCGGCAGAGCGTTGCACAGGAAATTAACATGCAATATAGGTCCCGGGCTTTTACGTCGTGAGGCCAATCCCATCAAGGTCAACTTTCGCTTTGATGCTTCCACCTCGGTTATTTAACATGTCAGTTAAGTAGTGGGTCAACATAATTAGTCATTTGTTTACCCAAATTGATATTGTGCCTAAATTAGATGAAGAAAAACAATAAAGACTTAAGCAAAATGACGAATAGCAACGATAAGCAAAATAAGGGACTATATCGCTATCGTAATACAGACAGTAGAAGTAGGGATAAAAGTATCGGCGCCGTCACGAGCAACATAGTTATAAGCGGGAAAATAGCTCGCCATCGTATCGGCAACAAACAGTGTGTTGAGAAAATTAAGTACATATTCCTCCAGGACTCAATTCCCATTTGTCTTATTCCTTCACTTGAGAAAAAAGTTTTTTTCATAATTTTCATTTGTTCATTCTTACATAATTTGCGGTCTACTTGTAGGCGTTTTATATTAGTTTACTAGTTGTATAATGAGCTAATATCCTTTTCTCTTGGTTCATATGATCTGTCACACGCACTGGAGAGAACGATAACAAAGGACATAATTTACTAAAACGTAGTCTGACCACAAACATACTGTTTTATTTTAATAACAATTGCTCCAGGGTACATTACGCTTCTCATTTTAAATGCCACTGTAAATCAAGGAAACACTAAATGAACTGTAGTGGTATATGTATTCCAAATGTGAACTAGTTATGATGTCTTACTGCTCCGAATTTACATTCTTTATGATGATACACTTCACACCTCGCGAAAGGAATATTACACATTCGTATTCATCCGTTGAAAACATTGGGGTATTTCAATATAAAAGAAATGAATATGAAATTTCCCGAAAATGTCATCATTTTCAGTCCTTATTTTACAAACATATCTTAAATAGTAGATAGCATTGCCATTCGTAATAACATCTTTCCATACCTATAGGAATTATATCAAATGATAGTACATCCATTATATAATAACTGCGCTGCTTTGACTACTATATTGTTAAATTATATATATGTATAGTATCTTCCAGACTCACAGAATTATCAAGAATGATAACTACTATTCAATGAATATATGGCTTAGTGGCTATAGCGTTGGACTTGCAATCTTTAGGTTGTGAGTTCAATTGCCGAAATGGGTGATGCGTTGTGTCCTTGAGCAAGACACTTATCTCACGTTGCTTCAGTTGACACAGCTGTAGAAATGAGTTGTGACGTCAATGCTGCAAAGTTCTAGTGACTTGTGAACAATTGGTAGCTTGGAGAGGGGAGACATATATACATAGGTAACTGCTTCTCTTTCGCAAACAATCTTGCCCGCACTTGGGCCTCTAGGTGCAAATCCCATGGTCAATCGTAACCGAAGGGGATCTTTACCATTTACTATTTATATATGTGTTATTTCATATCTCCCTGTTGTGAAACGTAATAACTACATTCTCGTTGCAGCTTTCGATTAATGTTCTACGATTTGAATTTTGTCTTCTTAGGTTAACTCGTTTAAACAAAGTTGCTTATCAGCTCTGAGAACACAAGTTATTTTGTTGATATATAAATTTATTTACACTTCGAAAAACGAAGGACAATATGTGTTAAAATCTGTGGCACATTACAAATATATAGCCAAATTCATCGCTATTTCACTGCAATTTACTATGTAACATTCAACTGTAAATAGTGTGGAATATATGATATATCGAAGATTAATTCCGAAATCTGGTGAATATTGTTTAAAATATTGTCGTGGATTTCTGATTTATTAGATTGACAGAGAAAGAATCACGATCATTATTTAATTCATAGTTGTTTCTGCGTTTCATGCTTTATAGAAACATAGATAGGAGGTAATTTAATGCACTGTTACGGCATTACAATTTCAGATTTTATGACTTTGATAATAATTACAAAGTTTATTCGTATAGCGTCGCAAATTCCAAAGACTTGAAGAGATCATAAGTCTTTTTCGTTTTCAAATAGAAATGTGTGAGCAGAGATACTTTATATTCTCTGATATAGCTTTCCAAATTTTAAGTTAACTCACATAAACAGTCTCAAAATTTCATTCATATTTCGTGTGTCGGCTGTTGCTACTGAGATTAGTAGCAGTTACGTTCTACAAATAACAACAGTAATATTTAACTTTTCTCTTAATATCCATACAGTTTCATGCGATGTTTATCTAATCTAGTTAACTATAGAATTATATTCGAATTGAATGATATTATCGCCCTACAATGTGTCAATATATTCTATACTATGTTTCATATAGGGACGCAGGCCACGCAATAGTTTATATCCGTGACTGTGAAAGGGATCATTGACTCCCGCTAAATCTCAATGGAGACTGTATATGGTTCAGTAAAATAACCAGATTGAGGACAGATAACTGTCTCGATGTATTTATGTTGAATGTATATATATATATATGTATCTATATATCATCATCATCCCCATTCTCTATCTCACTCATTCAATCTCTTTCACATTCTCTCTCTTCTTCATTGTATATATATATATATAAGAAAGGTTGACATATGTTGATGCCCTAAGGACAGACAATGGTCTCTTGGAGACGCAGGACATGGAAGCGATGATGAGAGACAGAGACCGCTCGCTGGAGAGAACTCGCCCATGGATCTCGACAGATTTACCCACCCTAGATAGATATATATATATAGGAAAAGAGTGAGGAGCCCGACGGCTGAGCGCCGGACGTTTCGGCAGCTAGATCCGAGCTGCCGAAACGGCCGGAGCTCAGCCATCGGGATCCTGACTCTTTTCCTATTACCCACGCTACTACCCCAAGTATCGCGTACTCTAGTGCGTTATGGTCCACCTGGTTTCTTACCAAACTTTCTTTGTTATATCTATTTTTACGGAAAGGCTTTAATTTTCAAATATATAATATATGTCGTATATAATAGACATATATATTTACATATGTAATTTCTATTTCTATTGTTTATATAATGCGAGCCAATGATGATACTATCATAGTTTGCAGAAATCCTCACATACTATTGGCTAGATCTTAAATCGAAGAAATGGATGAATGGTGAATTGAAATTTAATCTACATCCAAATGGAACCTCTCTATGCTTGCAGGATTCGTCAACTAAAATAGATGCATTTATTCTTTTCAAAGTATGAGCTTGTACGAATCCTGAGGAATCTAGTAGAGCATTGCATTGTATTAATTCTTAATATTTTGTCGCGAAGTTTCGATTAAATAAAACAGTGAAACGATAAAAGTGGTGAGTATATAAATAATGAATTAGACTTCAACCTTTTGATGTCAACACGACTAAAACATGCACTAGTTCTCTGAAACAGAACACTCTCTTTTAAAGGCTTGCAATCTATATATATAAAACTGTGGTTGTCTGTCTGTCTATCGATTTTTGGCACACATCTCCTCTTAGAATCTCTCACGGAATTGCACCGAAATTGCTATACTTGTACATTGAGCCCTAGCGAAGACATCGGAAAAAAAAAATTTCAAATTGACCCGCCCTATGTGACGAAATCGAATATAATGTATCGATTTTTGAGCGTAAGTTATCAGTTATTTCCCTTTGTTCTGTTTACATTGAGCGTCTTACGTAAAAAATTACGCTGGCTTTCTCAGCCTTTAAAATGACATTAACACAATTGTCGAGCCAGCAAAATATTGACCTGCAAAATTCATCAGTTCGAACACTAAGCTTCCGTTTTGCTTCATTTCCATTTAAAAGCATTTTAAAACAATATTTTTACTTGAAAACAAGTCTATTTAAAGACTACGTAAAACAAGCAAATATTTCGTCGTTAGGCGTGCAGACAGACAGTCGTGCAGACAGACAGTCGTGCAGAGAGGTGATATACGCGTGCAGACAGATAGTCGTGCAGAGAGGTGATATAGGCGTGCAGACAGACAGTCGTGCAGAGAGGTGATATAGGCGTGCAGACAGACAGTCGTGCAGAGAGGTGATATAGGCGTGCAGACAGACATAACTGATAATTTGGTTACGCTAATGTTTTTCTCAGCGTTGCAGTGTTTACATTTTCGATCTTTGTTAATAAATAACCAGTGCAGTTTCTATCCCCAGCATCCTCTTTTGTTATAACATTCGGGTTATCGTTATGTTTTCTTAACTTCATAAGGCATATTGTTGGTTGAGGGAATATTAATCAAAAACACCACATGCAAGTCTGCACAGTAGACACTACAGTTTTTAAGCCAAGAAAGAAACTTAACATTGTAACTTTAACACAGCTACTGAGCGACCCCGAGCAACGCCGGGCTTTACTGCTAGTCTATATATATAAAACTGAGGTTGTCTGTCTGTCTATCGATTTTTGGCACACATCTCCTCTTAGAATCTCTCACGGAATTGCACCGAAATTGCTATACTTGTACATTGAGCCCTAGCGAAGACATCGGAAAAAAAATATTTCAAATTGACCCGCCCTATCTGACGAAATCGAATATAATGTATCGATTTTTGAGCGTAAGTGATCAGTTATTTCCCTTTGTTCTGTTTACATTGAGCGTCTGCGTGCAAAAATTAAAAAAATTACGCTGGCTTTCTCAGCGTTTAAAATGACATTAACACAATACACGATTTAAAGACTACGTAAAACAAGCCTTTTAAAACAATATTTTTACTTGAAAACAAGTCTATTTAAAAACTACTTAAAACAAGCAAATATTTCGTAAAAAAAAAGCAAAAATTATATAAGTTTATTTAAAATATATGTATCTGTAAATTTTGTTAGGCGTGCAGACAGACAGTCGTGCAGAGAGGTGATATAGGCGTGCAGACAGACAGTCGTGCAGAGAGGTGATATAGGCATGCAGACAGACATAACTGATAATTTGGTTACGCTAATGTTTTTCTCTGCGTTGCAGTGTTTACATTTTCGATCTTTGTTAATAAATAACCAGTGCAGATTTTATCCCCAGCATCCTCTTTTGTTATAACATTCGGGTTATCGTTATGTTTTCTTAACTTCATAAGGCATATTGTTGGTTGAGGGAATATTAATCAAAAACACCACATGCAAGTCTGCACAGTAGACACTACAGTTTTTAAGCCAAAAAAGAAACTTAACATTGTAACTTTAACACAGCCACTGAGCGACCCCGAGCAACGCCGGGCTTTACTGCTAGTTCTAATTAAAATCATCCAGCATAATTTTATATAAGAAGTATATGTTAACGTAATATGTTAGTAATGAAAGAGTTCAGTATCGAAAATACCTGAAATCTCTTCATTAATTAACGATTAATGAGTTCAAATCCCGCCTAGGTTGACTTTGCCTTTCATCCTTACGGCGTCGATAAAATAAAGTACCAGTAATGCACTGGGTAATTTTTTGCCTTGTGCCTAAAGTAGAAACAATTAATTAACGATTTCTACTATAGGCATAAGGCAAGAAATTTTGAGGGAGGTAAATGTCGATGACATGGACACCAGTGCATTACTGATACTTTAATTCGTACGGATAAAAGGCAAAGGTAAGCTCGTCGAGATTTGAAATTAGACCGTAAATGGCAATAACTCTATGCTGGAAAGCATAGTGTCCAACGCTCTACCGATTTTGGCAATCCACCTTCATTAATTAATCGAAATATATTATATTTGATTAGATATGCGGTCACAATATGATTAAAGGATTCTTATTTTAATTAAATCCTCTAGAATAATCTAATATTAGAATTATAGGTTGACTTCTTATCTTAGTGAAATAGCTAATTTTAGTATATCTCTCAAAATTCTTCTTTAATTAATTGGAATAAATATCTGTCATTTGAAATGTGATAGCAAAATGGTTAAGGCTCATGCTCCGCCAATAAAACAGACAATGTACACATAGTCAATGTTTCCCCAGTACATGAATATCTTATTGCCAAACTTTATATGCCTAAAGACAGAATACCGCATATCTGAAAAAAAAAAGAAAAAAAACACAACAGGATTAAATTTAACTTTCCTTTCTAAAAGATTAATTCCACAGTCGTTCAAGCAACGAAGCAGCTTGCTTATATAATTAACGTGCATGTGGTTGAGCATTCCACAGATATCTGAACGCTTAATGTTGTTTCCACACGAATTCCGTGGGACACGGTACATCCTTTGAATTACTGGTACAAATCATTTTTAACAAATGATTTGGTTGAAGCAGCATGAAATAAAGTGTTTTTCTAAAGAACACAACGTTCTACCTGAAATCAAATTCATGACCATACGACCAGGACCTTAACACGCCTACCCAATAAGCCACGAACCTTCATGCTAGAGGACTTAATTTTAGAAGATATATCTGACACCCCTGAAAATAAATAGAAAAATGGCTCACATAGTTCGAGTGTTATGTTCTACGTAGACCTATGTTATATTCACATATACGCGTAAACTTTTATATCATATATAGACGTCAATTTTTATGTTACACAAATAAATCTCTGAATAGAATGAGCGAATAACAAAAATAGTAAGAACGAAGGCAAGCAACATAAAAAAATGAGAATAACATAAAATCATTTAAAATGTAGATTACACAAACCTAGGACATGCTAAAAACAAAATGATAATAACGCATTACAGCCCTTAGATACTTAGAGACAAGGCAGACTCACTTCCCAGTCCTTATCCACCTTCTGCCCAAATTAGGTTTTTATATTTGTTGCTCTCGTTACATTACCCGAAATGCTAAGCCCGCATTTACTAATCTAAGTTTAGTTTAAAATGTGTCTCCAGCCAGTAGGCTCATCCCGGCCGGGCCTTGTCACGTAGCATGAAGAAGGAAGCGATTGAAAGTATATGACCGGCCCCATGACAAGGTGCCAGGCCATCGCGGGATTAAAGCCCAAGCTACGGCTGGTGTTCCATTTCAGCTGGATATACTGGAGCAACAGGAAATGAAGTGTTTTGTTCAAGAACACAACGCACAAGCCAGCCTAGTAATCGAACCGATTACATTATGATCATAAGACCAACGTACTTACCACTAGACCGTCTGGATTTACTGCTAGTCATTCCAAATTCATCCACGTCAAAATAATCTAACAAGTCATAACACTATGCGATCTTCTCTATTTATATATTACAACAGCGCCTTCAGATCTCAAAAATGCTTAAATATTTATTTATCAGAGAGAATTATTATATATCAAGCTCACCATACGAATACGTATAAAGCTAAGATCAATTTTAGTTTTATAGTATTCCTCTCTGTGACTTAAGCCCTAGGCAGCTAACTAGCTGGCCTCACGTTAGCATCAGCACTGATAACGAATTAATCACCAATAAATGTCGAATCAATACAATCCAAAACGTTTGATAAAAGAGAATATGAGAAGGAATTTAGATAAAAATATTCCATGATGAATATTTTGAATATCAAAATAATTAAAAATTATAATTGTAAAAGAATACAATATAATAAACATATATTCCTCTGAAATAAGGAAAGACAACTTCCACGCCGATAAAACGTAACGGTAAAATAATAATACTATTTATAAAGCTAATCCAACCAGGGGTGAAAATAACATCACAGGCATGAAGGAAGGAATTTATGCAGCTGTTACAGAGGTTACGAAGGAAAGGTTGGAGTCACTTAGATTTTGTCATATAGAAATATAAATTCCCTAGCAAAATATCTAAAACACTCACACAACACAGGGAAACGTAGAACATAAGAGTGAGCATCTTTTTTTATCTTTAATAAACTCATTAATGGAAAGTTACAATTAAATAGAGGAGAAGAAATATTACAGAAATTTTCCAAAAGATCGTAATAATCTTAATCAAAGAACAGCTGCGACAAGTAATCCTCACTAAATTGCAAAATTCCGTCTGAATTAAAGGCGATAACGATTCTTTGAACCAAACACACATTTGAAACACCAACAAAACATTTGAGCAAAAACCAGTGGAACATTAAATACTAATCAATAAAGCACTAGCACGAAAAGAAATAGAAACTATCCGGGAAGAAGTATGGACAGCAAATCTATCACAACACACGAAACATTTCAACCAACGAACGTGCCAGCGATACAATCGTGTGATGGCATATAATCATCAGAAAGGGCTTAGATATCACAGATTCTGAACTCAAAGATTGCGCAAGGAAATATCCATATCCCAAACATGTAGATCAGATATTTTACAGGAATGCATAAATGTGCTAGCAGATTTTTTAAATAATATCCTCAAGAATCAATACTGAATAACACTTGACTGAAACGCCATCTTAAGCCAGGTACTCAAGGTAAAGCCTAACATGTACCATCTCCTACCATGCTTATTACACGCCTTGTGTGTAATAATAAGGCAGAGGTTAAGTAAGGAACCCAATTAAAAGAAAAACAACAGTTCTTTTCAGAAAGACAAATCACAGCTCAAACCGAAGTCGCTACTAGAGAAGCGGTTAAACCAGACTGAAAGTATATTTTGAAACAATGGCATAAAGAAAGAAAAATTAGGTCTAAGTTTTATTATTGAAAATGCGTGTTGAGGACCGTAATTATCTGTAAGCTGTTTTAACTCTCCGTGGTGTAAAGTGGGATAGTGTTGAGATATATAGGTAACAATCAAAACGGCTCTACTCGAGCCAGCCTTCAATTATTTCTATAGACATAGCTATGTAGTTTAATTACAGATCATATATACACTCCGATGCTAACTGGATATTTAAATGTTAGCATGGAAACAGCTGCAATTAATGTTGATATTATTATCGGGAATCATGGTTGTCTGTTGTATCATCATATTTCATCAATGTCTAATAATCATGTTTGAATGCTACTACAAGTGAACAGCATTCAGTGGAGGCTGAACAAGACACGAACAATATATTTCATAAACAATATACCTAAAATAGCCCCCATACTGTTACGCATATGTACAGCGTCCTTTAGTGTAAATTATTAGTAGACTAAATGCAAAAATTATTAGTAGCCAATGCAAAAAAAAAACATAACATTTGAAATGCCAGTGATATGAATTGGTACGCGATCTTCGATAATCTGTCATACATACAACAATAGTAAATACAGATTCAAATATCGTAAATAGATGATAGAAAGGGAAAAGTAAAATAAAAACAGATTCTCTACTTAGCCAAACAAGTATGATAACACAGATAGAAGTAAGCTTTCCAGAAATATTTGGAAAATGTACTAACAATTAATATGCAAAAGAGCCTTTCCAGCATAAAGTATGAACAAGCATGAAAACTCTCAAATACGGTGAAACCCAATATATGTTTCCTTACTTAATTGATAAAAGAGAAAGGCTTTCAAATGGTTTCAAATTTTGGCAAAAGTTCAGCTACTTGAAAGGGGTCGATTCAATTCAGAACTTGACTCGTAATTTATTTTGCGATCCCTGAATGGTGAGAGAACAAAGTTGATCTTGGCAGGAATTGAGCTCAGGCAGTAAAACTCCGAGACAAATACTGATAAGCTTTTGCCTGATGATCTAACGATTCTGCAAAGCCACAGCCACGCTCTAACTTTTAAATATGACAGCTAAATCAAAGCTACATTTTACGAAACCACACTAAATTACGTATTTGTACAACCACAAATAACAAAGACGACAATAATCGTTTGTTATGTAGGAACAAAGCCAGCGTTCTTGTGGGAATCTGAAACATCGACTGAATACTTGACAAGTACTATATTTTGTCAATCCTGGAAGAATAAAGACAAATTTGACTACGGTGGGATATGAACTCAAGAAGTATAGAGACTGAACCAATGTTGTAATGCATATTGTTCGCTGCTCTCTCAATTCTGCAAATCCACACTCCTGACAGAGATGACAATTTTAGCAATTTCTTTTGATTTAATTTAATTATTATTATTATGTTATTTTGTTTTCATGACTTACATTTTTATGATAACGATTTCTGGCACAACAAAAAGGCACTGAATCCGTTTTAGGTAAAGTAAAATTGAATATATCTACCGTAGTACTTTACGAAATCAATTTATCGACCTCCTAATGGCTAAAAGTATGCTGATGTCAGTAGAAATTGAAATGAAGCATGATGGCGCTCAACTAAATTATGTATACGTTTCGAGTTTTTCATTACCAAGAAAGCCTAAACGGAGTGGATTTACCTATTATAAATATCAGCCTTTCAAACAATTCTCCACTTAAAAATAGGGAATCTAGATTTGGATAATGCATATTTAACTGCTATATGTTTGTTTACAAGTTGGGATGGCCACGATTGGAACACATGTCATACAATCAGGAATAGTTATGGTGTTTTCTCGCATATCGTAATAACCTACCATATTCATAGTAATTATGGTTTCACTTAAATATATAGCAGAATTTATGATGCACTACATATATGTGGCGTATTAGCAGTTCTAAAATTGCAACAGAAAGAATTCAATCTTCTGCAAATTGTATAATAAGCTGAGATATATAAAGAAATAACAAATATATATAAAATAGCTGAGCATTTATCATTTTATATTCTTGTGACCTATAGCAGAAAACTACTCCCTAATTTCCTGTTACGCGCTCAAACACAGTCTAGTAACGTTTTGCACTTACCTTCAACTTTCCTTTGGTGTTTCCGTGTTTAAATAAAGATGCACGCTGAATAACTCTCATTTCAACAGCTCAATGATGCGAATACATGTTTGAAATACATTCTTCGAATATCGCCTCACTTTCTATATTAGTTTTTATATATCGCTATACATTTTATATGGCAGTCATTTTAGATATACATTTAGATGCTCTATATTAAGTTATAGCGATTGTTGAGCACCAGTCAAATATTGATGGGGGCACACATATATAATGAGATCGTTTATTCTTAAATGAGTACCGTTGATTGTTTTCTACAATTCTATGCCTCGCTCTCATAGTTTGAGTATAACGACACATATACAATAATTATACATGCTATTGGATATACGTGACTACACTTCACGGCCTAAAATAATAGTTCATTTAAAGTGATACAGACGAATTAACATTTTACAAATCTATTTCCTGATGAAAAAAAACAAACAATTCTAACTGTTTAGGAGATATTAGATATTCGGTTCACAGCAATAGATTATGCTGTTGCATTCGCTTAATAAAAAAACTAAACATAGCTATTTATATAACTTCCATTCATATATTCGATTATATGTAAATTTATATACGGTACCTAATGCTTGCAAAATATCAATCAATTTTCAATCTCAAAGGGCAATAGTATTTTTAGGCGCATGTATTTTGAAAATCTCATTATACCCGGGATTAGAATAACGTTTGCTATTTTTAATCAAGGAAAGGGGTGTGCGTAAATTGGTAAGTTGTGAGTATAATAGTTAGAAGAATAAAAATACAATTATTACTTCAGAATGTCCCAAACATGTAATGTTTGTTATTGATTTTCTCTTGTTAACAATCAAGTATGATTGATTTCAAGTGGATGTAAGGACGTGAGGTATTTAAAATAACACATCATCAACATTTAGGTATTCATAGTGTGAAGTTAGGCCCAAGGATTATAGCAGAAAAATAGCTATAACAACTTTCAAAACACCTCACAGTGTGATTGAAATTAACAAAGAACCATGAAATTACAAAGGCTTCTTATACTGTGTAGGTCTTTTGTGAATACAGAACAATATTGAATTGAAATCACTGTCACATTCTAATTTCGATATGAAATCCTTGAATCTCAATGTATCAAATATGACAGTATTATTATGCTGAATATCGTCTCGTGAGAGAATCATGATAAACATCTAAACATAACATATATGTACGATTGGTCTCTTTCACGTTAGAGGAATTCAGTGGAATAATACCACTGACTATTTATGATATTAATTGAGTACAATGCTACAAAATAAATTATATATGTATACAACTGTCTATGTGAGTTTAAATTACACGAATTAGTTGCGTTAAATATGTTAATAGTTAATTTATCTTTATTTAAATTCATTTTAAAGTACAAATTTCCAGAAATTGAGCCGTAATTATTTACAGGTTATACTAATTTCACGCTCCTTTCATAAATTTGATTCATAATTGTTTTTTTAGAAGCTGTCGTAATGAGAATGAGAGGAGTTGAAAAAGTAAATACCTCATAAGAAGTTTTATAATAATCGAAATATTGATTTATTAGTTAAATACAAGATTGATATTTTATAGTTGGTTGTATGTTATTGAATGTCGTCCATATATTTTTCCAAGGAATTAATGGCGACTGTGTAGTGAAATAGCTTCAACCGGGTCAACCGGAATCATAATCGCTTCTTTGAGGTAAGTTACAGATGGTTTACTTCTTGATCTTAAAATGTTGAAAATATGATATACAAGTCTATTAATGAACTCTTACAGTTTTTAATCACCATTATATATAGAATTATAGTAAAGGTTTACTTTAAATGAGAATAGAGCAATGGATATTGTGTGTATTTTTACTTGTATAGTTCAAACACATTTCTATTTCTCAAGAATCAATATCTTTATATGTTCTTTAACTATACTCTATAATCTAATCGAGACATTTTCAAATGAACTATAAAGTTCTCAAAACTTTCAGATGTTAACAAATTAACCACTTTATTGGTTAACATAAAGGCATGACCTCTAACCTACGCTTTCAATTTATTAGGTACATCAATTCGAAGATATTCGTGGCTCAGCATTAAGACAATATTAAAGAGAGTTTTTATTGTTTTTGATTTTTTTCACTGATGTTGCCGCTGTTGTTGCTGTGGCTGTTATTGCAGACAATGAAATCGATATTTGAATCGTTCGGTAGGGTTACAAGTGAAGCAAAAACAAATTAAATGAAAATGTAATTGAACGGTGACAAGCTATGCAGAGAGACGGTCAACATTTATCTCCAGTCCTTATTCAAATTCAATACACCATTCAATAATATCTAAAGACCTAGTCTTTAAATTTATCAGAGAATACCCTGTCGCGACAGTGAGCTAAAGACACACGCATTAATCTATACATTATAGCTATTATATTGTGTTTTCTCATCTGTTAAAATAATATTAAACATTACCAAATCCTGTGAATCATTGCATTATTAAATGATCTTACATCAGTTTTCTTATATATATATATATGTATACTAGCAGAAAAACCACCCTTCGAGTGGTTTTCTACTAGCATGTGTAGTGTGTATATTGATATTATACCCAAGTATATATATACATGTAGATATGTTACATCAAATAAAATCGTAAGTGACAATATATAATACATAGAAATTGAACGAAGACTGCGTAATACAGTCTTATTTAATCAGTAACGTAATCCATGATTCATTAAAAAAGACGATATTATATATAAACTGCCATAGAAGAAAATTAGTGACAGAAAATTAGTATGTTTATTTAAGCGATGGCCAACCGGAAGTGTTGATATTTCAGAAATTTTAAAGAAGTGAATCTTTAAATAAACAAAATAGATTTAATCAACAGCCACGAAATTTAGTAGATAAATTATGTAATATTCTTTCATTATTTATTCAAATCCCGCCGAGGTTAACTTTGCCTTTCATCCTTCCGGGGTCGATAGAATAAAGTACCAGTATTGTACTGGGTAATTGTTGGCCTTGTGCCAAACGTAGAAACAATTATTTATTCAAAGTAAGGCGGTGGATTGGCAGTATCGGTAGAGGGTCGGACGCCATGCTTTGACGCATAGAGTTACGGCCCTTGCCATTCTGAGTTCAAATCCGGCGCAGGTTAACCTTGCGCGGGGTCGATAAAATAAAGTACCAGTAATGCACTGGGTTATCGCTGGCCTTGTGCCAAAAAGTAGAAACAATTATTTATTCAAAGTAATCCAACTTATATTACTAATGGGATAAAAAATGATAAACCGTACGCAGTCCCGCGCTCCTTACTTTATTATAGTTTATATATATATATATATATATATATATATATATATATATAGAGAGAGAGAGAGAGAGAGAGAGAGAGGGAGAGAGAAAGAGAAAGAGAGAGGGATAGAACGATAGATAGATAGATATATTTTGGTATTGAAAACTTACGAACGCATATCCGATGAGAAGCTGAAGCAGAGTCGCGCCCAGACAATTATGATCGAAAAACGACCCGACTAATATGGAACCAATTGTCATATACAATGAATTTCAGTTCTGGTGCAACTGTTGTTTACACTTGGAGTAATGATAAATCAAGAAAGAAGAGTGACACGGTTTGCTATACAATAAGGGCTTTAATCACATTGCTGACAATCGTTTCTCTGAATCGGTAGGTCTAGAGATCGCTACCCGCCTGTTTCTGCGTCAATCGTCGCCAATACATAGTTATAACCAGTCAATTCATCAGAGCTGGCGAGAATGAATGGAATACACAAGCATGGCTTCTATATATAGTAGTGGCATTCAATCAGAACAATAACAACAATACTAACAATGCTAGCAATAAATTAGTTGAAATAATCATAACATCAATCTAAGTAAGCCATAGAGTCTACTTATGACTTTAGCAAATTTTATGATAGTCCTTCTAGCCGCTATTATTATTTCAATTTCATCAGGGGTAAGATCGGACTTATTTTGGGCAAATATAAGCGCTTTATCTAGGGTGGCATCGTAATCGTTTATATCGAATTATATGAAGTTACATGTCTCTCTATTTCTTATTTTATTGAAACATTCTATCGCCTCAGTAGTGTTACCCTATAAACTGATTTCTAGTTTTCCCTTTATTTGTGCGATTACCCTATCTTGAATATTCTTGCTAATTTTACCAATATCCGACTTAGATGGGCATATATATCTGATAGTAGGATTTGTTTCAAAATTATTTTTGTGATCCTTAAGGTTAAATGTGGGGTTCATGGGGTTAGAGGCTCGGTTCTATCGGACATTCCGAGTTTATTTACTATCCTAATGCCCTCCACGTTAATGCTGGTGAGTGTGGATTCATTTGTTTTTTTGTATTTTATATATATATATATATATATATGTATAAATACTTATAATAGTTTCGATAGTTTGCAAGGAGTGTGGTATAGGGAATAAAGAGAAGCCTAGCACTAGCTACCCTATATGAGGAATATCATAATGCAATGCTAAGCAGGTCAGATTTCTAATTTTGTGTCAGTTTAATAACGCCGAGAACACATATTTTGTAAACACTCGTGATTTGAGCTAGTGTATTAACTGGCACCTACAATTTGCGTGGAGTGATGGTAACCAAATCACTCGTCTGAATAATGTATCTTGTGCACATAGTGCATTCGCTGTTTCCTTAGAATTTATGTTGATAAACATACGTAGAATGAAATTGTTAACAAGTGTATAACTTTACTTAAACGCCGCTTCATAAAATGTATTTCATGAATGGATGCCAATTTAAATGCATATGTATTTTTACACCGAAATATCGACCCACTGAAAAGTTTTGTTCAGATATATTATGCATTGTGTCTATCTCTAGGTTATCGTTAATTGTCTGAAACCCTAAAATGTTAATGGCGGTTATGTTTCCTTCTGTAACTAGGTTGCTGCTTCGAAGAACAAATACAGTGTGTAAGGAGTCAATAAACATATCTTACTTGACAAATAATCGTTTTAAATTAATATTTTTCAAAATAATTAACTCCTAGATGATTATCTAAGGATGGTAATGAATAGATTTTAGAAATATCTCAAACGTGAAAGATAGGATTTAGTTGAAATTTAAACGAAACTATATCTAAAATTATATCTGTGAGAGGTAATCTCTTATTGAGTCGATTCTCTATTTCAATTACACCGCTAATGCTATGGAAATGTGGTGATTAGATAAAACATTGCTCCATTCCCCTATCAAAGTAACCTGAATTATTATGTGTGTCATGTATGATAGAGATTAAGAAATCAGTGAAATCAAGCTTAAAGATTAATATCCCTATACAATAGGGGATCGATCTAAAATGAGAAGGATAGGAATTTTGGAATATTTACACTTCGATGTCTAGAGATGCTTTCATAGTTGGTAAGAAACATAATCACCAACAGTCTTAACAAACGGCTCTCATCTCATATTACTGATATCACATGAATTCCATCACATGAGCAATATACTTCAGCAATCTAGTTATGTTAATTGGAAAGCTTTATTGGAATTAACTGGGTAATGAACGGCGATTGGATGATTAGAACTAGCATTAACAGAACATGTTTCGTAATAGGGTATATACGAAAGCATATACGATATACTTATGTAAAATAGACATACGAGAATTGCGCTAGGAATATTTTAAGCGGTAATTTGTATTGCAGCTACATCTCTATCTTGTGAAAATGTCAATCAACACGTAAAACTGCTGATATAGTTGTGATATATACATAGCTTAAAACCTTCATAGCGAGATTGTCGTATGTTTATTATCCCACCGAGGTTAACTTTGCCTTTCATCCTTAAGGTGTCGATAAAATAAAGTACCAGTAATGTACTGGGTATTTGCTGCCTTGTGCCTAAAGGAGAAACACTTATTTCATAAACTACTCTATTATGGATAACGACCTGGTAGTGCTACTGCACATTTATCCTAGCCAGCCAAGTTCACGCTCTATGCAAATTATCATTTGCAAAACCTGATTCATGCGCATCCTGATTCATGCCATCCGTACCCCTCAGCTTATTCCCGCCTCAGTACCGATTGAATATATGCCACAGATGAAGTATAAATAACCATCAATAGTCGTCTCGAATTCTCACTCACTACCGAGATATTTGCGATATAATCACAACTTAAAACATATATAGTGAGACTCTCATATGTCTATTATATATACACATATCATTTATTCTTTCATTTAAACCTCTCTTTTATAAATTGTATTGATCAATTTCTCCCATGACGAATTTAAAGTTTTACTCAGTTCTTTATAAACATTGCCATGAATTTAGTAAATGTCATGTACGAAGACATATTTGAGGAAACATTAACATGAATACTTTTGAAACTCCTAATAACGCATTTATTTATTGAATCTGCCGTTTGCTTCAATGACTACTTCAATATGATGTCTGAAACATTGAGTTGCCCGAATGAGATGTTGTTTATCTATTCCGAACATTGAGGCAGACTTCAGATTTTTAGAGTACTTTGGGGCGTTGATTGTCTCGCATCTTGACAACTCCCATTCGTAGTAGTTCAACGGATTCAGGTATGTAGAACTAGGAGGCCTTATGTTAGGGTTAACGTTGTCGGGTGAATTGTAACACTCATGGATAGTATCGACCTGATGAGACGGAGTAGAGATTGTTGGTAGGTATACAAAACCTCATACACCTCTCCAACACTACCTTATAGTCAGCAGCATTAATCCTAAAGTTCTAAGGAAAGAGGTAAGGGAAAATGACATCTTTGTTGCACACGACTTCAAGAACCATCACAGTTTCACAAGACATTGTCTGCACGATTGCTCCAACTTATTTAGGGAAACTGATTAATTGTCTGTCATTCCTTCTGTTGATCTTTTGGTCGTAATCGAATTTGTTTCTGTTCGGAGAAAGTGTATAACATTCCAGCTCTTGTTGATTCAACGTGCTCACACACGCTTTACTCAGATCAAGCGGTTATCTTTTGATTTTGCAAACATGGATTTAAACCTCCACATCTCATATGACACGTATCAAAGGACATCATGCCAGATTCTTCCGATAGTGGGCCTTGAAATGTTGAGATGCTAATTTACTCTCTAGTGTTTTTATTAATTTGCTTCATATTTCACACAAATATAGTTGTTCTGATGTCAGTAGGACGCTTAACAGGCGTTTTATGTTTAGCTACTGCTGTAGAATACCCGCATGCGGGATCCAGACACATACACGTACACCAGGTCAAAATACAGGGGAGCCGAACTCCCACTTTCACAGTCTCCATGTCCCCCCCCCCCCCCATCTCACTATTATTAGGAAAGGGAGTCCCATCCTCTGGCCTCCCCATGACAGAATAGAGAATGCGTTTCCCCGGAGGGTAGTAAGAGAGATGCGCTGGAAGAGTTATTCCATCTAGCAAGGCTCACAACTGCGGTTCGCCACCTCATCGCCTATGGTGGTAAGTAGGGTGGAAAGTAGGACCAGGGACACCAGAAGTCTCTACTGCTAGGGGCTCGAATGCAAACCTGCCGGAGAGCGACCGATACTGGGAGAGTTTACTCTCCTCAGCCCGAAGTACAGCAGCGCCTGGGTTAGTGGCGGACTGCACCACATTGCCGGTGGAGAATGTGTCGCTGAATGTGGCATCCCAGATGAAGGGTTTACCACCGCTGAAGGGGAAGATGGTCATCTTCTAGATGCAATAGGTGTTCCCTGTAATGCATTACAATGGCATGTTTTTAAGAACGAATATTTTCTGCATTTTGTTTAATTAAATGAGAAATATATCTTGGAAAGGGAGCCATACAATTATAATGGTTTATACACACATACACACACACACGTGCTCACACACACAAATACACACACACACACACACATATATATATATATATATATATATGTGTGTGTGTGTGTATGTATGTGTGTGTGTGTGTGCGTTTATGTGCGCGAGCGTGTGTTCTTTTGTATAATACACATAATACACACAGACACACACACACACACACACACACACATATATATATATATATGTGTGTGTGTGTGTGTGTTATACAAAAGAACACACACGCGTGCACATACAAGCACGCACACACACGCCCCCCCCCCCCCCCCCCTCCCCACATATATATATAAATAATCTATTATTGAAAATAAAATCAGAAACTGCCACATCTTTGGAGAACATGACAATAGAAAATATCAATTTGAAATATAAATTTAATGGCATTGATTTCTGAAATAAAAAAGAACTGTTTTTTTCCTGTTCTCGAAATAATATTGATATGGTGTGTAAGTCTGAGTAAGTGATGGATATAAAATGTATATTTTATTTATTTCAAGAGACACTTTTCATCGAGAGAACACTTGAAATTTGTCTTAAATAGAAATATATTTGATAAAAAATATTAAAATGACATTCGAATGTGTACATAAAAAAATGTACATAAGAAAATTTTGAAGAATTAACTGTGTATATATACATAATGCGTAAGTTTAGTGTATTAGTGAATATTGCTTTATATAGTGGATGGGTCCAATTGAGTATTAACAAGTAGCTTCAAATTTGCGTGTTGTTGTTTCGATCTAACTTACACTTGGCCCAGCAAATATAGCACCAAAATATTTTTAGTTGGTTTCTCTTCCAGATAAACAATGCTGAAGATTTCCTTGTCTAACTTATCCTGGCTTTTTGAACAGAAAAGTGTGATTGGAGTGCACTGCTCTGATAATTTCAAACAGGTCAAATAAATACATTTCTTACAATATTAGCTAGACATGTTTATGTCCTTATTATTTAGGCTTAATCGATGAACTTTATGATCAGTTTAGAATATCTCGTTCAATTTGACTATATTTTTCATTACGAACGTTGAAAATAGGACAATTTCACTCACCTAAATTAGTATGTATTTCAATGTGTAGGCGCCCATTGTTCGTTCTAGACTGCAGAAGGAGGGGCGACAATCCTTCTGCCCTCCCAGAAAGCAAGGATAAGAGAAATCGTGTGGTCCTTATTTTGTTCTACTTTACCCAAATGCTACTTTTCGCCATTCAGAGAAAACTAAAACCAATACCAAATTAGATAATCGTTCTAAAACCTTACGTTGCAGAATCATTAGTATTATTCTATGCAGAAATATAAACGATTCACTCCATCTATAGTTTGGAAAAATGTACAAATATAAATAAAAATGGTTGAGCTTCGATACTATGTAAAATTTTATATTTGAAAATATAATCATCACAAGATAGATACCTATAGCAGTTGAATAAATCGGGTAAAATATCCCGAGTGATGCGTTTTGACACTCCACGGGCGTCCTTATAAACTATTGCTACATTTGTCTATAGTGTAGCAACAAGTTTCAAATTATAGTAACATATTACGAAATCAAAACATTTGACGAACTGCTGTCTGTAGAAAATGATTATGGGCGGAAGCTATATATTTGCAGACTGCGGGGTGATGTTATCTAATCGCTGTCATATGTAAGGGATTGTATATTCTCTGACTGGCTCTAGAAAAATACTATTTCCCATTAAGACATTCAAATAATATGTCTCGAAAGAGCTTTGGCGATTAGAAATGACATTTAAATAATCATACGGACATTATATATAGTAAACGGGCATGATACAATTGAAGAAAACCTCAATTCAAATATCTTGCAATATCAGAGGTTATTAAAATCCTTTTAGAATATTAAGTTTGTCTCCATATCTTCATATAATGTTTACTTTGTCTAAGATCGATATCCCATTAAGCATTCATACTTTACTTGAGTATACGACACAGTCAATTGTTGTTTTAGCTTATTCCCCACGAAACGTTGGATCAGTAGACCTATGATCAACATATTTCCAGAAGTGCCCATGTTGTTCTCAGACGGTGTATCTAAAACTACATTATCAATTCTGTACACCCTCTATAAAGACGTAAGAATATAATTTTAGTGATATGTGTGCAATTCCTCTCACGTGGCCGATGAATCATTAAAAGGAAGATGCCGTATCTCTTCAATTATTACAGCATAGATTACGTAGTTTTGAGTACATAGATTAATAGAGATTAATTATATAATCAGCACTGCACTACTATAAAGTGCTTCAATCATTCTAAATTCTCTCCTAATTGATTGCGAATAAATGCTTTCTATATACACTTCATTTCGGAAGTAAATCTCCTTTAGCAATACAATGTTACATAAATATTTGCATACTTAAACGACTATATGTCGTAAATTTTTAATAACGATGTGGCGATACAAATGGAATTAGTTTATTATTCCAAGATATGTACAATGTTTTGAATGAATTGGGTGGGTTCTATCAACATCCACTGTTGGAGTCCGTTCGTGACTCTTAATCGGTGTAGTATAGTATTTTTCCGAAGATGGAAGAAATAAGGTTAGTGAACGCTCGTCAAACACAGTCTTGATAGGACACATGATGCTGACGCAACCACGATAGTCAGTGAATCTATAGATGTATCACTCTACCGAGTATACGTACCCACACAAATATATTCCATAATTCCATATGACATTTTCACGTTGTTTAAATATGCAAACCGTTGAACGTAGGCACCAACACTGCAAAGTTTCCTTATATTCCCGCTTTCAGACTGTAGCAAATGATTTGAGGGGAGTTGTCCCTGCTATTTGTAGAAAACTAAATGATGCGTAGGTCCCCTCCCTTATTTGACATTCAATATCATGCTTGATAAATACACTTTTTATGAGTATAAACGCCTTACTAGTTTATCTTTCTAAGAAATCCAGATCATTTAAACCAAATTAGCTTTCAGGAATTATATCAATATGTTCATAGTATTCTTAATGTAAGTTCATAAATATAACATAAGTCACCTCAACCCCAAATGTGTTTGATTTATCAATAAAATATATCACAAGAAGAATATTGTTAACAAATACATACCGATATCACAATAGAGAAGGTTCGTATTCATAGAAACTCACTGAAACTAACCTAAAAAAATAGAAATCATAATAGGTGATTCTTGAAAAAGATTCTATAGAAAGATGGAATCACTTTTCTATAGATGTTAATTTCTTCATATCAAACATCACAATGGTAATTGTATAAAGATAGGTCAGAATACAGAACAAAATATGGTACCAAATAAATGGTATTGTATTGCTTCTAAAGACAGAATGATATTCTTATTCCATAAATGTGACTGAGAAAAATATCGACATAATTTTCATTTGAATTACAAGTAATTTGGTCGTATCATAACTATTTCACCACACACCTGAATATTATTGACTATTTAATACTGCTTTCCTTTGCTCTGTCACAGATTGTAATGAAAGATATTTATCTATTGAATCGAAGCCAATATATTACCATGATGTTATACAACTTAAGAACCTGTGTGCATTTTAGAAATCAGTATATTATCATAGCAGAAATGTAGACTGGTCAAAGTATCGTGCGAAATATTTGAAACTAGAAATGTAATATAGAAAACTACCTACGAAAACGATTACGTTTCAGCATCATCCAGAAGTAGCGATCTCCTCCAATGAAATTGGGTAGATGGAAATCGGAACAAAAGCTATTAAACGGACTCTACTTATGTTTTAAAGGAGAGAGGCGTTTTCAATCAACTTCCGACTGAATGTGTCTGCTCCTTCCGTTAATGGTGGGCAACAGGTGCAGCAATCAACTATACACACTCACATCCAATGGTAAAATAAGTATAGTTGCAACGATTTGAACTGGAAGTTTGATACCATGTAGGTAACTCCGTATTCCACGTATGTATGATTATATACCATCATCTTCCACCATTACCATTGTCCAATGCAAGGTGATAAATACTGCTATCCTGAACCAGTTTCATCTATTCAATGGCAATAAACCTATCGATATTACCTTTCTATACCATCCTCTGTTTATGTGAAGTGCCCTACTCTGTCTCACTTTTAAACACAGCATTACTCATCTGTTGTTATTTGTTTATACTGCATGTAATAATTACTTCTGATCTCTCATTGATTACATATACTTTATAATGTTTAGATATTGTTCACATTCTTACCCATTGGTAAGATTTTTATATCAATGACTTGGATGAAAAAGTCGTTGCCACCTTCGACAACATAACACCATGAGGAACAATTGTTTATAATTGTTGAACAGATATATTGGAAGTAATAATCATAATTCTTACAGACTAGACGTAAAATGGTACAAATTCTGAAATAATACATATTGTAACTGGTTGGCTTACTATGTCTACGACAGAATAAAGGAAATAAGACTCATTAAGTTCACTAAGTCACCCAATTTCATCTAATCCAGTTAGTACAAATGCCTACCTCAGTCGTTACTAGTAAATTACAAAAGTAAAATTCAATATCATTTTAGCTTATGGATAAACCAACACCAATGGTACCTCACCATCAATTTCTATAAGACAAATGAAGTGTAAAATTTCTCAACTTATCAAAGCCAAATAGTGATAATATTGTGGAGAAACGACCTGAAATGGCAAAGGATTACCCTGAGCTATAGACTGAATTAAAATCACCAGAGTAGTTAAGTAATGTATCTATTATGGAATTCGAAATTAATATGACGGGAATGATACGCAAATGAGACAAAATATGAATTCTGTATAGTCGATGACACAAGAGCCTGTACTAAATTTCAAAGATATGCAACAATACATAGTCCTTATCACACAGGATATGTTATATAAAATATATGCATTTTCCCAAAAAGGTACCAATTTATTGTTTCAAAATTGGTAAGTCTTGAAAGAGTTATCAAACATAATAATTGTAACATTCTCATTTTAAGTATAATAATAAATATAAATGTTACATTATTATCCAATTTTTGTTTGCTATAGTCACTTAATTCGCTTTTCGATTAGTTTCGCAAGATGGGTTGATGAAAAATACATAAATTAAATAAAAATGAATATATACACAGAATAAAGAGACTTCCAACAATATGGTCCTGACTATTCGGCATTTGTAAACTGTGAATATTTCTGTTAAAATCTCAACAACATTAAATTAACAACCCAATAAGCGTCATATAAGACACAAAAGAAAAAGAAAACTATGAAAACAAAATAGAGGAAGAAAAAAAAACTATGGAAAGAACAAGAACAACACGGTTTATGAGAACTAAGACACACATAAGCACACATACACGCACACACACGCATACACACACACCCATACAAACACACACACACACATACACACCCACACCCACGCACACACACACACACAAACACATACACACATACACATACACATACACACTGACACCCACGCGCACATACACATACACCCGTACGCACACCTCCACACACATACAGACACGCACACCCACACGCCTAATTCTCTCCTTACTGTATTATAATAAATAATTGTTTCTACTTTAGGCACAAGGCCAGCAATTTCCCAGTACTTTATTTAATCGACCCCGTAAGGATGAAAGGCAAAGTCAACCTCGGCGCGATTTGAACTCAGATCGTTAAGGGACGTAACTATGCAGGAAAGCATGGCGTCCGACCTATCTACCGTTAATGCCAATCCACCGCCTTGTGTTATAATAAATAATTGTTGACAAACATTTCTTTCATGAATCCATTTACAAATTCGCTTTACTGCTGGAGAATATAAGGTAAAAAACAAACAAACAAAATACAAACGTGAACAAAATAAAAGCAAAAGTTAAAAGAAAGGATAAAGAAGGAAAGCAAATATTTCTTCGAGACAAATTGGATTCGAGCGTCAAACTAAGTTTTAAAAGGAAAGAGAAACACCTTCTAGTGTTGGCGTAATTTAATGTAAGAGGGACATGATTTCATGTACATACACATATACTTGCATATACACACACATACTAACATAGATACACATATATATACATGCATACACATACATATATATGTGTATGAAATTGTATATATTGTATACATGGTCAGTTATCTGTATTATGTATATATATATATATATATATATATATATATATATATGCATATATATATAAAATATACTCATTCATATATACATACATGCAATCTCACATACACACACACACATTAATATGCATATATATTTTGATACTATTAAACTAATAAATATATACATAACATGAGCCCGGGTTCAATCGGGGGTAACCACAGTAAGTAAGGTACTCAATACATTAGTAGAGTGTACACCACCTTCCGCAACCTCCAGGTAACATATAAATACAAAGGTCTTAAAAGGACAGTCAGCTTTACTGAAGATTTCTTTTGTATGATATAGTTATAGTCGGGGAGAACCCAATTCTATATCAAACATTATGTATATATATATATATATATATATATATATATATATATATTCTCTGTCACTACCTCTCCTCCTCCTCTTTCCTCCTCCTCTTTCCTCCTCCTCCTTCAAGTTTGACCTGTGTGTAATTCTTTTCTCGCGCAGTCTTGACCGAGCTGGTATGAAATTTTTTTCTCTCTCTCTTTCGTCTGCGACTTCACAAAACTTGCGTTTACCGAATTCGTAGACCAGACCACCTTATCCTCTTCTTCTTCTTCTTCTTCTTCTTCTTCTTCTTCTTCTTCTTCTTCTTCTTCTTCTTCTTCTTCTTTTTCTTCTTCTTCTTCTTCTTCTTCCTCTTCTCTCCTTTTTCTTTCTCTCTCTCTCTCTCTTTTTTCCCCCCCGTCAAACTTGGGCGAAATTCTTTCCTTGCTCACATTTCTACCAGGTTCGATGGTCTTTCGTCTCTTGTTCACGATTTCACAGAGTTTATATTCATAGAGATCTGGGACTTGTCTATTTCTACTCACTTTCCGTTGCTTAAACCCTTTTGTTGTTACTCTAGCGTCCCCCTTTATTTACGTGTCCCAACGACTTTTTTTAGCCGTTGTTCGCACCAACCTGAGGCATATGGCCCTTAAAGCGATGAAATGCCGAGGACGGTTGGAGGGTCACTGATGAAGGACTCACTTTTTCATATATATATATATATATATATATATATATATATATATATATATATATATATATATATATATATATATATATATATATATAGAGAGAGAGAGAGAGAGATACAGGCTTCTACAGGACTCGAACTATTTCATTCGTGCGAAATCATCAGGAAGGTTCCTCATCATTTTTCAGGAATGAAACAGTTCGAGTCATGTAGAAGCTTTTCCATATTAAACGTTTATACTCTGGTATGTATTGAGTACCTTACTTACTATAATTACCCCGATTGAATCCGGAATAACTTATATATATATATATATATATGTAGGAGGTGAGTTTTATTGTAGTACAATAAAGCAATGCAGATATCGGATAAGTAGCACTCTACAGTTTGTAGGAATGGAGTTTAAATAATGATATATAAGATCAAAAGATGGTTAAAAGAGTTCCATGTATTTTATTATGCGCATTTCAAAAACAAATATCATCATGCAATAACATTTGCGTTTTCGTCAGATAAAATAGGGAGACATGATATGAAGGTTAAAACACACTTGTGAATATTGCAATTTTAAATCAACATATCATGTTCATTTAAAACTGCACTATTCACAAGTGTGTTTTAACCTTCATATCATGTCTCCCTATTTTATCTGACGAAAACGCAAATGTTATTGCATGATGATATTTGTTTTTGAAATGCGCATAATAAAATACATGGAACTCTTTTAACCATCTTTTGATCTTATATATTATTATATATATATATATACATACAGCAAGGGTAAGCATATAACATTAGCAATGTTTGGAAGAAATAACAGGTACCTTTAAAGCGAAAGATACAATAAAATGTAAACACGGAGCATATCTAAACAAAGAAAAGTCAAGCATAAAAATAATCCGAAATACGCCGAAGTCTATCCCTCTAGGGCAAGATACAACCTTATTCAACATATTTCTTTGCACACACACACACACGCACACGTACACACACTTCACACACACACGCGCACACACACACACACACACATACACACACACACACATATATATACAATGATATTAAATACATGGAAACTATATTTATAAAACCATATTTATTTTATTATATATATTTCTATGGTACCAAGACAACATAGGTACGCTTTCATCGGATAAAATACAAATTTTGTTTTATAAATAGAGACATACCCATGAAAATAATACCTTATCGTTTGGAAATTCACTGGATAGTGGAAATATATTAGGGATTATTCAAACTTATGTGTGAATATATATATATATTATAAGAACAGATTAAAGTTTAAACAACGAATCGCTGCTTTCACCCTTAAAGGAATCTCCTGAAACTAAGTGTAAAAGCAGTGATTTTTGCTTAAACTTTGATCTGTTCTTATAATAGATATTTGCTCTACGTTTTTACACACACACATACACATACACACACATATATAAATATATATATATATGGAAAGAATGAAACGAATTTCATTTCTCACTCTTAGTACGGCTGATACCTAAATATAAGTATGTATACGTACATACATATTAGGCATTTTGAAATGAATTCTTGGCACGATCGTTTTGGAAAATTTAATGTCTAGATATGGGCGAGCTTCCTGAAGAATCAGGCACTCGAGTTTATATAATTATTACATAATTATTGTAAAACTCAAAACACGGACAAAACCACGGTAGAGGTATTTAAATGTATTCTATTTTCTCCTAGTTTATTTTAAACCTAATTCCGCTTAGTTGACTGTATCTATGCGATTACGCTGTCGAAATATTCGATAAATATTCCACTACGGCCGACGCGAAGCGCTAGTTTTGGTTATTTGTTGGAGATTCCTTCATAGAAGCCTCATTCGTATAGCCTGGTCTATTCGATTTTTATATAGTTAATTATGCTAATTGGGAGAGGAAATAGTATATATTTTATCTTGTGATTCTATAGACATGTTTTATGATATATAGCTCTGATTGTTTAATTTATTAATTTTTCATTGAGCCAAAAAGTGGCCAGTTGCAAAACACGCATATGTATGTGTATGTATATATATATGTAAACTTTTATATGTAATAATCTTCCACTAGGTTGAGATACAAATTTGGCTGTATGGTGCTGTGCTTTCTAGCAAAATGCCACCAGTCGTAAGCAACTACCACACCCCTTCCAACTTGACCGCGACTACGTCACGATTTTTAGCCATTTTGAAATGAATTCTTGGCGCGATTGTTTTGGAAAATTTAATGTCTAGATATGAGCGAGCTACCTGAAGAATCCGGCGCTCGAGTTTATATAATTATTACATAATTATTGGAAAATTCAAAACACGGACGAAACCATGGTAGAGGTTTTTAAATGTATTCTATTTTCTCCTAGTTTATTTTAAACCTAATTCCGCTTAGTTGACTGTATCTAGGCGATTACGCTGTCGAAATATTCGATAAATATTCCACTACGGCCGACACGAAGCGCTAGTTTTGGTTATTTGTTGGAGATTCCTTCATAGAAGCCTCATTCGTATAGCCTGGTCTATTCGATTTTTTATATAGTTAATTATGCTAATTGGGAGAGGAAATAGTATATATTTTATCTTGTGATTCTATAGACATGTTTTATGATTGTTTAATTTATTAATTTTTCATTGAGCCAAAAAGTGGCCAGTTGCAAAACACGTATATGTATGTGTATGTATATATATATGTAAACTTTTATATAAATATATATGTATACATATATATTTATATACACAAACACACACACCTATATATATATATATATATATATATATATATATGTGTGTGTGTATATATATATATATATGTATATACACACACAGACACACATATATATATATATAACATTAGAATTGGTGCTCTGAAATAGCGATATATATATTAACGTATATATAGTGTATTTTGCAATACACTGTATGCTTAATTAAAAGCATTTTTAAGACTTTGCGCTATTGTTTTAAAGTAGTGACTATGTCACTTACTTCTTTTTTCAGCAAACAAAGGGAGATAAGCTGACATATCTCTGTTTCGTCCTGTTGGTATTCCTCAGAGCTTATCATTCCCTTTTTCTGCTGAAAATTATGAATGTTGGATTCTTATAGAATTCCAGTAATAATCAGGAACTGATTATACAGAGCGGTTGCCGGTCCAGCAAAAATTGAAAATTAGAATTGGTGCTCTGAAATAGCAGTACGAAACAGAGATCCGTCACCTTATCTCCCTCCGTTTGCTGAAAACAGAAGGACGTCACTACTTTAAACCAATAGCGTAAGGTCTTCAAAATGCTTTTAATTATGCATACAGTGTATTGCAAAATACACACTATATATATATATATATATATATGGATACAATCTCACACATAAATTAACGAAGGCATACGCTCACAAACCCACATGTTACTAATAAAGTGTAAACATGTCCGTTCTAGTTTCTCTTTCCGACTATTTTACATTTGTATTTTCTTCCCAATCAATTCCTAATCATTATGTTAGTAGATCCTTTTATCTTTGTTCTCATTATCATCTTTTGTTTCTTGTATTTCCATCATTACATTTTACTATTCTGATACTATTTCAATATATGTATATATCCCACTCGGTATCTTTTTAATTCCGGTAATTTTCTATCTTTGCATTGTAGTCCTCCAAACAAGCAACCAGCCAACCAATCATCTTTCTCTTCCTGTATCCCTCTCTCCCTCTCTCTCTCGTCCTCTCTCTCTTTCTATCTCTTTATCTCTCTCTCTCCCTTTCTTTCTCAATATCTATTTTCTCACACTATCTATAAATCTGCCTGTCTATCTTTCATCCTGTCGGTCTCGATGTCTGTTTATCTCTCTATTCATGTATCCAACTATCTCTCCCTCTCTATGTATCTACCTCTCTACCCATACATCTATGTATCTATATCTATGTATCTCTATATATTTATCTAACTATCTATCTATCCATATATCCATCCATCTATATATGTATCTATCTATATAGCTATCTGCCTATTTATCTATTTTTTATACAACTGTTTAAATGCCAGGGATAGAGATCGATAAAGTTGTTTACGTTTCTTTAATAAGACCACAATTGTGCTTATGTTTGGCCTTGAGACTTACTTGTTCGTTCTTTCAATGATATATATGCGCTATATATTCATTAAAAATACAGGTCAGCCCTATTAGAACGATGAGTGATGCTGTCGTATGAAAATAGTTGATTCCAATTATGTTTGAAATTGTCAACATTCTTTTAGTCTTGAATACCAAGTATTTCATTACTGAAACTGATAAACACAGTCAAAACAAACCCGAACGAAGTGAGAATCGATAATTGTCCATTAATATATTTTAGATAAACTATTTTCGGTAAAATGTAACGCGAAAAACAAGCAGAAATAAACAGAAACATGAATATAAATTTGATATTTTCTGTGGATTAAGAAGTATTGATTTTTTCTTACATAAGCATACATCCTTAGATTCAGAAGGGATTTATGACGTCATCTAGTCATCTCTGTGGAGCTAATTTTATTTTTACGTGTGCCAAGTTTAGAAAACGCTATGGTTAAGGCGGTGGACTGAATTGTATCCAGTGTTGCTTTATATAGTTACAACTCTTTAAGTTCTACATTTTATATCCATCGGTATTGACTTTCATTTTTGGCATAATAAATGCCACTTTAATAACGTGGTTGTTTAAATGCACTGTATCTTCTGCCAAAGCTTTTTGAGCTCATGTCAATATTGTGAACGACTGAACTGGTTGAACGTCGGGAGAAATGGCGCACGTTGATAAATTACGATGATTAATGTGGAGGTTAACTTCAATTCAATGCTTTTTCACCTGTCAAAAACATATTTCCTCATAACAAACACGATGTGAGATCTTCTGCTACTGTTAGAAATCATATTTGTTTTCATATTAGGGCTGTCAGGTTTGGTGTAGAGCGTGCATAATGTTTTGTGTGGCACATCGCATATTTATGCTCCTTTAGCCTCTGAGTTCATAAGACGTTTCCAAATTCCGGTGTCTTTCAAATGGAGTACGAATCTAGCACTTTATTCAATATAATCGACTTTCCCTTATATTAAAGTTGTTCTTAAAGAATAAACTATTACTCATTCTCTGAGCCGGGAGGTGTTAGTGCTGCTGAGAACGGGCTTTATTGGCAAGAAGGCACGCGTGTTAGTAACATGAGGAAAGAGAAAGAGAAAGGATCTGTATGGCTGTGTATGTATGTATGGGAGAGAGAGAGATAGCGGGGGGGGGGGGCTGTATTGCCGTTCTTGCATTACATGTTAAGTATTAATTAGTTTTAAAAACATGAGCCGAAAGGCATAGTAAGAATGATACGAAGTTTGATAGAAGAAATCGTAATTTTGTAGTAACAGTAGAAGAATCGGCGTGTTGCCTTTGAGATATGTCGAGAGAAGCGTGTAGATCAGACTCCACGAGGTCTACAAGGAAGAGTTCCAGGAGCAGATCGGTGTGCGAATAAGTAAAAGAGGCTCACTTAGACTAAAAGCAGAGGCGTGTGCTGCATGTAAAAACAGTGCCATAATTTATTGGAGCGAAACGTGTTATGAAATAGAGCTGAAGATAAATCTGGTAATAAACAGTAATAAGAATGGCCCATTGGACGAGTGGAGTAGCGATGAGAGTGAGAGAAAGAGAGGGAGAGAGAAAGAAAGAAAGAAAGAGAGGAGATGAAAAGAAACATTTAATAGCAGAGGATGATAAGAATAGAGCCAGGGTTGAATGCTGAGAAGAGAAATGGAATAACATTTGCTTCATGTGTTGAGAAAAGAATAAAGTGATTGGGAGATAAGATTAATAGATATAAATGTGGAAGCATTGAGAGGAAAGGGGAGACCAAGAAAGTAGTGACTAACATCGATAGAGCCGGAAATAAAATGCATGGATTTGCATACAATAAGGACGAAATGCAGAAGTTTTAGTAGAGAAAATCGCATTAAAATGCATGCCCTTGCTTTTATAGAAGCTTGGGAAATAATTTACAAAGGGACTTTGAGAATTTGGTCAATAAAAGTTGTATAAATTTTGACGTCTTTTTCAGGTAATATTAAAGAGCCGTGCTGAAATGTTGGCGTATGCCTTAATTTATATTCTTATAAATTTCAATATTCACCTCAGAATTGAAGCCTAGAATAGCGGATGATAATCAAATGCTGGAATTTGAGTGACTGCTTCCTTTTTGTGTTGGTGGCTGTACTGACTAGGGTTTTCCTTCCTGGGGCAAGAGCCTATATGAAATGGAATTGATGATGCAGCGGGCGTTTTTATTGGCAACGCGGTTGTTTTCGACAATTTATTTTTTGACGAATGCAGTTAAGATATACTACACAGCATGAATGAGGAGTTTTCCCCTCCCTTCCACCTTCCCCCATCAATTACTGACGTTTTCTTTCCCCACTTTGTTTTCTCTTTAATTATTTCATTCAGTCTCATTAAAACAATAATATTAAGCATAATTACATCCAACTACAGAAAACAAATTTGCAGAATAAAATTGTAATTCTATTAATATCTGCTCCAATAGTACAACAGAGTAATATGGTAGAATAATGAAATAAAAAGCTCTAGCATGTTTTATGTGTGAAAATTGTGATGAATATTTCAAGTCTTTAAAAATATAAAGTATCTAGAAGGGTGTTATACAAATTAAAATGTATTACTTGAAAAGAAATGAGCTGAGCATGCTATATATATATATATATATATATATATACAGAAAGAGAGAAACAGAGAGAGAGAGTGAGGACATAGAGAGAGAGAGAGAGAGAGAGAGAGAGAGAGAGAGAGAGAGAGGTAGAGAGATGAAATGTAGAATTACCGAGGTGAATAACTATAATAATTGTTTCTATTTGAGGCACAAGGCCAGCAATTAACCCAGTGCATTACTGGTGCTTTATTTTATCGACCCCGTAAGGATGAAAGGTAAAGTTAACCCCGGCGGGAGTGGAACTCAGATCGTAAAGGGGCGTAACTCTATGCTGCAAAGCATGGTGTCCGGCCTTCTACCGATACTGCCAATACACCGGGAATAACTATAATAATAGCAGATCGCAATGAATTGTATTTCGAAAAATCGCGTAAATTACCCCTGAGACGGGAAAATGTAGACAGAAGCGACTTGTCGACTTTTTCCGTCAACGGCTGTACATCTCCCAATTTGTGCAACTATTGTCTATAATGATCGGTTATTATGATAGTTATTTTTAGAATTAGAAATTTAACATGTTCTGAAATTTAACATGTTCTGAATGATGTTTGAGTCAATGTATCATATATAAATATAACCATAGGTGTAAAAGACAATCCGATTATATTACGAATTCTGTTAAATAGTCTTAAATTGGTGTAAAAGCCAAACTCACTATCTTCAATTCCGTATTCTTGCCAACCTTTACAATTGTCATAGATCTTGGATAATGATCGAAAGATTACGATCGCGAATAAGAGCAGCCGAAATGGTTTACCCCCGAAGAGTCTTTGAAGTAACTTTACACAAAAGAGTGCGTAGCTCTGAGATCAAAGAGTCGCTGCAGATAGAGCCACCACTACTCTGAATTGAGAGATCACATCTCTGGTACTATAGGCATGTGGTGAGAATGCCTCAGGATAGAATCAATGGATACATTTTACGGGGAAAATCAACTGGCAGGAAACCGAGTAACATGGTCATGCTTGGGAATCCAGCCGGATTATTTGTAAACGCCTGATTCTGACTAGACCTGCTGGAAGGTGTGATTGGGGATTCTCTGAAGAATACGTGGGCACAGAAGAAGAAGAAGAAGAAGAAGAAGAAGAAGAAGAAGAAGAAGAAGAAGAAGAAGAAGAAGAAGAAGAAGAAGAAGAAGAAGAAGAAGAAGAAGAAGAAGAAGAAGAAGAAGAAGAAGAAGAAGAGGTCGTACCAACCAACCGCCCTAGCCGCAGACTATTTATTTTAGACAAAAATCTTTGGATAGAAACTAAGAATAACAAACTCCAGATCTTCCATTTGCATTACGCTAAACCCATGGCCTCTAAGTAGCTGATATATCGGAATCAGTAATTTCAGCGTGTATAAAATTCAAAATCCTGATAATGAACTGAGTAAAAATGTCCAATTACCAATATTTTTTGTTGTTGCTGCTGCGTTACTATTTAGCCAATGAATGCACATTCTTCTGTTTCGAGGAGCAGTTTTCCAGCTCTTTGATAAACAAAAAAGTCAGTTAATGGAATTAACGTAAAAGTGGCGGAACATTTCACAGACACATTCAGTGTCAGCGTTATATATAGGCAAATAAGACCGTTACTCCTCCAACCAGTCTACTCACTTTCAATACCGTCTACATACATTAAATATATATATGCATATATATATATATATATATATATACATATAATATATATATACATATAATATATATATATATATATATATATATGATATATATATATAATAGACATAATGATTAATTGATTAATTTAATTTGACAATTCCATTGATTGGTTAATTATTTAAGTTTCTTTAATAACGGTCTGGATGAGTGCTTAATTCAGTTTGTGGATGGAATTTTTTCCATTGTTCATAATTTTTTAATTGACCGCCATAAACCGGGGTTACCTCCCTTTTGAGTATCATGTGCTTCACCCCGGGTTTTGTGTTAGAACGAAATCCTGTTGAGAAAGTAAATTCCCCTGTTCGATCTTCCAAAGCCTAACTTGTATACACCACAAGCGGATTTTGTTGATTTCGGATTTACAGAAACCGCAATTAGATATTCAGTAATTTCGAAGTGATGGTCCAGGTATGTTAATTATATAGATATTTGCATATATGTATGTATGTATGTATATATCTTATATGTATATATGTATGTTTGTGTGTGTGTGGGGGGGGGGGGGTATATATCCTTTTCTCACTAGTCAGTACTTTCGTTGCTACAGATCACGCGGCTGAATTAGCGGTCGCTATTTGCAATTTGCAAAGCACTTTAAACTGTATGTTATTACTCTGAGGTCTATTTCTCGTCGAGTGCTTGGCTGCACTGCTGAAGGCATTCGTTGGCTGAGCTGTTGATCGAACTTTGAATATGCTGTACTCTTGTATATATATATATTTTTTTTTTAGCCTTACTATATATATATCTATATATCTATATCTATCTATATCTCTCTCTCTCTCTATATATACATATATATATATATATATATATATAAATATAGAAAAGATGAATATAAAATGAAAGTGCTTTTATAAAGGAATTTATTAGGTATTGACATATGTTTCTGTAACAGGCGGAACACCTATGTATCGCTGCTTGCGTAATCATAGCAAATGTATAATCAGTTGTCACTTCTTCAGAGATATTGGATAAATTGGAAAAATCAGAAAAATTAAAGTATTTATATTAGTTTTAAGAAAGGAAGTAGAGAAGGGATAGTATATGACAGATGGCAATTCAATTTGCTGGTAAACAAGTATATAGAGGTTTTTAATGAGAATACAATGAGTATATGGCTTATTTTATCTAAATTTTTGGGAGTGCCTATTTTAATCTATATTTGACCAATTGAACAATGGACAGGGCTGGGCGTTTGGTGTAGTAGTATTAATACAGATATAAAGTGTCAAGTAAGGAAGAGAGATTTTCACTGCTACTGTATACAATGCTGGTAGCCTGCTGGTATATGCTTTAGGGAATTGAATTAAGAAATCTTATTTTATCTATAGCAATTTATATTAAATGGTAAAGGATAGAAGAATTGATAGAATTAAGACTATTAATATGTATTTTGACAATCAAACGGAGATGGAGACAGGCGTTCAATCCTGGTAGCGTTTGTAATATAAAAATGTAGATTTCAAGCGATGGTCACAGTATAATGATCGTTCTATTCTGCTATTTAATAAAATATTTTTGTATTTCATAATACAAAATATTTCCATATTACACAATTTACAAAATTCCTGTCCTTGGAAATGCAGCGGCAAACACTCTTATTTCCCATTTTAGGTTAAATTGTTGGTTATTTTCGCGCAGCTGCCAAGCCTTGTCTGCGAGTGTTGTTACATAACGCTGGTTTTCATGTTTTATCGAGTAACGATGTCTATAAAGGCGAGATTTGAAGGAGATAGCTGTAGACCCCACATAGTACCACTTCTGGCTACCTGATTCAATAATACATGTGTATATGATGTTGCGCTCAAGACACTGATTGTTCAACGGACACAAGCCTAGTTGGACACAGTTACAGTTATAATAGATGGGTTGATGAGGTTGCTTAAACAGGACGGGATGCTGTTTGTTGTTTTGTGATGTTATAGCCGATGTTTTACGTGTATTGTTATGTGTTGGAAGGCCTTTATACATCCGTTTTGCGTTAAGCTTTTTTATATGTTGTTCAATATTAGGTGCGGTTGAATATGAAACTCGAATAGTGTTAGGGTTTAAGATTTTATTATATTTATGTGATGTTGGAAAATGTTTTTTAACTAATCGAAAGAATTGTGAGGGTAGATTGGTTTTAATAGAGTTGTTATAGACCGGGTTGTACCACATATACACTTTAAATCGCCTTCTGTTTGGTGGTGTGCGACTATTAGTGTGTCTATTGCGGTAGTGTATGTATGGTGGTGATTCTATGCTATTTCTACCTCTATGAGATTTATTTTGGGTGTGTTGGTGATCGTCGACTATATACTCTATATTATCTAGGTGTCCAGCCTTCCTAAGTGCATCATCATAATATTCGGCATGTTCTTTGAAGGTTTGCTGGTTGGACGACAGGCGGGAGATTCTAAGGGAAATATTTCTAGGGATGGATTTAATTATAGAGGGTGGATGGTTAGAACCCGTATTTACATATTTAAGGGTCTCATTTAGTTTATGGAACGGTTTAATCGTTTCTGTATTGAGATTCAAAGTAACATCAAGGAAATTAACCTCTTTGAGGTTATATTCAAACGTAATATTTAATCCTAGTTTCTTAAAAAGCTTTGTAATATGTTTCCTCATCCTTTCTAAATTCTGGTTATTCATATGCTTAACTAATAGGAGCGCATCGTCACGGTAGAGTCCACCGTGGAGATCCTTGAATTTTCCTTGTAGTCTATGGGTGATGTAAATTCACACAAGATCAGTTACTTCCGCCGAATCATTGGAACCCATAGTTATATATATATAATTCAAGAGGAGTGACATGGTTGGCTATACAATAAAGGCTCTATTCACATTGCTGACAATTGTTTCTTTGATCTTGTAGGTATATTTTAGTCTTACTATATGTACATATATATATATATATATATATACTGTTAGGGAAGCAGAAAATTGCTTATTGTAATCCAGTTCGTGGTTAGGACAGCCAGTTTCATGGACGGTTTCAACGTACGGTTAGGGGGAACTCCACAAGTTTGTAAGAATCACGTTCAATTTTGGAGTGTAAAGGGGACAACACAGGTAAGCATTAAAAAAAGGATTTTATCCAGGTATTTACGACCGTTTCATTGGTAAGTGCAACCTTATATTGCTATACTGCAAATAGCAGCCACTCAATAATAATTGTTGTACACGTCCACATTTTCAAAATAGTGAATAAGTTACTCTTAACAAGTTCTTAATATATAGAGAAAAACATTCTTTGGAATTGTATTTGCTAGTATAGAGAGGGAGGAAGAGTAATTAGAAAGTGGAGGGACAAAGGGAGTAGTATAGAGAGAGAGAAAGGGGGGAGAAGAATTAGGAAGTAGGGTGACAAACAGAGCTAGAGGGAGGGGTATAGGTGGAAGGAGTCTTTGATCAGTTTTGACATATGTAGACATGATATCGTCTATTTAGGGTGTAGTGAGTTAAAGATAATTAAATTGTTTATAGTGGGAGGGATGGAGAGAGAGAGAGAGAAAGAGAGAGAGAGAAAGAGAGAAAGAGGGGAGCGATAGAGAGATAAGTATTTATATGTATAAAAAATAAAATAATAAAATTAAAATAAATAAATAAATAAATAAATAAAATTAAGAGGGGGAGGAGAAGAAAAGAATAGACATAAGAAATAAATAAAAAAAGGAGAGAGAAGGAAGGAAGAAAACAAAAAGAAATAGATAAAGAATGAAGGAGAATCGAGAAATATAGGTATTGGTTTTCGTGGGTAATTAAAGGGGTTGTATACAATAAGAGGGTAGAAAGTCTAAGTATATGCAGTTTGTCAGGTTGTAGTAAGAGGTTAAGGGTTCGATTTGCACTTGTAGTGCGAAAACTTTTCTTTGAGTCCATGGTTACAATAAATCTATCTTTCGATTTTATTGTTGAGTAACTTATTCTTTGAACTCAAAATGTGGAACAGCTCAAGGTCACATAATCGACAGCTTCTAATACCACTCCGATATGGGGGCGCGTTCGATAATGTTTTCCACTTCAGGGTGTATTAATGGTTACTTTCCCTCAGTTGCCAGGTCTTGTTCACAAGGGTAGTCACATAACGATGGTGGGAATGTTTCATTGCGTAACGGTGTGTATACAAACGAGCTTTAAATGTATTCCCAGTCGCTCCGATGTAATGCCATTTCTGGTTGTCTGATTCAACTGTGCATTGGTAAACCACGTTAGACTGCATACATTCGTTATGTAATGGACAGGTTTCAGGTAGGTGGCAATTACAATTCTTGTCATGGGCAACCTTGGCATTATTAGTGGGCTGCGATGCCTGTACAAGTGTGTTACGTCTTGTTTGCCTATTAGTGTGTGGTTGTGTATTAGATATTCTGTTGTGTTCAATGATAATTGTATTGTTATTGTTATAAATGTGCGTTCTGGTGTTGTTACGTAACTTTTTAGCGTTAAGCATCTTAATGTGTGCCTCTATGTTTGGTACCGTGGAATAAGATAGTCTAATAGATTTAGTGTTAAGGATTTTGCTGTATCTACGTGAATCTGGAAAGTTCTTATTTATTATTCTAAAGAAGGTAGAGGGTAGGTTAGCACTAATAGAGGTGTTAAATATGGAGTTATACCAAATATATTTTCTACTGCGTGACCTACTTGATTTCGATGTTGTATTTCTATTTCCATTATAATTTGTAGTTCTATGCGTAAATGTGTGTGTGCGTGTGCTTCTGGAGTTTGTGTTATGCGTGTTCGTGTGTGTTTTAAGGAGGCTTTCATCTATATATTCTACTCTATTTAAGTGGCGTCCCTTGTCTAGTGCGGTATTGTAGTACTCTGCATATTCCTCGAAGATTTGTTGGTTAGACGAGAGGCGGGAGATCCTAAGGGATATGCTGCCCGGAACGGATTTAATTATGGATAGTGGGTGGTTCGAATTACAGTTGATGTATGCTATGTTTTCATTAATCTTGTGAAAAGGTCTTATTTAGGTTAAGCGTCGCGTCTAGAAAGTTAACTATTTTAGTGCTATATTCATACGTTATGCTAAGGCCCAGTTTCCCGATAGTCTTTCTAATATTCTTACGCAGTCTTTCTATGCTCTGGTTATTTAGGTTCTTAACTAGGAGAAGGGCGTCGTCTCTGTAGATTCCACCGTGAAGGTCGCTAAACTCTCTCTGTAAATTATGGGCTATGTAAATACCTACTAAATCTGTGACTTGAGCCGAGTCGTTAGCCCCCATCGTGATGTCGAGGTTATTTAATTTATCCTTACGTTCCCAATAGGCGTTTTCAAATTTAATTATTGTTTTCCTAGCAGCTAATATAATTTTTATCTTGTCGTCTGTCAGATCAGAATTGGCTTTGGCGAATGTTAAGGCCTTATCCAAGGTTTTGGGAGATATAGAGGAGTAATAGTCGTTAATATCAAATTGTATAAACTTAGATACTTTTTTGTTGGCTATATTGTTAAACCATTTAATTGTTTCGGTGGTGTTACCCCATAGTTTAATTACTAATTTATTCTTCATTTGTGCTATCACTCTGTCTAATATATATGTTTACTAATTTTCCCAATGTCCGATTTGGACGGGCATATAAATCTAATTGTGGGGTTATAATCCAAATTTACATTATGGTCCTTGAGATTAAATGTGGGGACACAGGGCCTAAGTGGCTCTGTTCTCTCCTCTATTCCTAGGCGTTTGGCTATATTGTGTGCCTCGTTGTTGATGTTTATCAGTGCCGCCTCGTTAGTTTTTTTGTATTTCCTATGTAATTCCTTCCGTATGAAGCTATCGTATGTATTAATTTTATTAATATCCATTGTATACACAGTTGAGGTTTTGTCCGCTTTGACAATAATTCCATTGGTGGTTCGCAGCTTTTTTAGGAATGTATTCATGTCATTCTGGTGTTTATTATTCCTCCGCTTTTTGAATTTGATATTCATAATCATCTTCAGTAAGTCCTGTTCAAGGCATCCAGTTGAGGGTTTGCAGGTGGGTTCCTACATGATTTGAAGCCGTATGTTTCCTTGTCGCATTCCACGGTACGACCGTTATGTCCTTTGTCGAGATGGAAAGTTTCCCATCTAACACGGTGTATGAAGTCGTTTGTTCACTGTATCATCCCGAGGGCATAATCCTTTCTTAAAGGTATATGAATGTTCTTTATAATAAATAAGCACTTTCCAGATTCACATAGATACAGCAAAATCCTTAACCCTAAATCTATTAGACTATCTTACTCCACGGCACCAAACATAGAGGCACACATTAGGATGCTTAACGCTAAAAAGATATTCTGTTACAGTGAAGATGTGTCTTTTTTCTCTAACCAAACTCGGCAGTTCTTACGTTTGAAATGAGTTGTTGACTTGAGAGTTTTCCTATTTTTCCTCTCTTTACGTTGCTTCACCCTTCGTGTCTGTTTACCTATTTTTCTCCCTCCACACCTTTTTTATCCCAATAATATACTTTAGTAATTGTTCGCCCTAGGCTGAGTTATCTTGTCTCTAACGCGAAGAAATACCTATGATTCTTAGTAGACAACTGACGATGGATATTGCCCTCTTTCACCCGTAAAAATTATTTTTCATTATATGGATTGGCAGTATCGGTAGAGGGTCGGACGCCATGCTTTGACCCAAAGAGTTACGGCCTTTTCATTCTGAGTTCAAATCCCGCCGAGGTTAACTTTGCCTTTCATCCTTACGGGGTCGATAAAAAAAGTACCAGTAATACACTGGGTATTTGCTGGCCTTGTGGTAAAAGTAAAAACCATAATATATATATATATGTGTGTGTGTATGGTATATAGGAAATGTAAATCCCTGAAATATGCTTCCATAAAACTTTCATCTACACATATTCACTCACAATACCTGGGTCGACCCGAATTTCTGGTAAATGACACTTGCTCAAAATGCTGCGCATTAAGATCGTAACCACGACTTTATGATTGTGAAATTATCTTTTTAACCATTGGAAATTAATGCGTCCACATTGCGTGTTATCATTACACCAATGTATGCTCACTGACCCGATGTTTTGAAATACTTCCATTTGATCGACTTTAGATAATCCTGTTGCTAAAATAGACACGTTATTGAGAGGCTTTTCCTTCGAATAATTCCTTATCATGTCTTCAGATATCCGACCGTACAGCTGCAAGTAGAAACGCAAACAAAATTTTGCTGAAGATACATACGAGAAACTACAATTTAGTGGACAGCAAATGCAACATCAGCAATTTAAGTGTTATAATAGTACAATAATATTGTTGTTAGTATTATTATTATTATTATTATTATTATTATTATTATTATTATTATTATTATTGGCGGTGGATTGGCATTATCGGTAGAGCGTCAGACACCATGCTTTGCAACATAGAATTACGGCCCTTTATGATCTGAGTTCACATTCCGCCGAGGTTAACTTTGCCTCTCATCCTTATGGGGTCGATAAAATAAAGTACCAGTCACGCACTGGGGTCGATTTAAACGATTTTCCCATCCCCCCCAAACTGCTGGCCTTGCGCCTATATAAGAAACCATTAATATTATTATTATTATTATTGGATTGGATGTATCAGTTAAGCGCCCTACAATCTGCTTTGCAGCACAGAGTTACAGCCCTTTACGGTCTGAGTTCAAATGCCGCCAAAGTAAACTTTGCCTTTCATCCTTACGGAGTCGGTAAAATTAAGTACCAGTAATGCACTGAGATCGGTTCATAGACTTTCCCCTCCCCCAAATTGCTGGCCTTGTGCCTATACTAGAAATCATTATTATTCTTATCGTTGTTGATCCATGAGGTAGAAGCTACTCTTTACTCGACACCGGTAAATTGTAATTGTTTTGTTTATTTTTCACCAGTAAATACCTTATGTTCAAATTATAATCTTGACAAAGATACACTTTAACTGCCTGCATTTGATAGGTAAGGTTGTCAATATAACCTAACAAAGGGTTTCAATAATGCTTTATTTAAACCAAAAACATAATTCAACGGAAAATTTGCACGGTGGGTAGTGACAGTAAGAATGTGTCTTTCACTGCAAATAATTGTTTCTACTTTAGGCACAAGGCCAGTAATTACCCAGTGCATTACTGGTACTTTATTTTATTGACCCCGTAAGGATGAAAGGCAAAGTCAACCTCGGCGGGATTTGAACTCAGATCGTAATGGGACGTAACTATGCTGGAAAGCATGGCGTCCGACCCACTACCGATACTGCCAATCCACCACCCTGCAAATAATGAAGAAGAAGTAAACGGCAACTCAACGGAGGACGCGAGAAAAATTCAGGAAAAGACTATCATACTGAATGATATTGCTTTAAAATTGAAGGATGATACTGCTTTTAACAGCAGTCACAGGGAGAATAGCATTAACAGCTGCATTACCAACCGCAACAACAATGTCCGTGTGTCGTGTGAAAGATAGCTGTTTCAACACCTCGAAGGGGATATCGAAAAAGATTTGAGCAACATCAACAACAGAAACAACAACAGCGACAACAATAGAAACAACAAAAGCAACAACAACTCAATAGAAGGGAATTATTTGATTGAATTACCAACATTGATACCGTCACAGAAACGTGAGAAATACGAAATAAAAACCAACAAAAACACCATACAAACATTAACACTATCACTACCACTAACAACACCCCCACTAAAACAACTACAACAAATATACAGCGGCAACAAACAACACAACGCATTTCCGAAAACCCGATACAGTTGGACACATGGAGAGTAGCCTTATACTCTACAATGTGAAGATAACCCGGAGGGAAAACTGCTCAGTGGTCAGATACTTGTCCAAATAAGGCCAGTAAAAGTCGATAAGTTTCCGGACCTAATGATTTCCCTGTGGTAGGATGTATGGAGGTAAATGAGAGACTCTAAGCAAATCATCAAGCGAATGATTCAAACTTGCTGAAAGAGAAAGCATGACAACATGTCACGTTTTGACTTGTGAGAGGTCATAAATAGTATGAACATATCCTAAGTGTCATTGCTAAAGATGTGGTTAATATATTTTGGCATATTGTGATACAATGTGACAATATGATTAAAACACGGATGCAAGACACAGTAATTGACAACAAGAAAACTAAACATGGTATTATAATATTGGCAGTATCGGTAGAGGGTCGGACGCCATGCCCTTGCCATTCCGAGTTCAAATCCCGCCGAGGTTAACTTTGCCTTTCATCCTTACGGGGTCAATGAAATAAAGTACCAGTAATGTACTGGATTATTGCTGGTCGTGTGCCAATAGTAGAAACAATTATAATATATATTTCAGTTCCTGTTGACAACATAGTGTAGTAAAAAGAGGGAGAGAAGGTAAAAATGTATAGGACATCAAACGGCATGCTGCCACGATATGGCGTATGAAAATGGTAGATATAGTAGTTAGAGCACTTGGAATGGTGTCAAGGAAACTAGGGGTCTTGGTTGGGAAACTCGGAATAGAAATAGATTCATACAAATTAGGGACAACAAAAATTTTTAAAAAGGTCTTAGAGATTTAAATTTGAAGGAAGCTTTGGAATCGAAAGCTTAAATTTAGTTGAAGACCCGTAGAATAGTAGCGTAAAATAGATAGAATAGTAACGGAAATTAATATCAAGCTGGAGAAAAACACAAAATTAGCTCAAACACCGACATACTAACACTTAGTTTTCAACGAACTAGATAGGGTTGATCGCACATAGATGACAGGAAAGATTAGAAAGGAATACCGTATACGGATTAGATTACTACTGAAAACAGAACTAAATGTAAGGAATAACGTAACTACCATCAATAGTCTAGAAATCCCTGTAATAAGCTACAGTTTTAATATTCTGAACTGGACACTAAATGAACTAATAGGAATACGCAGACAAATTACCAGAAAAATAATGACTGCATTTAGAATTTTATTGTAAAACAACCACTGTATTATTGCTCAAATATCTAATGAAGAACAATGATAAGCTAATACAATCAGCCACGAAACATGAACAAAACAAAATATGTTTTGTGATTTCATGGAAGGCAGAATATTCAAAACAGAAGTTGGCTTGACATATGATTGTGAGTGAAATGAAAATATAAGTTATATTTTCATTTTCTCATGTTATATTATAACATGAGAAAATGAGAAACATATAAAATGAAAATTGAAAATAGACATTCAGAATGCCATGTTAAAAGGATGGCAAGAAAATCACTTACACGAACAAGTTGAACAGAAAGTAATTCGACAAGCAAAATTAACAAAGCTGGCTACGACGAACTAGACAAAACTGAATGATTTCTAATCGCAAACAATTCAAATATATAATTGTTTCTACTTTAGGCACAAGGCCAGCAATTACCCAGTACATTACTGGTAATTTATTTTATCGACCCCGTAATGATGAAAGGCAAAGTCAACCTCGGCGGGATTTGAACTCAGATCGTAAAGGGACGTAACTATGCTGGAAAGCATGGCGTCCGACCCTCTACCGATACTGCCAATCCACAATGAAGTTGAACACAGCAAGTAACTGCAGAATATGTAGTGATAGGGAAAGAACGATTAACAAAATTATTATCTGGCTGCCTTGACTTAGCCAAAAACGAATATGTTGCCAGCGATGATTGAGTTCAAATTTACATACACTGGATATATGACAACACAACGAAATGTCAAAAGAAAAGGGTTACTTTAGGCACACATCAGAAAATGTATCCAAGAGTGACAAAATAACCATAGGTGGATTGGCAGTATCGGTAGAGGATCGGACGCCATGCTTTGACGCATAGATTTACTGCCCTTTCCATTCTGAGTTAAAATCCCGCCGAGGTTAACTTTGCTTTTCATCCTTACGGGGTCGATAAAATAAAGTACCAGTAATGCACTGGGTATTTGCTGGCATTGTGCCTAAAGTAGAAACAATTATGGGATATGTCAATACACGCATACCGGGAGATCAAATCCAAAGGACCAGATATCATAATCAAAAGCTCAAAGTAAAAACTATCAATTAACACAGCATTCCTCATAGACGACAATACATTTCTCAAGGAACGGTAGAATTTATCTACATATGAAGAACTTGAGTAAGAAAGAACTCAAACGTGCACGTTGAAAATATAAACAATCATTATAATAGTAGGTGCTCTGGGAATGATGAATAAAAGATAGACAGGTATATATCCAAACCCTAGATCTTATGATTATACACAACATAGATAAATAGCATTTTCAGGAACTAAGCACATATTACGAAGAGTACTCTCAAAACAATTGAAACAACACCCAAAAGAACACTGCACCAAAATCACACGAAGCTCTGTTTATAAATGAGCTGATGTCATAACAATATAAGTAATAATAATAACAAGTATGTATACATAAGTCAGAGAAAACGATGTGATGATGTTTGACTACATTTGAAATGATTTTAAATTCAGAGATGGCCTGTGGGGATCGTTGATCAGCATCAAACATATATTTATACATTTGCGGGATTTTTCTGAGATGGAAACATCAAATATACTAAAATACTGCTAAACAAATATAGCCTAATATAAAAGTCCAAACATCAATATTTTTCTGCAACATTACGATTTACTATACGTATTTTGAGAAACAATTACTGATCTTATAACTTGAGTGATATATTTGTATTTCCCGGGAAAACACACTGTGTTATTATATCATGATATTTTATAGCATTTATCCCAAATTATGCTTGGCTGTCAATGTTCGTATGCTACATAACCAATATATTACAAATTTATGAAGGAATCTTTCTACAGTACATATGCAAAACAGTTTATGTATTAGAAAATTATAATAGGAAGATCCTGTTCGAGTTTAAAATACATATTGATTATGATCTTTCACAAAAGCTCGACTTAAGTTTACCTGTCAGAGATAACGTTCGTATCGAAATCATTGTTACAGAAAAAAAAAACTATGAGAGTAAAGCGTGTGTAGAAATGTGTAGAGAAGAAATGACACTGGCTGACGTATTGACTTGTAAGAACTGTGATATGTATTTGCAATTCTATTTGTAAATGTTACGCAATGAATGATGTACAGAGATCAGCGTGACAAGTTCCAGAGTGTTTCGAGAATAGCATCTGGAAAAGTTGGTGCAATTCTTGTCATATAGATTCAGCATGTCCCTGCATATCATCAAAAATGTAACTCATGATTTATAATATAGAACACATAAATGCACCATTTGTTTCGTTTATACTCCTGTTTATAGAAGTAAATCTTTTCCATATGCTATACAAAACTTTAGGGTCAGTTCGCCTCGTGGTCCCAACAATGAGACAAATTGGCGCAAATACAATATTCTAGATTAAATTTAATTTAAGTACACGCCAACAGTCTTTGGGAAAATGTGATGCAATCAAATGCCTGTGCCTGCAAAATATTTGCACACAAGCATGTACGAGCAATGGAACAAAATGGGCGCTATGTATAAATATCTTCATGAAGAAATGCAAGACGGCATGAGTTTAAATGTTTGACATGCGGGAAATAGAAATCTAATGGCTCTTAAACGAGAATTCACCCTTTTAAAAAGGAAAGGAGAAATTAGATAATCTATAGCTACGTATCGAAAAAAAAAATACAACAGGTGGAATGTATTGTTCCTGGTTCAGCTCGTTCAGACTTGTATCAAACAATATGTTGACGTGAGTGCTTCTACACGGTAACCTGATCCGCAAGAATTACCAGCCTTGTTCTCTCAGATTACTCAGTAATGTCTTAAGAAAGGAAGAGTATATTCGATAGGTCAGTGCTAAATATAGGATATTCACTCCTGTGATTCTTTGACTACTATTCTTCATGATAAGCGCTAACATAGTGCTGAACTAGAATGATGTGATAAGCCTCATTCAATCAGTATTTGTCCTACACAAAAAAGCATGAATTACAGATATGTTTACATAACTGAGCAAAACTGTACGTTTATATTTAGTATATTTAAGGTCACTTATTTACTTGGAATGGAATAAACCAACGTTAGTTTCAACAATTAGTTCCCCTGTTGTTTGATCCATTAATGATAATACTCGCAAAATTACCGTGGCTGAGTATTTCACAATTCTAAAGTAATGTGTATCCTTAACTCAAATTTCAAGGAGCTTCAACATGATATAGTGTATGACAGTCGATCCGAGGAAAATCGAAAAATTTTCCGTCTGTATAATTTCACTCACAACACTTAGATCAGAGACTATGCTAGAGAACATTCGTCTAAGCTTTGAAGGAGTTTTATAAGACATGAACTTTAAGTATTGTGAGGCTAAATCAACCATTCGATTAGGATGTGACTACAGGTTTCATATATACAAGGGCGGTGGATTGGCAGTAGCCTTTGCGGTATAGAGTTTCCGCCCTTTACGTTATGTTTTCAAATTCTGTCGAGGCTAGCTTTGCTTTCATCCATATGGAGTCGACAAAATAAATCACCAGTTATGCAATGGTGTCAGCTAAATCGACCTTCTACTCACTCCAAATTTCCTAAATCAAAAACTATTATTAAACATAAAACAACTATAACTGTAACAGTGTAGTGGAAATATCGTTAAATATATAATGTCCTTCTCTTCCAAACAACTGCCGTATATGTAATATTTTCATCGACATAGGCGACGCTGTAAAATTGAATATGGAAAAGAACTATTTATTAAAGTGAAACAAAAAATGCAATATTGGCGTTGATTATTTCATCAGTAATTCCTTATAGAACGTCTTATATCACATATCAAATATCCAGGTCTTATTCCATGTATTGGCTTGTTATAAATTTTCCTAAATGTAAATGCAAAAGTAAATTGCTATCGACATCTACTAGAAAACAGTCACGAACAATCATTAAATTGTTTAGTATTATGATCTCTTTCTATTGTTGGCATACAAAACATTAACATACACATGTCTGCTAGATTATGTGATTACAAAAGGAAGGTTGATTGTACTTTCGTTTTCTTTCTTTCTAACTGCCCTCTTTCACTCTCACTCTCTGTATATATATGTATGCACTAATAACACACACACACACACACACACACACACACACACACACACACACACACACACACACACACACACACACACACACACACACACACACACACACACACACACACACACACACACACACACATACACACACACACACATACACACACACATACACACACTCACCCCCACACACCCACACATACACACACACTTATATATATATATATATATATATATATATATATATATATATATATATATATATATATACATAATAAATACAAATACCAAAGTCCAAAGAGGAATTGAGAAGTGTTGTATATATGTTTATAAGTATATATAGTTTAACCATTGTTGTTTGATTTTCAGTAGATTTAATATATTTGTTAATATATTTTTATTTATTCAAATATGGTAAGAGTTGGAAAATGTACTGTCCGAGCCATTGAAGTTGAGAGACAAACGCTGTAGTTTAAAATAGTACAATACTAGCAGAATGGCCTGGAACGCTCGGGATTTGCTCTAGGGTTCTTATATATTTGATATATATTTATCTTTATCGAGCCTCGTGAAATAAATACGTTTGTTACATTTTGTTATTGGGTATACTAAAATATCTATACACGAATATATAATTATATATATAAATTAAAATAACAGATTAAAGTTTAAGCAAAGAATCGCTGCTTTCATCCTTAACGGGATCTTCTGAAACTAAAAAGATCAATCTGTGAACGCAGAAGTAAATATTTTTAAAAACGTTACACACACTATATATATATATATATATACACACACTATAAATACATAAATACACACACACATCGACGTCATAACCTCGTAATGCAGACAGCCAGCCAGACAGACATACATTCTCTGTTTTAGATATATAGATAATTGAGTATTTACAATAGTTTATAACTTTGTCTATTAATCCGTATGGTGAGCAAATGGGGTCCCACGTGCTGGTCTCCCCACAGCCCCTGAGGCCTGGATGGAGAAGGCGTTTCCCCGGAGAATGGTAAGGGAGATGAGCTGGAAGAGCCATTCCAACTCGCGAGGCTAACGCCTGCGGCTGGGTAGCTCAGCGCCTATTGTGGTCTATGGGGAGGTAGCCCTAGGGCCAAGGACACCAGAGGTCTCCAATGCCAAGGGCATGACCACGAACCTGTCAGAGAGTGACCGGTATATATAAACTTCTTCTTCTTCTTCTTCTTGAGAATGTCATGGAGGAAAATATTTCACACAATCTTTTCAGTGGGTCCTGTCACAAGCAATCGCCTTCAACTGATCGGTCTAGATCTCCAAGCGAGATCAGTTAATCTCATCGATGTTATCCAACCTTTTAGCTCGGGTTCTGCTGCCGGTTGGTTTTGCCCATAAAATATGTCATTCTATCTTCATGCCCGTAGTATCGGAGCTGTGGCCTCTCAATTTGGAAACACACCACTTAGATCGTGTAGTGTCTGCCTCTCCCTCTCCAGGTTTTCCTTTCTTTTCCTATTCACTTTTTTTGTCTGTTTTTTTTTCAATTCTGTCTTCTATTGCATTATTTTATGTATTTACATTAACATGAATAAAGATCATTCTATTTTCGAATAAAATATCAAAGTATATACTAGATCAATTTTTTTCCTCAAGATTTTGTATATACCTCAGGCGAAATCAGGAGAAATAGAAGAGAGTGGCGAAGGGAAAGAGAGATAAATAATTGTTTCTACTTTTGGCACAAGGCCAGTGAACGAGAGATAAATAATGCAAAGACGTGAAGGAAATAAATATGAAAGATTATCATTTTCTCAAAATTAGATTGTAGTAAGTTGACAAAGCTTGATAGTTGTTTTTACTCTTGGCACAATGCCAGCAATTATCCAGTACATTACTGGTACTTTATTTTATCGACCCCGTAAGGATGAAAGGCAAAGTTAACCTCGGCGGGATTTGAACTCAGACCGTAAAGGGACGTAAGTATTCTGGAAAGCATGGCGTCCGACTCTCTATCGATACTGCCAAAGATCGATAGTGACAAGTCAATCTAGACACCTGATTACAACATGTATTCAACCAGGTAATGATGCAGTGCTCATCCATAGCCTTGTCAAACTTTAATTTTTCTGGTATGTGCGTTTAATAGTAATGTCACCAAACATTATACTTAACAGGCTCTATTGTCCAATTTAAGAAATCTTAATGTATGCCATTTATCATTAGCTATATTGTGTTGTAACATTCGACTTCCATTCAAGCGCCATTGACCACAAACCATACCATATTCTCAAGGGTAAGTACTATATCTTTATCACTGAGTTTTCCTTGTTGAATACAGAAGTGATTATTTACAAATATTTGGTTATTTTCTATATAAGATGGGATTATATAGAAACACCGCCACACTTAACTCGATAATCAGTCTCTAAAGTTCCTTAACAACTAATGTAAAACATTCTGGAGAGGATATTTTATTTTATCGAATTCAAAATGTTATGTTGACTCCCGTGAGAGAGCATAGAAGATCGGCAACAATTCCGTAGCGGATTTGTCCTAAGATCTAAGATTTCTGACAATCCATTCTATTGTTCCTCATAATTTTCCTTCGACATAATGACTTTACAGACACCGCCAGTAACAAATTAAAGTGAATCTCAAAGCCGTTTATCCTCAGAATATAAACGGATGAGATTCAATGCCATAAGTTATCTATACTGTAAAGCTGACAGCCGTATATAGGTAACCCTTTCCGCCAAACGTTTGGACCAAACAGCACCAAATTTGCAGCATAGATTAACCTTTTCCAAGTAAAAAGTAGTGAGGGTATATGTGTCTACTGAATTTTATTAAAAGATTAAAGACATTATTTAAATATTCACTTCTTTAAAATTTAAAATGTCAACACTTCCGGATATACGTCATTCCTCACTTATGACGTCGCACAACATTCCCCTCTTTTTCTTAGTCTGTCTTTTTAGATAGATACATAGCTATAACATAGCGCCATTATAATATGTCTCTGTATGTCTGATGTCTGCATTAGGTAAGGTTTTTCGAAATATTTACTTCTGCGTTCACAGGCGGATTTTTTTAGTTTCAGAAGACACCGTTAAGGATGAACGCAGCGATTCTTTGCTTAAACTTTAATCTGTTATTTTAATATATATTTTTACATACACAAAAAAAAAACTATTTATTTCACGAAAGCACAGACGGCTCATCGTCATTGTTGCTGTTCGAGGTTAGAGGACCACAGTCTTTCCAAGATCTGAGAACCATCACTGGCCATCAATGTTCCACTTACCGTTTAGGTTGCCAGATGCGTGATATGTTACACAGTGACAGCCATTGACACCTCACCTTGCAAGAAGCAGCAACTGCGATCTTGCCGACCCTCTCGCACTGTGGAACAACCACCGCGAAAGTCTAGCTGAGGACATCCTCCACCGCACACACAGACACAATCCAAACGTAACATACGTCGTTTTCAATGAGGCGCTCATTTGTCTTGAAAACAGTGTCCTGGAGATTGGTGGTAGGCTGCTAAGATATTACAGCTTACCTGCTCCTCACAGGCGTGTCCAGGGGGCAACGTCTACAGAGCTTCTCTGCGAGACGAGCTACGAAATCATTGATTCTCCCATGGTCAATTGTATGTAGGATGCTGTAGGGTGAGCTCGCCAAACATTCTCTTCATCTTTGCTCCGGAGGGCCGAACAAAAAATATTGTTTACTCTGAGGCTCTAACAATGTAATTTACATATTTTCTGTTACTTGGAATATCTATTATGGTTGTACACATTATTGTTTGTTAAAAAATGTGTTCTCTGTTAAGCCTTTATTGTTGTAACTATCAATTTTCTTTAACGTACTGGCTGCTGAACTGGGGAATGCTAAAAACTATTCAAACCCAACATCAGAGCACGTTAAAACCCCACACACACTCACACAACATCGCAGACTTGAGAGGGCGTGCGGAATCTTTCCACTGGAGTGTAGGGAGGATTCATGAAAAGAAAAAAAATGCCTGTATACCTAAACGGGCGCCAGCCGGACGGGTAAGCTTGTTTGATATATTCTTCGATGATTATGATTCCATAACGCATTGAATAGGTTTTGTAAATATCAGAATATTGTAGCGTTGTCTTGAACACTACGTTGATAATTGAACGAAATGTATTTAAACAAGTTCTTTTTTAAATATCTATGTCATTTTATTTTTGCAACCGATTTAAAATAAATATAGTGTTCAATAGTTAATACGAGATTTTTCAATGGATCTATGAGATATGAATGACAATCTAGTGTTCGATCTCACTGCTGCGCCTCTTGGATAAGTCTTATTTACCATAGCTTCCGGTCTACCCATACATTGTGAAGAACATTAGGTAGACAGAAAATGTTTGAAATCCATTACATGAAGTTTGCATACATGTAAGTCAAAGGACCATCATACACATTTTCACGCTGAATTTTCATGAGAATTACGCAAGGAGTGCACGCACATGTTCGTAGAATGGACAGACAATTACAAGTAAATTTCATTAGCAGGCTGTACCGTTCATCAAATATATTGAACACTCCTCTTTGAAATCAATGAAGCTTCATTCCCCTTATCTAACGAAACCATTCATAGTTTCAGTTTAGAAATAACTGTGGTGTGCAATAGCTATTACCAGATTTCATGAATAGACATTATTAACCTTACCTTAGGCTCCGTACCTCTCCAGGGAGCATTTGTGGTGCCGTATTTACTAAATACTGTGTTTCTATGGCATGTTTTTAAACTCGCCTGAGTCCATCTCTGAAAACAGCAGATTTCTTTCAGAAAAGGATAGAGAGTGATTGAACGGAAGTGGGAAAGACGTATAGAGGGAGTCTCATCACCCGAATGGATGAAAGGCAAAGTTGACGACGGCGAGATTTGAACGCACTGAGCAGGGAGTCGAAACGAATACTGCAAAGCATTCTTTCTGACCTGCTAACGACTTTCGCCGCCTGAGCATGATTAACACTAATATGTAATTGATTCCTGAAATAAGTGAAATTAATGAAAGGGGTACACGAAAAAGAACAATTTACAGTTGTTCAACCTCGTCTTTTGATGCAGTGTTTATATGTTTCCCAACATCATATATATTATACAATAAGTAATGTAAGAAGAACATTGTGGTTTAATCGGATTTGCATAAACGCAGGTGGCGCATAAGTAGATATACATATTGTAATAATTAATTGTTTCTAATTTTGGCACAATGCCATCAATTTCGGGGGAGGAGAAAATCGATTAAATCAACCTCAGTGCCTGAGTGATACTTCATTTTATCGACCCAGTAAGGATGAAAGGCAATGTTAACCTCGGCAGGATTTGAACTCAGAATATAAACGGGCCGTATCTCTACGCTACGAAGCAGGGTGTCCGACGATCAACCAACACTGCCAATCGACCGCCCTTATCCTGTAATCAATAATAATTTCTAGTATAGGCACAAGGTTATTGATTTGGGGGGAGGGGTAAGTCGATTAAATCGACCCCAGTACGTTACTGGTACTTTATTTTATCGACCCGGTAAGGATGAAAGGCAAAGTTAACCTCGCCGGGATTCGAACTAACATCGTAAAGGGCCGTAACTCTATGCTGCAAATCATGATGTCCGACTCTCTACCGATACTATCAATCCACCGCCCTTATTCTGTAATTAATAATACATATGCTTGATGTTCTTTGCTTCTGGTTATATTTCGGCTTTATAGTTAGAATCGCAATAAAGTTCGAAAATATGTTTTTTTTTTATAGATACATTCTATTGCCATTGACTTTGGATCAAATTATATTCTCAGTAACGAAATATAACAAACGATATTGACAGTAATTTAATGTGACAGATTATTTTCTCAGTAAAGAATTACATTGAAGAGCAGTGAAAATGAAACGAATATACTGTGTGTGAGATATTTATAAAAATGAAATATGATAGCTCACACTATATCAATCCAATCAGCTTGTATTACAATAAAGATCTGTAAATTAATTAAAAAGTAAACTTGGATCTTGTAGAGAAACATGTACATCACAGCAATTCTTGATTTCATGATTGCAAGAACAATCAACCTAATTAACCCATTAATTCATAATGTCCCCAAAACAAAACATTATTCAATACAATGTACTGTAACATTTTTAATTTGAAATACTGTTCACATTAACTTTCCGCGCCGAACTATTGTATAATCACCCTTTTAAGTTTTCTCCTTACATTCTGTTTACGTTTCTTGATAATTAATTAGAGAATGAAAATTAAACTTCACGGATTAATGAGTTAATTAATATTATCTTAACTCTACCAATGTATGCTTATTACTTTGTTAATGAACGGCTATCATACAAATTGTAAATGAAGCATTAAATTAAATATTGATTTACTACATAGGAAGAACGCGAAATGTTTATATAACACGGAAAAATGGATTGCGTAAAGTTCATGGATTTCTAATTAAAATATTAGCGAGAAATAGGAAACGAAATGGATTAAGTCAAATATAGAAAAAAAACAAAACAGTTTAATGTTCCTAGTTTAACGCGAATATTAATTCTACTCAACTCTCAGACAAAATTACAGGCACGCATATGTTTACGTGCGCCATACCGAATGCAATGGATCCCGCGTACAGGCATTGATGTACACGTTTAAATGTACATATACACACATACACATACAATATACCCATATGCACAAACAAACACCTGTACGTACACACGCGCGCACACACACATACATATACACACACACACATATATATATACATACATACATACGTACATATATACACACATACGTACAAACATACATATATATGTGTGTGGAAATGCAATGCAATATGGAAACAATTTAAAGTTAAGTAGATAGCGGCAGATATATAATTTTCATGGTGTTTATGTTTTGATAATAAACATCTAATTATGATGCTGACTATAAAAATACACAAAATTATATCTCCCGGAGGCTATCATTATCACTGTCATCAAGACAAAACAATTATAGAAAATTCAGATCACGATTTCAGTGTAATTAAGTCGAAACAATACTAGAATTTAAACTCATCTACATTTCCTATTGTCACGAACATATTTGAACTAAGTTGTTCTCAACATCTTCATTATAGGCAGAAATGGGAATAATTTGTGTGTATCACACATGTTTGTTAAACCAAGCCACATCAACCTTTTCAGTGTCAATTACTTTATATATTGTCAGTTTTCATTGAAAATGCCCCGGTGTTTTCTGATATTGTGTTACTGTGAATTACACATATAGTCGTATAATTCAAGTGAATTGGGAGGGATGTGGAAACATCTATTAAATGGTTATATCTTGCACCTTCAAATGTCAAATGTGGAACTCTCGTGAGACATTTAAAGTAGCATCGCAATAACTGAAATGTTTGAGTAGGTTTTCATAATAAGTTATGACAATTTCATTTAAATTTAACAATTAATGCTGCATCGGAGACACATAAGCATAACAAAACCTATTTCCTTCTTTGTTTTTGTCTATAGAAGTGATCTACTATAGAGGAAACAATTACATGCGTCGTGCCTTTTTATAACACCGTGATATATTATAAATATAGTGTTCGATGAGCAACCAATAAACAAATACCCAGATATACAACCAGTATTGTATTATAAGACATTGCAAAGATGATCGTATATATATATATATATATATATTTATATATAATATGGAAAACGAAGAATCAGTGATGCATCGGAACAAAATTTATTATGTATTCCAATTGTTTCTCCAGCGAACAGATCGCATCTAGAGCTGTTCGCCGGAGAAACAATTGTAAAACGTAATAAATTGTGTTGCGATGCATCACTGATTCTTCGTTTTCCATACTGTTATACTGTGCTCCGAAGGAGCATAGAGTGCTCAACCGGCACACCGCCAATGGACGCATCCAAGCAAACGTTATATATATATATATATATATACGCCCGGCCCACTAACTCACTCGATATGCAAATTAGGCTGCTCAGCCGTTAATATGCATAAGGGAAGTATATACTTTCAAATGTTCAATTAACTGACAGGAAGGTATACGGTGCTGATGACAGCTAATAAGCTAGAAACCAGTCCATCGTTCCTTTGTCAGTGTTGAACAAATAGGGCAGCGATGGTTGCCGAACACTGTACGGCTAATAATTCGGGCTATTTGTTTACAAACAAACCGAGCATTATAATAAATGTTTGGTAAACTCATACGTATAAATACTTACATTTAAGTATCAGCCGTATTAAGAGTGAGAAATGAAATTTCATTTTTTCCATTTATATATATATATATATATATATATATATATATATATATATATATATATATATATATATATATATATATATTAATTCAAAATATTAATAAAATAGATATTCTTGTGATCAATTATATTTTATTATACATATTTCAGAGGTACTGAGTTAAGTTCAACAGATAAAATAAATGATACATGACACACTCTGACATAGTAGATGATTAAGATTTAGTCATGGTAGTGATTAACGTATTACAAAACTCAATATTTATACCCTAATATTGAGAACATGAGATAACATAATACAAACAATAGAGAGGGTGCGTGTAATGGAGTTTAAGAAATACATGGCATCAATATAACAGTTATAATATTTTTTTAATTTTTAAAAACTACTGGAGAAAGAGGAGGCTGAGGAAAGCATAGAGGAAGAAATAGCTGATGTGATAATATATTTAGTAGGTGGCTTGAAAAAACAGATGGAAGATGATTAAAGAGAGAGAGACAAAGGGAGTAATTTATGTTCAAGTTTATATACACAGATCTCCATACAAGTAACACATGTTCAAAATAATATAGTTGGCGGTTAATTTTCAAAATATTTAATTTAAGTTATTTCAGGCTAAAGAATAATATTTTAGGTTTTAAAAGTTAATAGGTATTTGTATTAATATTATAATATAATTATAATTATGTTTAATTTCTAAAATTCAAATTTTATGAAAACAAATTTAAAGGATTTACGAAACATGAGAAAGAAAATATCTATAATTGTTTTATAACTTCATGAAGGTAATCTTTACCAAAATTATTTATAATATTGACAACAGTTTCTATAATATAATTTATAAAATAATTATAATTATAATTATTAAAGAATTTATTGTTAAATAGTTTGCGTGCCTAAAGTATCAACCAGCCTTATAACTAAACATAAATAACTCCGAATTTTGAACTATATACATGTATTGATAAAAAAATACAATGATTATAGTTTATTATTTGTTTATAATTGAGATGATACTTTCAAATATATATAATATAATACAATAATGCAATAATGCAATATAGTAAATAAGTTACTGAAAATATTGTTAAAAAATATATGCTTTCCTTTCCCTCCTCTTTCTCCAGTAGTTTTTAAAAATGAAAAATAAATGTTATAACTGTTATATTGATGCCATGTCTTTCTTAAACTCTATTACACGCACCCTCTCTATTGTTTGTTTTATGTTAACTCCTGTTCTCAATATTAGGGTATAAATATTGAGTTTTGTCATGAGTTAATCACTATCTTGACTAAACCTTAACCATCTACTATGTCAGGGTATGTCATGTATCATTTATTTTATTTGATGAGGACGTACTGTTGAACTTAACTCAGTACCTCTGAAATATGTATAATAAAATATAATTGATCACAAGAGTATCTATTTTGTTAATATTATGAATTAATATTAATAACTTGGAAAACCTTTTTCTTTTGAGTGCTTCCAATCTAATTGATGTATTCAATGAACCTTGTTTAACTTTTAAATATATATATTCATAATGTATTTTTAACTCTGATACTGGTTCAGTCTAGTTCAAACTGAATTGGTCTGTCCCAGTCATTCATTGAGCAACATCGGTGAAGTTGGCACCCTTAACTCACAGTTGGGTGCGGATGCATTCATGTATATATGTGTGTGTCCGCATGTATCTGTGTGTTTCTAAATATATTAATAACTCCCTCTGGTCGAGCAATCTTTGAAGTGTGGGGACAACTGGAAAGCTTCCATTACTCATACTTCTCGCCTTCTTCACTACCTCTTCTACGGCCTCGATATGAATACCCCCTCCGCCTCCGTGGTATTTTCTTCGTGGTTATAAGAGGCTTAGCTCTGTTTCTCGACCGTTATATCGCGTGACTATCTCCCCCTCCGCCTTTTGGGATTCTTTCTCACGTCGTGTAGACGCGTTCTTGAGACTAGTAAAATGAGGTATCCTCTTGATAAGTCGGCAGACCTCGCAGGGACTCTATATCTTTGATATATTGTTTTTGTTTATGCCACGAAACTACGTAGTCGAGGAATTTAGGAACAGTTTAGGTATGATACATTTTATTACTAATTATATCTAAATGTTTCTTCTCTCTTCATAATGTATTTTTAACTCTGATACTGGTTCAGTCTAGTTCAAACTGAATTGGTCTGTCCCAGTCATTCATTGAGCAACATCGGTGAAGTTGGCACCCTTAACTCACAGTTGGGTGCGGATGCATTCATGTATATATGTGTGTGTCCGCATGTATCTGTGTGTTTCTAAATATATTAATAACTCCCTCTGGTCGAGCAATCTTTGAAGTGTGGGGACAACTGGAAAGCTTCCATTACTCATACTTCTCGCCTTCTTCACTACCTCTTCTACGGCCTCGATATGAATACCCCCTCCGCCTCCGTGGTATTTTCTTCGTGGTTATAAGAGGCTTAGCTCTGTTTCTCGACCGTTATATCGCGTGACTATCTCCCCCTCCGCCTTTTGGGATTCTTTCTCACGTCGTGTAGACGCGTTCTTGAGACTAGTAAAATGAGGTATCCTCTTGATAAGTCGGCAGACCTCGCAGGGACTCTATATCTTTGATATATTGTTTTTGTTTATGCCACGAAACTACGTAGTCGAGGAATTTAGGAACAGTTTAGGTATGATACATTTTATTACTAATTATATCTAAATGTTTCTTCTCTCTTCATAATGTATTTTTAACTCTGATACTGGTTCAGTCTAGTTCAAACTGAATTGGTCTGTCCCAGTCATTCATTGAGCAACATCGGTGAAGTTGGCACCCTTAACTCACAGTTGGGTGCGGATGCATTCATGTATATATGTGTGTGTCCGCATGTATCTGTGTGTTTCTAAATATATTAATAACTCCCTCTGGTCGAGCAATCTTTGAAGTGTGGGGACAACTGGAAAGCTTCCATTACTCATACTTCTCGCCTTCTTCACTACCTCTTCTACGGCCTCGATATGAATACCCCCTCCGCCTCCGTGGTATTTTCTTCGTGGTTATAAGAGGCTTAGCTCTGTTTCTCGACCGTTATATCGCGTTACTATCTCCCCCTCCGCCTTTTGGGATTCTTTCTCACGTCGTGTAGACGCGTTCTTGAGACTAGTAAAATGAGGTATCCTCTTGATAAGTCGGCAGACCTCGCAGGGACTCTATATCTTTGATATATTGTTTTTGTTTATGCCACGAAACTACGTAGTCGAGGAATTTAGGAACAGTTTAGGTATGATACATTTTATTACTAATTATATCTAAATGTTTCTTCTCTCTTCATAATATATATATATATATATATATATATATATATATATATATATATATATATATATATAATGTATGTGTGTGTATCTGTGTATGTAGAAATATCTGAAGATGTGAAAATGGAAAAAGGAAAACAGTGCTCAATAGGGTAGAGAACTGATATATTACATTATTTAATTATGATCATAAACTATATTTGTATTTAACAAAAACCTTATACTGTTAACACTAACAACAGACAAGAGTTCCACGCATTTGACTATACGTGACTATACGTATCTACTTTTGTAGCCACACCTTCGACGTAATATATGGGCCAACGATTCACTCACTAGTTCCATTCTTGTGAAACCGTATTCAAACCGAAATATAAGGACAAAAGTCAACGGCTGATTTATTTTGTCTGCATAACATTCTCATATGTTATAAATTTCTTTCTGAGTTTTATTCTACCAGCTTTACCAAAGCAATCGAAACCAACCCTTCTCTCTCTCTTCTCTCTCTCTCTCTCTCTCTCTCTCTCTCTCTCTCTCTCTCTCTCTCTCTCTCTCTCTCTCTCAATATATATATATATATACATACATATATATATACGTATATATATATATAAATATATATTTATTATTTGGATTTTAGTCTTCAATTTTATTATTATTACTATATATAAATATATATATATATATATATATATATATATATATATATATATATATATATATATATATATATAAGTATTGAAATTTCCGTTGGAAACGGAAAAGGTCATAGAAATGAAGAGTGCTCTATGTAAGTATAAGAGCAAAATTTAATGTATAAAAATAAATACAATATAATTACCTCATTACCAGAGGTTTCCCGAATGAGGCGAATACGAAATAAAGGACTTCATTCGTTCGTCAGACGAGGCAATATAAAACATGGGCAAATACTTAGAAAAACACATCAAGAAAATCAAAAAAAGATATAGATAAATGAAATAGAAATTGAAATATATAAAAATCTATCAAGAAGTATAGTTAGGTGTGTGTATATGTATGTATATACGCCCACAGATGTGCATATATGTATATGTGCACATGTAAATGTATAGTGAGAAAGTATGCGTAATTCTAAAATATGTATCTATATGTCTGTATTATACAGACAGAAATGGTTACATCGTAAATATATGAACATGAAAATGAAAGCGCGCGCATAAAACGCCTGGACACTCGTACGCTTAGATGCGGAAAGAAAGGAGGTAAAGGGAGTGTAATAATTAAAAGAAAAGTATCAGTCTCGATATATTTATAAAAATATAATTGTTTCTACTTTTGGCACGAGGCCAGCAATTATCCAGTACATTACTGGTACTTTATTTTATCGACCCCGTAAGGATGAAAGGCAAAGTTAACCTCGGCGGGATTTGAACTCAGAATGGCAAGGGCCGTAACTCCATACGTCAAAGTATGGCGTCCGACCCTCTACCGACGCTGCCAATCCACCGCCCTTAAATTTTTTTCTTTCTAATATCTTTTCTTTCTAATTTATCGTTATTATATTTATAAAAATATAATAACGATAAATTAGAAAGAAAAGATATTAGAAAGAAAAAATTTTAAATAAATTAAATACACACATTAGAAGTAAGTCTAAATTACTCCAATGGATAAATAGCTCTTCCGTAGTACATTGGTTTAATAATATTAAAAACAAAATCAGTTCTAGATTCACCCAATTTGACATCGTAGATTTCTACCCATCTATTACTCAGACCCTTTTAGTGAAAGCTTTAAATTTCGCTAGAGGGTTCACTAATATCTCCGATATTGAAGAGGATGTCATCTTGCATGCTAGGAACACTCTACTTTTTAATGATAATGACACTTGGGTAAAAATATCTAACCCAGAGAACCCATTCGATGTCTCAATGGGCTCTTATGACAGTGCCGAGATTTGTGATCTGGTCGGCATATTCCTCTTACATACACTTAAAGAAAAATTTCCTAACCATATTTTTGGGCTTTATCGCGATGATGGTCTAATACTTTCCTATACCACCATAGGCCATAACTTAGATAGATTAAGGAAAGACTTAATAAAAACCTTCGCTAGTTTTAATCTTAAAATTACTATTGACACTAACCTTTCCAACGTAGATTTCCTAGATATAAACCTAGATTTGCCTACTGCTTCTTATAAACGATACCATAAACCTAATGAAAACTTAAAATATATAAGTAAAGGATCTTGCCATCCACCTATAGTTTTTAAAAACCTTATCCCTAATATTAGCCGTAGGATCTCCACCCTCTCTTCATCAGAAGCTATTTTTAATAAGGCATCCCCCTACTATAATAAAGCCCTCCAAAATAGCGGCTTTAGCGAACCGATTAAATACATACCTAACTACACTAACTCTATTAAACATAAAAATAGGAAAAGAAAAATAATCTGGTTCACACCCCCCTACTCTCTAGCAGTTAAAACTAATGTAGGCAAAACATTCCTAGACCTCCTAGATAAACATTTCCCTAGAACACATAGATACTATAAGATCTTTAACAGAAACTGTGTTAAAATTAGCTATTCCTGCGGTCCCCCTATTAAGTCCTATATCCTCAACAAAATATCACCTAGAGAAAATCAAACTTGCTCCTGTAGAATCAAAAGTGAATGCCCATTACAAGGTAAATGCAACACCAAAGCCATTGTATATGCGGCTAAAGTGACAACCATCAGCAACAACCATCCAGCCACCAGTGAACGATATGTGGGTATGACGCAAGACAGATTCAAAACGCGTTATTACTCACATGTCGCATCCTTTCGACATCCAGAAAAAAGATTTACAACAGCTCTGGCTAGCAGAATTTGGGATTTGAAAGACCAAGGCATCCAATATAAACTAGATTGGTCAATTTTGAACCAATCTAAAAAATATGCTAGAGGAACAAGAAAATGCACGCTCTGCATAAATGAAAAATTTTGGATATTGCAAAATCTTAAATCACCAAAGACCTGCCTGAACACAAAGACGGAAATTTTCACCAGTTGCCCACACATGAAATCACACCTGCTTTCCAGCTCATATAAACTTAACACACTTTCAGATACTTATCCTCCATAAACTCTTATTATTCTCTTTTTAATTACCCTTTCTGACTTACTTTCATTTTTATCCTTGTCAATAATTTCATTTATTTTCACTTTTATTTATTTTTACTTCACATCCCCCCCCCCTTCATTCTCCGATCCACTTCCTATTTTCTATTTTTTACTTCCCCTTCTTTTACTTCCCTTTTTCCTCCACTAACTGATTACACTTGTCTTTTGTGTTTTTCAATCCAGATATATTTTTCATTTTTTTTTTATTTTATTTTTGCGCAGCCTATCTTACAATTTTATATTTGTACTTATTTATCCACATTTCAATATGGCTGAACGCCTTAATGTGTGTATACTTTTTATATATGTACATGAGTAACTACGTTGTGCGCGCGCGTGCGTGTATGTATATGTATATATATATATATATATATATATATATATATATATATATATATATATATATATATATATGTGTGTGTATGTATATGTGTGTGTACAGGTGTTTGTGTGTGTGTATATGTATATATTATGCGTATGTATACGTGTCTTTATATCCGTGTCTTTGACATTACGGTTTTATGTTTTGTTCCTTTTTTCTTCTCCCCCCCCTTCCCTCTTTTTTTACTTACTCAGTTTCATACGAGGGCATGCAAACAGGTTTATATGCGTTAGTATAAGTATGTGTGTGTGTGTGTATGTACGTATCGAACGTATGGAAGTGTAAGTGCGCGTGTGTATATAAGCATAATTATTTTTATATTTCTTTTGTGAGACACGCGTGTCTGTGTATGTATATACCCCCCTTTTTTTGTTTTCTTTAATTTTTTTCTTTCTAATATCTTTTCTTTCTAATTTATCGTTATTATATTTTTATAAATATATCGAGACTGATACTTTTCTTTTAATTATTACACTCCCTTTACCTCCTTTCTTTCCGCATCTAAGCGTACGAGTGTCCAGGCGTTTTATGCGCGCGCTTTCATTTACATATTCATATATTTACGATGTAACCATTTCTGTCTGTATAATACAGACATATAGATACATATTTTAGAATTACGCATACTTTCTCACTATACATTTACATGTGCACATATACATATATGCACATCTGTGGGCGTATATACATACATATACACACACCTAACTATACTTCTTGATAGATTTTTATATATTTCAATTTCTATTTCATTTATCTATATCTTTTTTTGATTTTCTTGATGTGTTTTTCTAAGTATTTGCCCATGTTTTATATTGCCTCGTCTGACGAACGAATGAAGTCGTTTATTTCGTATTCGCCTCATTCGGGAAACCTCTGGTAATGAGGTAATTATATTGTATTGATTTTTATACATTATATATATATATATATATATATATATATATATATATATATATATGTATACATTGTGTGTATGGGTGTGTGTGTGTGTATAGGTGTGGAAGTGCGTGTATGTGTGCGTCTGCAAATGTTCGGTAAAATTCTATTGAAATGAGTACAGAACACGGCGAAATTTGTAAACAATTCTCATTTTTTTTATTATAGCGAATGAATCTGCACATATTCGTCTTCAAAACACGGACAATTTCAATTAAAGTGCTTCGTGATAGGATACGTTTCGATTTTTTTCTTCCAGAAATTCAACATTAAACGATCATTCGTAATACATTTAGATGGTTCAATATTTTAAACGACACTGTTTCATTAGAACTGGCATGACTATCGTTTGTTCCTTCTGAAGATTAAAGTTCTTGGTTTACATGTATTCTAGTTGACTAAATTAAATATAAAATATAAAAATATTTTATGATTTATCAATGAAATATAAAAAGAAACTGATATAACTTCAAAATTGTTGGAAGACAACCACGTGTCTAAAACAATGTTAATTTCAAAAATATTTGCTATCAAATTAATTTGAATATATGTAAAACTATTTCTGTAATTTTGGGTATCTTAGAATTTAAAATGCCTATGTATTTTATTTTAATACATTTAAAATATTTTCTATATATTCAGTTTTAAACAACTTAACACAATTTCTGTGAAGTTAGGTTTTAATATCTGACACAATCTGTGGTGATGTATATTCTGGGAAAACATAATGTATGTAGTATTTAAAAATAAAATACGATCTAAATTATTTTCAAATTTATTCCGGCTATTTTCTGTACGCAGATTTTTCGTATATTATTAAAATGCACAAAATAATATGTTGGTATACTATAAATATATTTGAATACAACAGTGATTTCACACTTATATTAAAGAATGCATCGAAACAAAACAAATTAATCTCTGTAGCATAAAACGTAGATAAAACTGTTCTATCTTACAAGTATGCTCCTATGTAGTCATTTCACTTCTAGAACTGCAGCAAATTCTTATTCCCATCAAATCCTAGAATATGAAAAAATGGAACTACGAGGATAATTTATAGTTGCTGGACGGATAATTTATAGTTGCTGGACGGATAATTTACAGTTCCGACGGATTTTCCATTACCATGATACTGAGAAAAGCCTGCAAGTGAAATTGATGCTATGTCACTTAGCCATCCAGAGGCATATGTGCTTTTTACTTCATGGAGATTTAGCGTGACAAATATGTTACAAAACAGTCCCATTTTTTGCCAACTGAATGGACTGGAACAACATGAATTAAAACGTCATACTCATGGACACAGGTCACCATAAGCCTTCACTTTGTATAATGTAATACTAAATACACTCCGTGAGAATAGGAAGACAGAGTGTCAGAATTTGATTGAAAGATTGTGATAATAAGTTTCCTCTTGTCGGAATGGTTTTCGTCTGAACAGCAGATAAAGCAGACGATATGTTGCGAACGGTTGCTTCTGACAGGATCCGCTTGAAGAAGTGTTTCCGGACTCTGCCCCAACGACCCTCTCAGGACTAAGTGGGTGAAGAAGAAGATTTGTTTAAAAAAACTGATTCGAGTGTTTAAGCCCTTGACATGATTGTATAATATTTAGAAATATTTCTTTTAAAATTATTTGTAATCTAATTGAAGAAAGTTCCCATCAAATATAAGACTTAGTCAAGACTATATGATTTCATGGATATTTGATTAAGGTCACTATGCAATTTCATGTTTTCAAGTTCAATTCAACTGCACAGCATCATGGTCAAATAATTTTTACCTCACCCACAAGTCGACCGTAAATTAGTGGGTGAAATGTTTTAGACGGAAAATGTGTGGAAGCTCGTCAGGTGGTCATAAATCATTTGGGGTGGCAGACCAAAATACGCCTCACTTTTAACATCACCACATGAAATCTGAATGCATGCAGTGGAGTCAACGTTGGTGTACGCATTAATGAAAGATATATGGTATAAACATAAAAATGACATCCCTTGTTACCATCAGTCTCAGAAGCCTTGCATATGGACATGGGTTTTTCTCCATCCTGGATTACACACTTCCACCCCCAGAAAAAAGTCTAGTAGTCTTGCTTTAATGTTTTATCAGTCAATTTAGTCAATTTAGTACGTTTGTGGCAACAGATGTAATTGTGCTGCAAAATAATCTGACACTGGTAGTACAGTCATTTGGATTTGTTTGTTTGCATTCACATTTATATAATAAATGTCGGGTTCTCTGTATCAAAATCTTTTTATCTTGAATGAGCAATCAACGAACTTTTTCTACTGTTTTAATTTTATTATCTTCTTCTTCTTGTTCTTCTTTTTCGTCGTTTTCTCGGCAGATAGTTAACGCCCTTTATGTTCTGAGTCCAAATCCCGCCGGTGTTAGCTTTTCCTTTCATTCTTACCGGGTCGACAAATTAGAGTATCATTAATGCACCTGGGTCGATTTAATCAACATTCCCCCTCCCCCAAAATTGCTGCCCGTGTGTCTATAGTATTAACAGTTATTATTATTCTTGTTGTTGTTGTTATTGCTAACGTGATAAATCGCTCTCTAAGCTTTTCTATTTCTACACTGTTACTCAACCTATCATATTCAATTTTAATGACTCTTTCGTAGTTAATCTAAGCAGTATCTTTGTGAGCTTGTTAGTGCAACTTGACCAGTAACTATTAGGAGCTAAAGTTCTGTTTTTTCTTTTTAAATATGGCTCTCAATTGTCTGCTAAATGGAAGTTGGCGGACAAAAGCTTTGCATTTATTAAACAGAATGGTGGGTTGTCCATAGAGTGGAACAGTAAACAACCTGAAAGCAATGACAATAGCAACAGCAAAGAAAAAAACAAGTAACAGAAACAACAACGACAGCAATCAAAACATAGCATATGCAGTAACCGCAAATGAAATGGACTTTCCCACACTTCCAATGTTTACCACTGTGAACGAAGCAGGCCTACCCCAACTACCTCAAACACCAAGGCACAAATTGAAACGAAAAACAACATTTTAACTAACTCAGGCAACAGCGACAACTGATATGGTAATTTGAACAGCAATAACAATAACAAAGCTAAAACAATAATAACAATAACAAACACAACAACAACAGCAACATAAAAAATAACAACAACACTTTTGTAGGAACGGTTGTTAAAGCTATTCCAATCTTCAATTCGGAAACTTTGAACAAATACATCTGTTTGGGACGAGCGGCTAAAAGAATTTAAGGAATCCAAACAGAGCTGGATATCTGATAGATACTGGCCGGCGTAGATCTTGAGGGGAGCACACCCTAATCGAGGTGAAGAGGATTAAAAGAGAAAATTGTTTAGGATGAGTGTGAAGATCCCAGAACATTATTCACATGCCCGATGGAGTAGAACTCTGCGTTAGTGTTGAAGGGAAAATGCCTCATTGCAGTCTTTGTGGGTTGACGGGCTATCTGAGAACTTTCTAAGTCCAATCTAAGGCAGGGATCCACATGCACCCTCAGCGGCCAACACTACGGTCTCAAGAACCACAATGAAAAGAAGAAGAAGAAGGAGAAGAAGAAGAAGAAGAAGAAGAAGAAGAAGAAGAAGAAGAAGAAGAAGATGAAGAAAAACAACAACAACAACAACTGCAGCATCAATAACAAGTGGAGCAGCAGCAACGACAGCACCAAGACTAACAACATCAGCAATAGCAGCAACTAAAACACTTCCACCACCAACAACGACAGACTCCAATAAAAACCGCCCGGGTCGTACGTCAGAAAAAAGCTCTCCTTCTCCATCACTCTCTCCCCGTCTCTTCTAAACACAAACACACTTCCACTAACATCCAAATGTTACAACAGGACCTTCTTATATCGACGTAAAGATGAGGAGAGAACTACAGTAACAAAAACAAAAGAGATATGAAAATACAAGACAAAAACATCTGGTATCACATACACACTCAGCATTATAATGCAGACACCTCACACATAACAAACACAATCACATGCCAATTATAAAGGACAACCAATAGATCATAGCCCTCATAGCACCATGCAAAGGGATTGAGAGAGAGGGATAGATCTTTGCCACACGCAACTTCAATGATCCACAGACACTAAATCATGGAGCGAATGGCACTTCAAACCTATAAAAACGTTAGGCTGAGCCACGCATATGACACGGGAACAACTATTGCAAAAGCCACACGCATGCTCCCCACCAAATATGGACGTCATACTACCCAATCTCCAACAGCACTCCGGAGGATTGAAGCCTCGATCTCTTTTTTAAAATGGACTACCCAGTTAACATGGTTAATACAAGAGTAGGATGCATACATTATCTTTTCTACTGTTGTCAGGAAGATAGGTCGCTTGCTGAACGATCACAGGTCAATAGATATCGATGTGACTGCCGCCAGCGAGATCACTATTTATGTATGTATTGTGCAGCTCTGTCATGCCTGTTTAGGTATTCGGTTAGAGCTATAGGACTTCACATTGAAATTATATGATCAATGGACTCCGGTTGTTTTTTACATACACGGCATAATGGGTTGCGTCCATTTTTTATTATGTAGGCTTCGAAATTTTTTGTTAGCAGACACTGATCTTGTGCTGATAAAATCAGTCCTTCAGTTTCCGATTTCAGTCCAGAGGATGCCAACCACTGATGGGTTAAAGTTTTGTCAACATCAGGATGGTTAGCTCTTTCTGGGTATTTTTCATACAGAGGCTTTTCTTGCCATTTCTTAGCCAGTTTCTGTAGCAGTTCTTTCTTTGCAGTTACTTTTACCTGCTTTACTTTTTCTGTGTTTTTCATTTCAGCAGTAAATGGAACTTGTGAGATTTGTAGTCCATTACTGTATATTTGTGCATCTTTTGTAATGAAGTATGATCTTTTGATGCTTTCGTGTTTCAAAATGAGTTCGATGATCCAATCATATGTTTCCCTTAGATATGTAGATAATCCAATTGTTGCAGTTTTCAACGCAATATCTAACTGGATTAACCCACGTCCTCCTTCTTTTCTAGGGAGATATATTCTATCTGTATCTGCCTGAGGGTGATGCATTCTGTGCATGGTCAAGAATTTTCTAATTTTTGTATCGAGCCTACGGATCTCTGTGCTTTACAAGTTGATGACATTGTAACTATAAATTACTACTGGTATGGCAAGCGTGTTTATGGCATCGATCCTATTCCTTGCATTCAATTTTCGTTCTTAAGATTGCTCTTACTCTGCGGTAACATTCCTTCCTTATCCTTTCCCTCATTGTCGAGTGCTTGATTCCGCGTCCTTCACAAACACCTAGATATTTGTAAGTTTCCTCTTGATCAAGTTCTCTTATTACATTCCCACGATCAAGATTAATGTCTGAACTTTTCAGCAGTTCTCTTCTGGTGAACGGTTCTTTGGCACATTTATCTAGTCCAAACCCATTTTAATGTCATCACTGAACTGCTTCACAGTGGATGACCTGAAACTATTTGCAAAAAGTGAAGCCCTTGCAATTGTTCATCATTTTTTGCAAATAGTTTCAGGTCATCCATGTAGAACAAGTGATTAATGGTTTTATCATAGACTTTATATCCATGTTTTGTTTCATTGAGCATTTTACCTAATGGTATAAGTGCGATGCAGAATAAAAGCGGTGATAAAGAGTCACCCTGAAAAATTCCACAATTAATATTAACTTCTCCAGCTTCCAGTAATTTTTTTCACTATTCAAAAGTAATGTCGTTTTCTATGTCCTCATACTGAATGACAGGAACCTCCTGACAACGGGAGATATTTTGAAAATCTCTAAACATTTTTCAAACCAACTGTGTGGCAAACTATCGAATGCTTTTATATAATCTATCCAAGCAATTGATAGATTTTTGTGTCTATTATGACAATCTTCCAGTATCATTTTGTTAACCAAAAACTGATCTTTACTGCCATATGAGCCTCGTTTACACCCTTTCTGCTCATTGGGAAATAGATAATTTGTTATCAGGTGGTCATATGTATATTCAGTTAGGACTGATGTTAACATTTTATACATTGTGGTCAAGCAAGTTATCGGTCTGTAATTTTTGGGATTGTTTGTCTCATCATTCTTCGGAAGTAGGAATGTAATGCCGTTAACTAGCCATGATGGTATCTTTTCTGTCTCCTTAACTATTTCATAGTAAAGTTGGGCTAACAGCTCATGAGACTCTGTGAAGGCACTTATCCAAAGATTTTGTATTTTGTATTTTCCTGGGAGTTTCCATTTGGTGGTTTTTCTAAGAGCCAAACGCAATTGTTCAACTGTTATATTTTCCCATGTTTGTTCCTCAAGGTGAGCTGTTTCTTTCATTCGTCTGTCTATCTATGAGGCATGTTTATTATGAACTTTTACTTCGGTCCAGATCTTTTACCCAGAATTCTTGCACTTCCTCCTTGGATGGTATTGATTTAGCAGTTATTGTTGACTTGCCAATTTTTCTGTAGAAGTTTCTTTGGTTGTTTTTGAACATATTATTGTCCTTATAGAATCTAGATCGTTTTTCAAAGCGCCTTATACGAGCAGCTTTGGCCGACACTTTTTACTTGATTATTTCTATCAGCATGTCTATGTCGCTTGTTGATTTTATACTTTATTTTCTTTTCAATTTTCTAAGTTTAGTTTGTTTAACATGTTCACCTACTTTGTAGTTTGTTAAAATTTCTATGTCAGATCGGAGAAGGTTTATTTGGCGATTGATGTTCTCTTGCCTAGTAGATTTCTTGTGGGAATTCCTTTGTCTTTTTCATTTTCACTCCACATAAGTGAATGGTGACTTTAGCCGATGCATAATAGAGATGATTTAGATAAGTAATGTTTAGTTTTGTTTGTGATGATAATGTTTTTGAGAATTATGTTAGTCTTGTGTATTATCTTTTGGTTCTGTTTGGAGTTCTGGATCTTAGGGAGGGTGTCTCATTCCCCCATTTCAGATTCTTTCATTTTCATCCATTCGATCATAATTTTATTCTTCAAGTTGGCAAGTACATTTTCATTCATTTCTTTATCATTTATGATCTCATTGTTTTCATTTTGAGTTTCATCTTGAGCATGCACTCCCTCCACTTTTTCGATCCTTTCTTGAATGTATTCTGCTGCCAGTGATTCCGCCCCAACCCGGGAATGTTACAATTTACCTCGTTTTCACTGACACATGTTTCATTTTCCCTTCGCTGACTTTGTGCTAATAGCTTGATCTGATCAATATCAGTTAGTAACTTATTTTAATCAATAATTCTTCGTATATTGGCTAGTTTGTTACTGTCAATATAACCTCTGTTTTTGGGATGTTTCTTTTCCAGTTGACATATGTCTATTCTGTATTCGATCTATTTGATGGGTAGTACATGGCCGTATAGAAAGCCTCAAGTACTTCTTTATTGTCTTAACTTGACCATTTTTCTCTCTTTTACTTTGGATTTCTTGGTGGTGAGCATGGAGGGCCAACAGTAGGAGTATTCCAGTTAGTGGATGTCTCCAGCTCCGAAATGATGGGAAGGTGTGAACCGTTAGCTGATTTTTTTACCCCAATCTGGTTCCTCTCTGAGGGACGTGGCCCTTTTTGACCCTGGTGACGGCCGCTCCGGTATGAGATTTTATCATTTGACATTTACTTTATTTTGTCGCGTTTTATCCTTAACCGCCAAGCGGTAATCATTTCGGGTTACCACTTCTAGGGCGAGTATTAACCAAGACTAGAGGAGTCGTCCTCCCTTAGAGACACGGCTATTCCCTGCCGGCCGCCATCCCGGTATTTCTAGGTCACGGGTTTTCTTTTTTTGTTGTTTTTTAAATTGTTATTATCATGAGTGGTTCCTTAATGTGAGCATTGCGTGTCTTAAGAATGAAATCATTAATAATATAATATACTTTTTGTTGAAGTTGCCTGTTGTTGTTGGCTATGTCGGTGGTGGTGCTGGGCATGTTTGTAGTGTTGGTGAGGAAGGGGGGAGCCAGCAGTGCCATAGTCGTTGACGTTTGACCGGGTCACTAAGTCAGTCTATTTATATCTTTTGCTAGCCTCTCCCTTGTCTAGTGATACCGCCACCTTCCCCTTTCTTAACTTAACAGAAGGTAGTGGGGGAATAGTGGTGGTAGCAATGACGGAGTGGTGGCGGCTGTGATGGGATAGTGGTAGCAATGACGGAGTGGTGGCGGCGGTGATGGGATAGTGGTAGCAATGATGGAGTGGTGGCGGCGGTGAATAGTGATGGCGTTGTCGTTACTGAGTTCTGTTGAATAGACTGTAGTAGTATACGTTTGTTTGATCTGTATATCTATGCGGGTTGTCGCGTATGTTTAATATATGTATTCACATATTTCCTTTATATTTGAATTAAACATTTTGAGAAAACTTGAGATACAATAATAGTAATTATTATTATTTTGTGGCATTGGTTGTGGTGGTGGTGAAATTGCCGTTATCTGGCTGTTGTATTTAGTGTACACAGAGGGGTGATGGGTAGGTGGTGTATCTAGGTTGTTGTTGTGGTGAACTTGCTGTTATTTGGCTGTTTTATATAGTGTAGACAGAGGGGGTTTCCTTCCATTTATAACCATTTTCTTTTTTGAATATAAAATTTAAAATACAGCATTTAATATTTGAGCGATATAACAGGATATTATGCGGCTCATTTCCTGAGAGCTGAGCTTGGTCCTTTATGTCCCACTTGTCCTAAGAATTGTTATATCATAATTGTTTTAAATATGTTAAAAATCAAAAACTTACGGGAGCGATTCCATAACACTCTATCCACCATGTGGGTCTTCTTCCCTTCTTTTCTATTATTATTATTTCGGTGGATTGGCAGTATCGGTAGAGGGTCGGACGCCATGGTTTCCAGCATAGTTTCGTCCCTTTACGGTCTGAGTTCGAATCCTGCCGAAGTTAACTTTGCCTTTCATCCTTAGGGGGTCGATAAAATAAAGTACCAGTAATGTACTGGGTAATTGATGACCTTGTGCCAAAAGTAGAAACAATTATTATTTCTATTATTATTATTTCCTATTATTATTATTCTTTGAGTCTCAGTCATTGATGTTAGTTAACTGGAAAGTTTGTTGAAATGAATATCAAGCCACTAGCTGCAGCCACAGATATTCAGGATGTATCGGAGGGTTGTTGCTGTTCGCAGCAAGCATGCCTTTTGAAGCGTTCCAAAAAGCGTGGCAGGGCCAATTTTCTTTAACCATCCCTGGTAACCTTTTCGGATAGTACCTAGTGCGCCTATGACAATCGGGACCACTTTGACTTCATGGCAGTTCCAAATCCTTTTTACCTCCCACTTTAAGTCCTGGTATCGGTTAATTTTCTCCATCTCCTTCTCTTGCACTCTCGTGTCGAATGGGCAGGCCACATCCACAATCAGGCACGATCTTTTTTCTTTGTCCAAAACCACCAGGTCAGGTCTATTGTGTTCCAGTTTCTTGTCCGTCTGTATCCTAATATCCCACAACACCTTCACCTGATCGTTTTCTATCACCGACTCTGGCTTATGCTCATACCACTTCTCAGAATGTGGTAAATTGTTTACTTTGCATAGGTGCCAGTGGATCACCCTGCCCATCACATCATGTCTACAGCCCTGATAGTGAATCTGGGCAAGGTGTTTACACTCGGATACAATGTGAGCCACAGTCTCCTCTCTCTCTCCACAGATCCTGCACAGTGGGCTAGCCTCCTCCTTGTAAATATGGTGTTTTAACCACTTCGTTTTGAGGGCCTGCTCTTGCGCACCCATTAACATTCCTTCTGTAGCCTTTTTAAGGTCTCCTCTTTTCAATCAGTTCCATGTCTGTGGATCTCTGAATTCAGTTTTCTGAAAGAAGGTACTATGAAGGGATTATTATTATTATTATTATTATTATTGGCGATCTACGTAGTAAATCGTATCATCGTGAGCTCCGCAAAGGTTTGTTATTTCCGTTTGTTAAAAATTGTCATTTATGGAAACAATTTTTATTGTTAACTATATATAAGAGCACATACATTGTTTTCCGAAAAGGACACCCAAAAAGATTGGGGCCGTATGCCCAAAATTTAAACATTTATGATTATCAAAAAATTTCTTTGAAAAAGAAAATGGATAATTCACCTCTGCACCAAGCAGCTGAGAGCCTTCCTCACAAATTAACACCTCACACCGACACCACCATTGTAAATGTTACTACGTTTGCCAACACTAAAAAAAATATAAGCAGTAGCAATATTTTAAATTTGTCTCAGGCAGACATTCATTTCCAGCCATTACCAATGACTGCAGGTGTTAAAGCCGCCACCATAACCACCACCGCGACAACCACCACCCCTACCACCACGGCGACAACAGAAACAAAAGGAAAAAATAAATTAACTCGTGATGTCGAAATGTTTTCAACCAAAATGGACTCATCCACACCGAACACCACTGAAGTCATCACCACCACAACTGAAACTAAAATTAATAATAACAAAAATAACGATAACAACAACAGCCATAGTGACATTAAAAAAACCACCCTAAGTTTTGCCAGAGTAGCAAAACAGTGCGAAGCATTTACGGTAACTCAGGAGGAATTAGAAAATGCCAAAAAAATGGTAAAGAAAGATGGGTACAGGGTCAGCCTCCCCCCCCCCACACACACACCTAATAAAATGGAGAATCGGCGCCTATGCACCGTGTCGTATCGAACAATTAATGTAAAATCGCGCCGAGTGGAACGGGCATCCGAGTCCCAAATCCAAAAAGCTTTGGGACATGTGTGGGCAAGAACAACCCACATCAGACGTGGGCAGAAGTATGGAACCGTGGACGTGTTCTTTGAAACACCACAGGAGGCTAGAGAACACTCCATGGCCTCATTAAGAAGTGACGACTTCACACTCGTCCCAAGCTATTGGGGCCAGAGACTCGTAAAGATCAGGGTCACCCACGTTCCACCGGCCATCGACATTCCCTGGCTAATAGCGGCCGAAATGGTTCAAAAGAAGTCTCCTCTTTTGAACCATTTCCATGTCTGTGGATCTCTGAATTCAGTTATCTCAAAGAAGGTATTCTGACGGGATTTTTCATGAAGGCTGCTCTTTCTCCTTTTTCTTATTTCCTCCTTGGACATCCCCTGGTCTATTATCCTCTCCTTCAGTACCATTCTGAGCATTGGCTCCTTACTATCAGGCAGGTTGTTTCTCTCAATCTGAACACAGTCCTCTATGCTGATAAGACCTCTTCCACCTTCAGATCTCCTTAAGTAGAGTCTATCGACACCACTCTTCTTGTGGAACATGCTGTAGATAGTCAATAGCTTCCTAGTTTTCCTATCCATTTCTTTTTGTTCAGCAACATTCCATATCAGAATTCCCGCACTGTAGCTAATAATAGACACAGCTCGGGAATTTACTGCACTTATGGCATTCCTACTGTTCAGGTGTGACTTTAATACGCTCCTTACTCTCCGAATGTATTCAGATCTTATCAATTCCTTCATTTTTTTGTTCTTGATGCCATCAGCCTCCGGAACACCCAAATACTTGTATCCTTCTTCAGTGTCAATTTCCTTTATGATCTCACCTGTTGGTACCTCGATTCCGTTGCTTCTGCTCAATTTACCCTTCTTCATCACAAGGACTCCAAACTTACTAATACCAAATTGCATACATATATTATTGCTGAAAATACGGACAGTGTCAACAAGCACATCCAACTCCTTCTCACTCTTCCCGAAGAGCTTAAGATCGTCCATGAAGAGGAGGTGATTGATGGTAAGCTCTCCTTTCCCAACTTGTATCCTGCTCTCATTTTTCGCAGTATAATGGTCAGGACTATCAGGGCAAGGACAAACATCAGAGGGGACAGACTATCGCCCTGGAAGATACCTCTCTTCATCTTCACGCCTCCCAAGGATTCTCCAGTTGATGTTAACTCTGTTTGCCAGGACTTCATACTTTTGCCCAACAACTGTCTGATGTTATCTACCACCTTGAAGATCTCTCGGCTTTTGGTGATCCAAGAATGAGGCACCATGTCAAATGCCTTTTTGTAGTCTATCCATCCCATGGCAAGACCATTGTGTCTCCTCTTGCAATTACCATCTTATCAATAAGTAACTGGTCCTTTGTACCACGGGACTTCTTTCGGCATCCTTTCTGTTCGTCCGGTAACAAGTTGTTTGTGTGGAGGTGATGGTAGATTTCCTCAGACATAATGCTTGTCAACAGTTTCCACATTACAGACAGCCATGTGATATGTCTATAGTTGGTAACATCATTACCCTTGATTCGGTCTTTCATTATCAGAAGTGTGGTACCTTATGTCAACCACTCTGGTACCTCACCTGACATCAAACAGTCATTGAACATGGTTGTCAGTTTCGGGTTGAGGGATGTTATATTTTTAATCCAATACCCCTGCACACCATCTGGGCCTGGTGATTTCCAGTTGGTTAGTTTTTTGGCCTGCCCCTTAAGAGTTTCAACTGTGATACTCAAATCAATTTGTTGGTGTGCCTGTTCAGTAATCTCCTTCTGTACTGTCTCAATCCACACAGCCTGGTCATTATATTTAACATCCTGCTCCCATATTCCTCTCCAGAATGTTTTACTTTGTTCCGCCTCAGGGTCAAGTCGTTGCCTCTTTCTTTCCCTTCAAGCTGTCCAAACAGCATCTCTGGTTGTTGTCGAACATGCGGTTCTGTCTATACTGACTGACTCTGTTCTCGTATCGCCTGATTTTTGCACTCTTTGCTACAATGCGTTGCTTCAGTACGGGGTCGATAAAATAAAGTACCAGTAATGCACTGGGTAATTGATGGCCTTGTGCCTAAAGTAGAAACAATTATTATTATTATTATTATTATTATTATTATTATTATTATTATTATTATTATTATTATTATCGCAACTATTTACTTCAAGATTAGTGACATATATATTATCTAAACTCTCCACAGAAGAGAGAGCGTGGCTTTAGTAATAAAGCAATATGAGTGACCGGGTTATAGAAAATTGAAGGGCGTGGGTTATATGATATGTCTGACTCGAACATTAATGTAATTGATCTTGACTAACGAGGGAAGGTCGAGTTTTCTTTGGCAATAAAACGTAGCTACCTTAAATGAGAAATTTCATTTTTTCTGTCTCTTTACAGCCGCTCTTTACTTAATGCAAGCGAATGTAGTAAAAATGTTTTTCTTCCATTAATCCAAATCAGCCTGTGTTTTTTAGATTCACTCGAAAACGGGAGCTCGACTTTTAAAATCTAACATAACATTATACAACATTCATATATACACTTAACGTTCATTATCGCTGTTTCCTTTCCTTGCCTACGTATAGCTGGTAAATAAAACTCTACAGATGTCGGTATTCCGTTTAATTACATAACATTTCATAAATTGCTATAGAGACGAAAAAGAAAATTACGTTAGCCGATTGAATATACTCATTTTCGAAGATAAACGTTTTCGCTGCAGAGAAATGCATATCTACATGATTACTACTTTCAGCCATGTGCTGAGAAGGAAATTCGACAGTAAGGCGTCATTCAGCTCAGTCATATAACGCATGTAAATAATTAAGAAATAATTAACAGGTTGCAAGCTGCTTTTACTAGAAATATGTCACACTGCTAAAATAATAATTCAAACATTCATAGAAGCATAATGCATATTTTTATATTTGAATTTATACGTGTATAAACATGGGAATAACTTACACATATTACTTATATAAAGCTCACTGTATTCTACAAAACCAAAATATCTGTAATTTGTCGATAGGCTTTGCAGACATATAACTGACAAATCAAATACAATGCATATATTCTTATTTTTCATATATTCTTCTTAAATATGCATACATATAAACACACACACGTACACATCCCTCCGTTTTCCTGATGAAACTATTAGCGATAATTTGGATAAAGCTCTCAGTGATATATTTCCATGTTGGTTCTCTAACGAGAACCCGAAATATACGAAAACCAATTCACGATACATTCATCGTAAACCCCGGCTGATTAACGTAAAGTTTTATATATATATATATATATATATATATATATATATATATATATATATATATATATATATATTGTGTATATATATAATGTAATGTAATATTATATATATATATATATATATATATATATATATATATATATATATATATATATATATATATATATATATATATATATATTACATTATATATATATATATATATATATATATATATATATTACATATATATATATACATTACATTATATATACACACACATATATATAAACTCTGGGAATGAGAGCAAATCCATAATAGTAAATACGCAATTCATACGTCCACTAAAGATATACTAGGGCAAGAATAATAATTATGAAATATCCCACTAAGTAATAAACACGTTGATTATTACCTTGATGTCATCTGAACGATTGCTTCTACACTAATATATATATATATTACGTTACATTATATATATACACAAATATATATATATATATATATATATATATATATATATATATATATATATATATATATATATGTATTAGAAAGTGAGGTTTTTTTACAAAATGAAAAATAACCGAGGTGTCCTACAC
>OZ024741.1:299718325-299773325 GCA_964016885.1 Eledone cirrhosa
ATATGAACAATTCTAGGTGCTCCGACCTAGAATAGTGAACTCTAGGAGATGGTTCAACTTCTGCCTGACTGTAAAATGTGTATCATTGCATAGACGTGGTTGTTCCACGTTTCTCAAAAGGATGATGGAAGTTCCAATCTTTTATATTATATGTAGATATAGATATAGATAATTAATATATAAGATGTCCGTCAATGTAAAAAAAGGTCCCTATTTACTTGAAATGGTTTATACAAATGCCAAATTAATATGGATATGGATAACATGCTTATTTATGGTCAGCTATAATAATAAAACAACAAATTATATGACACAAACATTTATTCAGTAATTTCCAGGCTCTTAGCCACTAAGTAATAGACAGTCAATATTGCTCAGAGTTTAACTCGGGGAAGTGGCCTGGTTTGAACTCCAAATGGGAGATCCTTCTACTTCAAAAATATAATCGTTTTTCAATATTACTCTAGCCCTGGCCGGCCATAGGCACCAAAATATTTTCCAGACTCAGCATATGATGAGGTTTTATTACCACCGCTATCAGAAGCGATAAATTTGAAGGCAATTTCTACCAATACTTGTTGGTTTTTATTGCTCATTATCGACAATAAATGATATTGAACAGAAATGAAAACTCTATCAAACCTCACAATACTGATCAAAGGACACCAATGTCCGAATCATTGACCTCGCTTATTGATAGCATTAAAGATATGCATACATCAGCTCAAAGCTTCATTATATACAATATTCAGGGTTGTTCCTCTGTTAGTGGTATCAATTGCAAATTATATGCCATCAGGATCGCACACTCGAGATGCAGCAACATACAGCTGCCCATGAATGCTGGATCATTCAAGTAGACACCAAATCGCTTGAAAGTCTGTCCCTGTGCCTTGTTGACAGTCATGGAGAAGGCCAAATTGACGGGAAACTGTCTCCCTTGCCAAATGAATGGCAGCAGATCTTCACTAGGTCTCAGCATGATCCTCGGAATGAGACCCAATTCCTCTCTGCCTGGGAGTTTAGCTTCTAAAACTCTTCCGTTAATCAATCTCTCAACAATCAATCTGGTACCATTGCAAAGACCCATTTTATAATTGATATTTCTAAGCAATATAATCGGAATACTCTTTTTCAATCTCAAAATATGTGGGGGAAATCCGGGTATTTGAAGTGAATTTAGATACTCAATCGCAACATCCATATTGTTCTGCTGATTAGGCTCCATTGCATCCGCACTGACGGTCAACCAGTCTTCTCAAGGAAACATTCCGGCTACTTGTGAATTTATTTCATCGACCGTTGTATTCGTATGAGTTAGAATAACGCGTTCCGATATCCAGGAGATATTCTGCCCAAAAGCATTCACATTAGGGAACACCCAGTCAATCAATGCTTGGCGGTCCAGTGGCATAACCAAATGGTCTGGGATTCTTACAGTATGATTATCACCAACATGTAGCAATTCATCGTTTCCCAACTGCATCAACCATCGGCCGTATGTCTCAGCCTCTACGTTTTGCCCGAACATAGGAAGTCACATATTATCGTGTAATCGCAAAACTCTGAAATGGCGCCACGACGGGAACTTTTTCAGACATGCATCGAGAATTTGCGCTCTTTGAGCATTCCTAACAATTGGTAGCACTGTCTGAAATCACCACCAAGAACGATAGTCTTACCACCGAATGGCAGGTCACTACCGCAGATATCTCTCAAAGTTCTGTCCAATGGCTCCAGCAAATATCTGTGTGCTATTGGAGCATCATCCCAAATAATCAGAGACGTATTGCGTATAAGGCCCTAGAGTTCACTTTGTCAATGTTACAGGCACTCAACTCATCCGGAGCCAATGGAGCCTTGAAGCATGAGTGGAAGGTCCATCCACCACTCAGCAAAGTGGCAGCGATCACACTGGTGGCCACAGGGAGAGCAATCTTCCTCCGAGATCTGACTGCCGATAACATAGTGTTGAAAGAGAATGTCTTTCCGGTGCCTCCTGGAGTATCTATGAAAGCACAAAGTTGCTCGTTAGTGGAAATCGAGTGGAGAACGCCATCGACCAATTCTCTCTGAGATTGGGTTAACATTGGCGTACGTTCATCTACAATACGTTGCTGTTCAGTGGATCAAACTGGAATAGTTCCCTCCGATCGAGTGCAATCTCATGTTCAATGCTAAGACACGTTGCCGTATTTCTTCATCAGGAATTGGCAAATTGAAATCTGTTAAACATTTGAAATGAAATTCAAGAAGTTGCTCAATATTGAGCAAAACAATAGCTTTCATCAAAGTTTCATCATCGACCTGAAGATGATGCCTATAACCATCAGCCATAATTCCCCAATGGCGTTGAAATAACTCTTTTGGATCGGCAGGATTGCAGAATCCTAGAACCGTGACAAACAACTGCCTTATTTGAGCTGGCATCTGTGTTGTTCCTGCAGCTTCCATGGCGTTATTCCATTCAGCGTCATCCTGAAGGAGTCCCAGATGCTGACACACAGCCTGGTATGTTTCATATTCCACGCCATTGGTTGTTTTCAAATCAGTGAAGCTCTGTTTACTTCTCGAAACATCATTATGCAACAGAATTCGGAGATAAAACACATCACCAGATGTAGGATGGGTATTACAAACCCGTCCAATAGTCATGAATATCAACTTTTGTTTTCTATCATTCCATTTCATTCCCTTCTTATCCCACGTATAGTGCGAAGGGAAATAGTAGTAGAGTTGCCTTTGATCCGGGTTCAAAGCATGTGCGCTATTATGCTTGAACCACTCAGTTAATTCCATCTTAGGAGGTGGTGCGTTAGCAATTCTTTCGACACCTCTTCTAGTGTCCTGAAAACAGACCAATTGCCTATTCTCTAAGTGAACCGTCAGTTTCTGAACGCTGGGTTTGTGTTCATTGAGATCAAAATCTCCAGCAAGCTTCGCTAGAGCCAATCGAGAGAACATCCTGTAACCTGCCAACTTCATCTCCTTGGTTCGCTTCCTCATTCCTGATATTGATCATTGCCCGATCATGACATTTGTAAACATTTGAATAGATATTTGCAAGCTTTCACTGAGCTACAAATTTCCACATTAATATGACAACGATATTTCATAATCAAATATGGATTGTATGGCACAACCCATTGATTTGTAACCTGTCGACCGTTTACATTTTCGACCAAACCGCCGTCTGAAGGCGACCGTCTTCTGTATGAGGCATGAGCATCCCCATCGTTCCAGGAAGTGTTCGTGACAAAAGATTTCGGAAAGTGTTTACTGCATTGGCCATTTTTCATGCAAGGCGCTTTCCGATTTGCCACTCCGCATTGGTTGTGCACCATCGACTTTGCCACCAAGTGGCGTAGTGCCTCATTCTCTGGTAGTTCAGCACACACAATGCTGTCGACATTCTCAGCACATCTCAATTTGCAATCTCTATGTAAAATGATCAGCAAATGTGCATGAGGCAATCCTCTTTTTTGGACTTCAATTACGTATGTAAAAGCAACTATACCTCTAAAGATTCTCTCTTTTTCCACATCATCCATTATCCTTTTCAGATATCCTTTGAATATTCTTGCCACAATATCGGGACGGTCCTTCGGCTGTTGTCCTGGCAAAAGTGAATCCTTAATATTAGTCCATCCAGGCTTGCATGTAACCGTTATAAACAAATCTGGCTTTCCAAACTTTCTGCCAATACCCATTGCATCCTGATAGCGAATGTTCATATATCTCGGGCCGCCGATGAACGACGATGGCAAAATGACGCGTCGACCAATTTGCTTGTAATTGGCATCATCGGCTGTTATAGCATCCTGTATATTATTATACAATTCAGCTCTGATATGTTGCTGATGTGTAGCTATATAATTTAGTCTTTGATTTTCGATCTTTGCGAATGCCATACAACAGTATTCCTGAAATAATCTGCTGGCTTGAAATAGGGCATTTCTCTGTTGATTCCTCTCTTTCAAATGGAAAGCGTAAAAGTCGCGAATCGAATTTGTGTGCCTATTGCCACCTCCCTGTTGATGCTGATTCCCATGATCATCTAAATGAACAGATATGTTCCATCCATTTTCACCTTTTGGGAATAAAAGAACATAATGCAATGCATCGTATGCCCTATTTGACTCATTGATTGTCTTGAGGCCACCATCTCTGCGATTGAGGTCGATATCTTTCGATCCAGGCTTATCGTCCATCAACACAGCAAATTCACTAAATCCTTCAGGGGCATTATATCGCCGTTCGTGGTGATTCCTTAGCACTGCGTCAGCCTTAATCACCAATGTTTGCTGCTGAACATTTTGCAGTTCAGCCACCAACATGAAATCCATAACATAAGCATTACACTGTCTAAGCCATGATTGCAAATCACGGATCAAATCAATTAACCTTTGCCGTTCAAGTTCAGTTATATTTCCCGGCAACTTCATCCAACCGAACCTGATATCCTCCTCCGATTCACTATATCGTTAACGTAAATTTGAGCGAATTTAGGCCTCTCTCCTGGGGTAAATTCTAATTTACCGATACAATGATACAAACGGCCTTGAATGACTACATTCGGTTGCCATGCTCCACTCTGAAACATCTCACTAAATCTCTGCGATGCTAAAGCTAATGAATTGTTAATTTGCCGCGAATATTTGCGCAGTAATCTACCTCGGTCTCCTTAATCACCCCACATACTTGGAATTTTAAACTCCGGTGACTCCTCATCATCCTGCATTTGCAAGAGTTCTAGTTGCACTGCTCCTTTATAACAGTACATTGTGGTCCACGTCTTTTCGTGCCTCCAAAGCAATGCTCCACAATGTGGACACTCTGCTCCTCCACCAATCTGAAAATGACACGGTTGTCATGATCCATTTTTAATATCATTCGTTCGCCTTCTTGCCTCTTTACTGGAATGAGGAGCACTTTGGCTACCTATTCTCTGACCTTCTGTATTGCGCTGGCGCTGTTCACCCAGCTCATCTTCATTCATCGCAGCACGCCATTGCTGCTGAATTCTGGCCATCTGCTGATGATGCTCAACCAGTTCGTCTTCAACCATCGCAGCACGCCGTCGCTGCTTGGCTCCAGTGTTTCGTTGGCATTGTTCAGCCAGCTCCTCTTCATTCATTGCGGCACATCTTCGCCTCTGAAGTTGCGCGTTACGATGGCTCTGTTCGGCCCGTTTTTCTTCATTGCTGACTGTACGCCGTCGCCGTTGTAGTTCACTGTTTGATAAAGTCGAATTGCTTTTATTATCAGTATTCATTTCGAGTAATTTTCAAAAAATGACACAATGATAAATATAAAAGATGTCCGTCAATGTAAAGAATGGTTCCTATTTACTCCCTTCACAACTCTATGTATGTTAGACTGACAGACAGGCACACAGGAAGATAAACTGCGTGGCGATTGTGGAACGCCACACACATACACGCATGGAAACGCGCACATGCACGCAAACTTACACACGCACACATTCACACATGTTGGTAGTTTTTACTTTCTGTGGAACTCTGCACGCATGCACACAGTCATAAACATACGCGCACGTACATACACACGCACACATGTTATTAGTTATTGCTTTCCTTCCCCTCTTATTTCCACACACATCACGCACACACATGTCTCTACACTGACACATATACATAGTGAATACAAAATGACACAATAATAAATATAAAATATGTCCGTCAATGTAAAGAAAGTTCCCCATTTACTCCCTTCACAACTCTGTGTATGTTAGACTGACAGACAGGCACACAGACAGATAAACTGCGTGGCGATTGTGGAACGCCAAACACATACACGCATGGAAAGGCGCACACGCACGCAAATTTACACACGCCCACACTCACACATGTTGATAGTTTTTACTTTCTGGGGAACGCTGCACGCACGCACACACACATAAACATACGCGCCCGTACATACACACGCACCCATGTTAATAGTTATTGAACACAGCGTTCACACTCTCCACTCTCACTCCCTCATTGGCATTATGCATATTAATTTCAGTGTGGCGTTGTTGAGGTGGGCGGAGTAGTTTGAAACCTATGAACCAATGATAATCGAAAATTATTACACACGGGATACTGACTTTCTTGAAATTAATAAATAGACTAGCTGACGTACCCAGCTTCGCCCGGGTAAACAGATGATAAGAGAAGACAGGTAAAAGAGAAAATGACTGTAATGGATGTTTGTCTGGTTACAGTATGAGGCGAGTCCGTGGTGTCTGTGCGATACAAAAACAGTAAGAAAATCTTCCAGATATACCGGATTCTTCGTTGCACGGTTTGTGCATAGTATATGAACAATTGTAGGTGCTCCCACCTAGAATAGTGACCTCTAGGGGATGGTTCACCCTCTACCTGACTCTAAAACGTGTATCATTGCATAGACGTGGTTGTTCCACATTTCTCAAAAGGATGATGGAAGTTCCAATCTTTTATATTATAGGTAGATATAGATATAGCTTATTGGCTAAATAACATTATAATACATTTCATTATTGGCTAAATACATTATAATACATTGAGTGACATAGTGCCAGAGTTAAGCTTCATGAACTAATTTGTTTCACTTACGAAGTTTTTTCTGTATTCTAATGTCAGATGTAAAAGCAATTGGCTTCAACTGAAAGATCTGCGCAGGCAAACTAACCAGCAAATTATAGATTTCCAATATTGGCTGTCACAACGTTGTGTATCTTGGGGGTGGTGGATGAATAAATAGTACTTCGGTACATGATCGGCACATATTTTATCAACGCCAGAAGAGTAAATACAACGTCGAATGTTAGCTGAATTTAAATTAAAATTTAACAATGACGTAGTTATATGCTGTAACATACTTTTTTCCGCGCAGTCTATTGACTTGCCAGCCTCCAAAATTCAAACAACCAGATATGAAAATTAATTTCACCCCTTTAGTGCGTTGATTTCTTGTTATCGATTCTTTGTCTTCATGTAATTTGAGAGAAGCAAGTGAAACTAGTGGTGCCCATCTTTCACTGAATTAGTCTGATAATTAAATAAAAAATTAATGAGAGCTTGGAATCGAAGATGGAAGCCATGAATGAAATATAGTGAAACACAACCACCATACAATTCTAGTTTACTGCCATCCTGCGACACACAGGATACGGAAATGCATACTCGATATATGTACAGTATATAGTCTATATAAATCTCTCAATAAATATACAGACTCTAGTGCATGAGATTATAAAGGTTTTCCTCATTTGTATTATATGTAGAATATGCACACTATAAGCTGATTTATTAAGAACATATTAAAGAGAACATACATATAGAATATAATGATGTAGAAGCAACAAGTTAGTTCATTATCTATTGTACACAAACTATAGAAACATTCAGACACAAAGGGTGGTATATATTTGCCTGCTACATCAAAGCATCAAATTATTACTCGAGTGTTATCTCGAACTTGCTTTGTACTGATCTGATTCGATTAACACGAATATAAATTTAAGTAATAAAAGAAATTAAATTCGTGACACGTTATCGAAAAATAAATAAAATTTACAAGATTAATAGAATGGTATTAGCCTGATGGATTGACTGAATCTATTCTACTCGGACGGAAACCCTTACTTCATTTAGCTAGTCCAAGTTCTGCATCGACTTTGCTTTTAACTTTTGGGACCTACATAAAATATACCAGTAATATAGTAAGGTTGATCTAAACGTCTATACCATGTTGTAATACTTTGGTTACTGGCATTTAGCTGCAAGAGAAAAGCGCGCTTGTTTAAATATGTTAACATAGCTCGATACATTCTGTTTAAATCTTAACAAAATATGTGGTTCTTTTAAAGTGCCATTTTGTTCATATGAAGAGAAAGGAGTGGATATCCTTCTCTCTTGACGATGGGTGTTTCACAAGTTCAACCAACGGGATCAGCCTGTGCATGAAATTCCTGTGTATGCATTCAACAGAAGACAGATACAATGTGTGAAAGTATTTGTCAAAGCTGGTCTTTGCATTACAGGTTCCTTACACCTGGTAGACTTGTATCAACTAGAAGTTATTGTAAATGGCTTATGCGCAAGTTATCAAGTAGTCGGTTAGAACACGAGACCTAATTATTGCAAAACCACTTTCCTAACTATTCGACAATCCTGTATCCACTGGAACATAAACTTTATATGCGCACGACTCTAGGCTACAAGGATCTCATATAGCAACATGGAACCTGATATCTATTGCTATACTATATACAATGTCCAATCTGATCAAACGACCCTGGAATCAAATGTATTTCCCAATTTCAAACTTTACTATTTTATCTCATCCAAATGACACACATTTAGAGCTACCGTAGATTCCTAATGTAGTTTCTTCTTTTTTTTGTTTTAGTAAAGTATAACAAGAATGGTGGTAACGTCGTCTGCGTTAGAGCAGAGGATCACTAGTAACTCGCTACAAATATATACGTACAATATATACATACACATACACAACAAAATCACCAAACGCACACACAAATATACACAAATATACATATATATCCACACACACAAATATACATATATATATAAATTACACAAACACACACGCACACACACACACAGACACACACACACACAGACACACACACATACATACACACACACACACACACACACACACACACACACACACACACACATGTATATATATATATATATATATATATGTAAATGCACCAATATGATTATAATTATCATGTGTAGGTACATATTGTATGTTATTGCTAATTAGATTTTATATATGTATGTCGCATTCTCATGACCAATATAAAGTTAATGATACAAAAGAAAAGCAATGGAAAAATTAAAGTGGATTTGAGTCTAGGTGTAAAGTATGTGAAGTCTAGGTGATAGTATTGTTGCCAGGAAATTTGGCGTATTCATTAAGAAGCAAAAATAAAACTTTAAAAAAATCAACATAATTAAATAACGCGAATGCTAATTGATTTTCTCTGCTAATCTCAATGATTAAGATGCCATGTCGTAATTGTTAATTTACTCTTTAAATAAAACAATTAACAAATTCCAATTTTATTGCGCCCAAATTACGTGGTATGGTCACCAAATTTACAATTCGATTAGTCATTATTTAGTATATATGCATGAGTGACAATTCTCTTCATAATAACTAGTAGATTTTAGATTGAGTCAGAAAAAGAAAAGGAAAAATAAAATCATAAGGGATTGTGAATGTAAATGTTTTCATGACTCGATCATATTTAAAGTATGTTTTCCAAACTTTTGATCTTGTTTTCGATATAATTTATTTATACTATGATAATTGCATCTGTTTGGAATATCATGAACATATATAGGTATAGTTAAATACGAATTTACTGTATTAATTTAATGTCCTGCTGTCAGTCAACTAGAAAGTTTTGGAAACTAACGGAAATTCACATTGACAATATTGTCTATTGCTGCAAATTCAATTTTAGTTTTGCGCATTTATCACTAGGTGATAATTTAAACATAAATAGTTTAGCTTAGGATACATCTCTAGAAAGTGTTTGCTTGAAATGTTTACTACTTTATACAGAAATAAATTATTAACTTTGATTAATCGAGGTTAATTCGATAGCTACTAGCTGGGATACAAAGATATGAAATCGCGGTTCCTGCCATGGCTGCCTGTCCAAAATGCTGATGGAGGGTAACGAAGAATCAGACAAAGGGAATCCTGGTACGACAACATGTAGATCCGTGGATATCGGTCTAAACACATATTATATATATATATATATATATATATATATATATATATATATATATATATATATATATATATATATATATATATATATAAAGACGTAAAATAAGAAAATTTAAAAAAAAATTTCAAAAAATTAACTTACTTAAATTTTCACTCCAACTAATTAGTTTCTGCAATGGGATAAAGACAGTTACGTAATGAACTGTTGAGAATTTCATTGCGTCATCAGGGAGGTCTATTCTCAGCCAAGTCTCCAGGCAATGCGCGGACACTGGGGACTCATATAAAAATAAAAATAATTCGGTAAATAGAACAGCTATCGGGGACTGGATTCCAAGCACTGAAAATTCTCGCTGCCCCTGGTCAAATGGCCGATTCTAAAGAATCAATCAGGTGACACTGAGGCCAGTCGGTAGGAGTGGGATGGTAAGATGACAGACGCCTACTAACACCCCCAAACACATTTAGTAGTGGTTTTGGCAGGTTTGCTCGACAAATCAGTGATTTGGAGGTAAATATAGATAATTTAATATATCTACTAACATAAGCGCACAGATATACGCCAATGCCAGCAAATACACAGGTTATGTCATAGTACCTAGGTGGTTCAATGCAGGAGGATGCAGAACAATAATATAAAAGACGTAAAATAAGAACATTTTTAAAAGAAATTTTAAAAAATTAACTTACTTTTTAAGTAAGTTAATTTAAAAAAAAATTTTTTTTTAATTTTCTTATTTTACGTCTTTTATATTATTGTTCTGCATCCTCCTGCATTGAACCACCTAGGTACTATGACATAACCTGTGTATTTGCTGGCATTGGCGTACATCTGTGCGCTTATGTTAGTAGATATATTAAATTATCTATATTTACCTCCAAATCACTGATTTGTCGAGCAAACCTGCCAAAACCACTACTAAAAATTTTTTTGGGGTGTTAGTAGGCGTCTGTCATTTTACCATCCCACTCCTACCGACTGGCCTCAGTGTCACGTGATTGATTCTTTAGAATCGGCCATTTGACCAGGGGCAGCGAGAATTTTCAGTGCTTGGAATCCAGTCCCCGATAGCTGTTCCATTTACCGAATTATTTTTATTTTTATATGAGTCCCCAGTGTCCGCGCATTGCCTGGAGACTTCGCTGAGAATAGACCTCCCTGATGACGCAATGAAATTCTCAACAGTTCATTACGTAACTGTCTTTATCCCATTGCAGAAACTAATTAGTTGGAGTGAAAATTTAAGTAAGTTAATTTTTTAAAATTTTTTTAAAAAACTTTCTTATTTTACGTCTTTTATATTATTGTTCTGCATCCTCCTGCATTGAACCACCTAGGTACTATGACATAACCTGTGTATTTGCTGGCATTGGCGTACATTTGTGCGCTTATGTTAGTAGATATATTAAATTATCTATATTTACCTCCAAATCACTGATTTGTCGAGCAAACCTGCCAAAACCACTACTGAATTTTTTTGGGGGTGTTAGTAGGCGTCTGTCATCTTACCATCCCACTCCTACCGACTGGCCTCAGTGTCACGTGATTGATTCTTTAGAATCGGCCATTTGACCAGGGGCAGCGAGAATTTTCAGTGCTTGGAATCCAGTCCCCGATAGCTGTTCCATTTACCGAATTATTTTTATTTTTATATGAGTCCCCAGTGTCCGCGCATTGCCTGGAGACTTGGCTGAGAATAGACCTCCCTGATGACGCAATGAAATTCTCAACAGTTCGTTACGTAACTGTCTTTATCCCATTGCAGAAACTAATTAGTTGTAGTGAAAATTTAAGTAAGTAAGTTAATTGTTTTTTATTTTTTTTTTAAACTTTCTTATTTTACGTCTTTTATATTATTGTTCTGCATCCTCCTGCATTGAACCACCTAGGTACTATGACATAACCTGTGTACTTGCTGGCATTGGCCTACATTTGTGCGCTTATGTTAGTAGATATATTAAATTATCTATATCTATATATATATATATATATATATATATAGTAATGATAATAATAATAGTAATAATAATAAATTAGAAGACTAAAATCCAAAGAAGGCTCGATAAATATATATCAAATATATAAGAACCCTAGAGCAAATATTTATTAAAAGAACAGATTAAAGTTTAAGCAAAGAATGTTTACAAGCAGAAATTGCCTCAGATTTTTTCTTTAAGATGTGGTCTGTGGCGTAGACTATTTCCAGGGCCTCAGCGACGCAGAGGTCTCGTGGTCTTTTATTTCCGTTATAAGATCTAGCCCTAACTAGGATCTGCCAGTGTAACTTATATTGGGTGTGGTTGTCTTTTAGACTCAAGATATAAGCTGAAAGTGACATCATATTCCTTCTTAGAGGGTAACGAAAAGAATGGGTATGCTTGTAAAGACGCTGCTTGAATCTATTGGCGGTTAACCCTATGTAGCCCCTACGGAATGTGGGTGTTTGAACCTTACATTTGTAGACAGTGTTACTAGAGAGGCATTTCCCTGGTAGGGGTAAATCAACCCGATTCCTACAATTACAGTTAGTACTAACAACAGAGTCGCACGTGTTCCTACGGCTAGGCAGTTTAGCTAAATTTAAAGCTGTGATGTTATGTGCAAGGTTAGGAGTCGTAGAGTAAGACATTTTAGTAGTATTTCTATTAAAAATGTTACTATATTTATGTGTATGGGGAAAAATACTTCGTAATAAGGGATAGAAAGATCTTAGCTAATGGTGTGGCCACCACCATATTATATGGTTGGTTATACCATATAATGCGTCGTGATCTATTTCTTCTAGGTCTATTCTCGTAGTATGTATATGTTACCTTATCGACAAATCCACTCCGAGCAAGAGCTTCATTGTAATATGCGGAATGGTCGTTGAAAATATGCTCGTTAGTAGATAGATGGGAAAGCCTCAAAGAAACGTTTCTTACCAGATTCTTGGTTATGCTGGCAGGATGGTTGGAATGCTTACTTATGTAATTAAGCGTATCATTCAGCTTTCTATACGGGTAATACAAGCCATTCGATAAATTGAGGGTAACGTCGAGGTAATTAACGACCGAGAGGTTTGTTTCAACCTGTATAGAGAGGTTGAAGCCTTTAAAAGAAGCTGTGAGTTCTTTTCTGAACCTGTCGCAAGCACGTGGGCCGCAATTAGTCATGGTCAAAAGACCATCATCACGGTACAAACCACCGCCCACGTTGGGAAATTCCTCCTTGATAGAGAAAAGAAGGAAAAGGCCGATAAGATCAGTAACCTCCTCAGAATCGCTGGCGCCCATACTCACGTCGAATGGGGTACTATTAGATTTTTTAATCCAAATAGAGTCGTCGAAATTAATCACCGACTTACGGGCATTGAGGGTGACATTAACTTCGAGATCCTTAACCACTATGAGTGTTTTAGCGAAATTGATAGCTCTAAGGAGAAGTGATAAAGTGATGGAGGAGTAGTAATTAATGATGTCAAATTGGATAAAACGGCAATATTCCTTGTTTTCATATCGCCGTTGAACCAATCAATCATCCCGAAAGAATTGTTCCACAGTGCAAGAGAGGCCAAATTTCTAATTTCATGTATAATTATACCTGACATTTTATCTTATTTTATTCGAATCTTCATTTTATTTTTCACTTTTCATTTTCATTTTTCATTTTCCATATTTCATTTTTCATTACCTTCTCATTAATTTTTCATCTATTCTCTATTTATTATTCTGTTTACTTCATTTTATTGCCTTCTAGTTTTTCATATACATGGCAGAACCCCCCCCCCCCCCCACCACCACCACCACCACCACCACCACCACGGGAGATGGTGGCAGGAAGGATGAAGAAACACACACACACACAGATACTTCTAAATTGTCAGCAGCAGCAAGACATAAGCTGACCACAACACCAACAACACTACAAAAATAAGGGTAGAGGTCAGATGTACTTAACAATAGCAAACACAAACACTACAAGGAGCCTCACCCCAGAAAAAATTTCTATAGACTTTGAAATGAGGAATGCTCTCAAAACTGACCAATGGGAAGTTTGACCTTACAAATCTTTATAACATTGAAGTGGGTATAACACACACATTTTATTCGATTATTTTATTCTATTTTGTTCCTTTACCATCTTATTCCTTCTACTACTTAATCACTTTTTTCTTAGCTGACTCCAACAATAACACCACTACCAACACAAGAATAGAGGTCAGATGTACCTAACAATAACAAGAACAACAGCTACAGATTGGCTTGCCTCAGAACGAATTTCTATAGACTTTTGACTGAGGAATGTTTTAACAACTGACCAATGAGTGGAGAAGAGGCCCTTTCATGCTGAAATTCGTTTGTTTGAATTCATATGATTCCAGTTCCTCAGTGAAATAACAACCCAACCAGGAACTGGGCATATCAGAGTGTTGACAAAGTTATACACCTAAACAACATTTGTACTCGTCTCTACCACACTAATTCGGACTGCCTGAAGAGGTCACAGCCAAAGATGGCTGTCACCGTAATATATATAGCAGTAATAAACGAAGCCAAATTTTAAACATTTGACTTATTTATTTTATTTTATTTTACATTACTCCGGAGTAACCAACCAACCTGCGCACTTCGTCGAGTACTCCAATCTGCAGACTGAAGTGGTGGTATACAACCAACATATACTCAACATTTTATATTTAATATATATATATATATATATAATTGTTTCTACTTTAGGCATAAGGCCAGCAATTACTCAGTACATTACTGAGATTTGAACTCAAACCGTAAAGGGACGTAACTATGCTAGTAGCGCGGCGTCCAACCCTCTACCGATACTGCCAATTCACCGATAATACTATATATTCATAATTTATCGGCTGTGTTCTTTGGTTGTCCAATGAATTTCCTTTGTAAACCATTATTCGAGATTTGTTTAAACTTTTACATAAAGTACATATATGTGAAATTGTATTGAATTTACATCTCCCAAACGCATGTATATGTGAAAGTATAACGAAACAACATAAGATTTTACTTCATTGATATTTGGTGCCAGCATAATGGTAAGAAAGTCACAATGAATTTGATCGACACACGTATATATCTGGTGCCTATCATTTGCAGTGCAATTTTTTTTACAGAACCTCTACTGTATTTACTGCTACATTACTTTCCGAAACACGGATCAATTGGCGGTATACAGCTTTTGAGTCCATGTATTTACCAATATATCCCACCATGGGAGGCAGAATTGATTAAATTCACTAACAAAATAAATAATTGAAATAGAAATAAGAGAAAATATTTATGCAAGGTTTGACTGACTTATGAATCTTTGGAAATTTGAAATTTGAAAATATAGTCGACAATACAGATGACTATAGAAATGCTTGATAACTATGAAAAACATTTAAGAAATTTGATAGTACACCTTTTCATCTATTGAACTATTATTTATAGTTATCACACATTATCATAATTATCTACATTGGTGATTATATTTCCACTCAGAATTAAAAAGTTTTAAACCATCTTTTTACAAAGTGAATATACTGTAGATATCCATTGGTTACATTAGAAACAGATTCACAACTTTGTGGTTAGAGTTTTGAGCTTGCAATAAGGAAGAGGTGAGTTCGATTTCCGGACGGTGATGCTTTGTCTCCATGGGCAAGATACTTTATTTCTCGATCTTTCACTTTACTCAGCTATAGAAATGAATTGCGATGTGACTGCTGCCAAACCATATCGACCATTGTCTTTCCGTTAGAAAACATTGGTGGCGTGGAGCGTGGAGGCTGGTATGAATTGGTGACTGCTGGTATTCCACAAACAACCTTGTTCGGACTTGTGCCGCAGAGGGAAACTTTCCAGGTACAAATCCCATGGTCAATTGTAACCGAAGGAATGTATTCCCTTTACGTGAGTTAAGACTTTATTATAATACTGTTTTAATATATCCAAATCGCATATTCAGTTGGTTAACGCAAACAGTAAATAGAAAATAGAGGACCGATTTTGATTTGAGGTTGGTCCACCCATTCCCTGTTATAACGGCAGGTTATTCCCGTTCTCCTATATAACTAATTCCGCAATTAACACCTGATGAAATCGCCTGGGTCTTGCATCATATTCGAAACCGGGATAAGAACACTTAGGAGCATCCTGGCTTGAGAGAAACTTTATCGACTAGACAAGAAATTAGGATGCATACAAGTCAAAGACAATCTCGGCGACATAAGAACATTTTATGGAAACATACAAAACAAAGCTATTTTTGCTGGCAATCCATGGACTAGTGGATGAATTTGTGAAGTATATTGGCTCTACTACCGTAACAGTGGATTATTACAGAATTTACTACATATACAGTCATCTGAAGCAAAAAATATGGGATGAATATATATTCCTTGCATAAATGAGAATCGTATATAAAGTGTTGCAACGTTAGATCAATGTAGGATCAAACACAATGCTTCCAATAGTATCAAACGCAAGATAACAGGACCTTCAGTTCATGATTTAGAAAGCATTAATGCATGTAAATCTACCAGCTATAACTTGCGAGATAAACGTATGACAGAAAATTAGTGAATACGTATGACAGAAAATTAGTGAATAGAACAAGAGGATTAATGATTAATTTAGAATGAACCTCGATAATTTGAGGTTTATATATTCCCCAAACTACAATGAAACCCTTACTGTCGGTTTACTTAGGTCAACATGAGTACATGCAAAACTTCATGCACACTGTTAATAAATCCAAATATTTTCCAGGAAGCCGAAAGATCCAACAGTAGTAGGAATAAACGATAAACAGATAAAATTAGTAAAAATGTGTGTAACTTGTTGAGAAAAACCTTTGCTTTGTTAGGGCACCCACAGTTAAAGAATGGAATACAACAGAATGGACCTACGACAATTTCAACGAAGAACTATCCAGCTGTTTGATCAAGAGAGCGGACTGCTTATGGAATTAACGTGTCAGTGATGTTGCATCCCAAAGACACATATAAACTGGAGGTACTTTACAGGGAGATTCAATGTGACACAGCATGTGATAAGTCTGGCCTCCTTATTTACAGCTGTTGTCCATCCGATGAACTTTCTAATAATTTCCATCTATTGAATTACTTACCTGGCATGGGGACCACTAGAGGTGGTGAATGAAACTTATCCCCGATGCCAAAATATGGTGTTCAAACTCGGGATGTTATGATTGCGAAGCGAACGTAAATAATGTCATATTATGTCCACAGAAATTAGGTAAGATATAGCACAATATCACCTCTAAATGATACAGTGTGTGAGTGAAACTACACATATATAAATGCTCGAAAAAATCAAACTTAGTTATCAAGTTTAGAAGCAAAACAATTGAATGTATTAAGCAAGCGTTTCGTTTAGCAGTTCGGACGATGAGGTTGATCCGAAAAGATAGCCAAAAGTTATATTCCCGATCTGGGTTAGTAATCTCGTACATCAGGGACGGGACATGTAGTGACATGGTACATTCGGCGACAGACTCAGATTTCCTAATGCGACTAGCAGAACATCGCAAGCTCTTGAAATACGGGCACTTTCAGATAGGTTTAACGTTCAACCTGTAGCTGTAGGCACCTTTTGTGTACTTGGTCCCCGTAACACATCCATACACGTTTGTTATTGGGATGGAGTGCTCCAAGTTGGTCTGATGGAAAATACTTAGCCTCAACCATCCGGATTATAATCGCCCTCTAATGCCAAATTAATGCACATCCTGAAAAAATCCAGCGACACTACACTAGGATAAAGAAAAGATACTAAGAGAGGCTAATCGAATTTAAATGGTGGAGCGGAGACGGTGAAAAAAAGAAATAATATATATATATATATATATGTGCGTGTGTGCGTGTGTATGTCTATATATATATATATATATATATATACATATATATATATATATATATATATGTGTGTGTGTGTGTGTGTGTGTGTGTGTGTGTGTGTGTGTGTGTGTGTGTGTGTGTGTGTGTGTGTGTGTATTATATGCAGATGGTTGTTTTGTAAATTTCCCAATAAAACCTGTATTTATCGATTTTCACTTCAGCTTTACTATCAATCAAACGCTATCGAGACACATCCTGTGACGTTCGTAATGACATTTGTTCTTTTCTGCGTGTTCTTCTTGACAAGATGAATACATAGATACATCTCTATCTCTCCTCTCTCTCTCCCTCTCTCTCTCCCTCTCCCTCTCTCTCTCTCTATATATATATATATACATATATATATATATATATATATATATATATATATATATATATATATATATATATATATATATATATATATATATTCTTCTTGCCAATATGTATTCAAAGACCCACAGTTCTTAATAGCTTCCAAATTATACTTTGGTTGCATGTACATGGTGCCAAGTAACATCCTGACATTCTGCTGTCTAAGATTCCAGATGAGCCTACATTGAGGCAAGAAACATAAATATGATCGAACGCTAAATCAAGCAGTTGTAGTTAAATATTATTAACCTCACGATTATGCATGCACCTCTTTACATGTATATTTACGTTTATGTGGACAGAAATAGTTTATGGCGACACAGGGAGAAATATCAGTAGATAAAAATATATAATTAAAAATATGGATCCTACGGATTTACAAATGTGCATATTTTGTTGATGGGAACTATGAATATGTTCCACAATTATTTTAACGTAAATTATAATTCTTTCTGTCATTATCCGACGAGTGAAGATGGTATTGTTTACAACAGAACTAAAATTGTAGGTCCACCGTTTTGTTCTATGGTGTGGCTTGGGCATTTTCTACTTGGCAGAGTTAATCCTTCTACATACTGAAACAGCGGCATTCTCCAGAGGGAATGAGAGAGAATCAGAGTGAGAGAGTGAGGAGGAGAGATAAAGAGTGAAAGAGAGTAAGAAGTAACTTCCTTACTGCACTGATACTATATCAACAGACAGAGTTGACCTCCGTGGTATTTGAACTCAGAGCGCAGTGTGATGAGACGAGCCATTTTTAATGCGACATTCTTCTTATTGCATAGTTCCTAGAATACTGAGCAGCAAATCGAATGTAATAAATATCGCAGGTTACTATTCTTTATATACGACGGTCAACCGATTATGGCAATCCACTACTCTTATACCTTCCATAAAATGTGAAATATGAGTAATGACATTATAAAAAGGACACACAATGACGTAATAGATATATTCCCATAACATAAAAAAACGTGACGGAGTAGAAACGAATCCCATCATTTCTATATTTCCCAGCATCCTAGAAAAAATATAACATACGAGTATGAAGTGAAATACTGAAACTTACCAGCGAAAACTCGTTACCAGCAGGTTGTGAGGTATATTCCGTTCAAAAAGGTGTCTGAAATCCGAAGAAAAGAAAATTATTCCATTGGATTAAAATCTGAGGTTCTGGACACAGTTGACATCAAAATAAATGCCATTTGCTTGTACTTCTATGCAATAATGGTCACGAATTTGGGTGAAGTATACATTCTATTAAACTGTCCTGTATATAAGCGGTTTAATGTTCTAGAAATCATGAATTGATAACAGCAAATTTCCTTTATGTACACATACGTAAAATGAACTTAAATTGTTGATAAGACAAGGAATTTAACCGAGGTTATGGTTGATTAAATTGACCTAAATACTTGACTAGTAGTTTGTATTATGGATGATAATTAAATATAACCTCGTCGGGATAATAATATTAAACCCTGAATGTTGACTTTGCTCAGGAAATTCGTATGTGCTCTATTCTTCTGTCTGGAATTGAGTGAGAAGACATCTATCATGAGTAATTCATTTTTACGCGCTGCAGATATGTCACGAAAAATACAACCCTGCAAAAGTTTCTTCATTATATGATCCAGTATAGCAACACTTGTTTTTAATGATTTGTTTTAAATTGCATATAAGGTTATGGGGTATACAGCTAATTTGATATTTGACATTTTATAGAACTCATTCAGACGTAAATCTTATTCGGATTTAATATAGTTGAACTAAAACAAAACATATCTGAACATTCTGCAAATATCAAGCTTATCATGCGTAATTTGTATTACTTTAGATATTAAGAAACAGTCACCATAATTACTTGTTAATAAGAAGAGATTAGTGTTGGTAGATGAGAAATTCAGCATATATATTGAAAACAACAAAGCTTTAGAGAAACAAAGTCAGAAACATATATACATTGATATATACATATCACTAAATAAATACACTCACACACACTCATATATATATATATATATATATATATATTGTTATATTTGGGGAGGGTCATGTTATTATAATATTGCCAGAAATATATAGCAAAACACACAGTTTCGCTTCGGTTGGTTTTCGCTTCAGAATATTTCATATTTTTATAATTAATCCAGCCGGGAATCATTGATTGACCAACAGTTAAAACATAGTTATAAATACAGTTTCTCAAAGAATTCTTTCGCCAGATACATGTGGCATCATTAATGATATTACTATCTTTTCTCACGTTCTATTGCCGTAATGCTTTCTTATTCTACTTAATTAATTTATTTATTGTTGTCTGTTTCGCATGCGTCTGTGTACGTGTTTTCTGTTTGGTGTGTGTTCGTGTGCTTAAGTGTGGTTGTTGTTAGTGTACGTATTTATATTTATTTATATTTATTCTAGATCATTATCCTGTGTCTGTGTATGGTTGTTGTTATTACATTCATGTTTCCTATTCAGCTTCGCCTTTCTTAATTCTGTTTCAGTTGCTTCCCTAATTTATCTACTTGATGAGTAATTCATATGTTTAGATATTATTTCAATATCTATGTCGTCTATATTACATCAAGTCTTAGTCCATATAGAACGTAACTGTCTTTCTGTCCTTTTAGTTCATTCCAGTGTTCGTCTATTCACTCTCTTCTACTACGGGCAGTCTCTCCTAAGTATGTCATTGTCATGTTTCTGCAGTTATCTTCTGTACATATAGTGCTATAGACTACATTTCTTGTTTTACAATTTATTTCTGGCTTTACTCTACATATTACACATTTCTTATTAGTACAGTGGATTTTCTGAAAGGCGTAAGTGTTACTGATCAGAGAGTTGTTGTTGTTCCTGGCTTTCCTACCATTCGAATCTTTAAATAAGTCTTGCTTCGGATTTTTTTTAATTCGTTAGCTAATTCACATCTAGATGATGCATCCAAGAACACGACACTCTAGTGTCTCTGGTTGTCGTACCATAAAATTGCTTTCCCTTCCTTTTGTCTAGTCCTATCTATGCTATTCCATGATTTACTCCTGGACAGTGGGTAAACCTCTTTCATGTCCATATTTATGAGGTTCCTATATACTGTGATTTTGTTTCTTTGATTGTAGCTAGAGAATTACAAGCGATTGATGAAATGTTGCACGTGTCTCTCCAATTGAGTTGGATCGCACATGGGGTATACATTCTTGATCACACCTACCAAGACTGCGACCAGGATAATAAACTTAGCTCTATTTAATATCGCTGAGTTTTTGTGTATTAGCTAAAATATATAGAAGCAAAAACCAACCCAAACCAAACAGTGAGTGTGTTTTAATAGATATTTCGTTCAATATTATGATATTATAACGATATGACCCTCGCCAAATGTAACAATATTTGTTTTAACATATGATTTCATATAAAAAACCTGCAAAAGAAATTCATAGGCGTCATATATATATGATAGATATTGATTGCCAAATAAATTAACTATGGAGATATAAGAGATACAGAAGCGAAAACCAACCAAATAGTGAGTGTGTTCTGTTATTATTTCTGACAATGTTAAACAATATCACCCTTCCCATGTATAACAATATATGTATATATACATTTATATATATATATAATTGAGATGAGCGGAACAAACAAACATTAAACAATCTTTTAAATAAATTAAAATACAATTCAAAGAATGGAAATAGCTATCTAAAGAGCTGATGTTTCCGTTGGAAATTCTCTGGATTTCAAATCTTTGTGAAGCGAAACCGTCGGTAATAGCAGTTTTGACAGGTGAATATTTAAATCGTATTTTAATTTATTTAAAAGATTGTTTTATGTTTGCTTGTCCCCCCTCATCTCAATTTTATAGTTCTGGTATCTCAAATTAGTACCATTGAACAACAAATGTATTATAGACACCCATATCTCCGTAGGTACTTAGCACCTGTATGGATATTAATCTCATTTTATGTATATTCTCCCTGTGTGTAGTGAAAAAAAATGTTGTACCTTGCTGCTATTTTTTAGTGGCATGGGAAACAACACGTCTATAATATTCCCGCTTTTACTAACGGCCTGTTTCTGCGTGGGTCACTTTAACGGCCTTACCTCATACTGTCGAGCGTAAAGCGATATATTTACAAACTGTGAGCCTTTACGTCCTATAGAATGGAAATGGCTATCTGAGGAGCTAATCTTTCCGATAGAAATTCTCTGGATTTCCAATCTTTTGTGAAGCGAAACCGTCGGTAATAGCTTTTTGGACAGGTGAATATTTAAACCGTATTTTAATTTATTTAAAAGATTTTTTATTGTTTACTTGTTCCGCTCATCTCAATTTTATAGTTCTGGTATGTCAAATTAGTACCATTGAACAACACATGTATTATAGACACCCTATATATCTCCGTAGGTAGTTAGAACCTGTGGGGATATTAATCTCATTTTATATATATATATATATATATATATATATATATATATATATATATATATGTGTGTGTGTGTGTGTGTGTGTGTGTGTGTGTGTGTGTGTGTGTGTGCGCATGTATATATATATATATATATATATATATATATATATAGATATAGATATATATATATGCATGTATATATATGTATATGTAATTTAATAATATATGTAGAAATAAAGACAGTACATTGTGTGTCTAAAATTACGAGGGTAGAAATACCACATTGGTTTGAAATATTTAACCTGAAGCATACGTAAGATTTTAGGGTATCAATATGAGTTAGTAACACTGTATTTTATTTGTATATGTATATATATATATATATTTATATACAACGAAGGAGTTGTGGTAAGGAAGCAGATGGACCATAACGGACCGGAGTACTCAATACTTAGGGTAGTAGAGTGGGTAATATGAGAAAGTATGACCCCGAGCGCAGAGCTCAAGCCGTTTCGACGGCTATTTCTGGACTAAAGTAAGAGTTTTTACCTGGTAAATAAATTGCCGGACTTTTCAAGCGGTACTTCCTTATATGGGAAGATTGTAGTTGTCAAGAGGATTGGTCAAAATGTGTAGCAGGTACAGACAAGTCTATCGTGGCAGTGGGTGCGGTGTGGTGGTGGCTGAACTTGGTTATAGAACGATAGGGGAGTGGGTAGAGCCAGTCAAGCGTTGAAGGCGAAATCTATACGGCAAATTCTAAGGAATGTGTATGAAAGTAGGCCTGAAGGGGTAGACGAAAAAGGGTTCTTGAGAAAAAGGAGAATGGACGTTATAGAATCGGTAAATCAAATGAGATTAGGAGACAATGAATATATTAAAAAAGAATATAATAAAAAATGAGAGAAAGATATATCAGAATGTAAGATTGGAAAGTGAGAAGTGAAATAAAACAAAAACTAAGGAGTCTAACACAGCTGCTATATTTAGTTGATGTTGCTTTTTCGGCCAATGCTATAGAATGTGTTGCTAGATGAGAATTATTGAAATTTTAGAATTGGGTATTAAAAATTGGGGTCTAACACAGCCTCTATGAATAGTTAGTATAGCGTAATCGGCCAATGCTATCTATAAGTTACTGGGGTGGGTGTATGCATATATATATATATATATATATATATATATATATATATATACATATATTTATATATATGGAAAGAGATAGATAGAGAGAGGGGGGTGGGAGAGGAGAGCTACAGAATCCCCTTCAAAACTGTTGTGTCAAGCTCGTCAACGTCAATCTCAAATTTGTCATCGCCGTCATCCTCATTCGTCTAATTGTCTCAGTCAATATAGTTATTATAAGTCTCTATTACTCTATACACAACTTAAATTTCATCGTTACTGCAGGATAGACTCGGTTTTCCTTTTAGAAATATGAAGTAGTAATATTAGTGGTTATTGGGCGAAGAAATGTAAAAGAATGCAAACAATTTAAAGTTCTCTAAAAGATGGCAAGTTTTGTATAAAAAAATTGTCACACCATACAATACTCTAAATATGCATACATTTACGTACACCTACACACCATTCTATATACAATATCAAAAAGACAAAAGCGAATAACATCAGTTAAATCTTTTATTCATATTCATTTTCATATTCCTAAAATAAATTCCGGCACAATCAGATTTGATAAACAAAGTCAGACAAAGGTTCATCGCATTCTATATATATATTTACCGTAACAGGGGTACCCGGTAATGCCCGGGTATTTTATGAAAGTAACAATATAATTTGGCACATATTACAAGTTATTTGAATAATAAAATAAGACTGCTCTATTTCCACTGAAGTAGGAATTATAGCAGAATATTCCTTTTCATTTGATTAGCATCTAGATAAAAAATTATTAGTTTTATCTAGGGTATTGTTTTGAAAATTACTTCCCTTTACAGTCAGCATACATAATGTTTTGCCCATATATGAATCATTGTATGTTGAGAGTGAAAATGTTTTGGTAATTTTTATTTATCTAATATTCGGGCACAATCAGAACCTCCGGAACATTACTCCCGGTGCGGAAAATTACTCCCCTGTCATTTTCAATGTTTCTATGATGTTGTAGTAGGCTCATTTTGGTCCATAAAAGTATGCATCATAGTTTATCTCCTGATAAACCTCTTGTGCTCCCCGAATATAATGAACATATATATGTAATTTTATGAGTTGAATATATATTCGTTTACAATTCTCTGAGAAGTAACTGCTGATGTCAATATCTCACCCTTCTTAGTATTGCGATAACAACATTCATGTTCACGATGATGAAATTGAGCCGGTAGTTAAAAAAATAGTCGAGACTATTTAGCATGACGTTGGGGAACTTGAGAATGCCAGTGATACTGGTTAAGTTGTAGGGACACTTTCTTTCTGTTCATGTATACAGGCACACAGTCACACACAAACACATACACAAAACACACGTATAAATACACACAAAAACATATATGTATAGACATATATATATATGTATATATATTTGTATATATATATATATATATGTATATATATACATATATATATATATATATATATATATATATATATATATATATATATATATATATATATATATAAAAGCGATGGAGATAATATAATATATACAATCTTATATAATACATTCATATAATAGTACGATATATTACTGTAAAGATGAATAGAACCTCGCCCGTGTGTGGTGTGTGTATGTGTATAAGCGCGCATGTGTGTGTGTATGTATGATCAATTCAATGGAAGTATTAAACCTTTTTTCATGTATAACTTATTGCCTTATCTATTCTGATATGTTTACTATCTCTATAATTCAAGTTCCTTTTCAATCTTGCAATTCATTCTATTCCCTATGTATGTTGCAGTATGGTTTTATATAGAAAAAACATTAAATTTATTAATGTCGAGATATGAATGCAAGCTTTTAGATTACATATGCATATATATATATATATATATATACATACATAAAAACACACACTTACACACGTTCCTCTGTGTGTGTATATATAGATGCTCATATATCTCTATATAGTTGTTGAAAGATATTCCATTAAAAATGGAAAGGAACTCAATATATCATGTAGAAAAGGTACAGTAGTTTTGTTTCTTTCTTTAAAAACCTGTGTATGTGTGTATGTCTGTGTCAATGTGCATGTTTGAATGTCTTTAAGGATTTCATGGGTAAAATGATGAACAAATCGATTTCGGCATTGGATCAACCGATTTCGAAGAAACTATTCAGGTGGTGAAGAATTAAAGATTGAAATGCTTCAGATAAGATATTATCGGCATTACTGTGAAGGCAGGTGGCTTAGTGGCTACAATTTTTTGACGCAAAATTGTCAGTTTTATTTTCGATACTGGAAGACTCATTGTGTCTTTCAGCAAGGCAATTTATTTCACGTTGCTCCTGTCCATTCAGTCGGCAAAAACTTCCTTATGCCGGTAATTCAAAGAGGCAGCCATCTGGCTTACTGTATCACATCGAATCTATGTGAAAACTACGCTAATAGTACACGTTCTGTAGAAGGTTCATCCACAGGTTAATTTCACTAGCAGCTTATTTCGTTGTTCGAACAACTGCACCATTCATGCTCGGAAATGTCGGAGTACCCTTATACATACATACATACATACATACATACATACATATATATATATATATATATATATATATATATATATATATATATATATATATACATATATTGTTATATTTGGGGAGGGCCATATTGTTATAATATTGCCAGAAATAATATTAAAACACACTCACTCTTTGGCCTGGATTGGTTTTCGCTGCTGAATGTTTTATATCTCCATAGTTAATTTATCTGGCAATCAATGTTTATCATTGATTGATTATCAAAATACTGAATTAATTGCTTATTAGGCGATGAAACATATGTTAACGCTTGGAATGATAACTCTTATCCGTGATAATCGTCCTTTTACCTCTTATTAATATTCAAAGAGCTATTAATCACGGAAACGTCAGGAATCTACCCTCCGAAAATATAACTAAGTAAACCCCTTGTTGAGTCAACTACTACCATGCGCTGAAATAATCCTCGGTATAGATTACACGTAACCTGAGTTTAGGTAACCTTAAACGACATCTCTTTCACTTTAATATATATATATATATATATATGTAGGTATGTATGTATTTGTCTGTATGTGTGTGGGTATGGATGTGTGTGAGTATGGATGTGTATGTGTAAACTTAGTTTCTTAACTGAAAAAGGATAAAGAATGAACAAGGATGGAACATGTGAATGTATAATAAAATTTAATTGCAGTTTAAACTTCAAATCTGTAATCTTTTTCAAAAACGTTGATTTATGCATTGTAAGAAAAGAAAATTTAAAACCAGGCATCTATCTACACATCAAAGCTGCACGCACCTCCGCGGATGCAAAATTAGGACAAATCATCTGCGCAGTAGACAAATATATATCTGTATACAAGTACAAATATATACGAGTATGCAATTCACTAGACAGAATCACTGTATGAGATTGATATGATATGTTACAGAAAAGGTTTAAAACATTGAAGCTGGTGTACACGTACTAATATATAACTGTTCAGTCATTCCACTGACAAGAGAACTCTTAGCGGAATTCTCAGGGAGATTCAGTGTGACACGATGTGTTTCAAGGCTGGCTCTTTGTATTGCACATGCAGTTCATCAGATGAATTTCCAAACAATTCCCGTTTATCATGTTTCATTTACAAGGCATGAATAAATAGGAGGTTAAGCTGCCACACAGTGGACATGATCTAAGATGAGAAAGATTGAGAAGAGGACCACTAAACTAAGCAGCGTATACATTTATCTGCGTATTACAACGGCCCATCTCTTTAAAAGCAGTGACAGAAAGTAAAGATTGCTGAAATAAACATATGTAGTCGTTAATATGCCGCCGATGTGCTCAGAGGTGAATTTCCCTGGCCACCTATTTGCGTCTATGTTATATTTCTTAAAATATATGTCATGTGTGTATAGAACTGGTTTCAAGTGACTGTATTATTCTGTTATTAACTTTAGCAGAGTAGTAACTCGATATAAATTTACTGACCTTTCTACAAATCACTCTGATTTTGCATAATGTAACTTCAGTCTAATTAATCTGGCGGCTCTCCTTAATTATTCAATGCAACAATCACTCTAATTTATTCTCACTGAATACACACAGACACAGGCTCAGACAGAGACACAGACACACACACACACGCACATACGCACGCGCACAGACACACAAACACACACCCACACACACATACACCCCCACACACACACATATATATATATATATATATATATATATATATATATATATATATACAGAGACAGAGTCAGAGATAGAGAGAGTGAGTGAGAGGATGGAATATATATTACATAGAAAGTATAGTTGCACAGAGTCGATGCGCCGTGTGTCATGCATTCCTGAAATATTTACTTTGCTAGTTTGTTATGAAATGCGACTTTTGATCGGGCAAGACAAGGTCGCACAGAATGGGACGACAGTTGGACACCAAGATAAATATAATATAAACTGTTTATGTGTGTTTTGAAATGCAATTACTTATGTTTAAATTACACAAAATATATCATAACTATGTTTCGAAGCAATTTAGTGGATATGATTTAAAATTAATGATTCTGATGACAGTTGTATAAAGTGTGCTTAAATGAATATGTATGTGAATTAAAAAAAAAATATAATGAACACCTCCCATCTTCACTCATTGGCATAATAGTCTTAAATTTCAATGCATTTTTAAAAATCATTCATGTGCTAGTAGCAAAAGAGAACGAGGTATGCAAATAAATGAAGGGAAATCAAATTTCAACAGTCAATTAATTCAAAAAGTATGCGGTTAATAAAAACCGCAAAAGTAATATTTCTTTACAGCATATCTCTAAAGTAATACACACGTTCACAATTATATATTTATTGATAAAGTGGCATCGTGTTCTTATAAACACAATTTATATTCATCGTGGAAGTATCCTTGGAGACATTTTCGTCCCATTCTTTCAGTCTCCGCAGAGCACTTTACCTGATTTATTAAAAAATTCAAGTGTAAATTATATTTATCAGTTGCTATTATATATGAACTGTGGTGACTATATTTTTAGATATCTATTTATATATTTCACTCTCTCCCTCTCTTTCTCTCTCTCTCTCTCTCTCTCTCTCTCTCTCTCTCTCTCTCTCTCTCTCACTCTCTCTCTCTCTCTCTCTCTCTCTCTATATATATATATATAGATATACATATATATTTGTATGTCTGTTTGTATATTGAAATGCCATGTATACATATATAACTTTTGCAAAGGAGATAGCGGTTCTTTAATATATACTTCCCTATATATAATATGTATATATATACATATATATGATATAATATAATATAATTTATGATACACATATATTCCGTTGTTGAATAGATTTGAACAGATAGAGTTTTGAGTTAGGTAAACTATTTATCCTCTATGTATTTGTAACGTTTTTTAAGGAGATGAACGAATATAATTCTTTTGATTTTTTAATATCCGCTTTGGTTCTTAGCTATTTATAGATGAATTATAATGTCTATGCAATTTCTTAAAAACTCCCCACGACAAACTTATACTATCTAATGTTAGCATTTACATCAGCACATTTCGTAAAATCATTATATGACACATGCAATATTGAAGATGAAATATACGTAGACAGGAAATAACATTTCAACGTTCAATTTAAAACTGTCTTGATCTAAAGCATTGATACGAAAATGATTCGATCAATATCCACCTCCTACGGTAACCCTTCCTTTAGGGCTGTAATGACAGCAAGTCTACTAAATAATACACACACACACACACACACACACACACACACACACACACATACACCCCCCCACACACACGTATATATATATATATATATATATATATAAACAGTTTCATCCGTTTAGAGGAAATGACAACACGTTGGAGAAACTCCAGAGACGCAGGCTTTTGGATCTGCCTAAATAAACGACATATTCATGCACACAGACCCAGGCACGCCCACTAACACTAACGGTTTCAACCCCCAACACACACGCTATATATATTTATATATATATATATATAACAAAGGAAATGTGGTAAGGAACCAGATGGACTATAACGCACCAGAGTACTCAAGATTTAGAGTAGTAGAGTGGGAAATAGGAAAAAGTATGACCCTGACGGCAGAGCTCAAGCCGTTTCGACGGCTATTTCTGGACTCAGAAATAGCCGTCGAAATGGCTTGAGCTCTGCCGCCGGGGTCATACTTTTCATATATATATATATATATATATATATATCATCATCATCATCATCATCATCATCATTTTACGTCCACTTTTCCCTGCTTGCAAGGGTGGGACGGGAACTGATTCTGGCTTGATTTCTACAGCTGGATGCCCTTTCTAACACCAACCTCATTTACAGTGAGTGCTGGGTGGCTTTTGCCGTGGCACCTCCACGACTACTTTGCAGTGGAATGATAGGGACCCCAGTCCTATCATCTCATTTCTACAGCTGAGTAAACTGGAGCAATGTGTAATAAAGTGTCTTGCTCATCATCATCATCATCGTGTATATAAATAGATATACCGTATATTGGTTGATTATATGTCATGTTAATACTTACATTCATTATTATCGATAGTATTATCTCACACTCACTCGCTCTCTCACTCTCTGATTCTTTCTCTCAGGCTCTCTACATAACCCCTCTCTCTCTATATATATATATTTATATATACTTGCGTACATATATAGATGGATATTCATTCATATATATATATATATATATATATATATAGGAGGAAGTTATAGTCCACTTGAAGCATTGTGTAATGCGGTATAAACGTTTGTATTTGTAAAGCCAAAACAGTGCAAATGGATATAGAATATAAATGCAAATGCAAAAGATATTGTTGACAATTAGTCTTTTACCTAAAATGTATTTAAATGTCCTTAACTTTGGAGATAATATCTCTTCTTCGGAGGGAAGTAAAGCGGTTAAACCAGCGTTCTAAATAGCTTGCCAAGTCATGACTTGGCAAGCTATTTAGAACGCTGGTTTAACCGCTTTACTTCCCTCCGAAGAAGAGATATTATCTCGAAAATTAAGGACATTTAAATTAATTTAAGGTAAAAGACTAATTGTCAACAATATCTTTTGCATTTATATTGTATGCCCATACCTGCATTGTTTTGGCTTTACAAATACAAACGTTTATATATATATATATATGTGTGTGTGTAGCTACACCTGGGTGAACCTACAATAACTTCCCGTTACACTCCCTGAATATATATATATATATATATATATATATATATATATATATATATATATATGTGTGTGCGTGTGTGAGTGTGCGTGTTTCTGCGTCTGCATGTGAGTGTGTGTGTGCGTACGTATATATCTATACATTTCCCCTTATGTTTTTCTCTAGAAAATACACAGGCTAATTTTTAAATCAACTTCGTTTATTACTGATGTGACCCCCCCCCCCCCCATCTCTCTCTCAGTACATATATATCTTTATTACTCCTTCAATATCCCTTCATCTGACTTTTTTCTCGCTCTCTCTGCCCCACCCAACACTTCCGTTCAAACTTCTTTTTCCTCATTTTGAGATCTAACTACCTATCGGATCAGTCGTCCTCACCACCTTTAAATTGTTTGTTAATACTTATTCCAGGACTTATGCCCCAAAACTTGTATCAATTTGTCAATGTTCTCTTAAGATTACTAACCACACTTATGTGGTGTGTTTTCGATTGTTGCTTTTCCTCTACCATATCGGTATGTCAATATTTTCGATGTGTGTGTGGAGGAGGTGTCGAACCTCCATTGTATATTCTTTCTCAAATGTCCTGGTTTCAATGCGTTCGAAAATAACATGAAACACAGAAGACAGCTGATGACCGGGAATCGTGTTTTTGTTTGTGTCTTCCGTGACATCTGTCCCGCTTTTTACCCACGCGTCATTATATTTTCTATTACCGACACTTCACTATAAATATATATACATATATATATTTTACACAAACACATACACATATATATATATACACACACACACACACACACACATATATATATATATATATATATATATATTTATATATGTGTGTGTGTGTGTGTGTGTGTGTGTGTGTGTGTGTGTGTGTGTGTGTGTGTGTGTGTAAGTATGGGTTATATCGAATAATAAGGGAAGAGGACTCTGGCCTAGGGCGCGGCTATATTGATACTGATCCCCGAGGACAACAAGATAACAAAAGTATTCCCTTGGTAAATGATCCGTGACACCCACTGCAACAGCACCCCCCCCCCCCCATCCCCAGCTGAGTGGACTGCAACTGTGTACAAGAAATTATCTTGATTCAGACCAGAACGTCAGCCAAACTTTATATCAACGCAATTTCACAGCTCAACGATAACGAAAACATTACAAATACGAACAAAACAGCAATAAATCAAAATAACTGAATATACGATGTATTAATATCCCAGAAATAAATATTTTTATGGGGATTGACAAATACTACTAATGTCGATCCATATTTAGATATAGGATAATGAAAATACTTGTTTACAGCATAGGCTGAAAGACACAATCTTTAGGGTAGGTGGGGGAATCGAGTAAATTGAGGCTTGTACTTTACTGATACTATATGTTAATGATCCCGGAAGGAGGAAAGGCAACGTTGACATGGACGAGATATGAACTCAAAATGTCATACCTAGGGATAATTGCTGCTAAGCATCTCTCCAACGCTCTAACGATTCCGCCAAATGCACCGACCTACTGACTGTAAGATGCATCAATATTATCAGCAAAAAAGTTAATGAATTTTTTTAGGGAAATGGTAATTTTCGCTGATGATGTTATTTAATGTTTCTATATTCAGACATGAGGTTGATAAAAATATTGATAATGATAATAATAATAATATCAACAATATTCTATCTTAATGTGAAGCATAATGATCAGGTGTGTCTGGTAGGAGTGATTTTCAGGATGTATCTGCCATTATGTGAAGGAAATGACAGAGAGACCTAAATCTAATACGAGGAACTAGTGGTATAGCTGTTAGTTAAGTGCCATTTAACTTCATATCTGCAACAGCATTTTGACGAACGATTAAATCAATAAATATATAAACACATACTTATAATTATATACATATGCATACAAGAAAGGTTACACACTCTTACGTATTTGTGAATACACACACACACATTTACACTCACGCATATATATATATATATATATATATATATATATATATATATACATTATATACATATATTATATTCAAACACACACACATACACACACACATATATATATATAAATGCGTGTTTATCTTTTTATCGATCAAAACGTATGTTTAGCTCTTTCTCTCATCTTCTCTCTCTCACACACACGCTCTAAATATATATATATATATATGTGTGTGTGTATGTGTGTGTGTGTGTGTGTGTGTGATGTGTATGTCTGGATGTATGTGTGTATATAACCGATTTTAAGTATAGCTTTAGTAACACCACGAAACAGGTCAAGTGTTATTAACAGAGAAGAAGGATTGCGTCAACAATATCGACATTTTCAAGGTTATATTATGGAGGGTGCGTTGATAGTAGTAAAGTAACACTAACAGCAGCAGCAGAAGTAAAACAGTGTTCTCTACTAAGCTGTTCTCACATGAGTAGCAATTTGGAGAAAGGTGAAGGGATAAGCTTTGAAACATATTTCGTTTCAGTTTTCCATATTCTGCTACGAAGCCAATCAGACGCAGTTAATGATCGCTCGTGCTACGTTAGTAAGTTGTGGCTTCCTACCACATCATGTACTAATAAGACTAGTAATATATTCTATCGAGACATGTTTAACACTCAAGCAGAGTATAAGTCTTAGGCTGTAGTAATTTCAGTCCTCCTGAGATTTTCCAAGTAGATATATTCTGAAATTCGCTTATTTTTAAACTTTCGAAATTTCTTTGTGATTGCTTCATGGAGATAATGGGAAAAAAGCAAACACCTAAATAAATAGTAATCTCTATTAATTCCATATATGATGGTGAGTGTTATAAACGATACAATCCACGTCACTACTAATAAGTCCTCCATCATTATTCGAGTTAAAATCATGCCGTTGATGCATTTACAACATATGCATCCATATAATCGCTCAAACTAATGTAATGGATCCTCCGGCAACTTACAAATTCCAGAAATCATTATTCTAGGTAATTCCGCCGAGGTTTACTTTACCTTTTATCCTTACGGGGGTCGATAAAATAAAGCACCAGTAATACACTGGGATAATTGCTGGCCTTGTGCCGAAAGTAGAAACAATTACTCTAGGTAAAGGGCGGCGGATTGGTAGTATCGGTAGAGGGTCAGGCGGTATGATTTGCAGCATAGAGTTACGGCCCTGTATGATCTGATTTCAAATTCCGCCGAGATTAACTTTGTATTTTATCCTTACGTAATCGATAAAATTAAGGACCTTGTGCCGAAAGTAGAAATAATTATTTCTTGGTAAAATAGTCTTACCAATAAATATATTACAGGATATCTGATTAAATGCTTTACTTTATATGATTTCAGTCGCTTACATTTGATATAACGTCATGTCAAAAACACCCTGTTCTTCCTATACTCGACTCAATACATATTTCAAATTTCATAAAATATGTGGTCTTGTGAAAGACTGACGTTTATGGTTGCTGCTGAAATACGCTTGATGTTTTGTTCTTAGTACAGTATCAGCTGTAATCATTATGTGATTTCAATAACACTCATAAGAAATATACATACGTGTCCTAATCTAATTTGCCATCCAGTAAACATGTGAAGCTTCAAACTTATGCAACATATAAAAACCTTGGTTTTATTAAAGAAATATTGATTATCATTTCATTTAAGATTAATGGGTGTGCTACAAAAAAGTCTGAAAATAAAAAAAGATTTCATCTAAAAACATTTTATTAGGTGCCTCTATCGAATCATTCGTCTCTTTACGTAAAAAAAATAAACGAAACAAAAATAAGTTGCTGGACTTCTGCCTAAATTATTATTATTATGAGCAGCATAGAGTTATGGCCCTTTACGTTCTGAGATCAAATCGCACCGAGGTAAGCTTTACCTTTCATCCTTACGAGGTCGATAAAATTAAGCACCAGTAATGAACTGTGGACGATTTAATCGATTTTCTCCTCCCCTTCAATTTGTCGGCCTTGTGCCAAAAGTAGAGACAATTATTATTTTTACTAGGCGGTTTAGCATTAAGAGTATGGCATCGGACAACATGATTTCTGTCATAGAGTTACGGGGCTTTACGCTCTGATTTCAAATCACGACATTACTAGCTTTGCCTTTCATTGTTACTGGGTCGATAAAATAATTGTTTCTACTTTTGGCACAAGGCCAGCAAACACCCAGTGCATTACTGGTACTTTATTTTATCGACCACGTAAGGATAAAAGACAAAGTTAACCTACACGGGATTCGAACTCAGACCGTAAATGGACGTAACTGCTGGAAAACATGGCGTCCGACTCTCAACCGATACTGCCAATTCCCCGCCCTGGGTCGATAAAATAATGCACCAAAAATGTAATTGGGTCTATTTAATTTACTCAGCTCTCCCTCTAAAGTTGTTAGCCTTGTGCCTACACCAAAAACCATTATTATTAATTCACACAAGTTTCTTCTCGACAGCTTACCAAACATTTTGTGCAGAATTTATGGAATTTATTTCAAGAATGTCATCCTCTTTTTTCTGCAAAATGCTGAATCTCGACATTTGCCTCTTAGGGCTACAATAAGTTTTTGAATAAAAGTCGTCCCAATTTTTCAGCAACAAATCTATGCAAAATGCTATTCTCATCATCACTTTCGCAGAGCGGAATAGCCGAAAATGTTTGCTCAGTGAAAAGAGCTTCCAAATAGCATTTCTTACTGATGGATATTATTCTAAATATCCACTGCTAACTAAGGGATTAGCAGCAGTCGCTGCAGAAACTGTATTTGAAGTTGGTAAATATCGAGAAAAATACACTATGAAAAAATGGCACTAAAAGCAGCAATACTAACGTTACTATCTATGACAAAAAACGTAAAAGATCCACCCATAACACCTCCACCATCAACACACCGACAAACCGCATCCATCCAACAGCCATCACCAACATCACCATATAGACCATTCACAGAACAACCACAAACATTAGCGTTAAGCGTTTAATGTAGTCACCACCGCCACCACTGAAACTAGAAATGAATTCGCTACCATAGTTACATTTGCTATCACTAACACTAATTCGACTATGATCGGTTGGTCATTTGCCAAAACAGCCAGGAGAAATTACCGAAGAGAAATTTACCAGAGCAATGCAATTTTCAAAAGAGACAGTCGAACGTGCAATTGGCTATGGGGAGCAGGTTCCCGACGACCCAGAAAAACGACTGTGGCATACTGCTGATTAGACGCCAGATCCAACAAACTTAAATGAGCAAAAATGGAACAAATTGGGACATTAATTCCTAGATAACGAGAAGGATATGTTTTAGCACACTGGAGGAGATATTTTCAGATAAAGGTGAAGCAACGCCACAATCCACTACCACTTTAAAAAGCGAAAAATTCACTATCGTTCCATTTTAAGCCTGGAAAATGATCACAGGAATAAAAATAATGGGTAAAGCGTGAGAAATAAATATCTGTTGGTTGGTAGTGGTTATTTTGGCGTGGTCAAACCGAAATATTTTAAGTACACCACCTGAAAAAGGCAGACAAGAGTATAAAGATTCTGATCCATACCGACCACAGGAATTTGGAAGCTATTCCCGACCTCATTTACCTGTCGAGTGGCACCTTTCTCTACGGCATTTTGGAGGATAGAAGGTCACGATGTCCTACGTGCGGCACGAACACATTTAAAGGCAGAATAGTTGCGAAAATTGGTACTTCCGAACCCTAACTCTTCGCAATATCAGCAGCAGTAGCAGTGAATCCAGGCAAAAGACATGCACCAGCAAGAAAGGAAGTTCACAACAACAAAAACAACAGCAGAGACAGAGACAGCAACACCATCTACCCCAACATCGGCAACAGCACCCGCCAACCACAACACAACTACTGACGACCTGATTTTCCCCCAAATTCTATCATTCGGATACATTGTGTGGCGAAGGAGACGAATGTAGGGATTGGCAAACTATTTCAGAAAAGGGTCAACTATCAATAGCTGTTTGCGGATGGATACTTAACTATAAAAGCATACATTTCCGCTGCCTCCTATAATTATCTTTTTGTATTATAAAGCAAATATTTTTATTTTTATCTGTCATCACATAATCTTAAATATTTGGTTCATTAATTTGTAAATACATTATATTACTACTTTTGTTTGTTTGTTTGATCATTTCATCTTTTCTCTTCTTCTCATCTTTATTCCTAACTGATTTTCGATACCAGTTCAAATATTGTTCTTTTTCTTCCAACACTTTATTGCACATATATTTCATTTAATCCTTCTTCTCTCACTTTCCCCCTCTACATATGTTCACTTCAATTTCTCCCCACTCCACTACTATTACTACTACTACTACTACTACTACCACCACCACCACCACCACCACTACCACTACTACTACTACTACTACTACTACTACTACCACGACGACGACGAAGACGACGATGAGGAAGACGACGAGGACGACAACTACTACTGCTACTACTGCTGATGATGATGACGATGCTACTTCTACTACTACCTCACCACCCCCAACACTAACACCAATTTTACCACCAACAACATGGCTACTAATACTGTTTTATCCCCAGACATCTGTGTCATGTTCACGTTACTCTTACTCCGCTGCCTTCTACTTTTTTCCTTTTTGTTATTGTTTTTCTTCTTGTTCTTTTTATTCTATTCAGTTTAGGTGAGATATTTGATGCAAAGTATGGCCATATTAAACAGAGATGAAAACTATATCGATTGATAAACTGAGAGAGAATGCTGTTATTTGTCGTTGTTTAGTTCCCTGCTTCAACAGGATATAGCAAACATGGTTAGTCAAAAATGTTCCAGCTCGGCCTACCTTGGTTCTGATATAACGATGCATATCAAGGAAAACATTTCCCAGCATGTCTCAGGTCAAGGAGAGTGATATAGTGAAGTTGATAATTTTATCTGACTGGCATTTCTAGTAAGTAGAGCGTTTGGGAATATATTTTCTCATCGGATTGATAAATTATGTGAAACCCGCTAGCAAGATGTTTTTGTAAGATGATTTTTATGCATAACTAATCTATATCATTTTCCTTTTCCCAACTCAGTTGTTAGTTCTTAACACTCAAAAGAACCAAATATATGCTCTTCATAACATATGCAAGAATCATATAAGCGCAAAAGTGTTTCTAAAAGCTTTTAAGGGTAAAGAAAAAATAATCTATACTTTGGTTTGATTGACAGATATGGCTTCAGAATTATTCTTAGCCTATCCGCCTGCCAAATATAATTCTAAGATCCATTGAATTTGATGTGACAAAAGCTGTGACAAACATATCCCCGAGCACAAACAGACAAACACACACACACACATATATATATCGTAAATATATAAATATATGTATATATATATATATATATATATATATATACATATATATATATATATACATATAGGTAGAAAGATAGATAGATATACATCATGTAATGATAAATAACAAATTAAGCACAGCCACACTTATGCTACTTTCAATAACGCTTGAGTAAAACAGTTTTTATACGTCGTAAGGCTATTTCTAAACGCCGACGACTAGGTTTAGTAAGACAAACAAATGATTTATGAATGTTTACCAAAAGCTATGTATACGAGGTGTGTCAGAAAAGTTCCAGGACTGATGTCACAGAAGATTCATTTCAAACCCAAATTTCACACTAACAGTTTTCTCCTTCAAATAATCCCCTTGGAGTCTAAGGCACTTTTTCATCCTTTTCTGTCACGCTTGCATGCACTACTGGAAGGATTCTTCCGGGATCCTCCGCAGTTCCGTCGTCACGGCCTTTATAATGTCGTCCACGTCTTGAAAACGGGTCCCATCCGGGTCGTACTCGAAGATCCATGACTCATCACCGGTGATAACTGTCCCTAGCAAGTCTGGTTCGGTTTCCAGACGCTCGAGGATATCCTGGCACACTTGCATGCGTCGACCCTTCTGGTCATCGTTCAGCCGTGTTGGCACCATCTTCGCGCAGACTTTACGCATGTCCAAATCTTCAGTGAGAATCTTCCAGACGCTGTCCCAATTCATGCCCAGCTCATTTGCCATCAGTCGATCGCCACGCACCATCTACCTGACGCGGTCAACGTTGACCTCAGTCCTGGTTGTTGAGTGCCTTCTGCTCCTGGAGTCTTCTTCCACGTCCTCGTGTCCTTCTTTAAACCTCTTGCACCACTCACAAATACGTGAGCGTGTCATTGTCTCATCTCCATACACTTGCTGCAGCAATCCCAGTGCTTCGGACGGAGTTTTCAAGTTTGTTCGTTGCTCTGTGCTCATTGCTTGACGACCTGAAACAGAGAACATGTATATAAAATTATGAAGAAAAAAGTGTGATCGCTGCAGAGAGCTAAGGTTACAGTTACATACTCCAGAGGGATTACTTTGAAGGAGAAAACTCTCAGTGTAACGTTTGGGTTTGAAATAAATCTTCTGCAACATTAGTCCTGGAACTCTTCTGACACACCTCGTATATATATATATATATATATATATATATATATATATGAAACTATGTATAAATGTATGTCTATACACCCATACACACACATATATATATATATTTCGTGTGTGTGTCTGTGTGTGTGTGTGTACAGAATACTGTTCCACATAAAGAAAGTTAGAGTTGTAACCATTTGGTGAATATCCCATCGTTACTCTATTTTCAAAGTGTAATTTGCCAATTCGATATTAGCCGACTAAATCTTGTCCACATTAACATGTTGTAATTTAATGTATTGTTGTAATCGAAACATGGTGATTATTTTTGTTTCTTTAGTCAGTTTCCTGGATTCAGATAAAACCATTATACAGGCCAATCATTAAATATATTTGGCATATATCATTACCATACACGCGTACCGACGCATGAATTCTGTGTGATATGTTGTAGAAAGAACCCTTTTAGAAGCCAATCAGTTGGACTTTAATAGTATTTCAAAAAAATCATCAGCATTGTAAAACATTCTGTCATGCTGTATCTCACCTAAAATTACGTTACGGTTACAAGTGCTGATCTGAGGTTCAGTTGCATACACGCTAATTACATAAGCCTGCTGTTCTGTTGATTATATAACGCGAAAGCTCCAAAATATAGTTGTAGTTCTTTAGTACTAACGTAGGTTGGTGGATTGGCATAATCGGCAGAACATCAAACAAACTGCTTTGCAGCATTTGTTCCGACGCTTACGTTCCGCTTTCAAATCGATAGAATACAGTACCACTAACGCACTGGAGGTCAATTTAATCGACTTTTTCTTCCTTCAAATTGCTGGCCGTGTGCCTAAATCAGAAACCATTATTTATTTAGTCCTAGTCCAGGAATAAGATACTTAATATTCACTACGTGATCATTTCGTCTTTTTTAACGCCAAGTTTAGGCAGGATTACATTAGTACTTTATAACTATTACATCGTGCATTGATGTACGGGAACAATGTTACCTCCCTTTATGATCTGAATTCAAATCCCGCCGACGTTAACTTTGCCATTCATCCTTACGGGGTCGATAAAATAAAGTACCAGTAATGCAGTGGGATAATTGCTGGCCTTGTGCAAAAAGTAGAAACAATTATGGTATAATAGCGATTTTATTTATGGAATATATCATGTAAATACATTTTAATAGAAAAAGAAAAAAAGAAAAAGGAAAAAGAAAAACGAAAAAGTAAAAAAGAAAAAAGAAAAAAGAAAAAAGAAAAAAGAAAAAAGAAAAAAGAAAAAAGAAAAAAGAAAAAAGAAAAAAGAAAAAAGAAAAAAGAAAAAAGAAAAAAAGAAAAAGAAAAAAAAAATTTAGATTGCGAAGGAAATAGGAAAATATTGTTTCTAACATATGTAATTAGGTTTCCTCTGTGTAGGAGGTAAAGCGTGGTGGGGTATGGTATTGTCATCACCTTTGAGAGATAGAGTAAGGGATGATAGCTTATCAAATCCGTACGATAGCATTGTCAATGTAGATTAACCATGTGTCTAGTAACGTTCAGTAAATTCATAAAGTAATACAATCAATCTAATAAAAGCCTACGCGAAATTGCTAAATTGAACTTAGTAATTAAATTTCACATAGAATACTATTATTACCGTTTAAATTAATATTTCTGTTTGTGTAAAGCTATAGAATTCCTAACCTACCAATAAAATATAATACCAATTAGGAACACTCTTTACTTCAAATAGTCATCTCTTTCCCCTCATTTTCACTTCATTTGACCACTCCCTTCCCCAATTTCGCAAGATTGTCTGTTTGATATTTTAAAAGCATATTTCTTAGATTTTTCTCTCCTATATTCTTTAATTTCTAACACTTTCCCCTACAATCTATTTGCAGCTACTTATTTAGTTACAAAAACTCAACTGTTGACCTTGTGATAAAATAGGCCATTAAACGAAACTGAAAATAATCACTCTTCCCCCAAATCATGCCTGTTCACATGCTCCAATCGTGATCTTATTCATGTTTCACTTGCCCATTTATATTTTGATTATGAATTTTAAAAATATTTTTAGAGAATATACCTGTACTTTTCCTTCGCATAAATAATATGAAAGTTAAGACAATTATTGTTTCTCCTGGAAAATTTGAAAAGGCAGCAGATGTGTTGTAATATCATATATAGTTAAATATTTAGAAGTTCTTAATATAAATCAAATGAATAGCCTATTATAGAATTTACTTAGTTGCAGAAATACAATAATATATATTTAATGATGTTCTTGAAAATGTGTATTAAGTTTTCATTGTATAAAATGTCAAGTACAGTAATTGATCGCCACTCTACCTATTACAAATGAATTAGATGTATAAGATTGTGTACCCAAAGAAAGGTCTGTGGACGCAGCATAAGCGAATAGGTAAGAATTTCGCGTCGCAATTATAAAGTCCCGGGTTCGATTTCACTGGTTAACGTCTTGAGCAAATGTCATCTACTATAGTCTTGGGACAACTCGTGCTCTATGAATGAATTTAGTTAGACGTACACTTTTAGGTGACCATCAGATACACTGTAACTGTTATTCTAGGGACCTGACATGCCATACACTGTGTTCCCCTACTATCTTCTGGAGAATTATATTAAATGCACACATATCTGTGAAAGGCTCAGCCACTTACACGGTAATGTGCTGAATAATCGAACAACTGACAAACTAATTTTAGAAATCGACAGAGATCCATTCCATATCTTCTTAGTTTCTTGGCAATCTTCTAACCTGCAATTATCCGTAGATATCTTTTCGGCAAAATGTGTTGTTTGATTTGTTGATGCTCATCTCATTATTGGTAATATTTTTTAAATGATGGAAAGAATAATAATTAAAGCCAAACAAATAACGATAACTAGATGGTGGATTGATAGATAAAAACAAATTATGTTGGTTAAAAGTTAATTAATGTAGGGTAATGTTATAGGCATTGCAAACTTGTACTACTACTACTATTACTTCTACTACTACTAATACTACTACTACTACTACTACGTCAAAATCGGTTGGTAACTGACAACAGTGAAATTATTAAATGTTTCATGTTGAATCTCGATTTACTGAGTCATTGACAAATATGTTTTTATTCGTTTATTGTATCACAAGACAACTCTGATCTCGCAAAACATCACCTTTTTATTTAAGTATAATACCACTTTCATGAATGACATTGTACCATGTCATTTCTTTAAATGGCAAAGGACAATTCAAGGGATCATTTACTGATAACTCTGGAAGATTAAGTAAATGCATAGAGGCATTTCATGGTAGAGCTTTTCAAACATTAAAAATATATGTAACCCACTTGATATACCATCAATCAATTCCTCAAATTTAGTAGAATTGTTCATAATGTCTTGAGTCAATTTAATTATTTTGCGATCCATAAATGGGACGTAACTCGCTATTTATTGAACCCGAGTCTATCGTATTCTAGCACGTCATAACAATTATCTTTAAAATACCACTTGTTTAATATCATTGAAATTAGTTTTCTTTAATTTCATTCAATACGTATTCAGTTATTATATCAGATAGATAGAATAAACGTGTGAATGAGTATTACAGATCAGGCTCATGGAATGAATGACGGTCTGGGCTACAAATGATGTTTTAAACATTCCCAACTGATATGTCGGTATTTTCGGTATCATCAAACATATCCATCAACAATATAGCTTGTTGTTAACGGCCTTGATACGGTGATTATTTAGTATTTATATGGTAATATATCGTTTAAATTAAAGGCGAGTGTTTAAACAGTCGTTAAGATTGGAATTGTAATGATCAAAAGTCTTACTGATTGAAGTTCTGTATTTAAGCATTCCTTAGTGACCAAGGTAATTGAACTAAAAGATGTAAAGAAAAACCCACAAAAGCACACTTTTAAAGACATTAAACCGTAATACAGATTAAACTACCATTTACGTTAAAATGTTATAACGCCAAAGTATTATTAATTAGAATCCTAAGGATAGTTAATTGATAGAAATTGATAGAATGCTTCTCTCGCAGTGAGGTTTGCAGTATACGTTACTAATTTACATAGAGGATAAATCCGTCATGTTATGACCAGGCGTCAATATGTTAAGTGAAATAATACATAATCCCATTTATAACACTCGATTATTTAGTGATATATACGCAACAAAAACAGGGTAGTCATGTCTGGAATGTCTTTGATAAAGCAACAACAGATGTTGTTAAATCGAGCTAGTTTTTCTTTGTTTATAAATTAAAAAAAACACATCTCAGTATAACCTGACATTTGGAAAGCATTGTATGCGTAGTGTTCGTCTGCCAAACAAAAACACTACTATATAATGGAACTTTTTGCAGAGAGATCTTTCTTATGAATACAGATAAGAATATATTGATTTTTGCTTATAAATATAGTACTGCGATCTCTGAAGTCGGAAAGCATTCTCCTATTGAAATGTATATGTGAGTGCAGAAATCCATCAGAAAATGTAATCGTGAAATACGCATGGCATCACAGCAATTATTTCAAGTAAAGGCTTACGTTGCTATATATGTATCCCCATCATATATTTTATACCCGTTCTTACCCTTCCGTGCTTTTATTCAGATATATAGAATCAATATTTTTTTCCTATTAGTCTCTTTAAATAATGTAGTATAACCAAAAACACAATGTATTTTGCGACAATATTTCTGGGAGTTATAAACATGAATTATTTTTACGACCGATTGCAGATAACAGTAACAAGTTTAAAGAAATGATATATATATATAACTTTTCATTATATATATATTTATATATATATATATATATATATATATATATTTATATATATATATATGTATCTACAATGAGTAAATCCGGCAGAATGCCCTCTGAATACAAAAGACATTTCACTAGAGTTGGCTTCATATTAAATTTTACTATAATATAATCCCTTTTCAGCACTTGGAAATATATTATTAATGGTCTATTCATGAAAATATCGCCCTATTTATCCAGATTCTTCCCCCCCCCCCAATCTCCCTCACTCTCTCTCTCTCTCTCTCTCTCTCTCTCTCTCTCTCTCTCTCTCTCTCTCTCTCTCTCTCTCTCTCTCTCTCTCTCTCAGTCTCTGTATATACACTATGTGTATAGTGTATATTTCTGGTGACGGACGTTATACAATATATTGCATGCATGCATATTCTCGTAACTACTCAGGGAGTCGATGAGGTAACGTATCATACGACGTTTCATAGGAATTTAAAAACCTGGTGGAGCCCATCCTTCTCCAGGTCGGAATACAGCACATTTCCTCCAGAAAAGGATAGAAAAGTTGAGAGAGTAGAATTGAGAAAGAGACACAGAGGCTGAATCGACAGGGTACAAGACTGGAAATGTTTGTCGATCTTGAATGGATAAAAGGTAGGATTTGAACTCAGAAAATAGAGAGATGAAATGAAAACCGCAGATCATTCTATCCGACGTTCTATTGATTCTGCCAATTTGCTGCCACTATAGAACATTTTAGTATGCAGAAAAGAAAAAACACATTTACAGAAGTAATTAAATGAATAAACAATGTATATATGTATAGTCCTTATGAACTCATTTTTTGGACGCCAAAGTCACATATAACTTGTCCTAAGTAGTTTAAACCTAGCGGACCCAATCCATTCTCTATGTTTCAACACAACCGATCTTTTTTCCAGAGAATGAGAGATAGTAATAGAAAGAAGGTGAGAAGAAGATATAGACGACGTTTCAACTCCAGTACTGGACTGGTAATGTTTTTCTCTACTGAGAAAAAAGAAAGACAAAGATGACTTCAAGGAGTTTCGGATTCAGAAAGCGCAGATAAACGGAACGGATACCACAAAGCATTCCAGACAGTCTAAAGATTCTACCAATTTTTCGAACTGAATGAGCAAGATACCTATATAAATATGATACGTCATTCTCACTTGTTCTATGACCGCTGAATCCATTTACTCAAAATATTAAATCCAGAACATTTTATTACATAGTTCGATTCCTTCAACATAAAGTATTTTACTATTGAAATGTTTTAAAACATCTTGATTTAGGAACGCATTGCTTTATCGGAGGAAAAAGTGCATGCCCTTACGACCGTGCTCTGAACACCCTACTGACTAATCTACGTGACATCACTTATAGAAACACTTTCTTCTACTTATGCGCAATATATATTTTATGTTTATAGACTGCAAAGATCCGCTAGCCTCTTCAATTGCAACTGAAAACATGTTTGATAAGGCATTATTTGAGATATTCATCGTTATATAAACAATAGCCAGTATGAAGAAGATTAACTGTCAACCTCTGAATGGTGAATGGGTAGACAGAAATTATTTTCTAATACTTATTATACTAATTCCCAAGGTCATCGAATATTTCGTCAATATTCCCGATACATGAGCCATTCAACCTATTTATGTTAAATATTTTCTTACTTCAGAGAGAAGAAGTGAATTGGAGGGAAGAGAGCATAACATGGAGATGCTATTAACGATACGTTACTAATATAATAACCGATATTTTACAAGAGTTGTGTCAAAGCTTAAAGTTAGATATATTTAGGTAAATGTGGAAGTGTTTAGAAACAAAAAAATCGTGATAGTTAAAGGTTATCTTACTCTCTTAGCATGACCCGCTGTGTGTGAATGGATTTTAAAGAAATTTCTATTTTGAGAGCAATTAATGGAAGGTAGCAACGGATCAGCAGCAAAGAAAATCGATGTGCGTCTTCAATATCGATCCCATTGCTGTCTTTTAAAAGAAACAAACCAGAAGAGCATTTTAATAGAGTTTTAAAAGTATAGGGCATATTTCATTTACATGGAAGGACTTGTGACCTGAAATAAAGGTGTGTTTAATCATCAAGTGAATCGATTCTATGCTGGAAGCGGCTTACAGTATCGATGTTAGAGAACTGTAACAGAAGCACTACTCAAGAATTTTGAGAAGCTGTGGACGTACAATATTTTGGTTTCTCAAATCACTCTTCCAAAGAATCAAATTGGTACAAATTCGCAGAAGACATTTGGAATTCCCGCGAGAAGCAGCTTGAGTGGTATAACGGTGAAAGCAAGAGTGAAATTATGCTAAAATCAATAATTTTACTCGAATGATATTCAGCCAGTATGAAAGAAATCAACTACTTCTACTTTGTTAAATACAGCGGTGACAAATTCATAGTGTCGAGTCAATGCACAGATTACCATAGAAATAAATGTAATGCTTTTATTAAAATGATCTTCCATGACATAATGAGTAAAACTGATTTGTAAAAATATATATTGATGAAAAATTACATTTGGAATTTGCCATCGATGACGTGAGATTTATAGAAAACGGATATGCATATAATAATATCATATCTGGAGGAATGATGTATATGCTTTAGAATTTATATTATTTTGTAGGTCGCACGACAATATATTGTGTACATTGGCATAATTCCAGAATCGAAGTCATACTTCTTCATTATTAATCAATTATTTATAGTAGTTTCTTCGGCTATATAGACCACTACTTGAGTGGTATTTTATTTTATTTTTTGAGGACCCGATAAGAATGAAAAGGAGGTTTGACTGCAACGGTAATCGGACGTTCACTCTAAGTATTAATTTTGATATTATAGCATATAGCTAATTACTATTTTCCTATTTATTTTTGTAATTTAAGGACAAGACCAGAAAATGTGGGATAAAGGAAAAGAGTGTGATGTGTTTACAGACTAATGTAATCCTTGATAAACTTGGCCTTACAAAAAAGGACAGAAGCATTGGAGGTCCAGGATCAAATGTCTGAAATATGAATAAATATTAATTATTTCTTTGTAAGATGGGCAACCGACCAGCAATTTGTCACATAATGAGTAAAATTTGTGGAAAGTCAGTTATAGTGACTACAATACTTAATTGTTACGTTAGGATGAAATTAATCTCAGCTGGATTTGAAATCTGATTGTAAAGAACAAGAACAAATACGGCAACAGTATTTTATCCGATGCTCTTTAATTTTACCAATCCACCACACTAACTGGTAACTTAATTCTAAGCACATTTGTAGCATGCAATCAGTTGTGACGTACGTTATCGTATGAATTTCATCCCACTGAGGGCAATATTGCCATCAATCTATTCGGGTCGATAAAAAGTACCAGTATATTCCTTGGCTCATAAAACAGTCCTGCTAATCTAAATTTTATAGACTTTAACACATTTAATATTTCACGTCTACCACATGCTTGCGTCCTTCCTGTAATTATTAATTTTATTTAAAATTCAGATGCTGCCCATTATTTACTGAACCAGATCATGAAAGTAGTATCGCAGTTCTCTTATTATAAGTTAGTCCTTTTTAACAACATATCTACAGTTGTAGAAACTTCACTAAGAAAATTAGTGTTAGGATTTCTATATTTAGAATTTTTGTTATATAACCTAAGAATGGAATATTTAAGTTCATATAGAAAGGGGGATGTTCAATATTACATTGAAATCAAAGTAGCGGTACATTTTAGCTGACATTGGAACAGATGCATGTGCTTAAAGACAGAAATCTACAAAGTCACGTGAGTTCTGGAAACAGAAATTATGAGGTTTTGTGACCCTACATAGAAACACGCACACATAAACACACACACACACACACACACACATATATATATATTTATTTATGATGTATGTATATGAGTCTGATTATGTCTGTTTACGTATGTGCTTCTTTATATCTTGTAACTTAATAGTTCTACAAATAGAGGTCGTTGAAATAGGTATCAGTTTAAAACAAAAAACTGGAAACGTTTTCCCTAGTATGTGTTAGCAGAGGAATGAGTGAAACCAGTGTATATATATTATATGCATGCATATGTATGTATATATATATATCCATATATATATATATATATATAATAAGGAAAAGCGAAGTAGTTTCAGATGTTCAAGTCTTATAATAATATTGCTGTGATATATATTTCAATGACGTCACTTCGTTTTTCCTTATTCGATATTTACTCCGTCACTCCTATGTGGAAAGGGTACGTTGAGTGCTTGAATTGAATTGCATCAATGTTTACCCTAAGAATTTAGCTCCAATTAGTTGAGCGCTCTATGATGTAAACGATATGGTGGAGAAGAGAGGAACCAACCACGAGCTACACCAGGAAATTCCCTCTACCATGGGGATGGAAACCCCTGACACTGGACGGACATAATAATAACTTTCGGCAGGATAAATACGCAGAAACAAAAACTAAGATAAACTCCTATTTTCCTGCACCAAATCGCATTTGAACAGAAGCCCCCTCAATTCAATCTATACATTGACAAATTGACAATCATATGGATCATTTTGAATATACGTCCTCTGTGCTTTTGCATTTATTCATTATTGGTTCTTTTCTTTTGTGTACTTTATATCTGTTTTTTTTGGGTGTGAGTGTGTGTGTGGGGAGGTTTCCATGTGATGGAAATCATGACTATGTACCAGTATTCAAGGCAGTAGTCAATCTGTGGATAGTGTAACTGTGACATTAGGACCTCTTTCAGAACTTCTTACTTAAACATCTCTCTTCATATTATTTACTCACTTCAATCTATATGTTTTTTTCCTCACCTCAATCCGGATTCTCAAATGAAACATTTTTTAATTTCTAATTGTTAATTTTTTAATTTTTTAATTTTTTAATTTATAATTTCTGATATTTGATTTAGGATTTTCGATTTTAAATTTTAATTTTTATTTCCAACTCTCACCCATAACTTCCAATGTAAAACCATGATACCTAGAATTGAGTATATTTTCTGTTAGGGGTTGATGGTCAGTTGTACTGTCCATGCTTGGTGAGAGGTAGTATTGTGACCTGTAAAGACTAACACTCTCCCATATGGTACAGACTAACACTCTCCCATATGGTACAGGCCTGAATGGGTCATTGTTTGGCTGAGAGAAGGAACTGACTAAGCCAATTTCATTGAAATCTGCGGTAGCTAATGGTCAACCTCCTTCGGACATGCGCCTGCGCAGACCGGTAGGGGTGAATTGGTACTCACAGAGGAACGGATGAAGAACCCAAAAGCACACACTTCCGTTCCCTTGTCGATTCAATTTGGATTGCCTCGGAAACATAACTTTATTATGTAACAAGCTGTCTGACGATGTCGCGACACTCGCACATAGAACAGTGTGGAAATATATATCACAGCATGATAACTGACTAATATCGTCTTAAACTTTAAACAATGTACTCTTTGTATAAATTTAGACAAATGCTAGTTTAATAATATCCTTTTTAATTACACTTATATGGCTTTTGGATACTTAAGGGCATTATAATTTTAACTTTATAATTGTAATTATTTTCTAAATTATATAATGATTCTTTTTTAATATAAATTTGTTTAATATGAAAGAAAAAAAATTTTTTTTCTTAATATAATTTAATATGGATTACCTTCGGGATGAAGAAAATCTTAAGTCTTTTCTTTCTCATGTTTGCAAACACTTTAAATATGATATGATACTATAATATAAATCCTTATCAATTTTAGAGTCAGAAATCTTATGCCATTAGATTAATTCACTATTTCTAACTAACATAAAGGTTCGAAATTTAACGGTCATCCGGATGCGCTGGAATATATACATTTGATTAATTGACCATTTCTAATTAACTTAAGGATTCGAATATAAAATATATATATATCTTTATAAGCTTTCTCACACGCACCCTCTGTATTATATGTAATTTTTTCATGTCTCAATCTTAAGGTATATAAATATTGAGTTGTCATAACTTATTCACTGCCATGACTGAATTTTAACCATCAACATAGTCAAGGTATGTCAGGCATCATCTTATTTTATCTGATGATGACGTACTGTTGAAAATAGCTCAGTATCTCTGAAATATGTATAATAAAATATACTTGATCACACGAATGTCTATATTTGTTAATATTCTGAATTAATATTAAAAACTCCGTAAAACATTTGTACTGTGGAGTGCCTCTAATCTATTGTGAAACTTTATTCATTGATTTATTCATTGAACCTTGTTTAACCTTTATATATATATATATATGTGTGTGTGTCTGTGTGTATGTATGAGTATGTATGTGTGTGTATATGTTTATGTGTGTAGATATGTATATATATATATATATATATATATATATATATATATATATATATATATATATATATATATATATATATATATATATATATATATATATATCTGTATGTGTATGTATGTACATGTATGAATATATGTATATATATGTATATATATGTATATATGTATATATATACATATAAATATGTATATATATATATATATATATATATATATATATATATATATATATATATATATATATATATGGCTTTCTCAAGAAAATGTGACTTGTCTATCGAGGAGATTTTTTTATATAATTAACTGTCAAAACTCTATTAATCTTAAAACAAAATTACTTGCAGACATCGCCAACATTCTACTTTCAGAAGTATTTTTAATTTATGATATTCATTACACTTGACTATATATTATTCACCTTTAAAATGATCCTATTATTTATTTTTTTTTAAGATGTAGATTGATAATATCTAATTGACATTCTGAAAGTTATCCTCTTTACGATAGTTCTTCGAAATGCACAATACCTTTTTCCTATTCTTTAATCTTCAAACTTTTCACACATCTTTCGACTAAAATAGTATATAATTGAAACTCTCATCCTTGAAAAAATTAATCTCACACAAAATAATATATAATTTTCCCTACATATTTTCTGAGTAAATCATTCATCAAATTTAACGATTAGCAAACAATATTGGAGTTATCTTCTCCTTTTCCATCGAGCAAACATAAACATTGTAACATGTATGATAAACTATATCACTTCGCTAAATTAACAATATTCTGAAAACATTTTCAATGTTGGAACAAAATATTTGAATACAAATTCTTCTCCTCTTACAACTTGAAGTACGTGATTTTTATGTAAAATGCAAAATCACCTTCCTTCGTAACTCATATGAGAAATAATTATGATTTATTTCTATTTCTATAAAATCACCAATAATACTTAAACATGCACAATTATTAACCTACATAGATATTTATATACTTACAACCTGTTGTAATATAATAAGATAAAATATACTTACAACCATAATTCTTCATGTAATCTAATTGATTATATATACAACATTATAACTCATAATATAGCTAAATAATTTTTAAATTCTGGATTTTAAATTCCAGCATTCCTACAAATTGTTAATTCTTTTTAAATTAACGTAAATACAAGCTCTTCTTTCTTTTTCTTCTTCTTACACATACATACATATATCCTAATTATTTAAATCTACATAGCGTCTAAAAATAACGTTTTTTCAGCCCTATTCCTCAACTTCATTTGCATACTCATCTTAATAATTTGAAATATTTGACTTTTCTTCTCTTTCCCTTCTTTCCTTCACTATCCAGGAAACACTTCAATCGTTAAGTTATTTTGTCCTGGTTATGTCAATATTTATAAAACAAACTTTGTAATTTATCTGAAAGTGTTGGTACCCTTGACATATATATAATAGAATAAATATGGTTTTATAAATATGGTTTCCATTTATTTAATATCATTAAATATTATACTCCAGAAAACTTGTCGAGTGCTTTGAATCAGTTATAAACATTTATATTTGTTGAATTACCAACAAATTAAATATCCCTTTTGCATTATATATATATATATATACATATACATACATCATATATATATATATATATATATATATATATATATATATATATATATATATATATATATATATATATATATGATGTATGTATATGTATATATACATATATTTGTTTTGCAAGGTTTTTGATATCAAAAGTGTGTTGAAACAAATATTGTTATATTTGGGGAGGGTCGTATTGTTGTTATATTGCCAGAAATAATAATTGGTTTGCGTTGGTTTTCGTTTCTGTATCGTTTACATCTGCATCTCCATAGTTAATTCATCTGGTAATCTATGTTTGTCATTGATTGACCAACGGTTAAAAATACAGATATAAATATATAGTCTATGAAAGTTCCTTCGTCACACATCTGTGAAATCATCAGTGGTACACTTGTGTTTCCTCCCGTTGTTTTGCAATGCCTACAGCATTTTTATTTTATTTATTTATTTGTTGTAGTCTCTGTCTCTGTTTGCGCATGCATTTGCGTGTTTGTTTCCTGTTTGGTGTGTGTTTTTGTATTCTATCTTTGTTCACTAGTTAGTGCTTATGTGTGTTTGTTGTTATTGTACATGTGTATATATTTATTTTTATTTCCCTTAGTTCAGTATTGTTTGTTTGGTTATGAACAGAAAGAACGATGGAATAACAACACCAACCATACCCAAATATAATATATATATATATATATTTATAGTGTAAGATAGTAATATGGACGTAAACAAGAGGAGAAATCCTTCATCAGCTGTTAACTGCGATCATAGATGTTTCGGCGTTTAAAACAGGACATCGAAATCGATCAGCAGCGCGCCCAAGGCCTTTTATCGAGGCCTTTTATCGAGGCCTTTTACGTATATTCCTCTCTGTGATTACACAGGGTATAATAAGGTTGGCCCTTGAATTGCAGTTGCAGTCGATCTGACAGACACCCAAACAGTTTCCGTGAACCCACATTCACTCAAAAACCCTAGGTCGTTCCGTGATTATGATAAATGACACCAGTCCAGGATGCTACGCAATGCGATATAACCCGGAACCTTTTGATTGCGGAGTGAACTTCTTAATCATTCGACTATTATTTATCCAACACGCAAACATAATTAATTATGAATATAGAAGGCGTTTGAAATAGATCGATTGACACCAATTGTTTATAGGATAATCGACTCATTAAAAAATATTAATTCAATAATCGAAACCTTTGTTAACAGCTGCTCCAACTTTGATAACTTTGATATTATTCTTTTTATCTGGTGTTTTTTAGCAAACTTTTAAGTTACTCGGAAGCAGTGTTTAGTAGAACAGGTGAAAATTTCATCGAAAAAAATATTTTGCTTTAAGACCCATAGTCGTATATTAATGCAATGTTTAACGAAAGGCGGATCGACTTCAAGATTAAAGATGAGATTTTTGTTGATATATTTTTTAAACACAGTTAATCTCAGTCGAAATATTTTCATAATTATATTCTAAGCTTAATAAATAAAAAAATAATTAGATAGTGGATGGAATGTGTCTCTGTATTTAGCGGAGTCTCGTCATATGCTGCACTGAAATGTTATGGACTGTTTAATTTATATTTAGCTACAGCTAGTTCGTGGATTCTGTTTTAAAATAAAAGATTCCAATACGCACGCTAGACGAGTCGTGGTCGTTCTTATGATTTGAAGTGCAGTGAATTGGGTTAATCGGTAGTGCGTCGTTCCTGACATTGACATATTGAGGTCGATTCTCTTTACGGGATTGATAAAATAAAGTACCCGTAAATCATTGGTGTCGATTTAATCAACTTTCCACACCCCTAAACATTTTTGGCATTTTGCCTAAATCAGAAACAAATATTACAATGTAAAAAAAGGTGGATTGGGAGATTTATTAGAACATCTTGGCTTATAACGTTTTGAGTTAAGATCCTAGCGAGGTCAAATTCATATTTTATTCTTTCAAGGTCGAAACACTGAGGTTGGTTTTCTTGTCCCCGCACCAATATTTCTGACCTTGTAAGTTTGATTATATCCCGACTAAAATATTTCAAATATATTTTTCTCCTTCTTTACAAGATACCTTAAATCTTTCGATATATTTTCAGTATTCATCATTGTTTCCAAACATTAATTATTGTCATCGCTTATGGTACGTTAATAATATACAGTTGCCTCTACAGAGACTTTAACGGAATTTGATGTAGAAACACATGACGTTCTTGGGACATTTTTGAAATCTGGCGGGGCCCATCATCCCCTATGTGTGAAGACAGTCCATTTCTTCCAGAGAAAGGGAGAGTGATATTGAAGAAAAGAAATGGATATATAGAGGAACAATCGAACCCGGTACTGGACTTGCGTTTTCTATCGAACTCTAAAGGACGGAAGACAAATTGGACGACGGAGGGATTTGGACTCAAAGCGCTGAGTTCCGTAATGAATACTGCAAATCTTTCTTGTCGACGTTCTAACGCTTCTCGTAATTCACCGACTCGATTTACGCATTTAAAAAAATCCATAATATGTATTATTCATAATGTATTATTTACACGACAGAAATTCTCATCTTCGTAGTTAAAGTGTTTCAAACGCACTACTCACATAATGATTGCATTCAAATTATTAATTAATGCACCACACGTTTTAATACTTAATGCGTGTTAAAATGTACGAGGGCATTTTACCGGATGTGTATTTAATATTTGTCCTACAGACCTCCTGCGAACATATACCTGTTTAGTAAATATTCAGATTGCTAAATCATGTTCATCGAAATGAAAACAAAATATCCTTTGTAAATAACAAAATAGAAGCATTTCATTGTAGTCGTCGATTTATTAGAGGTCAAGATTCTATATTTGCAGCAGAAAACGCCACAGTCTTGACTGAATTTTCGATTAAGGCGGTAGATAAACATTATTCTTAAAGTGATTATTATATATGAA
>OZ024741.1:299778325-299833325 GCA_964016885.1 Eledone cirrhosa
CGGAAGATTCGGAGGTGGTGGTGGTGAACATATGTGTAGGATGAAACGACTCGACGAAGGAAAGAAATGAGTCAAACTGTTCACGGGAAAGTGATGGTGTTGGTACACTCGTCGATATAACGACTGTATATATCAGCAGTGGATCCAGTGTATTGGGAGAAATTCTGTGTCTCATCTTATCCAACGAACACGTTAGTAAGGTTCGGGCCCATTCTTGTTCCCATGGCTACATCAGAGATCTGCTAGGAAAACTTCGGAAAATAAAAAAAAACAATTGAGAGTAGGATCAATCTTAGCAAGGCGGGGGAAATGTGGATGTCCTCTTTCAATGGGGAACTCGCAAGCGGAAACGATAGGACGGCCAGAATATTAATGTTTATGTATCTTGGGCAGGAAGTAGATGATGGTAGTGCGAGGTGTGCGTACTATAAGATTTGAGCCAGTGGGATGGTGGGAGATGTGGACATCAGTTGGCAGATGGTATATGGCAAGATCTGTTGGTAGCCTGGGGTGGGATCAGAAGATAAAGACGCTTTATGATTATGGTGTGGGGACTTGTAGTCCGCACAGTGAGATTGGTAGAACGAGAAGATTTATTGAAATTGAAGTGGCTTAATGTACATCTTCACGTGTCCATGAAGGAGTCGAGGGCACTGAACTAGCCGAAGCTCGGTTTCACTGGTCACCGGTCAAGACAGGAATATCTTACTTTGATTGTATGAAGGTTAAAGATCTGATAGTATGTGAGCTAAGATCTACTTTCCACCATTAGATTTAACACCCAATGAGAAAGGTGTGGTGAGCCAGATTTTGGCTATATTTCTATTTTTTCCTATTAGATAATGGAATATATCCTTTCGACAAACCGGCATTGTGTGAGGCTGTGTTATAATAGGGTTTAACCTATAGAAAAGAGTTTGGTTTGAACAGAGGCTAGAGATCTACTTGCTAAAGTTCATAGCTAAATTTTGTGCCAGGAATATACAATTATCCCTTCTGCATAAGAAACAGAACCCCCATGTATATGGATGCTCAAGTAAAAACTCTATTTCATACACGCTGGATACACAATGCAGCACCCCAGCCATAATATACGAAGCTGAGGTCTCTTGGTTGAGTCATCGCCACCAAAATGTATCCTGGAAATACGTCAGTATGTCATAGAGCCGGTCTAATAATCACTTCCTTAATCATGAAGCGACCTTCAGATACTCAAATAAAAGAAATACGACAAATTTGGCGAATAAAATACGGCAAGTGAAAGACAAGAACATGACCTCCCCATTTAATATAAGATACTGGAAAAATTTCGATCCTATATAAAGAGGCCCAAAGGCTGCAGATTATGCAATGTCGAGATATGGGGGATAGTGAATGATCTTCAAAACAAACACCTTAACAAATATACACAATTTTTTCACAACGTTTTCACGTTTTTAAGTATTCAATATTGATTTATTTGTTCCCACAAAAGTATATCTTAATTTATTGAGGAATTGCTAGTCTCCTCTAATCTACTGGGTAGTTAGAGTTTGTGCGCATTTTACTTTTAAAATTGTCTACCCTAGACCAATTATACCATTATTTGCCGTTGGTTAGGGCTCTCCTATTTTTCGTTATTTTTTAATTTCCGTGCTGAGTAATCATTTTCCGTTTCATAGTCATCAACACTGTTTAAACAAGTTATTACCTCTTACGAATCTTTACGTTCTGATTGCAATGCCTGGGACACCATTGCTCCCAAATTGTATTGGATTTGACTTTCCATTATGCAAGATAGGCAGTGTGGAGTTGAGAGATTTCCTGCATGAGCAACGGCTTATTTTTCGTGATCCTTAGTTTTCTAGTATATAGTTGCTATTGCTAATTTGATAAGTGGATTACTTCCCTCGTTGTCGTTTTTGGAAATGATGTCATATTTTTGCACATATATATTTGAGCAGTAATTCTATATTGATAAAGTTATTTTAATATATGAATTCAGAAGAATCCAATATGCATGGCTTGTGTGTTCATCAAAGTGCATATTCTTTTTACTAATAAAGGCATAAAAAACATGAAGTGCTTTACTCCTTCAAAATAACATGAAAATTGATACAACATATGACTTAATCACAGCTTAAAGCTGTGATTCGCCTTTGTTGATCTCTAGTTTCTGTGGAATTGAATTATTTTATGTCTCTATAACCACACAATTCTCCATGAACGAACAGTCTAGGATATGACCTGAAATACCGTCTACTTATAGACAGTTAGCATTTCGTCATTGATGAATGCAAATCATAGATAAGACTCGAATAATACGGATCAGGATAGAATGTCAAAGATATGTGATAGTTTAAAAAATTATTATATATATATATATATATATACAGATAGAGAGAGAATGAGGAAAGTAATTGGAAGAGAAACTAACTGTTATTCGATCATTTACGATCCAACAATTACAAAGAGGAAAATGTAAAGAATGCTTGCAGAAATATTGTTTTTACATTGTAAATAGAGCTGACGCCATAAGATTGACTTACTTTAAACGAGCTAAAGCGAACTTTAGGAAGTGCAATAAAATAAAAATAATACATTACTGGATACAATAATATATATTTATGTATGTGTGTGTGGTGTGTGAGTGTGCCTGAGTGGGTGTGTGTGTGTACGTATGCACGTATTCATATATAGAAGCAAACTTAAAAACAAATACAAAAAAAGTTCAGTGATTCCTTTCTGCATGTGGACTGTAATACCATTCACATTGACAGAAGGTAGAATTTGAATATTGCAGTCATTCTACTATAAGTAATTGTTTCTACTTTAGGCACAAGGCCAACAATTACCCAGTGCATTACTGGTACTTTATTTTATCGATCCTGTAAGGATGAAAGGCAAAGTCAACCTCGGCGGGATTCTACTATAAGTATTGATATCTTCTCGAGAGTATTGTCTTCCTCTTACTGATTACAATGTTATCCATGTTTATGTATCGTAGGCGGTGGTGTAGCAAAATCTTTAACCTTCTTTATTTATATTATTTATCCTCTGATTTCATGGCATGACTAGATTGTTTGACTTTTTAAATACCGGTAATATAAACCGAAAACAATCAATCGACTCCACTCTTCTTTTATTTTATCTCCATGTGTACACAAAGAAGCATTTAGAAAACGGAGCTAGCAAGACACAGTCGTGCTATATTGCCGGATTAAATATATTATAGAATGCCTCTTCTCAGTTAATATCATTTCTCGTCTATGAAGTTGTGCGTTAACACAATATACCTCAAGCATAATTTGAGATCCTCGTAGAAGACATCATTATAACCCACATAAAATAATTATGTAAATATAATTTCCATCTAGTTATAATCGATATCTTTCATGTGTTCATTACATTCGATTATTATGCTATTTAGTTATGTATATGGATGAGCCATAACTGAAATAGTTAAACACTAATTACATTTTGCGATTTCTATTGGAAACTTGCAGTGTTCTTGACTGTTCGATTCTCCAGTCACTTTGTAAAACGTAGAAGTCACAAAATAAGTTCAATGTATTCAACTTAAATTCCTGTAAGATGGTGTGTGAAACACTTAGCGTATCAGAAGATTTTAAACGTTTGGTAACTTATCCTGTGATGTGTAGATGGGAGTCATTATATGGATAGTGTAACACACAGTCTATCGGGCAATTTGAAGAACTACATTTGTGGAGCAGAAGATCGGTGATAGAGGTAGAATAGACAGAGTGAAGAAACTGTAACTTTCTGCTTAATTGATACTAATTGTTGGGTAACTTTGGCTGAATCTTCACCAAACCTAGAGAAATAATTTCTGAATTTGTTCACCTGTTATGTGTGTGGAATTCCATGACAAACTCAGACATCGATCTGGTATTCAAAGTTTGTTTTCGGATGAAGATTGAGGTATTTCAGGTAAGTTAAAACATGGTAGCGTGCGATACAATTTTGGGCTGAATAGGTATCGATTCCTTTAATTATGTTTTTAATATTATTATTTGCATTGTAGTGATGAAAAAGCATTGCTTATTACTTTTCTTATTGTCCATTCTTGATAATAATAAAGATATAGACATCTGCGTTTATTCTCACTTTCTGGCATATAAATAATCGTACTTAAGAATGTTATCTATGTATATATATATATATATATATATATATATATATATATATATATATATATATATAATTTAATATGGAGGAGCGTAGGGTTGGAGTAGTTTTTTCGTAGGGGTATGTCATCGGCTATAAAATATTGAAGTATAGTGGACTTTTGTAAAAGTCTTACCTTGTATGAATTACACCACTCTACCAAGATAACATAAAGGAACTTACTGCAAATGCTTCCTTCATAATGTCCCTCACAAGTGTTATGTCAAAACAAGAGTATATTAGATCTAACCCCGACGACTTGATTCCGAACAGAATGTCTTATCCACGTGACCATGCCTTCTTCCATAATTATCAGTCACTACTCTGACGTGAATTATTTTGGGGATAGATCTATTTGAACGAATATATCGTATATTGAATAGTTTGGCCATGCAAAGTATATTCCAGGATTTTTCATATGAGAATATGATTCGTATAACGAAATCACACATAATGATTTAAAGAGTGTTTGTGATGTGTAAATACCTTTGACCTTCAGCCATGTTGATGTTTCTATAATTCTATAATATATTTATTATTTTTCCCAGGAAAGGCATTTATGAGTTTAGGTATTAACAGAATATCTGTGAAAAATATTTCCTTTACGTGACTTGCATTCCAACGTTAGATTTAAATACGAAAATACTGATGAATTAAGTATACTGCCTAGCTTGTAAACTAAGTAATAACGTATAGGAAATGATTACCGCATGAAGCATTTTATAGTTAGATATATTAATACTTCTTATGAATGTACTAAAGATGTTTCGTAGAGGATCTCCAGGGAAATAAAATGTATTTGTTTTATCGTTACAACTCGCAAAAAACACCAAAGAAAATCACCCTATTAATTCGAATAAAAAAATGAAGCTACAATGCAATCGGTCGGATATGCTTGAAGTAGCAACCGAATGCTTCTCAGAAAAGACCATACATTATTTAAGCATTTAAGAACGCATTGGATAATATAATCAACGACACGTTTCAATGAAACGATGGCTCAGGCTAGTACGTTTTAGAAAAAATACTCAACAACTTGTTTAAGTAGACGAAATATGCTTGGACGTCCACTAGAGCGGACAGTCCTCTTAATGGGTGGTAGATTTAAACCGATCTCTGTTTTAGCACTACCACCCCTCCCTTACAAGGCGTTAGTGGAGTACACTCTGTTACAAACATTCAGTCCAAAACGGTTGTCTAATGATGATTTTCCTCTTTTTCCACGACTCTAGATGACCTGAAATGGTTTATCAGTTGGTGTGCTCTAACTTATCTAAGCTATATACAACACTACAACGAAATCAACTGCTAATATCCACCACCAATCTTCCATTACCCATAGCTAACCTTTATACTTTCGTAATAATAGCAAATTTATAGGGGGTGGAATAAGATATGGTGGTGGAATAACTGAGGGAGTTAGAATAAATAGCGGGGAATACGTATGGGATGAATAATCGTGAGGGTTAGAAAATTGACACTTTTAGAAAACCAGAATTAGTCTTTCGTTTACATATTGAGACCCCAACCCATCCTCATTATTTTTTTACTTTGCCTTTCATCCTTACGGGGTCGATAAAATAAAGTACCAGTAATGGACTGGATAATTGCTGGCTTTGTGCCTAAAGTAGAGACAATTGTTTTATAACGCATGTGATTACTTGTAATATTCCTGTGTTGCCATGTATACTGTTTTGTAGGAATTCTACGATATATCTATATATTGCTAAAGGTCTGTGCTTGCTTGCGTGTCTGTAATGTAATACAGACAAAAGGGCGCAAAATGGGAAAATATTTTGAATGGGAATTGACAAATGGAACAAAACAAGTTTCGCGTAAATCGGACCACACGGGTTACCGAGGTAAGGGTTTTTTTCCGGATACCTTCATAAACAGAGAGATAGAGAGGGAGAGAGAGATAGAGAGAGAGAGAGAAAGAGAAAACGATAGTGAAAAAGAGATAGTGGTTGTGAGAGAGTAGATTGAAAGAGAGGGAGAGGAAACAGATAAGGAGTATGGAAGAAGGAGAGAGCTCGTGTATATATATGTGAATGTGCGTATGTGTCTATGACCAGTGTATATAGACCACAGACACCCACATTTATATATATATATATATATATATATATATATATATACAAACATATATATACATACGTACACACACATTTATATATATACGTACACACACATGTATATATATATATATATATATACGTAAACACACCTATATATATTGGCCTTCAAGTTTAATTTCACATCGTATACATGTCTGTACATGTATTAATTAATTAAAAATTATTTTTAAGTGAACATAATTTAAAAAGAATATTTTGAAGTGAACCAGACCCAACGGGTCACGGGTGCTCTAGTTTAAAATAACATATCGCCGGGGATTGATTAGCAAAATGTAATAAGCTGAGTGCGGGTGGGGGTTATCTGAAAAATTAATAAGATGTGGTGGAGGAGGGTTTCGATTATTCAAGACTCGAGAGTAAGGTAAAACCAATGTTGTTGTTCTATCACTATATTATAATTGAAATACAACGGTACGGGAGATAGTTTCAACTCTCTCAACCTACACAAAAGGGAATATTGCGAGATCAAATAAGAATCATTCGAATACAAAATAAATTATCGTATTCAAGTAATATATAATAGTTGGCCAACTGTGGATATTAAATAACATATATTATGAAATACGTCAATTTATCGATACAGAAATTATTTCTTATTGGTATGGAGATGTTTTTTTTTTTTTTGGTCTCCACTTACACAAGCGGTAAATAACTGTATACTTATATATATATATATATATATAAAGAAGAAGTTTATGAAACGGAAATGCGGGTATAAAGAATTTATTAGGTAACAATTGTTTCTATAGGGTATGGGTTACCTATATCTCGCTATTTGTATAATATAAAAATATTATCATAAATCGTAGGTACACTGTAAGAAAACACACTATGTCGTCAGACCTTGGTGGTAGAATGATATGAAAATATTTTATACACTAGATATAAGAGAAATAAGGAGGTAGGAAGGGAAGAGGAAGAGGGAAGCGAGTAAGGGGGAGGGAGTCTTAGGATTTAAGACTGTCAGAGTAGTAGAGATTGTAAGGAGAAAATGTTTTGGCAGCAGTTAGCTTAATGAGGCGTGTTAGGGTTGGCGGGGGAAGTAAATTCTTCTAGTGGTGTTGTTTGGACAAAATTTAGTTAAAGGGGTCAAAGTAGTACAGAATTACAGACAAGTTATTGGGGCTATTATAGTAGCAGGTTATTTCTTGGATTGGCAGTATCGGTAGAGGGTCGGACGCCATACTTTCCAGCATAGTTACGTCCCTTTACGATCTGAGTTCAAATCCTGCCGAGGTTGACTTTACCTTTCATCCTTACGGGGTCGATAAAATAAAGTACCAGTAATGCACTGGGTAATTGCTGGCCTTGTGCCAAAAGTAGAAACAGTTATTTCTAAAGGGGTCCAAAAAACAGTGTTTAGTATTATTATTATAGAAAGCCATATCGTGTGTATAAACATATAAAACATAAATTTGCAAACGGTGGTGTAAAAAGGTAACATTACATGCATTTAAAAATAGAAAAAGTCGTTTTCAAACGATGGTTACAGTAAATTGAACGTTCAATTTTGTGGTTCAAAAGTTTGTTTTCCGACGTTAAAATGCAGTATATCTCCATATGGCATAATTTACAGAATCGATGATTTTGCTTATATGCAGGCGCACAACAATAATTTGCCAATCAAGGGAGAATGCTTGATTGTTCCTCCGAAGCTGCAAGACTTTATCGGCGAGGGTTGTTACGGAGCGCATTTTCTCATGCATGATCGAAGATCGATGTTGGTATAGGCGAGCTTTGAAAGATTTTGCGGTACATCCGACGTAATACCATTTGTTGGTTCCGGAATTTATTGTACATCGGTAGACAATATTGCGTGCTAGGCACTGGTTATTCAGTTGGCACGTACATGGTTTGGTGCAGTTACAGTTATTTTTATGTTTTGCAGTAGTATCCTGGATAGTTTGGTGGATTGTAGTTGCGTGTTAGTGCGTTGTATGTCGCTATGCTGGTGCGCTGTGTCATTAGGGATGTACTTATTTAGTATTGTTGAGTTGAGTTTTTTAATTAGTTGTTCTATGTTAGGTGCAGTGGAGTATGAGAGTCTAATGGTGCGCTGTTTAATATTGTATAGTATTTATGTGAAGTTGTAAAGTGTTTATTGATCAGTGTATAGAATTGTGAGATAATCTTAGTGCTAATAGAAATATTGTACACGGGGTTATACCATATGTACTCTCTACGTCTGATTCTATTTGTTGGTTTGCACCTATTAGTATGCCTATTGATGTGTCTGTGTGGAGCAATACTAGTTCGACTTAGATGTGGTTTATTCATAGTACCTATGCGGTTATCATCTAGATATTCTCTTTTCTCGCAGTAACCAGCTTTTCTAAGTGCGTCATTATAATATTCAGCATGCTCGTTGAAGATCTGCAAATTAGACGACAGTCGGGAGATCCTTATGGATATATTTTTAGGGATAGATTTAATAATGGAATGAGGATGGTTCGATTTTACATTAACGTACTTGAGATTTTCATTAAGTTTGTGAAATGGCTTTATATTACCGTTATTAAGGTTGAAGGTGACATCCAAGAAGTTGACCACCTTAAGATTGTGTTCGAAGGTAATATTAAGCCCTAGTTCTAAGAAAAGTTTCCTAATGTTTTTACGTCGCCTTTCTAGGTTTTGTTTGTTCCTATTCTTGACTAATAGAAGTGCATCATCGCGGTAGATTCCACTGTGGAGGTCAGTAAATTCGCTCTGGAGTCTGTGGGCTATATAGATACCACCAGATCCGTAGCCTCCGCCGAATCATTAGAACCCATCGTAATGTCAAATTCCGAGGGTCTATCTCTGCGGACCCAATAACTATTTTCAAAATGAACTACTGTGCGCCTAGCTTCAAGTATAATATTAATTTCCTCGTTTGTGAGGTCCGAGTTAGCCTTAGCGAATGAGAGGGCCTTATGCAGAGTTTCAGGTGAAATAGAGGAATAGTATTCATCTATATCGAATTGAATAAAAGAAGATTTGTTTTTGTCACTGATGTTATTGAACCATCTTATTGCCTGTTGAGTATTACCCCATAATTTAATATCTACCTTAGCCTTAACTTGGGGATAATACGATCTAATATGTACTTACTGATTCTACCTATATCAGACTTTGAAGGACATATTAATCTAATGTTAGGGTTAGTATCGAAGTTAGCCATATGGTCCTTCAGATTAAAAGTCGGTGTAGCTGGAGATAGGGGTACCGTTCTGTCGTCGATTTTCAGTTTCTTAACAATATCACATGCTGCGTTATTAATGTTGGTTAGTGTAGTTGCGTTTGTTTTTTTGTACTTCTTATGTAATTCCTTACGTATAAAATTATTATATGTTTCTACATCCAGGGTGTATAGATTCGATGTTTTGTCTGCCTTTATGATAATTCCTTTAGTATTTCTCAGGTTGTCGAGTAGAGTTTTAATATCTCGTTGCAGTTCGTTTTTCCTTCCGTTTGTAAATTTGATTCCGGTTATCATTTTCATTAAGTCCTGCTCGAAAGAATCCAGAAGAGGGTTAGCGGGTGGGTTTTTGAAGGATTTGAAACCAAACTTATCGTTGTTGGTGTCGGAACTTTGTGTAATCCTGTTCCTATCGAAGTGAAAGGCCTTCCATCTAATCCGCCGAATAAATTCGTTTGTCCTTTGTATCATACCAAGAATGTATTCTTTTTTACCCTGAATGGGTATGTTTTCTAAGGACATACCACAATGATGTTTTTCCATTTCTGAGACGTAGGTTGATAGGTTACTCGACTGTAAAGTAGTGTGAAGAATTAATAAATCTGTATTCCAATGTTACTAAGTAGTCGCATTGGATGGAGTCAACCGACGTCGGAGATTGCTCAACGTATAATAAAGTGTGTTTTAAAATCCGGAGAAAATATGAAGAAGAAGTTTATGAAACGGAAATGCGGGTATAAAGAATTTATTAGGTAACAATTGTTTCTATAGTGTATGGGTTACCTTTACCTCGCTATTTGTATAATATAAAAATATTATCATAAATCGTAGGTACACTGTAAGAAAACACACCATGTCGTCAGACCTTTGTGGTAGAATGATATGAAAATATTTTATACACTAGATATAAGAGAAAGAAGGAGGTAGGAAGGGAAGAGGAAGAGGGAAGCGAGTAAGGGGGAGGGAGTCTTAAGATTTAAGACTGTCAGAGTAGTAGAGATTGTAAAGAGAAAATGTTTTGGCAGCAGTTAGCTTAATGAGGCGTGTTAGGGTTGGCGGGGAAGTACATTCTTCTAGTGGTGTTGTTTGGACAAAATTTAGTTAAAGGGGTCAAAGTAGTACAGAATTACAGACAAGTTATTGGGGCTATTATATATATATATATATATATAAAATATATATATATATATATATAAAAACAGTCTTGGCGCAAAATCAACTTTTTACATTCACATGACCTCTACCGACCAATCAAAATTGTTTTGACCACAAGCATTTTTACAACACAAAAATAACGCTGGAGCCATTTTTTTAACATAAAAACAGGTAGAATTCCCAAAACTAATCAGATCAGAGCAAACAGCACGGACACTCTATCTCAAAATTATTTTTGAAAAGCATTTAGAAATGCGCAACCGGTAAAAACTTAAAAACTTAAAACCACAACTGAATACTAACCCATACAATCACTAATACTCTTTTATTCCTAATTAAACCATTTTTCAACTGTGAACAATTTGTCAGCATTTTCTATTCCGTTTACCAATATATAATAACTTGTGTGTTACACCTCTATTCTTTTAACTATCATATCCTCACACGAGATACAGAAAATGCCAACAAAAACGGATACAACCCTCATCAACTCAAATGAAGAGATCCTACAGGAACTCAAGAAAATCAACACCAACCTATCTTTGCTGGTCGACAAACTTGACTCCACAAATAAGGAAACCGCCACCGGATACAAACACTCCGAAATCGGCGACAAACTCCAAAACCTTTGCGATACTATCCAAACTATGTTCACTACTACCAACCCAGGAAAAACCAACGAAGAACCATGTGAGATTGATTCACACAAAATGAAAATTCGAACAATTCCAAAATGGAACAAATCCCTCAGAGACAGAAAGTTCTCATTCTGGAAGATGATACAAAATCACAACAAAGCAGAGATATATGAAAAATGGCTTAACTCAACCCCTCTAACTCTCCCCCGTAAACTACAAATAAAGTCCATTCCAAATGAACCCGAACCTCAAAGACACCTTAGGGAAAGAATGGCATTGGAAAAAATGAAGACAGAAATTGAACTTCTTAAACTGAGGGCCCAGACAAATGAGGAAAAAATCAAAACCATCGATGAAGAGATCCTCCTGGAAATCAACAACAAAACTGAAGGCCCCAAGGTAGAGAAGATCTCCAAATTATGGAAAGGGGACTGCAACAGAGAAGAACTGAAATCCCTTCAACGCTGGGAAAAAAGTGCCGCTTGGTTCCTACACTATGAATAGACTTTTCAAATTTTATTACACCTCCAATAACCCGTTCATAAAAATAGGAAAACCCATAACTGAACCGCACAACAACTTCTCAAACCCCCAAGCCTCAAACAAACGAAGAAGGAAGCACCACACCGAAGATGAACTTCCCAACCTCGCTACCATAAGAAGGAACAAAAACCCAAGAAATCATCTCCCCCAGAATGACATTTACAACTTTCCCCCTTCAAGGAGACACCATACCAAATCACTCAACTACTACGCGGATTCCTCATCGTCAAACATAGGGAAAAGATACCACCGCCATGATAGATGCAACAACTTCCCCGCCTCAAGGGGACAGCAAGGTAATTACCATTTTCTCAACTCTCACTTCAACAATACACAACAAACCCACACCACACGATACAACCAACAACGTAGGCCACTTATAACACCACAATACAACATGGCACATAGAAACACACACCCATACTCGCAGTACAGGAACACCCCATTCAATCTACAACCACCAACCCGAACCACATTTTACAACAACAAGGAATATAACAAGCACAGGAGACCGCTTAACATCAGCAGACAACCCCTCTACCCCAACCATTTTTTAGACACAGCACACAGATACAGGCAAACAAAATAACACAAGACAGGGAGGAGAAACCGATAGTAATAAAAATTATCAATCTTACTAGTGCAGAACCAACACCCAACCTTATCAACTTACTCTCCAAAGGTCTTAAATTCACACCGACCCCACTACGTCCTAACTACTATGAAATGAAGGAAGACATCACAGACTTCTGTAGAAAGTTACGACTTAGTGAACAACTATTCGACCAGTACAATGAGGATGAATCATTAGCCAGAAATAGAAGCAATTACACCCCTTCAAAAGGTAGAAATAAAATCCTGGACGAATTCTGTGAACACATCACACACTTCCCTTACCAACACTTGCACAGACAAAAACACAAGCCAAACCTCAACAAGAAAGAATGGGAAGAATTAAATAGATTAAAAACCGACAGAACCATTACAATTAAAGAGGCTGATAAAGGGAGTACAGTAGTCCTAATGGAGACAGAATTCTATATCAACTTAGCGCTCTCCACTTTGGAAAACGAAACATACTACGAAAGGCTGAACACTACAATCAACAGAAAATTATGAGAAACCTAAAAACTCTAATCAACCAATACAAAGAAGGACTCACTAACAAGGAATTCAGCTTCATCACAGACTTCACAAGTAAATCCAGCCTTTTCTACGGTATCCCTAAAGTACATAAAAGCGAATCAATCAGTAAGGCATGCAAGGAAGCCACAGACATAGTCATCAATGTCCCCTCACCCAATGATCTCAAATTAAGACCTATAATAGCAGGCCCCGCTTGCGAAACGCACCGTCTTAGCAACTTCATTGATACCCTTCTCAAACCCTTCCTCAAGCACATCAAAAGCTATATAAGGGACGACCTAGATATGCTCAATCACCTCCCTAATATGCCACTTTCTGAACAAACCCTACTAGTGACGTTCGATGTAGTCAACCTATACTCCAACATCCCCCACAACCTAGGAATAGAAGCTATCCAATTCTGGCTGGATAACTTCCACAATGAACTCCCACAACGCATCAAAAAAGAATTCGTGATAGAGGGACTCAAATTTATCTTGGAGAACAATTACTTCGTTTTCAATAACAAACCCTACAGGCAGAAATCTGGGACCGCTATGGGAACGAAAACAGCCCCTACGTATGCCAACCTAGTCATGGGATACCTGGAAATCACCCTCTACACTAAAGTCCTAAACAAATTTGGAAACACCCTCCACTTACACATTGAAAGGAACTGGAAGCGATATCTTGATGACTGCTTCATCCTTTGGCACGAAAACATCGAAAAACTTAAAGAATTTCACACCCTTATAAATGGGCTCAACACAAATATTAACTTCACGATGGAATACAGCCATCAACAACTCCCCTTCCTCGACATCCTCATTAAGATCCATAACAAAAAAATAGAAACAGACATATACTACAAGCCCACAGACTCCAAGCAATACCTCCCCTTCAACTCTTGCCACCCTAGACACGTTAAAATTAATATTCCCTACAACTTAGCCAAGAGAATCTGTACTATAGTCTCCAATAAAAACATCTGCTACTTACGGCTACAAGAACTAAAGGACACACTCATAGGCAGGGACTACCCTGCATCACTAATTGACAATGGAATCCAACGTGCCCTAAAACTCAGTACCCAGGACCTTAGACACCCTAAAGTAAATCAACCAAAACTAAAAGCTCTTCCATACATCTCCACACACAACCCCCTCAACAACGAGGCCTTTGACACCATCCTCCAGAACATCCCTGTATTGAAAAAGGACCATAGAATGAACCAAATTCTACGAACACACGATATCATAAAGAGCAAAAGACAATCCAAGTCAATGAAAAACATCTTAACACATGCCAAAGTACTGCCAACCACAACAACGAAACCCACAGTAAAAAAATGCGATAGACCCAACTGTGGCATTTGCATCAACCTAATAGAGGGTTCGGAATTCTATTTCAAAGATGGACAACGTTTTATAGTAAAACACAATTTCACATGTGCATCGGAAAATTTAATATATGTATTAACTTGTTCAGGTTGTCGAGAACAATACATAGGCCAGACCAAAAACAGCCTCCGCCAACGCATGACTGTCCATAGATCCCAAATTAAAATACGGGAATACAGGAAAATACCACTGAGTGAACACATTGATACCTGCGCCGCCCAAAATCATCCCAACTTCAGAATCTTTCCCCTCTACAAATTTAAAGATAATGCCACCCACACCCAGCGCATCAGCAAGGAATCTTACTTCATTAACAAATACGGACCCCGTCTAAACACTTCTCCCTAAGACGAACCCACAACATACACACGTCAACATACATACCTACATCAGCACACATCTCTACCCACATATAAACACAATGACACACGTAAACACACATGCTCTATGGTGCAATACAAAAAAATATATGTGCATATATATGTATGTATATATGTATATATATATATATATATATGTAGTGAAAATATATATATATATATGTGTGTGTGTGTGTGTGTGTATATATATATATATAGTGAATATCATTTCACACCTTTTATTGTTAAGATTGTTGATGTTCTATTAAGAGAACCGATTTTACTGAAAAAATCGAATAATGTACACCATTTTACCAGGGGGGAAAAAAATACTGGTCCACCCACACACGCATACACACACACACACACATATATACACAGACACATACACACGCGTACATCAACATACAAAGAGACTTATACACACACACACACACACACACACACGCACTTCTCCGTATAAGACAAAAGCTGAAAAATATCTTTTGACCTTCGAATGACTCTGCTGTGTGTATGTACGCACACACACACACACACACACACACACTTATCTTAATAGCCATTTGACGCACATCGCTGGTGGCTATTGTCGCAGCATCGAACACCTTACTACTACTACTACACACACACACACACACACACACACACACACACACACACACACACACATTTGTTGTGAAAGAGTCATTTCTCAATCTTGGCGCAAAACCAATTTTTTATCCACATGACCTCTACCGACCAATCAAAATTGTTTTGACCATAATCTTTGCTGGAGCCACTTTTCTAACATTTTAACATAAAAACAGTCTTGGCGCAAAATCAACTTTTTACATTCACATGACCTCTACCGACCAATCAAAATTGTTTTGACCACAAGCATTTTTACAACACAAAAATAACGCTGGAGCCATTTTTTTTAACATAAAAACAGGTAGAATTCCCAAAACTAATCAGATCAGAGCAAACAGCACGGACACTCTATCTCAAAATTATTTTTGAAAAGCATTTAGAAATGCGCAACCGGTAAAAACTTAAAAACTTAAAACCACAACTGAATACTAACCCATACAATCACTAATACTCTTTTATTCCTAATTAAACCATTTTTCAACTGTGAACAATTTGTCAGCATTTTCTATTCCGTTTACCAATATATAATAACTTGTGTGTTACACCTCTATTCTTTTAACTATATATATATATATATATATATATATGCTCTTCATGAAAATATTGGGAACTCAATCACAATTCGCTGCAGTACGATTGCCGGATTGTTCTTTTGCATTGGAACATGAACTCGCATTCTTTTTATAAGAAAGAGGCAATCCTATAAGTTTCGAAGTTCACTGCTTTTAGCATTTAATATTGTATCTAGATATGAAATTAAGTTCCATATTGGTAGTGTAATATGTGTGATGTCACTCTATGTTGTGACTACTGATATAACAGAAATGACTTGACATAAACGTAGTGGTATAAAATTTTATAGTATAACTGTACAGGAATTAACGCAGGGATCATTCTACTGTTATAGTGTTAAAGTGATTTGGTTATACAAATGTTTCCTCACCAATGAACTTATAAGAATGTGACAATGGCTGTATGACTATGACATTGTGGTGATGCTGTCATTGTTAAGGGGATGTGATTGTCATAGTGTGATTGTAAATAGCTGTAGTGGTATATTGGTGATGTTGATAGTAGAAAATATGACACAAAATCGCAGTATATGTAGTAATAGACCTATAGCGGAGTATTGACAATGTATTAGTGAACAAATATTTATTCAAAAACATTTGTTGTTTTAATATTTAGAAATAATTAATAGTGAAGGTGGATAGAAATGATAAAAGTGAAAACTTAAGGTGTTCTGCTAAATAGATTTATGTTCCGAGTTCAAATCGCCACTGTCTTCTAAACTTCCAGGATAGTAAATTAAGACACTAATATAGAAATGGGAGCAATTTAATCAATTATATTCTATTAAGAATTTGGTGTCATTGGAATTGCTATAAATATTATAATCTTAAAATAAATAACGGTGGTGGATAATAAACATGTGAGAACGTAGTACAAAGCTCCTTTCTGAATTTACGTAGGTCACCGTATGTTTCAATTCCAAATTCCTTGTGGTTAACTTTGCCTTTATTGCGTAGATAAAATAAATCCCAACAAGAATTTGATTCAATCAGCTAGACTTTCGTCTATAATTTGTGTGTATTTGCACCTTCATTGCAATTGAATTTTTATTGTACTAAAGATTATTTAATTATTTCTACGTATGTAACTAACCTGACCACACTATGAATGAAGAAGTCATGGAGATGGCCCGGATGAGTAAACTCTGGGTTACCATAAGCTTACAGTGATGGATGTTGCATGAAGACATGCTACGTACCTTCAGGAAGAGGGGAGTGAGTGCTTACCTCGAAAGGAAAGCAGAAGGGTGCATGGGACACAATTCAGATACGTGAAGATTTGGTTGAGGTTGGAGGAGGAATATCTGGTCGACATGGGCTAGATGGCTGATCCGTGACATATTTTGCGACTGTGTGGAATGGTTGATAGGGGCTCAATGCTCCATGGAGAACAACATGAACTAAAGGGGAAGATATATGTTAGTGAAGCCCTTCTTGTGTCTACTTATCACATCACCCATATGCACCTTTTCTCTCAATAAATGAAGAAAAGCAAACTGTAAGGAAAGAAATTCTGACAGAGGAGAGTATTTTATAATCTATCTCCTGTAGCACTATCTAGCAAAATACTATCTCATGTGAGTTGGCATCAATATATGTCAGTTGATCTCAGTGCTCATCAAGGGGACTTTTACATGACCCCTGAGGCTTTTGAGAGAACAGTCAAATTCCTTTTCATTTCAGGCTTTTATATGAAGAATATGTTTGTTAATGGAGTTCCTGATACAAGACAAGGCTGGATCGTTAGGAGTGGAATGATTGATACCATAGCGTTCTTTCATCAATATTGATCTAGGGCTCAATAACTATAAGTTTACTTCAAACAAATGAGTGAAGGACTCGTTAGGAATGCTAGAAATAGCAGCCATATTTGTTTCCTGTCAGAACCTAAAGTCATAAATTACAAATTGGAATATTGGATAATGTAGTATTATATATCGACAGAGAATATGGTTTCTCATGGAATGATTTCCAAGAGGTACATTAACAAAATCTGGCTTTATCACAACAATATCGAATGGATATCCATCTGCTTCCACGAATATTGCTCTAGCGTTCGGTGAAGAAAACCGCCTGCACATGAAACTAAAATGTATGTGGCTGAGAAATTCCCAGACACATGAACACATTACGTAATTTTGAGTGAGAGTATGTGACCAGACTGACCCTATGAATATAACTGGGATTCACTATAGTTTCCGTCTACCCGATCCATTCAAATACCAAGGGAAGATCGGACGCTATGGTAAATGGCAGTTGCCTAAGACGTCATGCAGGGACGTCACCAGATCGAACCCGGAAACTTATGATTACGACGTGAAATCCTTACCCATTTACCGAATCCCGATACAGCTGACATTAATTTAATAACTTTCTGATAGAAAAAATCCTAAATAGCAGTCACATTATGTAATTCGTTTAACTAAATATACCCGGCTATATATTTATGAGGGGTTGTATTAATGTAGAAAATCAATACTACAAACCAATGATTGCGATGTGTAGATAGAAACAAACATGCTCCCGAGAAAATGCTTTGGGTTATTTATATTTGTTTTTCAACAACCTGTGTTCCATTCTTCTTTCTCATGTAAACGAATTAACATGAAGTGCAATGCAATCGATTATATGCATCTCAGCATGGCCAAGCCTTGAATGTATTTGATCATATTTCTGCTCAATCAGAATGGATATGGAACTAAATAAGAAGAACAAGAGCAGCGGCAGCAGTAGCAGCAGCAACGAGAAACAGAAGAACAATAAAAACAACAGCAACAATAACGTATGAAAACCGATTAGTATTCATGACTGAATTGAATTCTCTTTAGATCCATGCTGTAGTCTTTGTCATACAAAGGCATTCAAATTTTATATAAATTAATAGGATTTTGCTTCCGTACAAATAGAAATTTTCGATACAAGAATCCATGCGATAAATATTGCCGCATAACTGGAATTTTCCTGCAAACGTAGTCTGAAGACCGATCAAAAATCACATTTGTAATGATAGTATCGCACTTCTCATCGCTAAATTTGTAATTAACTAAGGAAAGCATATAAGATTCACAAACTGCCATTTTCCTTCCATCAACAACTTTTATCTGAGATTAGAAAGGTTGTCTTTTTACAAATCTGTAATCTAATACATATTTCTGATTCTGTGGATTTAAGAGATTGACGGATAGATTTCCTTTCAATAGAATACTTGGTTGTTGCAAATTAGCTTTATCTCATTTAAGCGGAAAATGAACTCATCAATGTAAACTAACAAAATATATAAATACATGTGAGTGCTATGATCTTGTGGCTAGGATATTTCTTCTAGTGCGGTGCCTAGGAGAGTGGATATTGTAGGTATCTAATATGTTGTAACAATTCGGACCGAGCATTTGTACTTTTCATACGTGTTTTGTTCATGTTCTGTTATCGTTTGTGTCCCGATTTTGGAATCAACGTACAATGTGCATATTGTGTATGTAATGGACATTCTACAGTGAGTGGTTTTAATATGTAACTATGTACTTAATGTGTTGAGGAAAAGTGTTTCCATAGCATCAGCATTATATAGCATTATAATATCCCAAAATATATTTTTTGTTATATTTGTGTATCTGTTACCATTACTGCTCTTGAAGGTTTCGTGTGGGAAATATTTAACATTCGCATGTTGGTAATATTTTGTGCAGACACGGAAATCCGGGATGAATGGGGTGCTATTTTCATTTTTATTTCGTACTACCTCTTGTAATTTGTATTTGAATACAAATTTGAATGCACTGTTGAAATACTATGCTAGGGTTCTTTTTTTTTTTTTTTTCGATACGTCTAAATATTATGGTGAAGTGCATTTACATTTATATCAATCCTTTATAAGATTCCTCCAAAATCATCGCTTGTAGATTTATTATGTATCCGATGATGCATCACGAAGTACACTGCCAGTTTATATTTGTTACATTGTATACTTAGATCTGTTTTTCAAGCGTTGATAGTCTGTCTTTACGTATGTTATATTTTATTCAACGTTAATGTACCTGATGTATTCAATTGGTTACGGAACGGACAGTGTTATGTCATGCAGAGTTGATTTTCAAAGATGCTACCTCGATGGCCCGATGACGAATTAAGTATAAAGACACCCCCACCCAATATATATATATATGTGTTTGTGTGTATGCGTGTGTGTGTGTGAGTGTAGTGGGTAGATTTTCTTGGTGAAATGTGTAGGCAGTTATAGATATGTGAATACTTTATACAAGTGGTTGTTTCATTTACAACAGCTGTTTGGATGTGACTTCTAACTCTTTATTCGGGAGAGTATTACCTCCTACTTATGGAGAGTATTACCTGCTACTTATTACCTCCTAATTAGGAATCTAATCGTATTGGTGATAGAATAATAGAAATTCGAAAGGAATATGGAAACTTGTATATAATATGTCTGTTGATGATAAACTTTTACTCAATACATGAACAATTGAATCTGTTTTTTATTTCAGTACATAAGTGCAATATTGTAAAAAAGTAATTTGATTTCATTATATTCATGACAGCCGGATATTACACTTTTGGATGTATTCGTTTTATGTCATTCCATAAGTATATTCGCAGTGGTGAAATAAGTATTTCTTTATACATACAATTACGGTGGTCTGTATTTTGATCATGATTAAAACCAGTCCTTATAATGAATCTATCATACGTTTTCTGGCGTTTTACTATGAAAATATATGCAAATTGTTTATTTTAAACAGGAATCAGGAGAAAAAAAAAAAGTAAATTTTACAAATGATAATCTTTTGAATTCCCGGCGTATTATATTACAAAATAACATATAGATATTTCAGTACACTTGACAGATTTCTTCCATTAACGAAATGTTTTGTTGGAAACGTTTATAGTTATCTTAGTTCTTCTCTTTCTAATGATTTTCTAGAATTGCTACGAAAGGCATGTGGAAATTGCATTTTTTGTCTACTTTCCGTACATTTACATAAATTTAAAATATTCCATATACCCAATAAAATATTTCCAAACTACTGTTATTGTATACGTTTTATTTGCAAATATAACTATTAAGGAGTTGGGTAACTTTGAAAAAGAAACAAGGAAACATTGAATAATGTTTCGGTACGAATGATTAACATTAAATACCACCATAAGTAGGTGATAATGTTGTCACTTTAAACAGTATTTACAATTTGAAAATATAAATCAATGTTTTGGAGATATTCTTGAAAATGAAAACAAAACCAGCTAATAATGCTTAAAATATGTTCCGATACATATAAATGAGATATATTAGTCTCTTATTTTTTTGCAACACACCTGGGAGATGTTGCTTCATGAAACCGTGGACAGATTCGCAAATGAGTCATTTCGGATGATAGTTGGATGCGCTGAAAAAGGCATTTCAGCTAGTTAGTTATGTCATAATTGCGAAGAGAAGGTTGTTCGAGAAGCAAAGGCATTTTCAGTGCTATGTGATCAGTGATAAAGTCATGTAAGGGCAACCAGTACGTTGTTGGATTGCAATTTTTAAATTGTCGAGTTAATTGTATTTTGAGAAAATATTTCTGATGGTCGTATCCTGGATGGTGGCCTTATTGGCGCAGAACAGGTTTATTATGTTGCCCTCTAGAGAGAGTTGAACAGATAGGTCTGCGGATTAAATGCCAACTTAGATTAAGCTATTGTAAGTAACTTATATGTTCAGATTGTGTTAAATTTAGCAATATTGTGGAGAACCTCGATGATAGTGAGGTGCCAGAGGTTCATTGCTGAAAGGAATTCAGTGCTAACCTAAAGACCGAATGCCAATGCCAAGTAAGAAGAGGCCCTGGTGCAAATCAGTATCATGAAACTAGGACTTACGTATCTTATTTACACTGAATAACTATATAGAATTCAATGGGTCAAAGTGTCTGGCCCAAGAAAGAGGTGGTGTGAAATCTATATGGCAGCTTATATGTAATGAAGCAATTTTTTAACAAGAAGCGAACCGGATTCGCGTCAACCCGTCTTAGTTTGGCTCACAGTCGTTTCTAGCTTGTAAATCATATATCTAAAGGTCAATTGGAGAGTAGAGTGGATGAGAGATTTGTGAACTGAGAATTAGGCCTGTTTTAGGTGGAGGCCACAATAGCCTCTGTATCCTAAATGGCACCGATGGCTTCGTAGCCACGTGATTATTTTTTTTAAATTCGCGCTAATACATTTAATTGAATGCCAGTATTAAAAATCCACTTCGTAACATATTGTTCATGCAGTTATTATCTTTGCTTTGAGTTTCTGTCGAATTAATAATCTAACAAGATTTGTATCATTGAAACTTATCTGCGGTTCAGCTGGAAAAAGATGGAAAGATTGCTACATTATATTTATAACTAATATTCAACATACCTTTATGTTCAATATATGTTTAAACCATGTTTTTTTTTAACGCACGAGTGGAGTATAATAGCATTTAGTTGCTCACAAAAGAACTCATTTGTTGGAGCTGCAGCTTTTATTAAGATATCATATCCATCAGATATGCCGTCGAAAATATAACGAGTATCTGAAATGTATTATAATCACATTGGATTTCATGGATTATATTCATACAAAATACAAAAAACCTTTCCATGATGATTGACGAAAATTGTGTTCATTTATTTACAAGAAATATAATATGTCATATTGCAACGAGCTACCGGCCATATCTTACAAACACCAAAGCACTCATGTTTATTCTTGTACTATATATAATTTCCTGCGACCAAATGTATATGTAATTCTGATTTTGTGTTTTTCTTCACAAAATATCTGAATCATCGTTCCTAAAATTATACGCTTTCACTTTTTAAAAATGGTCTCTCTTCCACGCCAATTAACAACATATTTGAACGTCAATAAAAATACAAGGCTATATATATTATTACATTAGCGTTATATTAGAAATAATTAGTATATTATTAACAATTACAATGGTATTCAATATTTTATATTTATTTCGAGTAATTTGATTACCTGTTATTTCCTGCACTGAAATATACGCCCATACCAACACTGCCTCTACATCTATCTATATCTCTCTCTCTCTCTCTCTCTCTCTCTCTCTCTCTCTCTCTCTCTCTCTCTCTCTCTATATATATATATATATATATATATATATATATATATATATATATATATATATATATATATATAACTATCAATCTACATACCTATCTATCTATCTATTTATCTATATATCTATATATATCTATCTATCTATTTATCTGTCTGTCCATCTATTTAAATCTCTATTTATCTCACATACATAAGCATAACTGTAGAATATTCTATTATATAAGCGAACCAAGTAGCTCCAATCCAACAATAAACAATAATTCAGATCGATACCGTCCATCCATATATATCTGACATAAGCTTCCGGATACATACCACACACATTAGACATACATTTAAAAAGAAACGTTAATCACCACAATCAAAATTACACCCAAAATATACATCTGCATGAAAATAACCAAACCTTTACTGGACCGTCATATTACGTGATTTTTGAATATCAGCAGTGCTCATTCCTCCGTAATGTAATCAGATTCACCCTCAGTTAACCAATTCCAACCATATATAAAAACAATGGATCAAAAATAAATTACGATGTGCTGACTGGACACATTTATATTAGAAGAGCACTAATCTAACACCAAACTATCTTAATGAAACTAACAAAACAAATTCCCAAACGTATATATATACAGACAGAAATTACATAATCATATTTATTATCACACGTGATGTCATCAAATGTTAATACAATATGTCGGTGGATCTAAATTTTGTTGGCTAACTTGGCCATCTTTGCGACAGTTTGGAGAACATATATATATATATATATAGAGAGAGAGAGAGAGAGATGCGAGTATATGAATATGGATATATATGTATATATGAATATATATATTTGTATGCATGAATATATATATATATAAAATTGCAAGTTTGTAGAATTATTAGATAAAATATATCCAGTCTTTCCTTCCCCTAGTCCGCAGAAATCAACAATATAAATAATCATTTAAACGAGGCTATAAGTTTAAAATGTAACCATGAAGAAATAATAGACAAATGATACAGACTATCTTCCGCGAGGAACAGTCAGATAAAATTTATCTAGCTCTGATTAATAATTATTTACTTACCGTAATTAATTTTTTTTCATTGAGCCACCCCGTGAAAGGTGGCCACACTCATATATGTATCTGTGACTATGTCTAAATATATATGTCTAAATATATACATATATCCCTATGAATTTAATATATACTCCCGTACGGTAGAGTAACACTTTAGGCCGTATCTGGCTGCACTCTCTAGCAGCCAGCCTACTCGCCGCCTGGCCACCATTCACAACCTTCTATCTTGACCACTAGCCATGTGATGATTCTTAGCCATTTTTTAATTCACTGGTGGTGATCACTGTAGAAATGTTAGTCCAGACTTGAGGAGTCTCTTGATGAGCTCGTAGCCTCATGGATAATTCCAGGATCGGATATATCCACAAAGAACGAGCGACACTGTTGACAGTCGGGACTAAAGGAATTTTGGTAAAGTTTATATGCATTTTTCTTGTAACTTATATTTTAGACCTAGCTTTGTTTAATTGATTATTTGTCTAGTTAATTTCTACGGGCTAAAAGGAATGACTAGATAAATTTTACCTCACTCTTCTTCGCGGAAAATAGTCTGTATCATTTGTCTATTATTTCTTCATATTTACATTTTAAACTTATAGCCTCGTTTAAATGATTATTTATCTGGCAGATGTCTGCAGACTAGGGAGAGGAAAGACTGGATATATTTTATTTAATAATTCTTCAAACTTGCAATTTTATATATAGCTCTGATTAATAATTATTTGCTTAATTGAATATTTTCATTGAGCCACACAGTTAAAGGTGGCCACACTCATATATGTATCTGTGACTATGTCTAAATATATGTCTAAATACATACATATATCCCTATGAATTTAATATATATAAATATATATATATATATATATATATATATATATATATATATATATATATATATATATATATATATATATATATATATATATATACACGACACATACATTGCGCGCGCTCCTGAGTATTTGTGTGTGTGTGTGAAGATCCACATTTGTTCTCGGTAGGGCGAACTAACTGTGGTGAACTACTTCTACCAAACTCGTACCATGGACTGAGTGCTCTACTACTTCAGTTATAACACTCCAGTGTTCTACTATTATATATATATATATATATATATATATAACGCATATATATTTATGCATACCTATTGGTGTCCTATGTTAAAAAACCATGCTTTAGTATAGATGCATATAACAAGACATATTTTTAAACAATTCTCTTCTCATTAGTTTAGTACTATTTGATATATGTATAATTTATACGTTGAAATTACAGATAATTAATATATCTTGCAACACTTCTTTCCCAAAAGAAATTCTCATTATTTCACGTCTATATCAAATCTCCCCATTGAAATTTTGAGTTATTTGTGCAAACCTCAAAACAACAGGCACCTAATTATATTACCATTTCACTATTTTTTTTTTCTTCTGGTGAGGCAAAATACATAGTGCTGGTGGGGGAGGGGGCGTTTCAGACATATTTCTACTCAATCTTTATGTATAATTTCGCAGACACAGTGTATGCAATTGTAAACCTAATTTCAGTGTTGTAGAAATACATATTCTTACATTTTCCAATATAAGAGTTTATGCAATATCTATCCTGAATGTAATTTGTCAGATTTCCTTCAATTTCAATATAAATATTAGGGTTTTTTTTATTTGTTTGTTATTATATGTATGAAGGCCTTGTTATTGGCAGAATTCGTACAGCCTCGGGCAAATTGATTTTAGGGTAAGTAGTTATGAATGTTACATCCTCTCGTAGTCAACTTTGTTTTCGCCCTTCGGCGGTCGACAAAATAAGGCATAAGTAGAGTAATACATTGCTTTCATAGTATTTTCTTCTGCCAATTTGCTGCCATTGTACCAATGTTTGAAAGAATGATATGTATCATCAGGTTTTACTAGATACTGCTCTAATTAGTATAACAGGTTATATGTTCAGGTGGATCGTTATTATATCCGTCAACTCCGACAAGTTTATTTGGTAGTGAATCCATCGCTCACTCATACATACAGAGGAGATGGGCGCTATATTTTTCTAGCCCTGTGTGAGTCATTTCTATAACTATAATTTATATATATATAAATGATATTTGCTGTTATTACTACAGCCTTTCTCAAAGCTGTCACGTTCAACAATTTCTTCAGCATATTCGACTTGTAATGTAGATATTTCTTTGTCCAAAGGCCAAATTTTATCACTTCCACGTACACATATTTCAGATTATATTTTTAAAACAGAATATCAAGATGTTAATGGAGATCTTATTTTTTTTCTATCGGAATTCGATTTTAAGTTGTGGAATGGTTTCCTATGCTGAATGAGGATGGAGTATTGATATATTGTATAAAGCGCCAAACAAATTGACTTAAGCTAATAGGTGTGTTACGTTAGATCCGTAATTGGAATCCTGCCACGAATGACCAAATAGTTCCAGTCATGTACAGACAACTACGAACTCCACTGTTCACAGCATAGATATGTGAGGCCTTGTGTCAATATTATAAATCAATATTTTCTATTCAGTTTCGAATATCTCCTCATGACTCTTAAAAATACATATGGCATATGCTTGTTATTCTATTATTTCTGGAATATTTCAATATGTTTTAATTAACATATTTTAGTGTTACATTTCATGTGCTATTAAGTTTTATATTTCAGGTATATAACACAGACACGGCGAATTTAAATTAGATATAATATACAGAATTTTAGGTTTGAAATGTAAAACGGACGTGCGAAACCTGTGTAACAAAATCTAAATATGTATGCTAAAAGATTTATCTAATCGGAAATTTCAAACCCAATTGCATTTCATGCTTTCGAGCTAATATATGTACACACATATGTGAGATGATACGTTGTTTAACAGCTAACAGAATGTCAACATCGTGAATGAAAATGTTCAGTAATCCACTGACGTATATAGATTAAACAAAGAAATGTGAGATCAGCAATTTCAATTTAACTCATTTTCTTACTCTGGTCGTCTTTTGTAACTTCTGCAAATACATGTGGAAGGCGGATATCTAATAAAGCAAATAAAAACTGAAAACTAGTGTCAAATGCATAGACACAAATGTGAAATACAATGGAAAGGCACAAATCAAAACGTTTGAAAGAAATAACATTTATCAGTAAGTTTCGGTGATCCACAGAAATTACAGAAGCCACAAAATAAATTTTAAATTAATATGAGGTTCTAAAATAAAGATAAGGCTGAACCAGAATATGCAATTGTAAAGAAATATATAACGGTAGAAATAAACAGACGTTGCAGCAAGCGTATGTGTGCTGATTATGTGGCAGAATAGAAGAAACTATCAACCGTATATAGCTTTTGATATATAGCCCAATGGCAAAAACAAATGTAAATGGAATATACAAGAAGACATTACGTGATGTGGAAATGGAGCACAGAGGAAATAAATTCAAGAGGAATAAAACACCAATACAAACCAGACGCTATTGAGAATACATTTTCCGAGAACGTGTACTATATCTCGCTGCAAATATGTACAGAATCACAGTGAGCAATCAACGTCATAAAAGAGAAGAATGTATGTAAGTTTATAAAGTTGTTATGCCGTACGATAACAGAATCAAATCAAAATGAAAATAATTCACTAAATCCTTTAAAAACATGTAAACCAGCACTTAACATAAAATAGCTGGTCCGAATAATGTAGTAACTTGTCAGTCTTGCATCTATTCTTGAAGAATACTTGAAAAAACACTTTGAGCTTAGAAGACGATCTTTCAATAGTTCGCCAGACATTTGCATTGACATACTAAACGTGAAATGTAATAATGAAATTGCTATTATTGTAATATTAAATGCGTAAATGACAATTTAAATAATACTTCAAACACAGTGAGTAAATATGGAGTAAAAGTGTACATTATCAAGATGTCCAATGAATAACAAAGGGGAGAGATGAAAAGCTCACAATAATTACACAAGCGTGACTACTGAAAAATTTGTCAATAAAACGAATGACTCCTAGCAACTAGCAGTCTCCTTGTATTAACAAAATACGCACGGTTAAGGTTTGTAATTAGTAGACAAAAAGCACCACCCTTTAGATTTCAACAAAATTCTAAAATATCCAGAGTAAATATTGGACAGTTTAATAAAAAAAATTCAATATAAGAAACGAACAAGCAAAACGTTCAAAAATTATTCAACCAGCGAAAACAAATCAAACAAAGCATAAAGCATAGACCTCCTTTGACCTAGCATTGTTTACAGAATGTGTATATAAAACCAAAATATCTATAAATTCAAGCCGTCTGTTTGATCTATAAAAGTGTAATAATTTCCTGTCCTGTTGAAAGAAGTATTTCAGATTCCAAGAACAACTATTGATAAACAGAACTGATAATGTAAATGGCACGACAAGTATAAAGTATAGCATAAATTTATAACAGAAAAAAAAATCATTCAATAGCATTCTAAACACTTGGCTATTAGAGATATTGTACTTTAAAAAACATTTCCAATACGTTAAAAATATTTATGTCTATTAATCCCATCTTTGCAAATGAAAGATTAAATATACTTACATCTGCTCAGAGTTTCAATAGGTTTTATTTAATATCTATTATTTCTATTATTCCCGAGGGTGTAGAGAGTATCAGAATATTGGAATGCATGTATGTATGTATGTATGTATGTATGTATGTATGTATGTATGTATGTATGTATGTATGTATGTATGTATGTATGTATGTATGTATGTATGTATGTGTGTGTGTGTGTGTGTATGTATGTATGTATGTATGTATGTATGTATGTATGTATGTATGTATGTATGTATGTATGTATGTGTGTATGTATGTATGTTCTTCTGGTTTTATAATTTCACAAAGTTTTACCAATAGAGAGAGAGTCGGTTTCTAACATAAACACAAGACTCTCTCATTGGAATTTACACAACATCAACTAGGTAGATATGTATGTATGCATGCATGTGTAGATATGGATGTTATTGTATGTGTGGATGTGTATGTTTTGAGTTGTATGTGTGCATGTGTATATGCTTTGTATCTGTACATGTGTATATGCAGTTATTAGATGCAACATTTTTAGAATGTTTTACATATTTTTACTGTTCCATTAATGTATTGTACTTGTAGTTTCCTAACTAGTTGTGTTCTTTCTGTTCCTGTGAAGCCTAGCTTCTCAAGATTTGTATTGAGGCAGTTACTAACATATCCCAGTGCCCCAATAATCACAGGCATAAATCTGAAGGTGTAATCAGGGTGGAGTATCTGCAGATTTCTCTTCAGTTCTGCATAAATATTCTCCTTTTCACTAATCTTTGATATTATATTGGCATCTGCTGTGCAGCTAATTTCCACTTCTGTGCATGTTTTCTTCTCCCTGTCCGATATCATAATATCTGGTCTGTTATGCCTGCATTTTATTGGGGTTTTTACTGGAACATTCCACCAGTACTCTTTCAGATTATGTACATGGATGTCTTCCACATTGTTGTAGCTTTTAATGTGTTTATTATCGGGGCTATCGTTTTTACGAACTGCATTGTACAGTGTTTTGGCCACTAAATCATGCCTCATAGGTAGATAGTACCGCGATGACATCTTTGGGCAGCTGCTGATGACATGGGTGATATCCTCGATGTTATTTCTGCAGAGCCTGCACTTGTTATCACATCTAGGTGTTTTGCCTGCATCCCTATCTCTTTTGTGAATCAGGTATTTCGTGCTAATCTCCTGTTCTTGGATTGCAAAAGCGTATCCTTCAAGTGGGAGCCAATATAGCGGTTCTTGGTCCAAGATAGACTACTTTCCTTATCTATATTACTCTCACTCTGGAGCTTCCTGGCAACATATCCATGCATGATTTTTTGCTGATAGGCATGCAGTTTTTCATCCATGGATTCACTGCGATACTGTTTTTGATTATCACACAGGGAATATCTCTCAAGGAGTTCCTTCCCAACTCTCATGATCTCATCTGTTTCATGCAGATAGACTTGCTCGAGAAGCGGGCTCCTACGCTTCAAGATTCGTAGATGTTGTCGGAGAGATATGATGCGACATTCAAATGTTGTCTGGACTGATGTTAGGCCTCTGCCTCCCTGCTTACCTTTCAAGTAAAGGCGGTCTATGTCACTGTTGATGTGGAAGTTTCCGGTGTTATTCAGTATTTTTCGAGTTCCAACATCAACTGCTCGGATTTCGTGTATTGTCCAATTGAGTATTCCAAACGTTGGTGTTAAGACAGGCACAGCAAACACATTGTGAGCCACTGTTTTGTTTTGCGCAGAGAGTTCCGTATGTATGTATGTATGTATGTATGTATGTATGTATGTATGTATGTATGTATGTATGTATGTATGTATGTATGTATGTATCCCAGTACAACCTGTCTCATGGTCGGGTCGTTGGCGACTAAACTGGCAACCCCACCAAGGTTTCTTGGTGAGGAGGGTGACTTTGGACATCCTGCAGGACTAAAAACAAGACCTGTCAAAGGGCAAAGGAGCTCTTAAGAGTCAATGGCCATCCAAAATCACAGGGAGAGATGACCCCTTAGCCTTTGTCAAGGCAGAATTCTAGGAGAAGGAAAACTCTGATATAATACCTGCAACCCTGATGGTATCCAATGATGTTGACTTGTTCTTCTTTTTGGTAAATATCATCTTGGTTAAGAGAGTGGGACTGGCTTTGTGCAGTGCCTTTGCTCACTATAAAAGCTTCACGGCACAGGCATTGCTTTATATCTGGAGATATCTCTGCACTTGTCATCACATGTACCATGGGCCCAGCACTATATGTCAATAATGGTCACAAGTGGGGTGTTTGTGCCAGATTTTTCAAGTCGCTGGCTGGACTAAAAAGTCACACTCGTTCAGCGCATCGGTAGGGGTTCTCCTACATGGATATAAAGTAGTGGCCGTACTCGAAAACGAGTTGGCAGCCACCATGTATGTATGTATATATGTATGTATGTTTTCTCTTTCTCTTAATTTCGAGTATATTTTTTTGACCGGCCACCTTCCTGGTGGCAAGGTTGTAAAAGAAAAGAAATTGTCATCCCTTGAATCGCAAGAATGTTTTGCACATTTTGAAGGTGCCAGCTATCGCAGCCATTTGTAGACTATGAATTAGGGAGCTGCGCTTTTTGTCCGCAAATCCAAGTTCAGTCATACTTTGGTCCAAGCGGGTTGGTATATAACCCGTAGCTCCAATAATGATAGGTATGAAGCTAAAGGTGTATCTTGGATACTGGATTTGTAAACTCCTCATCAATGGTCCATAGATGTCCTCCTTCTCCCGTATTTTTCTGACAACGTTTACTAGAAGTGGGCAGCTGATCTCCACAACAGAACACGTTTTCAATGTGTGGTCCCAAACAACAATATCAGGCCGGTTGTGCTTTAATTTGGTGGCAGTTTTTATTTTCAGGTTCCACCAGTATTACTTAGTGCCATCTGTCTCAATATATTCTTCCTCCTTTGTTGTTAATTTTGTTTTCCGAAGTGCGTTCCAGATGGTTCTAGCTATCCCATCGTGTCTCATGGGAGGTAGTAGCGAGATGACATTCTTTCGCAGCTGGCAACAATGTGGCTTACATCTTGGATCTTTGTTTTACATAGCCTACATTTATTGTCAGCTGCTGGCCCTCCCATTTTGTGCAGCAGATATTTGGTAGGGAGTTCTTTTTCCTGTATTGCATAGAGATATCCCTCAAGGTGCGATGTCATAAACTTGTCGGAACTCCATGCCAGGATTTTTGAGTGGTTTATCCCCTCTATGGTTTGTGTTTTACGCCTCAAGTATCCATGCACAACCTTTTCTGTAAATTGGTCAATTTTTTTTTATCTTGTTTGAACATTGAATAGGATCTTCCGATTTCTCTGGGTGAGAGATTTATATCGCGCTTTATTCCATATCTCTCCTCCAGATCAGTCGCTATTCTAATGATAATTTTTTTTCATGCTCATAAACCTGGGCAAGAAGGTTGCCAACCATTTTCCTCTGTTGAAGGTGTTGCTTCAGTGTCACTATCCGGGTCTCATATGTTGTTAATATTGATTTTAGACCCCGGCCACCATCCTTGCGTAAGAAGTATAGCCTATCCACCTCACCATGATGTTAAAGTTCCCAGTAACACTGAGAAGTTTTCGAGTTCTAACATCCATCTCACTTAGCTCTTGCAATGACCAGTTCAGCAGGCCAAATGTTGGCGTTAGAATTGGCACAGCATAAGTATTGTGGGCAATGTATTTGTTGTATGCTGACAGTTCTGATGACCATATTTTCTTTACTCTTCTGAGGTATTCAGTTCTGGTTCTCTCCTTATTTATGGGTCCATCATATCTGACATTCTCATCCTGTCCAAGATATCAGTAGTTGTCACCTGACTGCAGAGGTTGTATTGTCAGGCCGTTCATCTCTAGATTTCTAGAGGAGGGCACAGCTCTTCCACGTTTTACTGCCAAATATGCACACTTGGACTCACCAAATTTCATTTTGATGTCGATTGAAAATTGTGTAATGAGGTCCAATTGTTTCTTGATGTCATTGATATTTGGCCCATACAACTTCAGGTCATCAACAAAGAAAATATGGGAGATACTTCTGGGCCCACTTCTTTGTCTACCTTGTTTCCTGAGTAGGTAAGATAGTGGATTCAGTGAGAGAACGAAGAGTAGCACTGACAAGCTATCACCCTGAAAGATGCCCTTCTGGTAATGTATCTTATCAGTCTTAACCTGCTCTTTCTCACCTCTAAGGATCAAATTGGTGTACCAGTTCTTGGTCAGGCGTTCAACAGCAGCTACCAATGGTTGTGGGACTTTAGTTAACTGTAAAGCCTTAATAGTCCACCCATGAGGTACACTATCAAATGCTTTTTGATAGTCCAGCCACACCACAGTCATGTTTCTGCGATTCTTTGTTGTTTTTTTCCTGAATCATTTTGTTAGTTAGTAGGTGATCTATGCAACACCACACCTCCCTCTTTCCACCAGCTTGCTCAGGTGTTATGATGTTGTTGGTAGCACAGTGATCCTGTAAGAACAGGTTAAGGCACCCAGTATATAATTTATACATGGTGTTTTGGCAGGCAATTGGGCGGTAATTTTTAGCAAGGGTGGTTTGGCTATTTTGGGGAATGAGGAGAGTAGTGGCAGTTGATAACCAGCTGGGCAGTTCTTGTGTGCCCTTAATGGTTTCTGTAAACAGCCGTATGAGATCTTGCCGATAGAAAGTGAAATTCTTCAACCAGTATCCTGTAATGAGGTCTGGGCCTGGCGATTTCCTATTCGACATTTTCTGTAGAACTGTTTCCAGTATTGACCCATCTATGTCATATTATTTTGTCTGGACATGTTGGAAGTAGTCCTGTTCCAGTTCTTTTAGCCAATTAGCTTGTCTTTTGAATCCGTCATCCGTTTCCCATACAGATCTCCAGTAGCTGTCAACCTGTTCTTTTGAAGGGGTGTCATTTACAGGGATTGAGCTTTTGCCACCGAAGCTGCGATAAACTGATTTAGGATCTCTGGCAAACAATCTATTTAGCACTTGTCGTTTATGTGCTGTTTGACTTATATTTTAGTATTTCTGTTGTAGCTGTGAGTTGTTGTTTCAACTGGTGTAATTTGGAGTTCAAAGTTTAAAATTTTGTATCTCCAAATCGTCTCTCTAACTTTTTCTTAAGGTCTTCCTGGTGTCGTGTGAACTTGCTCTCTATGTTGCATTTCATAACGACTGCGATGTGTGTGATACTTCGTCTCAGGGACAAAATTTTGGTTTTTAAATTTCGCATCCACGCTGGTTCAGGCTTTCTGTTTGTATCTTGATTGCGTGGTTTTAGATGTGTGTTATATGATAGCAATGTGACAGCTGAAAGATATAAAAAAACATTAAGCGTTTCAAATGTCGTTTCTACACCTTTAGATCGTATAGCCTTCAGATAATTGCCAGCTATTTCGTTCACCGCTTCCAATTCCAATTTAGTGGGTTCTGTACTGATTCTAGTGTTGTATGGTCTGTCACTCACATTCAGGCTGTGTATCTCTTGAAACATATCGTTCCATATCACTTGTAGGTTGTCCACAAGTTTTTGGTGCTCTGTTTGTTCAGTAGAGTCATGAATTTCAGCCTCGTTGTTGATGTGGTGACAATTACTACTAGAGTTAGCTGACCTTTCTCGCTGTTCTTCAGTGGAAGTGGGATGGATTTCAGCAAAATTGTTGGTGAGCTGTTCACTGTTAGATTTAGCTGACCATTCTCTTTGTCTGTCAGTGGAGGTAGGGTGGTTGTCTACAAGGGCTGTATTTGTAGTATCACTCAATTCCGTTAGATGTATCAATTTACATCTAATGATACGTTTTGCCTGTTCATTTAAATGCTTTGGAGAAAAGTCTAATTCTGTGTGTTTGGAGTTCCATAAAGTTTTTAGTCTTTGCATAAAACCGAACTTTTGGGGTTCAGATTGTTTGTATGCTTCATATAATACTTTGTTAAGCTCGTAGCTCCACTGTGTAGAACGGTTGTAGTTGCGATTTGGTCGAAGGAGACTTGTACTTTTTGCCATGATGAGTTCGTCTATTCACTAATATTTCGTATTTATTTTTCAAAATAGTTGATGATCTTCTTTAAAAGTTTCGACAAAGTTCTGTCAGAATCAAATTTAAAGTTATTCGCAGCTTGGGTAATATTTCTTTTCAGTTGGTTTTTAATTCTACAACTGTGTTTTAAACGTTGTTCTTGAATCGTTTGAATCGAGAATAAAAAGAACCGTTACTTAGTATATTCCTTTATGAATGTAATATAATATAACAACGCTGTATTTATATGTTAAGGTTTATGTATCATTCATATAAATAACTGTTCTACAACTTATTCACAACATATTCACAGTTCAAACACTTATGTTTTTATTTCTGAATCGAAAACGTTACTTGTATATTTCTTTATAAATGTAATATAACAACGTTGCATTTATATGTTAAAGTGCATGTATCGTTCATATATCATAAGTGTATGTATCTTTCATATAAATAGGTGTTTTACAACACACTTACCGTTCAAACACTTATGTAGAATTATTGTATCTAATCTTACCGCGTAATGTAGCTCAACTTTTTCCAATATATGGTATGTTGCCTTCATGTAAGCCGTAATTACACACGTCCGATTATCGGACACTGACCACAACGGTCGCTATTTATGTATGTATGTGTGTATGTATGTATGCATGAATGTATGTATTTATGTACGAACATGTATGTTCTTCTGGTTTTATAATGTTATAATGTTTTACCAATAGAGACACGAATATTTCAGTGGAATTTAGACAGCATCAATTATGTAGATATGTATGTACAGCTGCATGCATGCGGGTGTAGGAATGGATGTTAATGAATATGTAGATAAATACATATGATTTAAGTTATATGTATGCAGGTGTATATGGTTTGTATATGTACATGTGTACTTACAAAATTTGTCAGATTGGCTTGTAGCCGTTCTCCGCTTTACATTCATATATGAACACTTATCCTGGTAAAACTCCATTCTTATATCCTTTGAGAACGTGGGTACGGGGTCAAGATTTTTCTTCATCCCCTTTATGTTCTTGGCATAGAGTTTGAATTCATCCACAATAAAATTAGGGGTTACATTCGTATTTCTCCACTCTACAGAAAGGTTTTCTGTAGCACTTATCTATATATATAAAACTGTGGTTGTCTGTCTGTCTATCGATTTTTGACACACATCTCCTCTTAGAATCTCTCACGGAATTGCACCGAAATTGCTATACTTGTACATTGAGCCCGAGCGAAGACATCGAAAAAAAAAAATTTCAAATTGACCCACCCTATGTGACGAAATCGAATATAATGTATCGATTTTTGAGCGTAAGTTATCAGTTATTTCCCTTTGTTCTGTTTACATTGAGCGTCTTACGTAAAAAATTACGCTGGCTTTCTCAGCGTTTAAAATGACATTAACACAATACACGAACATTCGAACACTAAGCTTCCGTTTTGCTTCATTTCCATTTAAAAGCATTTTAAAACAATATTTTTACTTGAAAACAAGTCTATTTAAAGACTACGTAAAACAAGCAAATATTTCAGGCGTGCAGACAGACAGTCGTGCAGAGAGGTGATATAGCCGTGCAGACAGACATAACTGATAATTTGGTTACGCTAATGTTTTTCTCTGCGTTGCAGTGTTTACATTTTCGATCTTTGTTAATAAATAACCAGTGCAGTTTTTATCCCCAGCATCCTCTTTTGTTATAACATTCGGGTTATCGTTATGTTTTCTTAACTTCATAAGGCATATTGTTGGTTGAGGGAATATTAATCAAAAACACCACATGCAAGTCTGCACAGTAGACACTACAATTTTTAAGCCAAAAAAGAAACTTAACATTGTAACTTTAACACAGCTACTGAGCGACCCCGAGTAACGCCGGGCTTTACTGCTAGTATATAATATAATTACTGTTAAGTGTGTTAAAAATTTGATTCAAGTAGATTTTACTGTATTAAGTATACGCTATTTATATGTTACAATGCACATCTTCCTCCCTTTGTTTATACGATTTAATTTATTTTCCTCTATCTATCATTTCATCATTTCTCCCTTAACTTGTTCCTACGATCAAATCTCCTTCCTTTTCTCTCTTTCCTCATGATTTGCTATCTCGATCTCTTACTTCCACTATCTACAACAATGGGGTATGAATATATTATTATTATTTAAATGTTTAACAGTTTATGTATTATATATTAATAGTTATTCATATATCTTTATACACATTCTCATACGCACCTTCTGAATTATATGTAATTTTTCATGTTTCAACTTAAGGTATATAAATATCCAGTTTTGTCATCACTAATCGCTGCCATGACTAAATTATAACCATCAACATAGTCAAGGTATGTCAGGCATCAACTGATTTTATCTGATGTGGACGTACTGTTGAATTAGTTCAGTACCTCCGAAATATGTATAATAAAATATATGTTGATCACAAGAATGTCTATATTTATTAATATTTTGAAGTAATATATATATATATATGACATTTATATATATATATATATATATATATATATATATATATATATATATATATATATATATATATATATATATATATATACATACATATATATATATATACATACATATATATATATATATATATATATATATATATATATATATATATATATATATATATATATATATGTGATAAATATATATATATATATATATATATACATATACACACACACACACACACACACACACAGATATATAAAACATATATATGTGCGTATGCGTGGGTGACGTTATATAAAATGAAATTTGTTTAATTTTTTCACTAATGGAAAGTGAATCATTTAGCTTACAACTTATAACATAACTTCTGAATAACAAATTTCTTTGATGAAGATATTTATTTTGTTTTTGACACACCATTTAACGAGGAAATTGACAATTAATGGTTATTGCATCATTTAAAAAATATATAAGGTTGAATCATACCGTTGAATCATTTCAATACTGTGAGAAAGTTTTTTCGAGCAGATTCCAGGCGTCAATCCAAATCTCCGTTCAATAATTGTTTCTACATAAGTTAAATAAATACTAACTATTTCTCATTTGATATTATCGGTATTTATTCCTTGATATATTATTTAACGTCTACAATTCTCGTCTCGAACTATTCTATTGAGACATAATCGGTATATAGTTTTTTTATGTATGGATTAAATTTAAATTTAAATTGGATACATATATATACACATATATATGCATATACATATATATATGTATATATACTTATATATCTACTATATATGTGTGTGTATGTATAATATATATATATAAATATATATATATATATATATATAGAGAGAGAGAGGGGTGTGTGTGTGTATGTATATATACATGTGTGTGTCTGTGAGCTTGTGCGTGTAAGTGCGCGTGTATATAAAGTTATATAAAATGAAATGTGTTTATTCACTCTCTGTGGGAAAGTAAACATTTTAGGTTGTAACATCAAAATAATTGTTTTTTTCCCTGTAATAATTAATTTGTTGAATTTACTTCTTATAAATGTGATGCGTTATTTAATGATGAAATTGGCAATTAATGATTATGGCATTAGTTTTGTAGTAAATAAAACCATTGCAGCAATGCATTATCTCCATTGCTCTGGGAAACATTTGAATCTTTAACTCTAATTTCTGTTCAAAGTGTACGTAGTTAGACATCAACATTGTATTATTCATATATATTGTTCATACGAAGTCAGAATATTTCTCGCACTGGTATGTTAAAATATGTTACATTATTTGGATTTAACTGAATTCTGTTCAGCGATTCTTCTGAGTATGACATTATTTCATTCCTTGTTAGTGTAATGAAATACCCGTAAGTCTAATAATAACACTTGTCATTATATTCACTTTAAATATATATATATTCATATATGTATACAAATTGTGGGTAATATTAAATATTATCCGATTACAAGTATAAGAGTAGCTAAATGTAAAATAACAAATATAATGCAGAGCTGAAACACTTTATAAATAACAATCAAAGAGTGGTTAAGAACATTTAATTACTAACGATCGTTTCATACAAGCATAAGGCCCGATAAATCGGAGTATAAATCAAAAGTTAAAACAGATGAACTTCTCAAAGAAAATTCTGGAGATACCACATATGGGAAGAAAGCAAAAATAATAGGTATTAACATTGATATAAGAGGGGAAAGCAAGAATCATATGAAAAGCATAATCATATAAATAAAATTACGAATTAGCCCAGGTAGAAGCAGGAAAACCTTTAAAACAAGGTAGTATAAAAAGAAATGTTGCTATAAGGTGTTTAGGCATAATGCAAAGTATATAATATAATAATAAATATACATAAAACATAAGCATTACACAGGTCTATAAAAACTAGTGCATGGATCAACATTTAGAGGATGGAGCAACTATAAATTTAAGATACAACGATACATATTCAATGTATATTTTTACTATATCTGTAATTAAAATTTCAACTCCATCTGTCAGTCTGAAGTATGTAGATAATAGCCAGAAATAGCCGTCGAAACGGGTTAAGATCTGCCGTGGAGGTCTTGAACTTTCTCCGATTACCCACTCTACTACCCTAAGTATTGAGAACTCTGGTGCATTATGGTCCACCTGGTTCCTTCCCACACTTCCTTCGTTATATATATATATATATATATATATATATATATGAAACGGTAGATGTCTGCCTGTGTGTGTGTATGATGTTTATGCATTTCCACATTTCTCTACCGACAGGACAGGTCAACGCGTAATTACTTTTGCCAAAAATGTCCTGCTTCTATGAGGAAAAATCGATAGAGCTAAATACATGCTGTAACCATCTCTCTTACACGCTTCATTCCTCTCACTATCCACAATCTCCTCTGCAAATCTCTTTAAAAGGTTACTGCCTCCATCTCCACTACAGTTTAGAACAACGACAAATCTTCTCTCTCTATAATAGATCATTCACCCTCTTCGTTCGTCATACATCAAATATCAAAGTTTAAAAAGCCGATAACACTAAATACATATTGCTCTCTCAACGTTACATTTTACATCAAATAACAAATATTCAAAAGCAACAGATGAATTTATAAAACAACAAACGTAACAATAACGACGCTTAAGCGTTCATTTACTTGAATCTCAATAAAGACATTATATTTTATTGTTGTACTTTTTGTAATTTTTTTCTTTGTTTTTCTCAATATGAGACAAAAAATTAATGAGAAAACTGTTTTAACGTACGTCCGATTTCAATGGTATATTTTCCAGTGTACTCCAAAATAACGCCCCTGTTTACTCTCTTTTGTGCTATAATTCAGACAGGCTTGGCTTACAGGTTTGACCTATTATTTGACGTGCATTCTTCATAGGTCTTACTTAGTACTCACTTTCCACTTACTCACCGTTCAATTGAAAGTTTTGGCTACTCCCCCTTTCATGCTCCCTTACCTGCATACATATTTACGTGTTCGGTCCTGCTACAATATAGTACTCACTTTAAACTAATTCAAAGTTCATTTGAAAATGTTCGCTACCAAACACATTCTTTGAATCTACGGTCATGCCACCCCAAAAAAGACCACGACTTAGTGGCCAAACTAAAGCTGCTTCTGCTGCCAACGAAGAAGAGCTACAGAGTTGTCCGTAGAAAAGTTGACTCGGTTGTCACAAAATGCAACTCGAAATGCAATTACCCGGGCAACCGAGACAGAAAAAAAAGAGGAGCATCCGCCTTTCCGGAAATGCATGTGTAATTGCAGTTGCACGTGCAGCGCAAACTGATGAACAGCATTCTCGACGACGAAGCAAAATGCGGCCTCCACCGCTGAGGCACGTTACGGTGAGGACGAAGAACACCGTACAGTCGACGACGAAGAGATGCCGCCTCAACTGCTGCGTCACATCTTGCTGACGTAGAAGGGCAGCGTTCCAGACGTCAACTTACGGACGCCGCTTCAACAGCTTCCGTTCGCGCATCAGAGACTGCGCAAATTCTGTTACAAAGGCTAACTGCCAACGCACTCCGCAGGAGTGCTAAACGAGGTACACAAAGGATCAGTTGCACTCAGTGGTCTCATAAGGCTTTCCACTATGACCCAACAGTAAACTATGCAGTGATGCCAGAAGTTCAGATTGGATCCTTGTCTGTCATTTGCCATTATTGTCAGGCAAGAAAATGGCCTGGGGAAACTTCAAAGATGTGCTGCCCTGACGGCAAAGTGAAACTGCCTCCTCTACAGGAACCACCACAACCTTTGAAGTCTCTACTGACCGGTGCCCCAGCGAAGGCGGAACACTTCCTTCAATGTTCCAGGAGATACAACGCTGCCTTCCAAATGACCTCTTTCGGAGCTAACATCATACGCGAGGACGGCTTCATGCCTACCTTTAAAGTTCAAGGAAAAATTTACCACAGAATCGGTTCGCTACTGCCCACGACAGACGGACAGCCCCAGTTCCTACAGCTATACTTTGTCGCTGACTATTTGGACCAAGCGGAACGACGTGCTTCAATTTCGCCTGGCACAGACATGAAACTTCTGTTGCAACTCCAGAGAATGCTGCGCGAAATCAACAACTACATTCGCAGTTTTAAATGCGCATTGGAGGCTGCTTCGTCGCTTAATTTTGATGTTATAATCGACGCTGATAGGAAACCACCAGACACCCACGCCAGACGTTTTAACACTTCCACGTGCAATGAAATAGCTGTGCTTCTTCATCATGATTCAGTGTAGGGACAATAGTCTGCAACGGATCAGCAAGAGGCATAGGTCCTACGACGCATTCCAATATGCCCTACTTTTCCCATTTGGTGTCGACGGATACAACTTTGGAATTTCTTTGTGCAACAGCAACAAAACTGTTTCTTCTATGCAATTCTACACCTACCGATTCATGGTCCGCGAATTCTGCTTTAACCAACTCCACCGTGCAAGAGTACTCTTCAACCAGCTTGCTGTAGACGCGTGCGCAAAGATGGAATCTGAAAGGTTGTGCTACATAAGGAACAATCAAGCATGCCTTCGTTCGGACAGCTACATTCACTTACGGGATGGAGTAATGAATGGCGTCGATCCCGAGAACCTAGGAAAACATTGTATCCTTCCGTCGACCTTCATTGGGAGTTCCCGATACATGAGTGAACGGACACAGGATGCTATGACGTACGTCCGTCTCTACGGCAGACCGGATCTCTTCATCACTTCAACATGCAACCCTAAGTGGAATGAAACTACCGCGGAATTATTCCCCGGACAAAGGGCGTCAGACAAACACGATCTTACGGCACGAGTCTTTCACTTGAAGTTGACAAAACTTATTGAACTCCTAAAATCAGGTAAGGCCTTTGGACCTGTTAGGTGCTACGTATACACCGTTGAGTGTCAAAAGAGAGGCCTGCCACGCTCACCTACTCATGTGACTGATAAAGAAAATAAATGCAAGCAGCATAACAGTATCATTTCAGCAGAAATACCCAACCCAAATTGGACTGAGAACTCCACAACATCGTCACTGCTCACATGGTTCATGGGCCATGCGGAAACGGTTTCAACATGAATTCACCATTCATTAAAGAAAGAAGGTGCACCGAGAGGTATCCTAAGCTATTCCTCCGAGAAACTCGGACAGGTAGTGACGGTTATCGATTATACCGCCGCAGGGAGCCAGCGGACGGAGGAATTGTTGCGAAAACACCACATCACAACGTCGACAACCGGTGGATTGTATCCTACTGCCCACTTCTGCTTAAATTGTTTAACGCCCACATTAACGTTGAATTCTGCCACTCCGTCAAATCGATAAAGTACGTCTGCAAGTATATCAATAAGGGGTCCGGTGCTGCGTCCTTTGGTCTTACAATGGAGAAAAACCGAGACATAGTAACTCAATAACATGTCGGCTGATACATCAGCAGCAATGAAGCGTTCTGGTGATTCTTCCACTTTGCAAGACACCATAACTACCCCCCCCCCCCAATCAAACAGTTGGCGGTGCATCTTGAAAGCGGTCAAAGACTCTACTTCACCGCCTCCACCGCTGCTGAGATAGCAGAGGAACCCAAGGACACCTCACTTACGGCATTTTTTAAGTTATACCGAAGCAATCCCTTCGGCAAGACCATCTTCTACTCTCAGGTGCCATCATACAACACATGGAACACAGACAACATAATTTGGTTAAGAAGGGTGAAAGGACATCCCGTTGAGGGACATCGAGACATTAAAATGTCCCCTACTCTTGGGAGAGTGTAGACCATTCATCCTAACCAACATGAATGCTTTTATCTCCGCCTTCTACTGCATGACGTGGTAGGACCGACATCTTTCGACGATCGTAAAACAATCAACGGAGAGCTTTGTACTTTATTCCACGCAGCCTGCCTTAGACGGGGTATACTGGAAGATGGCGCTCAGTGGGATTCGACATTGGCGGAGGCAGCTACAATACGTTCAGCGCGAACTCTTCGGCAACTCTTTGCGGTGCTACTGCTGACATGCGAGTTAAGCGACCCTGCATCCTTATAGGACAAGTACAAAGAGGACCTTTCCGATGACTATACACACCAAGGACAAATGCTACTCCCCCATTCCGACGTACGAGTCAGCGACGAATTCTTCAACAAAGCTCTCATTGATATCGAGGACAAAATCCCAACTGCCGGCAGAAATGACATTCCATTCTATGGACTGCCAAAAGTTCAGCGAACTGGCTCCGACAAACCTCCGACGGGCATAATTCAGGAAAATGCCTACGATGTCCACACACTCGAACTGTTCATCAACGAAAACGAGCCGAAATTGTTGCAGGACCAACGACAGCGTATGACACAGTTTGCACTTCCATTCGTCAACGCAGAGGAGGTATCTTCTTTTTGAACACCAAAGGAACTGGTAAAACATTCGTCAATAAACTCCTCCTCGACAAAGTGCGACAGCAGAAAGGAATCGCCCTGGCTGTGGCTTCTTCTGGCATTGCCACAACTCTGCTGCCCGGAGGTAGGACAGCTCATTCCGCATTTAAACTTCTATTCAACACGACTTCAGACGACACCTTCACTCTCATCTCCTTCTTTTTTTCACCCCCCCCCCTCTAAATAAAATATTTTTCCCAATATCACACATCAATCTAAAACTACATCTCATATGTTGATTTAAAACTGAACTATCCACAAGTGTTTTTTAACCTTCATATCATGTCCTCCTGTTTTATCTGATGAAAACACAAATATTATTGCATGATGATATTTGTTTTTGAAATGCGCATAATAAATTACATGGAACTCTTTTAACCATCTTTTGTTCTTATATATTATGTATACTCCAGTCCTACAAACTGTAGAGTGCTTCTTATCCGATATCTGCATTGCTTTATTGTATTACAATAAAACTCACCTCCTACATATATATATATATATATATATATATATATATATATATATATATATATATATATATATATATATATATATATATATATATATATATATATATATATTTATATATATATATATATAATATATAAGAACAAAAGATAGTTAAAAGAGTTCCATGTATTTTATTATGCGCATTTCAAAAAAAGTATCATCATGCAATAATATTTGTGTTTTCATCAGATAAAACATGAAGACATGATATGAAGGTTAAAAAACACTTGTGGATAGTTCAGTTTTAAATCCACATATGAGAAGTTGTTTTAGATTGATGTGTGATATTGGGAAAAATATTTTATTTAGAGGGTGGGCGGTTGGAAAGGATGAAAAAGAGGAGGAGATGAGAGTAAAAAGTGGAGAGGGAGGAGTATAATGAGGAAGGATGAGATAGGAGGAGAGATGGGTGATAGAGAGAGAGAGATAGCTTTTATAACTGAGAAAGATATATTGTTTTACATAGAGAGGTTGAAAACCGTTGGAAGTTAATGAATAAATTAAAAGAATTTGAAAATTAACGAAGAGAAAAATAATGTAAAGTTAAGGTTTGTATATTGAGGGGTTTGATAATATGTGCGATGAAAAAAGAAAATGTTAATATGTATTGAGAATAATGTTTAAGGGTTTAATAATATGTGCGATGTTAAGAAGATGTTGATATGTATTATTAAAAGGAACAGCAGGTTATTTAAGTAAGGAAATATTGTAAGATGAATGAGTTAGATGAAAGGGAGAAAAGATAATGAATTGAGGATGAATAATCTAACGTCAAAAAAATGTATATGTTTACGAATGATTTTTACAAGGTGATATAGAGTAAGAATGTATTGTATTATGTAATAATTGATTCTATGTTAGGCAAGAGTGAGACAAGGTACATATTAGGGTTAGACATTAAAAGAAGAAGAGAAGAATGAGTAACGAGTATTATAGAATGTATAATAACCTTTGAAATAAGGTAGAAAGATGGGTATATTTTTAAAAGAAGTGTATATATATACATATATGTGCCTTTGAGAAAAAGATTCTAAATTGATAAAGAATTGAATATTAGCTGTATACTTTGTGAAATGTTTTATGGAATTTATGCAAGCAGATAGAAAACAAGTCAGTGCGTCTATTTATTATAGAATCTAAATTAGAAATAATGGTAAATTTTTCATTTAGGCACAGATTGCAAATGTTGGATAGAGAACTGGACGCAGAAGAAACCTTCTTCCAAAAGATGCTATATTTAATATTTTTGTCTTTCAAGGACCATATGAGTTCTGAGAGAGCCGTGTTGGTTCTTTTAAGTTTGTATTTAAAAGACGAATGATGGTTATAAAGACGAGCTTTAAAAGAGGTGGAAGTAGAGCCAAAATAGGTGAAGGAATTGGTGTCAGTTATAACTTTACATTCGTAAATTAAGTTTTTATCAAGACAATGGTTGTTGAGAGGACATTTATTTTTAATAGGGCAATCGCAATAGCGATTAGAGAGATTATTAATGAGTGACCTAGTGTTATCTATAGAAGGAATTGGATTGGAGAAGTTATTTGCGATAGGAATAATAGTTTCTTGATTTAGAATGGGATTAAGAACATTTAGCGAAGTTGTGATTGACGTTGTATTTGGGTTTGTAGAACTTAGCCTAGGGTTTACAATGACGTCGGGAGTACTATTATTATGATATTCAGTGTTGGAAGGAAGAGATTTAGTATTTCGTATTTTATTGTTGTGTTTAGAGATAATGTTGGAAATGTTGGAGGATGTAAAATAGGAAAATTTCATAGTGTGTTTGTTAAATATTTTACTATAGATATGTGAGGGAGGGAAGCATTTATTTAAGGCACTAAAGAATAATTTAGGAATATTGTTATTAATAGAGATGGAGAAAGGAGCATTATACCAGATTATGTTTTTGTAGCTAGGTCTTTTATTAAAGTTATATATATATATATATATATATATATATACATATGACAATATATAAACTACCTTCCGGTTTTCGACCCAACCAGCCAGCCAGCCAACGGGAAACGTATAATAATTTGAAGTGAAAAGCAAGACCCTCCCAAAGTATAACAATACATATATATGTATTCTACATACAAAGACCCCCACCCCATATATGTATATATATATATATATATATATATATATATTTATATATATATATATTTATATATATATATATATATATATATATATATATATATATATATATATATATATATGTATATATATATATATATATATATATATATATATATATATATATATATATATATATATATGAATAAAACAATACTGGTTTCCAAAAACGTACACATATGAGCAAACAATTATCAAACGGCAATTAGAGTTGAAAAATGTAAAAATAATTTAAGGTGGGCTAAACTAACCTACTGACTCCGTATGACGGCAGTAAAACTACTAGCAATAGTAAAAATACAATTGATTATATAAAAGAATATATATATATAAAGATATATATATATATATATATATATATGTATATATATATATATATGTATATATATATATATATATATATATATATATATATATATATATATATATGTATATATATATATATATATATATATATATATATATATATATATATATATATATGTATATATATATATATATATGTATATATATATATATATATATATGTATATATGTATATATATATATATATATATATATATATATATGGGTGGGTGGGTGTGTATGTTTGTGTTTGTGTAGATATATATATATATATATATGTATACATACATATCTATACCTATATGTGTATATGTACATACTTATATATATATATCTGTTATTTTCATAAATATATATATATATATATATGAGTTGTAATAGAATGAAAACGAAATTCCATTTCTCACTCTTAGTACGGCACTTACTTAAATGTAAGTATGTATGTAGACGTACATACATATATGTACGCATCAGTTTAGCGGACGTTTATTATAACGCCCACTTTGTCCGTTTGTAAACAAGCGGACAGCCTGAATTTATGCCGTACGGTGTGTTAAGGCAACCACGTCACCTTTTTGTTCAACACTGACACCGTACGGCATAAATTCAGGCTGTCCGCTTGTTTACAAACGGACAAAGCGGGCGTTATAATAAACGTCCGCTAAACTGATACGTACATACATGTATGTGTACCTGTATGTATATATATATATATATATATATATATATATATATGCATGCTACTGTACGTCTGTATACATATATGTATGTACGTATACATACATACTTACATTTATATATATATATATATATATATATATATATATATATATATATATATATATATATATACATATTAATATGCGTATATTCATACACGAATATATATATATATTCTAAGGACCTACCTACCCTTATTGAGTGCTTTGCTAACTCATTCCTATTGTAGGTTGACTGTGCTTGGCCACAGCCAAAATTTCGATTTTACTAAGCTTCCACTTGTATTATTTTCTGCTAGATTTAATAATTAACTTATTAATTTAATTAGACAATTCTGTTGATTCATTAATTATTTGTGTTTGTTTAATAACATCTAGTTGAGAGCTTTTATTCGGAATGTTTGAACGGAAATTATAATATTTCCCTTGTTAACACTTTGAATTTACCCGCCAAAAATCAGGGGTTGCTTCCCTTGTTTGGAATAACATGTGACAACGAAGCGTTCGTTGGCTGTCTTCTTAGTGGCCGCATTTTGTTTGTTCATACCGGTTTGAGGTAGAACAGAATCCCTGTTGATGAAATGAATCCTCTGTTCGATCATGGTATACCACGAGCGTGCGTGTTACGTAGCTGGGTAAATGATTTCGTATTCATACAAACATTTTAGACTTATATCGTTTGATTTGTCCAGGTGTATCTTTTAACATGTTAGTTCTTTCGTTATTTTGGTAGTTTGTGGTTGGGTTTTGCCTACCGCAATGTTCAATTTGGCAAGCTATTTAAACGTGTGTTATTACTCTAAGGACCTACCGTTATTGAGTGCTTTGCTAACTCATTCCTATTGTAGGTCGAATTTACCACAGCCAAAGCTTACCCACAGCCAAAGCTTTTACTAAGCTTCCACTTGTCTATATATATATATATATATATTGCTGCTATTTCTAGTGGCAGTACATTGACCTTTCCGTCCTAACCTTATATCTTTACACACGGCACTAGACAAGATTGTTTCTTCATCATACACTCTCATCCGGGAACAGTTCTGTATGGCGCCAATTCGTGATTTGAACAACTCGGAAATGTTATATTCTCCGAGTGAGAAGAACCCTCTGACGAAAGTCTTCTTCTCAATAGATTTCTGCATGGATTATCCATTTATTTTGAGACTTGAAACCGCGCGGTAAGGGTAAATATAGTAGGTACAGTAAACTTTTTAAAATTTATTTTAAAACTGCTTCTCTATTTGCTAAATCTTGATTATATATATATATATATATATATATATATATATATATATATATAATCAAGATTTAGCAAATAGATTTAGCATATATATATATATATATATATATATATATATATATATATATATATATACATATATATATATATAAGTATAAATTCAGCGAGAATCGCATTTAGGCAGGTAGAAAAAGCGAAACGTAAGGCAAATTCCGATTCATACTGGCAAGCGCTCCATGGGCTAAATAAGACAAGAGCAATAAACATAGGTTATATATATATACATACATATACCCTTTACTGGTTTCGGTTTCAACAAAGAGACTACGATCAAACTGTTTCAGCGACTAATTTCAACCGATTAGATTTTCAATATGGCTCTTTTATCAATCTCATCTTTATTGAACTCCTAAATTCGCAGACATAAAGAGACACAAACTCAAACGTGGCCATAGACACGAAACCAAATACAAACACACACGCATATATGTGTGTTTCCATATATATTCTACATGTAGCGAGTACTGTGGGCATTCCCTTCATCGGCCATCTACTGGACACCTTTAAGTGTTCGGACCTATATTGGTGTAAAACACTCACATTATTATTGATGCAACGAGTCTACATTGTCTAAGCTGAAGCATAATTTTCGTAGTTATTTACGCCGTAATAAACAGTACCGCAATTTTGTAACCATTCATATAATTCACGAATTTTAATTTTTACCTTTTCCTTGTTTTTACTGTCACCACTGATGTGTCTCCGTAAATAACTTTGCCTAGTAGTAAGGGTGTTGGACTTACGATCATAATCTCTTTGTTTCGATTTCTGGGCTAGGTCATGAGTTATGATCTTGGGGAAAACACTTCATTTCACATTTCTCCAGTATACTCAGTTGAAAATGAGTACCAGCAATAGCTGCGGTTTAACCCCGCTATGGATTGGTGTGCTGTATAGTGGGGCGTCTTCATAACAGACAATCGGGATAAGCACTGGTCTGATGAGCCTCCTGGCTTCAGATAGACTTTAGACTTTAGATATCCATAATAAAGCTTTTTTCAACTTCTCCAGTTCTTGAATCTCGTCCTTAATTTGCTTTCCAATCTAATGCCAGCCATGGAGGGCGTGGTAGAACTAGACCACACACCACGATATTCCACGGGACGCAATAAATGCTGCCATCCTCAACCCTCATATGACTCATTAATGTATAGTTTTTCAGGTGCCTATTCTATATTGCCTTCAAAATGCCCGGTCCAATCATTATTCAGGACTTATTTATTTAGTCAAATGATGCTTTACTATACGGGTGTAATTCTGTTATTGCAATATGACTTGTGAATGCAAGCAGTTGGTTTAAGCAAGCCTATACTATTCCATGATTGCTTTGTTACAGACACCTTGGTACGAACGCACAGTTACCCCCTCCTGCGTTATAACTTTCTACCCACCTTGTGGAAGACAATACTAAAATACAAACTAAAATATTGGTAATACAATTTCATATTACAAATTAGTTAAATTGATCAAATGTTATTTCTATACCGGGTGTACTGTTTTCTATACGTTAAAGAAACATTATTTCAATGTGATTGAAGCATTTAAGAAAAAAAGCGTTCTCAGTACTGAATAATACCGTTATCTCCCGTTCCTTTGAAATGGCCAGTCAAAGCTGATTACTTTTCGTTCGTACTGTTTAGTATATTTATATTTGGCTGTGTGAACAGAAACATAAGACTATTTGTCTATCGATGTATGATCAATTAGCTTGTAAAATATTCAAAGGTAATCGAATATTCGTCTGTGTAAAGAAAGAAATAAGAAATTGTCACTGATAAACTAAATTACATTTATCATATAATTGATAATTGCAGGTTTCTTATAAATATGTGCAGCAAAAAATGCAATTGCATCACACATTATTATCAAGCATTGAGAGATAATGTTGAGTTTTGAAATAACAATATAACGAAATATAATTAATTACTGTTTGATATTTAGTGCCGTTCTCTGGATCACGCAAACTTTCGTCTCATGAACAACTATGTTTTATTACGTGCCATATTTTAACAGAAGGGTATATTTGCAATTGTGCAATTTTTTGTCTCAATTTCATTATTAATATTCTTGTTATTCTTGACATTCTGATTTCATATCCCGCCGAGGTTAACTTTGCCTTTCATCCTTATGGGGTCGATAAAATAATGTACCAGTAATACACTGGGTTAATGGCTGGCTTTGTGCCAAAAGTAGAAACAATTATTAACATTCTTTAATAGAGACTGTTTAAAATTGCTTAGATAAATGTGTGTCTTCTGTTGTCATTGAATGATGGGTATTGCTGATTAGGTCAAATCACACCAAATCACACATGACCGAGCATATTTACAATACATAATAACACTGGTCTTGACCATCCGCCCATGTCTTGGGCATTTTATATCTATAACAGGATTACCCATGTTAAGTTGGCAGAGACTGATGTGAGATTACTTGACTGAAATTCTAGCAGACTTCATGACCATATTATCGAGACTGACTCGTAGACTCCATTATGATATGATGGAATCGGAATGAACAATGTGGTATTTTGAGCTCCCTCTCTTATAAGATATGAATGTATATCTATAATGATTTTTCTAATATAGTATATTTCGGGTTTCCTAAGTTGTACACGTTTCCAATTGTCTCATTGGGGTTCTTTTTAAATCATCTTTGAGAAAGTTTATTACGTTTGCTGTTACTCAACTTCAAATTGGTACTGTTTAGCCGAATATCCGATTTCTCATAGATGCCTTATGATAAAGGTCATTCCGAACCCGAAATGCCCAACCGTTCCTTCCCCTGGTATTCTATAATTTCAATTACATTATCAAGCATGTATCTTCCTTCCACGAAGGTTAAGACGCCTTTTGCAGTGGATGGGACTGCTAATTTTTACAGGTCCGGTCATCATTTAGAGGTTCTTTCAATCTTTAACAATTGTGGTAATGAAAGTAGTTGATATATATTAAATTTCTATGTAGTTTATTCTTTATTTATTCATTTAATTAGAGTTTCCTGACGTCAAACTACTTCACGTCTGTACATCTTATTTGAAAGCTTCAGGCATTGTAAAAGCAATTATTATACAATGTCACGTCCTCAGTTATTTGCAAACAAATGAAATGTATTATTATAAGTGAAGGATCAATAAGCCCATCATACGACAGACATATTTAGTATGAAGACTTCCGTACTTGATATGAACAATACAATCTAAATTTAGTTATTCTTCAGGTTACATTTTTCTGGCTGAATTTCGATCTTCTAGCTAAGTCGAGGTTTTTTTTTCTATTAAACAGATTAAGTGGTAGAATATTTTAAAATAACTCCGTGAAAGAGTTGACTATACGTTTACTTTAATAACGTTTTTCATTATAGATTACACTATTTCATTCTACCTACCTTCTGTTATATATATATTTAAAAACATGATGTTTCTTATAATTTACTATCGTTTTGATAACAACTTATCATTTGTTTTAATCTCCCTCGTTTGCATTCTTCATATAACCCTGATTAGTGAAGTACTTGACGCAACAAACCATTAATGATGTATTCAGTGATTTTGAACGACTTTTAAGATAAAGTATGGACCAAAGGGATAATAGAGACAACATGCAAAATAAAACCTGAGAGTTATAGTTGTTAATATACATATATACATATATACATTTACGTACACGCATACACACATGCAATCGCATACTTACAGGCAGAGTAACACGTTTTAATTCCATTTACATTCATATCAGATATTGTTGTACTATCTATATTCAGCATATAGAATATATAATGCGATAGATATTTCTTCTACTATCAAAGATTCATTCAAAACATATTGACACTGCTGCTTAGTCTATTAGGTTTCAACAAGAGAATCGTGAGGTCAAAAGCGATCCAGCCTTCATCATACAATTTTTCGGTCTCCAGGAAGGGATTACTTAATGTGTCACGTGGTTATAAATAGTAGTGTATGACTTAAGTTTTCGCTGCTCTGTTTAGCGATTCGAAATACAATGAAATGTTAAAAATCCGAAAATTCTGTCAAATGTAGGTAAAAACAACATATCTATTAACAGGAGTGGGCCTACCTTGATGGAACAAGTGATACCTTGGTGTAATTGTTGTTTTCTTTAATTTCATCCAACTCTAAATACAACCTTACCATTGGAGTTAGAGCTTAATTAAATTGCCTGCGCTTGCTCTCCTATTTGGTGAGATTAATACGCTTGATGATTAGCTTCAAAATCTATGTTTATATGTTTATAACAGGAAAACGTAAGGAGAACTTGGTTTCTACACAATGACAGAAGGAGGGAAGATAGGGATATATGCGTGGATTGGGGAAGGGAACACGGAAATAATAAGAGAATGAAGGACGAGCATTTCAGCAGTGTCAGAGTATGAATTTATGCACGAAGCTAGCTCATGGGACCAGACATCATTTTAGTAATGGTAGAAAGACAGGTCAAAAAGCCAATGCCTTGATATGAGAGTCGTTAGCATTCCTTTATTTCAATGAGGTCTGAAATCTTCTTGTGTTTAGCAACAGCACTGTCTTATTAGATTTTGTGTCTCACGTAAGCATTGTAGGAACTTTTCTGATCTGTATTAATTTTTTTTTCTAGCAGATTCGTTTGTATGGAGATGTATGTTCTATATAACGAAAAGAAAGAATAAGAAAATGAGAGAAAGTTATACTTGATGGCACAAAGAATGATAGATTCGGCATTATAGCAGCGACATATACTGCCGTTCATGCAATGACTACATTTCATTCTCCTCCATCATTGCTTGCTTATTGCTAAAACTTTTGACGGCATAAACCCTCTACCAATTTACCAGTTTATCTTGATTATATGTTCCGTTACGGTAGGTATTCTAACTATAGGTGCGTTGTTTGATATAAACGACTTATAATCTAACGTTAGTGGAAGATAGAGGATTTATGTTTTCATATCAATAATAATTTAATCTATTTTTTTATTTTAATCAATTCATATGGATTTATTTCATGTTGTTTAATTAATTCTATCCTACATGTTGTTATAATCTAGCGTATTTTCAGATGTCCTGTTACGACCCATCCACTGGTCAGAGAATCTACAGTAAGCATTTTATAGCTGCCTCGCTTTATCCCTGCTTCACAATGAACGTCTATTAACAGTTCTGAAATACAGAAATTGAATTACAACCCCATTTATTTAATCATCGTTGCGTTGTCAAAAAAGATCTTCAAATAATACCAAACATTACTAATAGTAACTGTGAATATGTAGAACATCCGGTGTATTAATTCTTATATTAAAGAGATGTGTTATATTATAGACACAATAACATTTATTTTATCAAGCACTCAAGTATAACATGGTTGACATCCAGCAAACGTAAGCAGGTGACATCATACAGCTGTAGACGAGCAACAGCTGAATGGCATGGAAAGATGTTTAGCAAAATATGGTATGTGTCTACATATGGTATGTGTCTACATTTTTCCTTCCTTCTAAGAAAAAAATATTAGTCAATCCTACTACAGTGATGAGAGGAATAAAACGACGAAGTAAGCTTATCGCGTTCCTAAATCATTTGAGAATGGTGTAGTAGCCATGTACAAGATGATATCCTCAAAGCATAATCATGGATGTACAACATAACGTTAATATAAAATTTTGGATACATAATTTGACAAGGTATTCCTAGTTGAGATTGTAAGATCACGTATTCCTTATCATCAAAGAAGAAACCTGTGAAGCAGCACTACACACAGGAATTAGCATATAGTTTATTTGCTGCGTTAACTGCCAGCCTCTTCAGAAAAACCCGGATATATGAAAATAATGCACTCATTATTAATTGAAGAATTCCTTCAATGAAACGCGAACAAACTTGGTGAGAAAGTACATCAAATCTCTGAATAGTTAATATGGACAAATTGATGACCTTTAATATTCGGAATCGGAGAATGTGACAGTGTGATATTTAAATACATTCTTATGGGCAAATATTAAATGCTGAGAAGAGCGCTTTCATATCCTACTCCATGAATAATTGGATACAGAAGATAGCATATAAGAATTAATGGGGATGAAGCATCGTTGGAGACTAATAACAAATAGTTTTCATTGATATGTTATGGTTGAGAAACATTGATATCACGATACGTCAACAAAAAAATTGCAAGGAATGTTGTCACCTATAATATTTCATTAATTACCTAGGAATCATACACATATTTTTAGTCACAAACTTTTTCAACATGTAAAACAAAATAATAATACACGAAAAGATCATTAAAAGGGCCAATGTTGAATTCCTGGCGAGAAATACGACTGTGGTAACAAAATAATGATTTGATAAACAGATCCGCTA
>OZ024741.1:299838325-299860825 GCA_964016885.1 Eledone cirrhosa
GTTGAAAAATACTAATTTAAAATAATATAGTTTGCCTGTCTCGATTTAAAATAATAAATCAATAAAAATAACAAACCTATATTGGCAATGGCCGTGATACCCGGACAAATTCTAAATTTATTTCGCAACAATTATTAAGCGAAAGTCACTATTCCTGTGCTCTTATTGATTTATTATTTAAAATCGAGACAAGCAAACTATATTATTTTAAATTACTATTTTTCAACCGAGCTAACTAGGTCATTTGCAATTGGAACACATGTATACTTGTTTCAGTGTTCATCCCTCTCATATATTCATTTGTGTTTATATATAGATATATATATATATATATTCATTTATATAATATATATATATATGTATATATACGTAGGTCCCGGGTTGAGTCGGGGATAACCACAGTATGTAAGGTACTCAATACATGGCAGAGTAATTTTTTTTTATTTTATAGAAGGAGCTTCTACAGGACTAGTACTGTTTCATTTAGATGAAATCTTCAGGAAGCGCTTCCTGAAGATTTCATCTGAATGAAACAGTACTAGTCCTGTAGAAGCTCCTTCTATAAAATAAAAATAAAAAAATATATATATATATATATACACAAAATATTATAGATATTGTAAATACTTAACAGAGATTACAATTTAAAAAGGAAACACAAAATAACAAACTGGAATATCAATTCAATTGGTTGAACGCATGAGGATGTTACTATAGAGTTATTTGTAATATGAGCCCTGCATATGAAAAGGACATAGTACATTTAATGTTAGTTCTTAATAGGAAGGTTAAAGAGAAGGGACGAAGGGAAAGTCTGGAAAGAAAACATGAAAATAATTGTTTCTACTTTTGGCACAAGGCCAGCAATTAACCAGTGCATTACTGGTACTTTATTTTATCGAACCCGTAAGAATGAAAGGCACAGTTAACCTCGGCGGGATTTGAACTCAGAATGACAAGGGCCGTAACTCTATGCATCAAAGCATGGTGTCCGACCCTCTACCGATACTGCCAATCCACCGAAAACATGAAAATAATCGTATTTAATATAGAAATATGGCCAGGAATGGGTTGGGAGAGAAGCATGGATTACATCGACCTCAATATTATACTGGTACGTTAATTTATCGCCTACGGAAATGATGAAAAGAAAAATTATCATCGATAGCATGAAAAAGTTCAAGTATCTCGGGTCCGATTTCACGAGATGGAAGGTAGGAACTGAATTAAGTAAAGGAATTCCAGGAGCTGGCGCAGTAATAAATGGCCCGACTTCAGCATTCGGTAATAAAAAGAAGGGATGTATGTGTAATAACCAAACTCACTATATTCAATTCATTGTTCATGCCAGCCCTTACCTATGGTCATGAATCTTGAGTTATGTCCGAAAGAATATGATAGCAAATAGAAGCGGTCGAAGTGGGGTTCTTCCGAAAAATCTCTGGTTTAAGGCTACTAGGCAGAGTGCGTAGCTCGGAGAACAGATAGTTGATCCGGGAGAAGAGATAGTTGCAACGTTTGACAAAACTGATAAGACACCTAATACATTTCGATCAAACCATTAAAATCATCACATCAAATGAGTACATGCGATTCACACTCTGTATCATGCTCAATCAATCAATGAGAACTACAGTGACGGTGCATATAAAGGCAGAATACTCAACCACTGGCACTTTAATTTTGTGAGTAGGCTGTAACCTGGCTCAAACATTTGCAGAATTCGTCGACTCAATTGACGTTGATGAGATTCTGTATGTTCAGGAGATTCGAGCAAAAGGCAATATCGATAGTTACTATTAATTAATATCGCAAATTACATATTTCCTGTCCAGGGGTCATTTCCATGATTGAATTATAATTCATTTTCAACTATATTCCGGGCTACCTGTGTTGTTTAAGGAGCGAATCAACTGTTATTCCCTATGAACGTGTTCTTCTTCTTCTTCTTCTTCTTCTTCTTCTTCTTCTTCTTCTTCTTCTTCTTCTTCTTCTTCTTCTTCTTCTTCTTCTTCTTCCTAAAAGGGCCGTGGGACAAAGTCCTCAAACACTCCTTCCAGCAGTTCCTATCAGAAGCAAAAGTATGCAACTGATCCGCTTGGTCTCCAAGTGAGTGCAGGTGAGCTCATGGATGTTATTCAACGGAGTCTCTTCGTAAATTTATTCAATTTTCTAAAATCCGTACAATATACTACAGTAGTGTGATCACATTATTTTTAACCCAATACTCCTACAGTTTAATGCAAAAATATGTAGCGTCAAAAAACCGTTACATTATTGCTTTTCCTTTTTTTTGTTCTTTCACTTGTTAGTGTTTTTCGCTATAACACAAACAAATTAATACGTTTCGTATAGAGATTGGATTTCATATCGTGATACCGCTGTTTGGCGCCACTTAATCTTGAGAAACAATACTTCCATCACTAATTAGGAATATAAACACGTATGAAAGTGGTGCATGCATGAAATAGAAGAAATAATTCGTTCTGTATCGGTGTATGTCGAAAGCCTACCCTATGTCACAAGAAAATATCAATCGTTTGCAGATGCGAATAACACTCTCACACATACATTTCAATCAATCTACAGTGAGCTGGCCTTAAGGTTAAGAAGACATATTAAATGCACATCTTGCTTTCTTATTTACCACCTCGAGAGCTTAAGTTTGCAATGCAAACTAATAGTTCAAAGTAAACTATCGATTTAGTAGAGCAAAAACAAAAACACAACAGAAATTGTAACGCAAGGCAACTCGATTATTGAATACTAGATATAAATGTTATAGAAATACGATAAAGGAAAAAAAATTCCGTATATTTAACATGTTTATTTTCGATCATTGTTCAACGCATCACCTTCTGTTCACATGTTCCACCTCATTGTTACGACATCCTCTTCTTTCTACCCTTCCCCATCATTCATATCCTTTTCATCATTATCATTGATCACACCTCCTCATCATTGTACTCATCTTTATCATCATAACAATCATCACATCCTTGTCCTCTTCCTCATTCCTATCACTACAATATCCCTTTCATTCCATCTCCCTCTATATCCCTACCATATCATTGTTTTTATCCTTCCCAGCTTTTTTTTTTTATTCCTAGAGTCACCATCAACAGTAACACTATCATCATAAAAACCATCATTACCACAGGACACCGCCATCGACATTATCATCCTCATCATCATCGGTATCATTATCCACCAGGTGCTGCTCCTACTGTTCTCCCTACCCTCTCCTCCTCCTTCTCCTCTACATTCTCGCCTTCCCCTCCTAATTCTTCCCCTTTCCCTCCTACTTATCCCAACCTCCTCCTCCTTCCCCCTCCTTCTTATAATCAACACATTTGCTATCATAATTGTTATTACTATGAAAATCATTTATTTGTCATAAGCCACATGCACATTTTAGACACAGATATTGGGTGCTAACATTGTACACTACCTCAAATATAGTCGAAGGATAAACTCCATTGAAACGCCTGGTACGGTGGCAGTAAAACAAATGATGTAATGGTATTGATGAATTTAGTTTTTACTAAATATGGAATTGGCGGGAATGTTTACCTGCATTGAAACAATGTCCATATATTAATGCTACTCCAAATATTACTCCCGCAGAAAGGAAAATAAAAGTTAATACCGTTGGAATTATAATCTACAGACAAATACTGAATATCACATTATCCGTATCTCATTTATTTAAAAACATTTGTCATTTTGAACTCAGGTTATATATTTCCAAAGAGTTCTTGTTGTTGTTTAGGTTCAATTAATTCCTGAACGGACAGTATTCTTAAAATTATCTGAAACTAGTTTAGTTGGCAAATTTACAGAGTTTAGAAAATCGGGTAGACATTTATCATGAATCTGCGCGGTAATTTGAAACTCTAGTAAATTCTTCTTCGCTTTTCATCCTTGTGGTATCGAGAAATATAATTGTTTCTACTTTAGGCACAAGGCCAGCAATTACCCAGTGCATTACTGGTACTTTATTTTATCGACTCCGTAAGGATGAAAGGCAAAGTCAACCTCGGCGGGATTTGAACTCAAATCGTAAAGGGATGTAACTATGCTGGAAAGCATGGCGTCCGACCCTCTACCGATACTGCCAATCCACCGCGAGAAATATAATGCCAATACAAACACGTTGTCAACTTATACTTCTTTCTCCCCTCTTTCTCACTCTGTCTCTCTTTCTTTCTCCACTCTCCCTATTTGCAATTTGTTACGCTGTGCCGTCGAGATGTGTCATGGAACGGACCTCTCTCGATTTCCACGCTGAATGTTCCAGTTGTTACACCACTGGAACAACCAGCCCATGGAATTAACGTGTACATTGCTGAGCATTCCGTAGATAATTGAAACCTTAACGTCATTCCTGGGGAGATTCAGCCTCATATCTACGTTTGCCCAAGTTGCCACACTGTAGCATCGAACCCATGATCTAATGATTCTGAAGGGAACCTCTTGACCGTTCGGCCAAGCAACGTTCGATGAGTCAATTTTGATCATTTAGAGGGTTGCTTTCTCTACAAATGAGAATCTTTGAAGGTAAAACAAGCATCATTTTCTCATAGAGAAACAAATATGCTTCTGAAACCGATGTGTTGTACAGCACGAAATGATTACAGAAAAATTAAAATATATGTTCTTATGCTGACCTCTTCAAGATGGACTATATACAGTGGTTTAAGGAAGTATGCATGGTATTTCTAGGAGGCCAAGCAACGCGAATATGTTTCTCATTAGATGGTGACTCCTCTGATATTTCAAAGTTAATTTCGTTTGAAGTTATTTAGAGGAATGTAATGGTTTAGGGAGGAAGACCATAAGTACATATGCTCCAAAAGGCGGGGTTTACCAAGCTCTGAACTATCCGGAAAATATTAGAAGGATAAGGATAATGATCCCATAATTCCTTGCAGACTCGTAGAAACACCGTCAAACGGCGTGTGTAAGGCACTTTTAAACGTAGCGGAGCCCTACCATCTCCAAGTCTGAACACAGTCGTTTATTTCTATAATGGAAGAATCGACCCCAGTACTGGACTGCTACTTTTTTGTCGACCTCACAAGGATGAAAGGCCAAGTTGGCCACGGTGGGGTTTTAACCCAGAGCGCGAAATGTGGTGGGACGGATATTGTAAAGCATTCTATCCGACGTCTTAACGACTCTGCCAATTCACCGAAGTAAATTCACTCTTAAAAGTCAAAAGATATATGTATTTCAATACCTTTGCATGTTCAGATGGAATGGGTTTGTAAACGTTCCAATAACATGAAAGGAAGTGACTCGTTATTTATACCCTCCAAGTACAAGATTCCGACGCCCGTAGTATGCTGATTGTTGGATTGAACAACCCCAACCATGCCTCGCATAACAGCTACTTATTTCGATTGATTTGACGCCATCCCTTAACCTCACATTGCACTGTAATTTATCATAGTGTCCATTAGGGTCAGCTGCAAAGGAAGGAAATTGCTTCCTTAATATATGTGGCAGATGCATGGCATTACATATGGTTGAATGGATTTTAAGTGCAGCACTTGTATTGAATTATTGCGTAAGTTGTGATATGCAACGTTCTGAAATCCACTCAGAAGTGACATTACAGTTGACTAGGCAGATATTGCTAGTGAGAATTAAAGTCCATCAAATATATAGAGATATTGACACTCAAACATATATCTGTATATATTTGGAAAATATTGATTTTGAATTTAGGGACAAGGCCAGCGCATTTGTGGGGGGTGTAGAGTTGATTAAACCAACCCCAGTACTTGTGTGGTACTTAATAAATATAGACTCCTGAAAGATGGAAGACAATGTTAAATTTGGCCGGATTTGAACTCAGAATGTAAAGAGCCTGAACAATCAACGCAATAATAATTGTTTCTACTTTTCGCACAAGGCCAGTAATTATCCCAGTACATTACTGGTACTTTATTTTATCGACCCCGTAAGGATTCCTTTGTGGAATTTGAACTTAGAACGTAAAGGGACGTAACTATGCTGTAAAGCATGGTCTCCGATCCTCTATTGTTACTGCCAATTCACCGCTCTATAGTGTTATCTAATCATATATATATTCTACTAACCCTCCAACCTATAAATGATTTATGGAAAATATTAATACATATTTAATTGGGAAGTTATATGTGTGTATGTGTACACAAGAGTATACTACAAATATTGAATTTTATGAAATTTCTTCAAATACTTTAGGTGTTCGTTTACAGCATCCAATCGAATTATTGTTTACCTTTAGCTAATGGCAAAGCATATTCCAAAGATATCTCAGAGATTTAGTCATTCATGAATATAAATTTTATCCGAAATATATGATATTTTAATCGATTTTCGTTAAATAAAATTTGTTGGAATGGTAGGAATTTGAATTTACGTAAAACTTATTTTCAAAAATCTTTATCTGCTCCCTGATCTCTAAACGTTTAGGGAAGAATTTAATAGAGACTTTTAGCGATATTGTAAATTAAGTTACACAATACAACACAAACTACTTACACATTCTCACGCTAGTGTGGCAAGGCTGTAAAACACTGCTTACAACTGTGTATTAAAATTGTCGATAGAAACCATCCATGTCCTCGATATGATAGTCCTCTTCGAAAGTAATGGTTATACAGGTAATATAGTGACCTAGATAAGAAAATGTTATAGGCATAAACATTATAAATTAGAGGACAAAATCACATTTACTCTATTCTTCAAACTGGTTATCTCCAGCCAAAGTCAGGGCGTGGACGGCCAGCAGTCTAAAGGCACTACCTTCGGTATTGATTAAGTCCAGGACCATAAACTTACCGTCCAGGTTCAGAAACATGGACCTTTCCTCTGGATCCAGGCCTTCCCTAAACAGCACTTCCACCCCAGCTCCAATTCCTGTTCAACTAAGAGTTGCGAATATCTGATAGTCGTCGAAAATAGTGGATAGTGCGTGTAAGACGGAAATCCTGGCCTCTTTGACCATAGTCACATCCATATGTATTTACCTGAGGTCGTTCAGCAGGTGACCATGCTTCTCGGACGACGCAGGCTACTAATATTCAATCATCCTACTCTTAATATGGCCCTGTTTGTAGGATAAAAGTGAGAGGAAAGGATTACTTGCTTACTGGGGGCAGGTGGTTCGACATCCATGGTTGGTGGATTTTCTTTGAGAACCTCCTTAAAAGTCTTGATGTGGGATTCACATTCGGGATCCCGCGACCAGAGGAAAGTTCTCTCTAATCTTTTTGTAGTGGTAAAGCAACAGTTGTACCAGTAGGAAATCTTCGGTAACGCGAAATGTGCTCGTTCCTAATATCTCATTTTCATTTTCAATTTCTTGCCTTCGTGCTGTCAAGGCCATCAAATCCTTTTTAGCCCTTCCTACTAGTTGCATGTCTTGTTTTGTTCTTGTTTTTTGTTGCGATTTTTGCATTTGGACTGATGATGTAGCGATGGTGGTATTGGTGGTATTGTAATATGTCTGTGTTTGCTTTTAGTATGGTGTCTAAGATTTCAATTGTTTTTTTTTGTGTGTGTGTGGAGGGGGAGGGTCTGTTATTTACTGTTCTCTTTTTCTGTTTTTCTTTTGCTTTCTTTTTTTGCCCCTCTTCTTCACTACTAGAAGACGAGTAGTCTGTGTTGTTTACTGATTGCGTCCATCTGCGTGTTTATTTGTGTATTTGTTTTGAGAGATACATATGGAGAGCTTTCCTCATTTTTCCCCTGGGTTGGTTTTATTGCCGTTGGTGGTGGTGAATTTACTGGTGTTTCTGATGTTGGTGTTGCTCTCGGTATTGGTGCTGGTGGAGCGTTCCGTGTCGGCACTGGAATTAGCAGCAACGTAGACTTGCGGCCCCCTGCATTTTTTAGCTGAGGACAGAAGGCTCGCAGATGTGTTGCTTCGCGGTAGAAGAAGAAGAAGAAGAAGAAGAAGAAGAAGAAGAAGAAGAAGAAGAAGAAGAAGAAGAAGAAGAAACTATATTTTGAAACATGCAAATATGCGACTATAAGCCAAGGTAATTATCTTAAATTAACCCGGAGATGATCATGATTGTGGCTACTTCACTATTAACTTTAATTGACCAAGCACACATATATGTTTTAAAGAGACACATTTCCTGAATGACGTTACTTTATGCATGGTTCCTTTTTATGATGTTTAGGTGTGATGTGTAACCCTACTGAGCTGCTATTTCTAGCATAACTAACGGCCTTATGAAGCCTTCATTTGGATCTTCATTGCTATTAACTCTGTAGCTATGTGTTATGCGTTCACGAAGTTATGGTCATTATTCTGAATACAATGATAATATCCATGAATATTGATTAAACGTATCAACACTCACAAAATAAATCTTAAAGCAGTAGTAGAATGCAGTTGCATATATAACATGTGCTAAATGTTGCAAAGTACGCCATGTTAAAAAAGTTAAGTATTCCACTATCAATCGTATATAAAATGTCTGTAATAAGTGGTTGTTTGATCAAAGGGAACAGAGAATAATGTTGTGTTGAAATGTTAGTTATTATAATAAACTATACATCGAATATGAAAAGAAGAGAATAAATATAGAATTATAGAAAATCGCTTATTATACAAGCTGAAATCAGACACTCCTAAAACAGGTTTTATGTTATGTGCTATTGTTATTAGTCAACATTTAAAATATAATAAACAAGACAGCAGACAGTATTTATAAAGAAAAACATACATACTCACTTAATGAAAGATCACACACGCACATGCATGTACATACTTAATGCACACACATATATAGATATATAGATACATTTCTTGTTGGACCTTCATCGTTACCGACGACGATAGTTACTGTTGTTTGATCAAAGAAAGAGCCTACACGGGAAATTGATATGCAGGCGAGGGAATATTCCTCAGACATATGTACCCGGAAAGCATTTCTCATCGATATTCTGTGTAAGAGAGCTAATTAGACTGAAGCAGCATGAAATAAAATACCTTGCTCAAGGACTCAGTGTTTCATCTTAAAATTGTGAGCTTTACCTGAAATCACCAAAGCACGTGTCACAAGTTAGACATATTAGTTTGGTTATATGCCTGTATCTGTGTGTATCTGTCTATTTCGAAACTCATACTCCTATATGTCCGAGTGATCAATTCTCATTCTAATGTATGTTGTTGAACCACATCACGTACCTATAGTATTTAAGACTTGTGTATTTGGCAATAATTGATGTCAATCGAAGCTGTCTGCACAATGTCGTGAGTAACACACAAACACTCACGCAACACACAAATATGCATTCACACACACACAAACACACACACACACCCACATACGCACACGCACACACAAACACACATACACACCCACTACGCACACACACACACACATACACACACACATGCGCACACACACACACACATACACACATACACACACACACACATATATATATATATATATATATATATATATATATATATATATATATTAAAGAGTTAAGATTCAATGAGTATGTCAAAGAATGAGTTTTACAGTAGATTGGAAGCACTCTATGGAAAAATAAATTTCCAGAGGTATTAATATTAAAATACAAATATTAATAAAATAGAGGTTCTTTTTATCAATTACATTTTATTATACATATTTCAGATGTACAACAGTACGTCCTCATCAGACACAATATAATGATACATTATATGATACTGAGATGTTAAGTGGTTAAGATTAAATATTAACCATTTAACATCTCAGGGTATGTGATGTATCATTATATTTTGTCTGATGAGGACGTACTGTTGTACATCTGAAATATGTATAATAAAATGTAATTGATAAAAAGAACATCTATTTTATTAATATTTGTATTTTAATATTATATATATATATATATAGAGAGAGAGAGAGAGTGAAGATTAACATGGTCGACAGTACAAACATTATTTACAGTCTTACAATTGTTTCCATGATAGAGTTGTCTATAAATTGCTAAATACTGGAGACAGTATAATTCAATTTACAATACATATAACCTCAATCATTTCATCAGAAACTATTAAGAAATATAAAATATATGCGTAACGGTAAACTTAAAAATTCAAATCACTACATCAATAATAGTATTAATGATAAATAAATAAAGGAAGGGCGACAGATGGAAATGAGAGAGAAAGAAAGAAAATGACGAAAGAAGGAACGAAGATATAGTTAAATGTATAACCGCCAAAGTTACGAAATCAAACTATCACATCAAAATAAATATAATATTAATAATAATAAAGATATATATAGAAAGAAAGAAGGGGGATATAGCATAGGCAGAGAGGAAGGATAAGTAAGGGAGATGAGAAAGAAATAGAGGAAGATTAAGAGGAAGCAGAGGGGGATAGAAATTAAACATGAATATAGGGATATGATGGAGAGAAAAAATAAAATAAACATACGGACGAATATACGTTACTATGTAATATAGCTAGTTTCAGATGTATTATATCATAGGATAAAATGATCGAGATAAAATATGTTTAAGTGGAGAAATGCAAAGACAAATGGTGAAAGGTGTATATATATATAAGATAATAAATGATGTAAATGCAAATAAAATAAAACTAATTGTTTCTACTTTAGGCACAAGGCCAGCAATAACTCAGTGCATTACTGGTACTTTATTTTATCGACCCCGTAAGGATGAAAGGCAAAATCAACCTCGGCGGGATTTGAACTCAGATCGTAAAGGGACGTAACTATGCTGGAAAGCATGGCGTCCGACCCTCTACCGATACTGCCAATCCACCGCCCTTAATAAAATAAAAATAATGATGTAAATACAAATGTTCTTAGGTTATTATTACGTAATTATGAAGTTTGTGATAATTTGATATCGTAATAGGTGCTAAAAGTATAAAAAGCAATAAGGAGTATAAAATGGAGTTAAGTTGGTCTAAAGTTCAGGAAGTTCGTTGCTGATTTATGCCGACAAAAGATAGTTCGCTCAATTCTGCTGTTAAGAACGGTTTTACTAAGATTAAGAATTCGGAACTGCTACATATTATAATGCCTGCATTCCTAAGTTGCCATATTTTGTTGGCAAAAAAATATGGCAACTAAGGAATGCAGGCATTAAATACGAGATCAGTTGGAAAATTCTGCCAACTTCTAAGGCCTATCAAACTGGTATATCCCATTGTAGGCTCTGTAATATGGAGCTCTTCCAAATTTTTAATTTTAGTAAAACCCTTTTTATTGATTTTTCACATTCAAGTTTTCACGTGCATTAAGAATAAGGTTTGCACTTACCCAACAAAGAGAAATACATTCTTAGTTTAATGATAAGGAATGAAACAAAAACCACATAATATCTCAGGTTGAGTGATATGTTGAGAATATGAAAATGTAACTGGCAGTGTATATATGTATATATATTATAGGATTTAATACCCGAAGGTCAAGCTTGAACGGGCAATATATCCAATAGTATCTTCTATATACGTTGATAATTGTGGAGTACCAACTGGAATAATGATCTTACTGGCTATATATATATATATATGAACAATGAGTACTTCAGTGCAATATATGATTATTACCTAACGACGGTTTCTGTAACAACCCTGCTTACAGATTTATTATTAAGTAAATGTTCATACATAGAGGCGTACATAAATAATTATAGTCTGACATGAAGGGATATTCAAATTCATCAGACAGTTATAAACAGCAATGAATCAGAATCAATATGTTGCTAATTATATCGAAAGTACCGTTACACATCCCGATAAACATATGAAAAAATATATGACATAGAAAAAGTAAATACACAAGAAAGGAAGAAAGAGAAAGAAAAAGAAAAGAATTCAATACGTCCCATCCTCTCTGTCTGTCTTTATATATATATATATATATATATATATATATATATATATATATATATTTATATATATATATATATATATATATATATATATATATATATATATATATATATATATATATATATATATACATTGAAAAATAAGGCAAATATTGTTAACTTTCGTATATATACATATACTGTATATATATATATATATATATATATATATATATATATATATATATATATATATATATATAAGTTAAAACAATGAAATAAAAATTCAAGTCATTAGAAATATACTTCACTGCTTTACGATCGTTTCTAGGTGATGATAATACATCGTAACCATATTTCGTTATCGATCTATGTAAGGTTAGTTACAAAATATCAAATAAGGAAAATATTTACTTACATGCATATCACAAGCTGTTGTCAAAAGCAATGGGAATTTTATTCAAAATTAGTAGTAAATTAGTATTAAATTGAGTTCTATGACCTTATTTTGAGGTAGCTGAAGAACAAAGCAATCAGACTGTTTTTATTTTCCATATGATGTTAAGATGTAAAATAACTCACTTTAGTTGAAGTCATGACCCTTAGAAAGGAATAGTTGAATGGCGTTAACAATATACTTGCTATAAAGAATCTATGAGGAATAGTCATATTGATAGTTGAATGTATACGGTATAGTGAAGTTTAAAAGGAATGTAAAAATGAAATGTTGAGTTGTGTTCTATGGAGTTTTTAGGTTAATATGAATTATGGCCATGACCAGGTAAGATAGTATATTAGAAGATGAAGATTATAATAAGATAATGAAATATAGTAATACAATAATATAATGTAATATAATATAGTACGGAGTGGTACATTGTACATAATATAATACAGCGTATGATACGCCTTAAAATACTTTCAAGTATGTCCATGTATCAATAATCAAACTCAGATAAATGCATGTTAACATATAGTCAAAACGCATAAATTTCATAGATCACAAAGTGCATATACCCACATTATAGATAGAGGTATAGTTATATTGATACTCAATTAAAAACATACGTACGCATAAATATATGTAAACATATACATACATCTACATATGTGCACACAATCATATACATACATATATATATGTACACACACATACATGTACACACACACAAAAACACCCATATACATGTACACGCATATACATATATACACACACATATATATATATATATATTCTCATATCATACATACACAGATACATATTTACTCATGCAATTAGGGGTGGTTGTGTATCGTGTTGCCTTTAGTCATTAAAGCATAAATCTAAGGAAGCTAAAAAATTAAAAGGTAAGAAATAAGCATGGATGCGTATAATTAGGGGAAATGGATACTAACAAATGTTACGTTACATAGAATTATAGCTAGTTGCTATTTAGATTATTTAATTAGGTTTATATTATTTAAATGTTTTTCGTATAAGGTGATTACAAACTATAATCAGTTCCTGTCCTTTATTCAATAAATCGTCCTTAGATTTATTAATTTCTAAATTACTAAATCAGTCTATATGCATGTAAGTAAATATTTTCCTTATCTGATATGTTGTAACTAACCTTACATAGATCGATAACTTATATCATGACTCTGTTTTCCTTTTAATATTATATTGTTTTCCGGGATTTATATTAACCTACAACATTTTCAACATATGGATTACATTGAGTTCTTCTCGCAGACTAGACCCCAAAAGTTACCGTGGATAATTCTGTGTGTGTGTATATATATATATATATATATATATATATATATATATATATATATATATATATATATATATACACACACATATATATATATATATATATAAATATATATATATATATATATATATATATATATATATATTTATATATATATATACACATACATACATACACACACACACACATACGCACACACACACGTGTATATATATATATATCGAGAGAGAGAGAGGGGTAGTGGGGATACATACATGCATTTGTCTTTCAGGAGGGATGTCGGCATATATATATATGTGTGTGTGAATGTGTGTGCATACATGTGTGTGTGTGTCTGAGTGTGTGTGTGTGTGTGTGTGCGCGTGAGTGTCTTGTTTTGTGTTTGTGTGTGTGTGTATGTGTGTGTGTGTGTGTGTGTGTGTGTGTTTGTGTATTTGTGTGTGTGTGTGTGTGTGTGTGCACGCCTGTGTGCACGCGTGTGTAGTCGTGTGCGTGTATGCGTGTGTGTGTGTGTACATGTGCATTGAATATAGCATAAATCGATAAAAACAACCTTGAAATAAGTTTCGCAGGTCCACTTACATTTTTATGCAGTAATACATTATTGTTTCTATTCATATTTCATTCTTTCATTTTTCTCCTTATTACCTAGACATATTCCAAATCACATTTATTTCACTTGGCAATGAAGTTAAAATACATGTCTCTACGGACGTATGTCCGTGGAAGTGTGTGTTTGTTTATATAACTGTGCGCGTAAGCACACACACACTTATACTGTCTCACACAAACACCTACATTCACTCACACACACATACACACACACACATATATATATCATCATCATCATCATCATTTTACGCCCGCTTTTCTCTGCTTGCAAGGGTTGGACGGGTCCTATTCAGTACAGCATCTCTCCACTTTTCACGGTCCTTCGTCATCGGTGAGTTTCAGCGATCTGAGGTCTGCTCTCACCACCTCCGCCTATGTTTTTCGTGGTCTACCTCTACTGCATCTTCCCTCCACTGGGACTTCCTGGCACTTTTTCACCCAGCGGTCATCCTCCATGCGAATCACATGTCCATAACATCTCAGCCTTCTTTCCTATACACCACAACTTATCCCACTTATACCCAGTTTCTTTCTCAACTCGTTTATGCCTGGTCGTTCGCGCACATTGACATTGCACATGCAGCGGAGCATACTTGCTTCATTTTTCTCCAGCCGTGGCATATCTTCTGCAGTTGCTGCGTAAATCACACTACCATGCAGCATCGCGCATCCCACACAGGCATCATATAACCGTCCTTTCTTACGCAGGGAGAAACCCTTCTTTGTCAACAGAAGAAGCAGCTCTCTAAACTTCTTCCAACCCGTCCTTATTCTTGATACTATGGCCTCGGAACACCCCCCCTCCCATGCTAATCTAATCACCTAGGTACAGGAAGCTATCAACCACTTCTATAGAACCCACCTGCATTGGAGAAATGAGTCTATCACAGCGATTACTACTGCCAACTTTCCCTGTACATCTACTGCATACGTAGTTTTCCCTACCTGTTAGTTTGCCTGCTATCCCACTAGATCTCTCGTGTTCCCAAGATCTGCATTGCCTTCATTTTATGGAATGTATGCCAGTTCCTTTCCTACATATGTATATATATATATATATATATATATATATATATATATATATATATATATATATATATATATTTATATATATATATATGTATATATATATATATATATGAGGAAAACCACAAACCCACCATCTCAATTCTACTTTTGAAAAGTAGAACTGCGAAACAGGTAAAGAAACGAAATAAATATATATTTCTTTAAAAAAAGATTCCAGTTGCACTTTCGAATTCACCTTTTTTCCTCATATATATATATATATATATATATATATAAATATATATATATATATATATATATATATATATATAAATATATATATATATATATATATATATATATATATATATATATATATATATATATATATATATATACAGCGAGAGAGAGAGAGAGAGAGAGTGAGAGAGAGAGAGAGAGAGAGATATGAGCGTATGTGTGTATGTGTGTGTATGTATGTGTATGTGTGTGTATGTGTGTTTGAGAAACATTTTGTGGTACGAACATCTTGAGAACATTGAACACTGTGACAGTCCTTTCTAATAACAGAAAGTTTTATTATGTCTTTTTTTTCTATAATATTTCGATTTGTAGATATCTTTGTACAACAATGAATATCGGTTTCTTTTTTCTCAAGCTCCAGCGTTCTATTACTAACAATTCCTTTTTAGATGAAAGGCAAAAGTGACTACTACAGTTTTATGACTTTGTAATAAAAAGTGAACGTTCACAGCGGTTAAAGATAATTTCTCGATTTTCAATTATTTTCTCACTCTGTAATGCGAAAAACAGCCAGGTAGTGAGCAGAAATGTCTATGTCACAATCATCCTGGTTAGCTGTAATACGATTTCAAAATTAGTATGGCTAGTCACCTTGAAGCATCGTAATGTATAATGTTCAACAGAAATGTGAACACTTTAATAATGCAATTTGTATTAAGAAAAAATTATACTATTTATTTTGTTTTGTATATCATTTCGATTTAAGCTGTGTTTTCGAGCAGTACAGTGGAAAAATAATTAATAAGAAAATCGAAACAGTTATTATAGAGCCTGGAAGAAAAGTGAGTATTATTTTTCAAATGATGTTCAGAATCTTTTCGTTTTGAAGTGATATATTAAATATTTACCTAAATAAAATAGATTTCACACATGATACCCACACATTTAAGTGGTTTTCAATCTAGAATTCTACGGAAATACAAGCTTTTTAAATTAAAACAACAAAGTAAATAATAAGAAAGTAAATATCCTATTTCCACGCATAGTTTGATTGCGCATTTAATACCTGGCACAATCCATCCTTATGCATGTCGTATCAGAGACAATTTGAGCCTGACAAAGAGAGTGACAAATAAAGGATCAACCAAACTCTATTTACCGACCATCCAAAAATATATAAATAAATGAATAAAAAGGCGAAAGCCAAAGTTGAGCCAAGAACAAATACCGAAGCAGTTTAAATCCAAAGTACAAACGACGCTGTCAATTCGAAACCTAAGAAGCAATTAACGAATTCTAATTTTCCTTTTTATGGAAGAAATTTCAAATTGCTACAGTTAAAATATCAGCGAAAGTGCTATTTCTACTATTGTATATGTGTGTAAGGACGCGTAGCTAACGAGGAAGTCGGTGGACAGCCTCATTGACATACGACGTATCTAGGGCATTTTTTAAACCTGGCGAAACCCATCCCCTTTCTAGATCTAAATGCAGCAGATTTCTCCCAGAAAAGAATAGAGAGTGAGTGAATGGACGTGAGAACGGGATATCGAAGAGGTATCGACCTCAGTACGTTTTTCATCGAATTCGAATAAATAAAGAACACATTTGACTTTGGTGGGATTGAACTCAAGGAACATAGAGCCGAAACGAGTATCACAAAGCATTCTGTCCGACATTCTAACGCCAATTCTAGTCTTAAAGTTAATATCAGAAATCGTTAAGAAAACCACTGGAACAGTTACACCAAATTAATTGAAAATTTGAAGCATTTCGAAATAAGATTTAATATATTCTTAAGGGAATTGACATGTGATATTCATATCATAAATATCTTTAGCGATGTTGCCTTCCAGTAGTCATACATGTATAGGTGTTAGTGGTGATTATCTCATTAGTTTTTATAATAACAGGTTTATGAAACGTCTAAAATAATGTTTTATAGATTTCGTTTTTTATCATGCAGTTTTTCTTCTAAGCATCTCATTACGGTATTTAGAGATGTTGGTTCAAAATTAGTACAACTGTTTCTATAATTTGTAGGTATTCTTCCCATATGAAAATAATGTAGTATTCTCTAGAATAAGTATGACAGGTTCTAACTGGTACTCGCCTCTTCGTGGTATTCTCGATAATATTTCAAAGCCCATATTTCCAGGTCAGCTGGAATATTAGGGTCAAGGATTTCTCTATCAAAGCTAATTAACATAGATTTGTTTTGCGTAGACGAGACAGAAAATCAATATGATTTAGAATGAAAGAGAATGTGTTGGTATAAATGGATGTGAAAATGATGACAATAAACTTAGACGGTTAGTAGGATATGTTGCACTAGCCATGATATTGCTAAATTTGTTGATCTTTCTGTTCGTAGTAAATCTAAATCTTCATTGATTTGTTCTTTCATTGCACTTTTGATTTCCGTTGAATATATATAAACGAGGTGTGTTCCCGGACTGATGTAACAAAATACATATTTCAAACCCAAACTTCACACTAACAGTTTTCTCCTTCAAAGTAATCCCCTGGAGCCTAATGCACTTTTCCATCCTTTTCTGCCACGCTTGCATGCACTCCTGGAAGGATTCTTCCGGGATCCTCCGCAGTTCCGTGGTCACGGCCTTTTTGATGTCGTCCACCTCTTCAAAACGGGTCCCCTCCGGATCGTACTCAAAGGTCCATGACTCATCACCGGTGATGACTGTCCCTAGCAAGTCTGGTTTGGTTTCAAGACGCTCGAGGATGTCCTGGCACACTTGCATGCGTCGAACCTTCTGGTCATCGTTCAGCAGTTTTGGCACCATTTTCGCGCAGACTTGCCGCATGTCCAAATCTTCAGTGAGAATCTTCCAGACGCTGTCCCGATTCATGCCAAACTCATTTGCCATCAGTCAAACAACCAGCCGACGATCGATACGCACCATCTGCCTGACGCGCTCAACGTTGACCTCAGTCCTGGTTGTTGAGGGCCTTCTCCTCCTGGGGTCATCTTGCACCACTCAAAATCACGTGAGCGTGACATCGTCTCATCTCCATACACTTGCTGCAACATCCCAGTTCTTCTGACGGAGTTTCCCCAACCGTACCATAAACTTCAAGTTTGTCCGTTGCTCTGTGCTCATTGCTTGACGATCTGAAACAGAGGACATAAATATAAAATTATGAAGAAAAAATGTTGATCGCTGCAGAGAGCTAAGATTACAGTTACATACCGCAGGGGGGTTACTTTTAAGGAGAAAACTCTTAATGTGAAGTTTGGGTTTGAAATAAATCTTTTGTGACATCAGTCCTGGAACTTTTCTGACACATCTCATATACATTTACACACCCACACTCATGCAAGTATCCACGCACACATATACATATATAATTATTTCTACTTTTGGCACAGCGCCAGCAATTATCAAGTACATTACTGGTACTTTGTTTTATCGACCGCGTAAGAATGAAAGGCAAAGTTAACTTCGACGAGATTTGAACTCAGACCGTAGATGGACGTAACTATGCTAGAAAACATGGCGTCCAACCCTCTACCGATACTGTCAATTCACCTGGAAATTTAACATGCATATATGGTTAAATATTTATTTTGATGACTTCCATATAGTGTGTTCAATCAACCGCCATCTGAATAAGTATATTTGTTTGGTAAATAATTGTTTCTACTTTTGGAACAAGGCCAGCAATTATCACATTGGATTACTGGTGCTTTATTTCATCGACCCCGGAAGGATGAAAGGCAACGTTAACCTCAGCAGTACATAGAGTAACGGCTCTTTACCGATACTGCCAATCTGCACAGTATTTCCGATTGCCCGCATTAAATAAATGCAGTTTATTGAGTAAATTAATCGAATTTGATTTAGTAGGCAGTTCTCATCATAGCATATTCTATCATTTTATCAGCCCCTTGTATGTATGTACGGCTAGCTGTTAGTCTTCTTCTCTGGCAATCTATCTAATTATCTCCCTCCAAAGAGTCTTAGGAGTAACGTTACTCGATAGAATGTGTAGCTCAGAGATCAGAAATTCGCTTCAAGTAGAGCCGCTACTTCTCCTAATTGAGAGATCACAACTCTGCTATTACAGGCATGCTGTTTGAATGTCACAGAAAGAATCACTGAGCAGATTTTACGAGCAAAACCAAACGGTAGGAAAAGGTTGCATATGACAGGACCCTATTGAAGGATTGTTTGAGGACCCAGTCAAGAATAATAATAATAATAATAATAATAATAATAATAATAATAATAATAATAATAAGAAGAAGAAGAAGAAGAAGAAGAAGAAGAAGAAGAAGAAGAAGAAGAAGAAGAAGAAGAAGACACAATTTGAGAGACCAAAATATTAAAATTAGGCTGATTTTACCGTAAGAGGTAATATACATCCGAGGCTGCAACATATCGCATATGTTCCGAAAATGGAAAATGGAATAGCATTTGATGCACTATACATCCCTACATATAAGGGCTTAAATGTGATCAGATATTTATGGCCCTTGCATTCTGTGTTCAAATTCTGCCGAGGTTAAATTTGCCTTTCATCCTTACGAGGTCGATAAAATAAAGCACCAGTACTACACTGGGGTAATTGCTGACCTTGTGCCAAAAGTAGAAACGATTATTACTGGAACACCCATGCTTTGCAGCATAGAGTTATGACCCTTTACGTTCTGATTTTCATACTTCTGGGGTCGATAAAATAAACCAACAATAATGCACTGGAGTATTGCTGACCTTCTGTCAAAAGTAGAATTAATTATTACTGGAACAAGTGAATACGTTTAAAAATATATGGAATCTGAATCATTTAAATTTACTTATACTTTAAACACAAATGCAAATTGTGAGAATCTCTGTTCGACTTTCATATGCTTTAGCCTATAGAAAGGTAGGCACACTGACTGGAAACACTTCAAGTAATTTCCAGTAGTATATAGATCAGAGCTTTCGAGCATTAGGAACATTTATATGACACTTGGATTATATATCCTAGGAAATAGCACATATTTCCGATGTTTTCCACATGGACAATCCAATGTTTTATTCCGTTTCTCTTTGTTTCGCTACTCTAAAAAACTAATGGTCGATTATCTACATCGATTAATCAGCCAAAATGAACTATTAGCAATTAAGATGCAAAATAAGGCCGATACCGATTATCTGCCGATTAATTTAGTTCTCGATATCCCTAGATAAACTGGCTTTAACATTAAAACTGTAATCGTGGTTGAAACAATATATTCCTTGATAATTTGGGAGAAGTCTACTTCTTGACTTAACCTGTTCAATATGTCTAGCAAGTATGTAGTCTATAACATGTAAACATCTTGGAGATGGTAATGTGTCTCTATCACTATGTCTTCCTCAAGCCAGGAGGCTCGTCAGGCCGGCGCCATTCCCGGTTTCTTTGCGTGAAGTGACTGAGAGTACAAGATTCACCCCTGGGCAGGACTCCAGTCCATCACAGAGTTATACCCCAAACATTTGCTGGTACTCGTTTTCAGTTGAGCATACTGGAGCAAGGTGGAATGAAGGTTTTTGTTTAAGAACACAGCACATAACCAAACAAAGGAATCGAACCCACGACATCATGATCGTAAGTCCAACATACTTACTACTGGGCCACGAACCTCCAATCGTATTATGCCTTGCCTATAAAGTAACACCCACATAATTGTTTTCTGTGGATCAAAGATTTTTCATTAAATAAGGATTTACGTTCTTTGTTTAATTATCAGCCAATACAAATAAAATTCTTTAGAAACTCATTACATTCTCTCCAGTCATTCGAAATTGTCTAGACACAAGTTATCTTATGTATATGGCATTGTTTCGTTTCAATTTATATATTTCTAGCTGGTAAATGAATTATCAAGTGTTTGTATAGTCTTACATAATGTTATTATTTTCTGTTAATCCAAAATGTCGGAGCAGATTCACTACTTTCTTAGGATTAAGTTCGGCAATCATGGTTATTAAAAAGTAGATGAGTTTTATAGGCAGTAACTGGAAAATCTTTACGTAGTGAGCAGAGTTTGCTGGATTAAATAATTGTTTCTACTTTTGGCACAAGGCCAGTAATTATCTCAGTGTATTACTGGTAGTTTATTTTATCGACCCCGAATGGATGTAAGGCAAACTTAACCTCGGCGGGATTTGAACTCATATCATAATGGGCCGTAACTCTGTGCTGCAAGGCATGGCGTCCGACCCTCTACCGATACTATTTTCTACCGTCTGTTGACTTGGTAGAACATATAACTAGCTAACCCCATGGAAATTTCACCAACCATTTATATATATGCACACACACACACACACACACACACACACACACACACACACACATATATATATATCTAAAGTCTAAAGTCTGTCTTAAGCTAGAATGCTCATTTGGCCGTTTCTTATCCCGCTTCCATGGCGTGAAGCGACTGAGAGTACAAGACCCCCCCCCCCTGGACAGGACGCCAGTCCATCGCAGGGTCAAACCTCCAGCTATTGCTGGTAATCATATGTAGCTGAGTATACTGGAGCAACGTGAAATAAAGTGTTTTGCTCAAGAACACAACACGCAACTCAGGAATCGAGCCCACGACTTTATGATCGTAAGTCCAACACCCTTACCACTAGGCCACGTTGCATTTTCATCTTTTCCCCTTATACTTTCACTCGTGTAGGACACCTCGGTTATTTTTCATTTTGTAAAAAAAACCTCACTTTCTAATAATATATATATTATTAGAAAGTGATGTTTTTTTACAAAATGAAAAATAACCGAGGTGTCCTACACGAGTGAAAGTATAAGAAAAAGAATGAAATCGAAAATGCAACTGGAGTCTTTTTCTTTTTAAATATATATATTTATTTGGTTCCTTTACCGGTTTCGCAGTTTTTCTGGTTTTCAAAAGTAGAATTGAGATGGAGGGTCTGTGGTTTTTCTCACATCTGGTTGGTCTTTGAATGTTACTTCTGTTTTATGTTTTATGGTTATGAATGAAATTATGACTGTCAAGTGAACA
>OZ024741.1:299865825-299918325 GCA_964016885.1 Eledone cirrhosa
AAAACACTCCACATATATATCAGAAGATATGGTTACTAAACGAGCCACAAACCTAGTAATTTGCGATGGAATCTGGACGTCCATTGAATTAACCTCGGTATGTGAGAGGTACTTTATTTTATTGACAGTGGAATGGTGAAAGGCACAGTAAACCGTGGCCTCATTTGAACTCAAAATGTAAAGAGCCAGAATAAATACCGCATAGCATTGTTCCTGACAATAACTTCTCTGAAAATCGAAAGAAAAAATATTAACTAGAAACTAATAACAGCAGTAATAACGACAAACATGTGGTGAGGGCTTGGATGCACAATGAAACCTAATGAAAGAACAAAATATTAGAGTTATGCCTAGAAGCGTGATACAGGTCAAGTTATGAAAAATTATGTAATGGTATGAAACTTTTACATTTCCCTCATGTACTAATCTCTGGATTTATAAATTAACACACATACCCATGCGTACATTTCTAATTTGTATTCGTTTGTATAGCTAAATATGGGTGCATAGCAGTATGAATTCCATTTTTTGTCACTCGAAATAAAGGATAAAGGAGAGAGAAACAGTTGTGTCGTGCTGCGAAAATGTGAAGAGGAAAGAGGATTACAAAGAGATGTAGATAATATATATATATGTATTAAGGATACTATTTATGGTTATGTATGTAATAAAACCTTTTATGGTTATATATTTTTTATACAAACCCTAAATAGTGAAAGATAGTTATTAATTACTATCTTATTACCAGTAAGATAAATAGCTCTATGTAATAACATCGGTTGTTTTACAGAGCAGTTATATAGAGATTACAATAATCAAAGTTCAGTTTAAATCATTTATTTGCTTACAATTGTTTCCTCCAAACCGAGGTTTGGATTCTTCGGTGCAACTATTTAGTGATCTATAACATACTTGACCTCCTTTTCAACACAAGAAACATATAAAAACATATGCACATATTGATCAACAGTGGGATGACATCCATCAAAATGATATAGCATGGCAATTTACATATAAAGGTTAAAGGATAAAGATAAAAATAAAAATAAAAATAAAAATAAAATAAAAATGAAGCATTGGCAGTCTATGAAGATAAAGCAAGAGGAAAGTTTAGAGTAGTCAGTGTATGAAACAATCTCACGTGTAGCATGCACGCGTGTCTTATTTATACAGGATTAGAGTGCGTCAGAATGTTACTTGCAGGGTCAGGCAGTTGAAGCAGGCAATCGATATTATTATGTGGGCTGAATTATTAAATCATTTTTTCGCATACACCTGTATGATATACAGTCCCGAATGTGGAGAAACACCAAAATATCAAAATATCAAACATATTATAAAACATATTATATCGTAGGCAAAACAGTACCACTGTCTTCTGGCACACCACCACTCACATACTCCATGGGACGCAATATATAGATCACGGGTCTATCATATAATTCATGATGGTTCGGCATATAACCAAGTTATAAACCGTATCTTGTCGATTCTTAATTAATAGATCATGTTGTTTAGTTTTGTGTGATGATATTATATTGCGGACGTGTGTGTATGACCAAGGGGAATTAATACGTAAGGGGAGGTAACTAGCTGGTTTACTTAGTTAAATTTATTATCCTAAATTACATTAATGGTCTTTCAAATAAGTGCCTATCATATGATGCTATAACTAATTTCTAGATTATGTTACTTATCTATAGGTTACAGTGTTGTCTAATAAGAAGTACTAAAGGTGTATATATCAGGATGATTACCTTCTATTAAGGGGTGTCATATCTGAACATTCTATAAGAATAGTCAGACCCCCAAATCAATGTTCTTTGTAAGTGTAACGTTAACGTTAACGTAAACCTCAGTTTGTTTCAACGTGGTACGGTGTGTAATTTGAATAATAGATATCATCCATACGACGAGCTGACAAACAAATTCTATTTATTAAATTTCACTCGAGAGTTGTAGGTCATGCCGAGGTTACGCGAGGGAATATTAACTAGAATGCTCTATAATAAACAGCAGCTAATCGTTAACGTTGACCGAGCATTGTTGCATGATGTTGCAAACAGCTGATGAGTACCTAAGGTTCCCTACGATATTCGAAATAACTCTGAATAGCAAACATTCTGATAATGTATATCATTTTTCATTGACAAAACTCATATTGCTTTCATCATCTGAAGCATTTCTCACTTCAAACTTCATTTGCCATATTAATAATAGATAAAATAATATTTTCCTTTAATAATTCTCAAGGCATTTACTTTATTTTCTAACATAATTCTTTCACCCCAGGGCTCTGATTAATAAAACCTGACTAACATGTTCGCTACTTTTTAAATTCAGATATGGATTTATATTTTACCATGTTTTTTCTCAATTATTCTCTATCTGCTAATAAATTGTTAGCATTCCAGCATATTTTTTACTGGGTTAATGATATTAAATTCAACTTCTGAAATCGCTAAGCCCTAACATTAACTGTTACATTTCTACTTCGGCTGAAATGGAATAATAAGGATTAACAGAAGCATTACTGATTCGTTTCTTATCTCCCTTCTCTCATTATTTTGACGCATGGCAATAACCTTTTCCGTTTGGCAAAACATCCCGAAAAATATATATATGCAAAATGTTATAAATATATGCTACACACCTGTACACACACGCAAACACACAAGCACACACACACACACACACATATATATATATATATACTGATGAGCGACTTATTTTATTACGTTATCCATGTGCAACCTTCAGTATTCTTCTCCCCATTTTTTCACATATATTTACCTAAACTGCGATTCTGTTTCTTCTCTCTCTCTCTCTTACTGCTCCCTCGTTCTCTCTGTTTCTCCTACTTTCTTTCGCCCCCTCTGTCACGTCAGTTAACTCTTCCTCACACTTCCACTCACTCACTCACTCACTCACTGTTTCTCCTCTTCTCACTTCACCCCGTTCGCGACGAAAACATTTTCTCTCTTTCTCACATTTGGATTCGTTCCCGAAAGGTCTTTTTTCTAAGCGCTCATATATTCACCTAACTTATGCAAACAGAATAACTATGTAGCTTGTTCCCTTCCTTCTACCGTTAGCTCTCCTCTTTGTTGTTATCTTGTCTCACTCGCTTTACGCGTTTTAATTGTCCTAATAACTTAATTTAGTTATTATTGCACCGACGTGAGGTATATGATTTTTAATGCAATGAAATATCTATGATCGTCGGCAAATCACTGATGAGGGACTTATTTTATTACATGGTATCCATGTGCAACCTGCAGTATTCCTCTCCCCATTTTTTCACATATATTTACCTAAACTGCGATTATGTTTTTTCTCTCTCTCTCTCTCTCTTACTGGTCCCTCGTTCTCTCTGTTTCTCCTACTTTCTTTCGCCCCCTCTGTCACGTCAGTTAACTCTTCCTCACACTTCCACTCACTCACTCACTGTTTCTCCTCCTCTCACTTCACCCCATTCGCGACGAAAACATTTTCTCTCTTTCTCACATTTGGATTCGTTCCCGAAAGGTCTTTTTTCTAAATGCTCATATATTCACCTAGCTTATGCTAACAGAATAACTATGTAGCTTGTTCCCTTCCTTCTACGGTTAGCTCTCCTCTTTGTTGTTATCTTTTCTCACTCGCTTTACGCGTTTTAATTGTCCTAATAACTTAATTTAGTTATTATTGCACCGACGTGAGGTATATGATTTTTAATGCAATGAAATATCTATGATCGTCGGCAAATCACTGATGAGGGACTTATTTTATTACATGTTATCCATGTGCAACCTGCAGTATTCCTCTCCCTATTTTTTCACATATATTTACCTAAACTGCGATTCTGTTTTTTCTCTCTCCCTCTCTCTCTTACTGCTCCCTCGTTCTCTCTGTTTCTCCTACTTTCTTTCGTCCCCTCTGTCACGTCAGTTAACTCTTCCTCACACTTCCACTCACTCACTCACTCACTCACTGTTTCTCCTCTTCTCACTTCACCCAGTTCGCGACGAAAATATTTTCTCTCTTTCTGACATTTGGATTCGTTCCCGAAAGGTCTTTTTTCTAAGCGCTCATATATTTACCTAGCTTATGCTAACAGAATAACTATGTAGCTTGTTCCCTTCCTTCTACGGTTAGCTCTCCTCTTTGTTGTTATCTTTTCTCACTCGCTTTACGCGTTTTAATTGTCCTAATAACTTAATTTAGTTATTATTGCACCGACGTGAGGTATATGATTTTTAATGCAATGAAATATCTATGATCGTCGGCAAATCACTGATGAGGGACTTATTTTATTACATGTTATCCATGTGCAACCTGCAGTATTCCTCTCCCTATTTTTTCACATATATTTACCTAAACTGCGATTCTGTTTTTTCTCTCTCTCTCTCTTACTGCTCCCTCGTTCTCTCTGTTTCTCCTACTTTCTTTCGCCCCCTCTGTCACGCCAGTTAACTCTTCCTCACACTTCCACTCACTCACTCACTGTTTCTCCTCTTCTCACTTCACCCCGTTCGCGACGAAAACATTTTCTCTCTTTCTCACATTTGGATTCGTTCCCGGAAGGTCTTTTTTCTAAGCGCTCATATATTCACCTAGCTTATGCTAACAGAATAACTATGTAGCTTGTTCCCTTCCTTCTACCGTTAGCTCTCCTCTTTGTTGTTATCTTGTCTCACTCGCTTTACGCGTTTTAATTGTCCTAATAACTTAATTTAGTTATTATTGCACCGACGTGAGGTATATGATTTTTAATGCAATGAAATATCTATGATCGTCGGTAAATCACTGATGAGGGACTTATTTTATTACATGTTATCCATGTGCAACCTGCAGTATTCCTCTCCCCATTTTTTCACATATATTTACCTAAACTGCGATTCTGTTTTTTCTCTCTCTCTCTCTCTTACTGCTCCCTCGTTCTCTCTGTTTCTCCTACTTTCTTTCGCCCCTCTGTCACGTCAGTTAACTCTTCCTCACACTTCCACTCACTCACTCACTCACTCACTCACTGTTTCTCCTCTTCTCACTTCACCCCGTTCGCGACGAAAACATTTTCTCTCTTTCTCACATTTGGATTCGTTCCCGAAAGGTCTTTTTTCTAAGCGCTCATATATTTACCTAGCTTATGCTAACAGAATAACTATGTAGCTTGTTCCCTTCCTTCTACGGTTAGCTCTCCTCTTTGTTGTTATCTTGTCTCACTCGCTTTACGCGTTTTAATTGTCCTAATAACTTAATTTAGTTATTATTGCACCGACGTGAGGTATATGATTTTTAATGCAATGAAATACCTATGATCGTCGGCAAATCACTGATGAGGGACTTATTTTATTACATGTTATCCATGTGCATCCTGCAGTATTCTTCTCCCCATTTTTTCACATATATTTACCTAAACTGCGATTCTGTTTTTTCTCTCTCTCTCTCTTACTGCTCCCTCGTTCTCTCTGTTTCTCCTACTTTCTTTCGCCCCCTCTGTCACGTCAGGTAACTCTTCCTCACACTTCCACTCACTCACTCACTCACTCACTCACTCACTCACTGTTTCTCCTCTTCTCACTTCACCCGTTCGCGACGAAAACATTTTCTCTCTTTCTCACATTCGGATTCGTTCCCGAAAGGTCTTTTTCCTAAATGCTCATATATTCACCTAGCCTATGCTAACAGAATAACTATGTAGCTTGTTCCCTTCCTTCTACGGTTAGCTCTCCTCTTTGTTGTTATCTTGTCTCACTCGCTTTACGCGTTTTAATTGTCCTAATAACTTCATTTAGTTATTATTGCACCGACGTGAGGTATATGATTTTTAATGCAATGAAATATCTATGATCGTCGGCAATTCACTGATGAGGGACTTATTTTAATACGTGTTATCCATGTGTAACCTGCAGTATTCTGCTCCCCATTTTTTCACATATATTACCTAAACTGCGATTCTGTTTTTTCTCTCTCTCTCTCTATTACTGCTCCCTCGTTCTCTCTGTTTCTCCTACTTTCTTTCGCCCCCTCTGTCACGTCAGTTAACTCTTCCTCACACTTCCACTCACTCACTCACTGTTTCTCCTCTTCTCACTTCACCCCGTTCGCGACGAAAACATTTTCTCTCTTTCTCACATTTGGATTCGTTCCCGAAAGGTCTTTTATCTAAGCGCTCATATATTTACCTAGCTTATGCTAACAGAATAACTATGTAGCTTGTTCCCTTCCTTCTACGGTTAGCTCTCCTCTTTGTTGTTATCTTGTCTCACTCGCTTTACGCGTTTTAATTGTCCTAATAACTTAATTTAGTTATTATTGCACCGACGTGAGGTATATGATTTTTAATGCAATGAAATACCTATGATCGTCGGCAAATCACTGATGAGGGACTTATTTTATTACATGTTATCCATGTGCAACCTGCAGTATTCCTCTCCCCATTTTTTAACATATATTTACCTAAACTGCGATTCTGTTTTTTCTCTCTCTCTCTCTCTCTCTTACTGCTCCCTCGTTCTCTCTGTTTCTCCTACTTTCTTTCGCCCCCTCTGTCACGTCAGGCAACTCTTCCTCACACTTCCACTCACTCACTCACTGTTTCTCCTCTTCTCACTTCACCCCGTTCGCGACGAAAACATTTTCTCTCTTTCTCACATTTGGATTCGTTCCCGAAAGGTCTTTTTTCTAAATGCTCATATATTCACCTAGCTTATGCTAACAGAATAACTATGTAGCTTGTTCCCTTCCTTCTACGGTTAGGTCTCCTCTTTGTTGTTATCTTGTCTCACTCGCTTTACGCGTTTTAATTGTCCTAATAACTTAATTTAGTTATTATTGCACCGACGTGATGTATATGATTTTTAATGCAATGAAATATCTATGATCGTCGGCAATTCACTGATGAGGGACTTATTTTAATACGTGTTATCCATGTGTAACCTGCAGTATACTGCTCCACATTTTTTCATATATATTACCTAAACTGCGATTCTGTTTTTTCTTTCTCTCTCTCTATTACTGCTCCCTCGTTCTCTCTGTTTCTCCTACTTTCTTTCGCCCCCTCTGTCACGTCAGTTAACTCTTCCTCACACTTCCACTCACTCACTCACTCACTGTTTCTCCTCTTCTCACTTCACCCCGTTCGCGACGAAAACATTTTCTCTCTTTCTCACATTTGGATTCGTTCCCGAAAGGTCTTTTATCTAAGCGCTCATATATTTACCTAGCTTATGCTAACAGAATAACTATGTAGCTTGTTCCCTTCCTTCTACGGTTAGCTCTCCTCTTTGTTGTTATCTTGTCTCACTCGCTTTACGCGTTTTAATTGTCCTAATAACTTAATTTAGTTATTATTGCACCGACGTGAGGTATATGATTTTTAATGCAATAAAATATCTATGATCGTCGGCAAATCACTGATGAGGGACTTATTTTATTACATGTTATCCATGTGCAACCTGCAGTATTCTTCTCCCCATTTTTTCACATATATTTACCTAAACTGCGATTCTGTTTTTTCTCTCTCTCTCTCTTACTGCTCCCTCGTTCTCTCTGTTTCTCCTACTTTCTTTCGCCCCCTCTGTCACGTCAGTTAACTCTTCCTCACACTTCCACTCACTCACTCACTGTTTCTCCTCTTCTCACTTCACCCCGTTCTCGACGAAAACATTTTCTCTCTTTCTCACATTTGGATTCGTTCCCGAAAGGTCTTTTTTCTAAGCGCTCATATATTCACCTACCTTATGCTAACAGAATAACTATGTAGCTTGTTCCCTTCCTTCTACCGTTAGCTCTCCTCTTTGTTGTTATCTTGTCTCACTCGCTTTACGCGTTTTAATTGTCCTAATAACTTAATTTATTTATTATTGCACCGACGTGAGGTATATGATTTTTAATGCAATGAAATATCTATGATCGTCGGCAAATCACTGATGAGGGACTTATTTTATTACATGCTATCCATGTGCAACCTGCAGTATTCTTCTCCCCATCTTTTCGCATATATTTACCTAAACTGCTATTCTGTTTCTTCTCTCTCTCTCTTACTGCTCCCTCGTTCTCTCTGTTTCTCCTACTTTCTTTCGCCCCCTCTGTCACGTCAGTTAACTCTTCCTCACACTTCCACTCACTCACTCACTGTTTCTCCTCTTCTCACTTCACCCCGTTCGCGACGAAAACATTTTCTCTCTTTCTCACATTTGGATTCGTTCCCGAAAGGTCTTTTTTCTAAATGCTCATATATTCACCTAGCTTATGCTAACAGAATAACTATGTAGCTTGTTCCCTTCCTTCTACGGTTAGCTCTCCTCTTTGTTGTTATCTTGTCTCACTCGCTTTACGCGTTTTAATTGTCCTAATAACTTAATTTAGTTATTATTGCACCGACGTGAGGTATATGATTTTTAATGCAATGAAATATCTATGATCGTCGGCAATTCACTGATGAGGGACTTATTTTAATACGTGTTATCCATGTGTAACCTGCAGTATACTGCTCCACATTTTTTCATATATATTACCTAAACTGCGATTCTGTTTTTTCTTTCTCTCTCTCTATTACTGCTCCCTCGTTCTCTCTGTTTCTCCTACTTTCTTTCGCCCCCTCTGTCACGTCAGTTAACTCTTCCTCACACTTCCACTCACTCACTCACTCACTGTTTCTCCTCTTCTCACTTCACCCCGTTCGCGACGAAAACATTTTCTCTCTTTCTCACATTTGGATTCGTTCCCGAAAGGTCTTTTATCTAAGCGCTCATATATTTACCTAGCTTATGCTAACAGAATAACTATGTAGCTTGTTCCCTTCCTTCTACGGTTAGCTCTCCTCTTTGTTGTTATCTTGTCTCACTCGCTTTACGCGTTTTAATTGTCCTAATAACTTAATTTAGTTATTATTGCACCGACGTGAGGTATATGATTTTTAATGCAATAAAATATCTATGATCGTCGGCAAATCACTGATGAGGGACTTATTTTATTACATGTTATCCATGTGCAACCTGCAGTATTCTTCTCCCCATTTTTTCACATATATTTACCTAAACTGCGATTCTGTTTTTTCTCTCTCTCTCTCTTACTGCTCCCTCGTTCTCTCTGTTTCTCCTACTTTCTTTCGCCCCCTCTGTCACGTCAGTTAACTCTTCCTCACACTTCCACTCACTCACTCACTGTTTCTCCTCTTCTCACTTCACCCCGTTCTCGACGAAAACATTTTCTCTCTTTCTCACATTTGGATTCGTTCCCGAAAGGTCTTTTTTCTAAGCGGTCATATATTCACCTACCTTATGCTAACAGAATAACTATGTAGCTTGTTCCCTTCCTTCTACCGTTAGCTCTCCTCTTTGTTGTTATCTTGTCTCACTCGCTTTACGCGTTTTAATTGTCCTAATAACTTAATTTATTTATTATTGCACCGACGTGAGGTATATGATTTTTAATGCAATGAAATATCTATGATCGTCGGCAAATCACTGATGAGGGACTTATTTTATTACATGCTATCCATGTGCAACCTGCAGTATTCTTCTCCCCATTTTTTCGCATATATTTACCTAAACTGCGATTCTGTTTCTTCTCTCTCTCTCTTACTGCTTCCTCGTTCTCTCTGTTTCTCCTACTTTCTTTCGCCCCCTCTGTCACGTCAGTTAACTCTTCCTCACACTTCCACTCACTCACTCACTGTTTCTCCTCTTCTCACTTCACCCCGTTCGCGACGAAAACATTTTCTCTCTTTCTCACATTTGGATTCGTTCCCGAAAGGTCTTTTTTCTAAGCGCTCATATATTCACCTAGCTTATGCTAACAGAATAACTATGTAGCTTGTTCCCTTCCTTCTACGGTTAGCTCTCCTCTTTGTTGTTATCTTTTCTCACTCGCTTTACGCGTTTTAATTGTCCTAATAACTTAATTATTTGTTATTGCACCGACGTGAGGTATATGATTTTTAATGCAATGAAATACCTATGATCGTCGGCAAATCACTGATGAGGGACTTATTTTATTACATGTTATCCATGTGCAACCTGCAGTATTCTTCGCCCCATTTTTTCATATATAAATATATATATATATATATATATATATATATATATATATATATATATATATATATATATATATATATATATATATATATATATATATATATATATATATATATGAATATGATATAATATATACATGTATATATGTATCTATATAGAGAGAGAGGGGTGAGAGGGAGAAACAGAGAAAGTCACTTAGAAATTTGAACATATTACCGTATTTGATATTAAAATAGCCAGGTGATATTTAAGAAAGTCTGTATATATAATTTTATAGTTCAGATTTAGAGTAGAAAATTAAAATAATTAAGAAAAGGATATATTTGCACGCGATCAATGAAAAGTCTAGAACAATTCAAGTGATGCTGGAAAACGGAATGCTCTTCGCTGAGCTTATAATCTCACATTTTAAAAAGATATCCTACATATACATTGCATTCAATCAAGTACTTTCGTATTAACATCATATACATACAATTATAAATGAAATCCGTGATTTTTTCTTGCATGCATTGGTTTAAACACTTCAAAATAAATGCATGCAACTACTACCCTATATGCATACTCACAAAACACACACACACACACATATGACCGTATATATACACACACTCAAACCACCCGCACAGAAACACACACACACACACACACACACACATATATATATATATATATATATATATATATATATATATTTATCAAAATAACAGATTAATGTTTAAGCAAAGAATCGCAGCTTTCACCCTTAACTGGATCTTCTGAAACTAACAAAGTCAATCTGTGAACGCAGTAGTGAGTATTTTAAAAAATGTTGCAACCGGAGGAAGACAGGAAGACGATACTTTGGTTCGTTGAAACGTTCTCTGGCAAAGAAGGGGAAAAAAACGAATATAATACGTCATTATTTGGAGCGGTGAAAGACAATTACACGCAAAGACAAAACCACGTTTATGGTATAAAAGAATTCATAGACTAATATTCTATTAGGTGGTTCATAGAGACGTTCTCTGGCAATGAACGGAAAAAACGAAGATAATACGTCATAAGTGGACCGTGGAGAACAATTGCACGCAAAGACAAAACCACGTAAATGGTATAACTGAAGTCGTAGCCTAACATTCTAACTGGGAAACCGAATGATTCTTGGTTTCAGAGTTAAGAATAAAGTAAATAAAATACAGAGGTAAATGTAATTAAATAAATACATACACGCATCCATATACGTACATACACAAGCATACGCGAAAACACTCGCCATAGGTATACAAATACACGCACGTACACAGAAAGAAAAAAAAAACGCACGCACATACGTTTTTTCCTGTTCTTTGCCAGGGAACGTTACCACGAACCAAAGTATCGTATTTCTGTCTACCTCCGGTTGCAAAGTTTTTTGAAATATTCACTTCTGCGTTCACAGATTGACTTTGTTAGTTTAAGAAGATCCCGTTAAGGGTGAAAGCAGCGATTCTTTGCTTAAACTTTAATCTGTTATTTTAATAAACATTTGCTCTACGGTTCTTATATATTTAATATATATTTATCCTTATCGAGCACTCTTTGGATTTTAGTCTTCAAATGTATTATTATTACTATATATATATATATATATATATATATATATATAGAGAGAGAGAGAGAGAGAAATATACATAAACATACATACATGAATATATGTATATTAAATGTATGGATCTATACATTTACAGATACGTGAGGTCAGGGAGACTAGCCTGTACCATTTAGGCTCTGCTCTGCTTCCCCTTTATAGATAGGGCATATCCCGGAGGAAAAGACCTACAGACGCATAAAACATTCTCAGAAACAGGAAAATCCTTATGAAACGAAGAACAAAGATCTCAGATCTCTGAAATGCAGAACAGATAAACGAGAAGGAAATCCATTTGAAATAGGTAGTGCTGGAAATTGAAAATGCACTCAAACTTTCCCATGAAAAGGAGAGCGCTGGGAAAAAACATTGCCATAGAAATTATACAAAGAAACCCTAACGCCTTCTTTGAATTTGCAAAATACACTGCTTCGGTGCACTGCAAAATACACTACTTAATGTGGATAGTCAAGTGATACGTGAGATATTGAATTTACAGTACAATTAACACATGCAAATAACAAAGCCAGAGGAATTCTTTGATTTCACAGCAGTACACGGAGAAACCATCAACCACAGATATAACACGGAAAGTTATAATATCAGCCATAGAGGAAATCAGAGCAAACTCTGCTGCTGAACCTGATGAATTTCCAGTAACCTTCCTAAACACATTCAAATGTACCTTAGCGAGACCACTGAAGATCCTCTTCAAAAGTTTTCTAGCTAAGGGTAAACTACCCAGAGAGGTAAACGAAGGCATAATATGCCCTATCCATAGAGGGGGAAGCAGAGCAGCGGCTAAAAAGTACAAGCCAATCTCCCTGGCGTCATATGTCAGTAGGGTTATTGAATGAATCAGAATGAAAATGACCGCTTCCCTCTAGGATAATGATAATACCGAGCATGAGTTTCGCCCTGGAAGAAAGCTGCCTTACCCAGCATTTACAACACTAAAACTGGGTACTGAAACGGCTGTTGGACCAATTGGAGCAATCAAATATGGATGGGATATATCTTGACTATACAAATTTGCTGAGGACAACACCATGCACTTTAATGCTGGAAAATTTCAAGCCCTAAAATATCAACCTGCTAACACAAGGACAGTCCAACACAGCTATGGAGGAGCAGGAGGAATCGAATTCCACGTGTCGAAATCGATTTTAACCACAAAGCCTGAAGCAATCCAACGAAGATACACCAAGAGGTTTGCCACAATGAGAGAGATGAGCTACTGGGAAAGGCTAAAGGAGCTAAATCGCTACTCCTTGGAACGAAAGCGGGACTAACATCAGACTTTGGCATTGAGACCTGGACCCAGTCACGAATAAGACGTCAATGTTTAGTGCCAAAGTTCCCAACTTTCACATCTAGAGTTATGAGCAGATACGGCAATACCCTGGAATTAAATACCCCCAACTCTTTAATAAGCTGTACGTGGATGTTTTTATAAAACATCTTGACACTCTGCTACCCAAGAACCCAGCTGAACCCACAGCAGGGAATGAATGTAATCTAAGAACAACAACAACGAACACGCTTCTACATCAATGCCACCCAACGCAGGCTTGATACAGAAAGTGAAGCAACTAGGGTTGTGTCGCAGCATGACATCAATTAAAAGAGTAAAGGAGTATATATATATAGAATAGATTCAATATATATATATATATATATATATATATATATATATATATATATATATATATATTGAATGTATTCTTGGCGCGATCACTTTGGAAAATCAATTGTCTAAATTTGAGGTAACTTCCTGAAGAATCCGAAGCTCTAGATATCCAATGTTTTCGGATATCTTAAAATGCGGATGAAACCATGTAGAGGTAATTAAATATATACACTTTTCTTCTAGTTTATTTTAAACCTAATTATGTTTAGTTGACTGTATATCTGGGCGATTCATACATGCTGTCGAAATATTCGATAAACGATCCGTCGTAACCGCCGCGAAGGGGCCGCTTTCGGTTATTTGTCGGAGATTTCTTTATAGAAGCCTTTATTCTTATAGCTTGGTCTAATTGATTTTTATATGGTTAATTATGCTAACTGGGAGAGGAAACGGTATATATTTTATCTGGTGATTATATAGACATGTTTTATGATATATAGCTCTGATTATTTAATTCATTAATTCTTCATTGAGCCACAAAGTGACCCGTTGCAAAACACATATACATTTATGACTTTATATATATATATATGTAAACCTTTATATGTAATAATCTCCCGTTAGGTTAAGATACAATTTTGACTGTATTGGGCTGCGCTTTCTAGCAAAAAACCTACCAGCGGTAAGCAATTAATCACATCCTTTCTAACTTGACCACTGCCACGTCACGATTCTTAGCCATGTTTGAATGTATTCTTGGCGTGATCACTTTGGAAAATCAATTGTCTAAATTTGAGCTAACTTCCTGAAGAATCCGAAGCTCTAGATATCCAATGTTATCGGATATCTTAAAAGGCGGATGAAACCATGGTAGAGGAAATTAAATATATACACTTTTCTTCTAGTTTATTTAACACCTAATTCTGTTTAGTTGACTGTATATCTGGTCGATTCATACATGATGTCGAAATATTCGATAAATGATCCGGCGTAACCGCCGCGAAGGGGCTGCTTTCGGTTATTTGTCGGGGATTTCTTCATAGGAGCCTTTATTCTTATAGCTTGGTCTAATTTATTTTTTATATGGTTAATTATGCTAATTGGGAGAGGAAACGGTATATATTTTATCTGGTGATTCTATAGACATGTTTTATGATATATATATATATATATATATATATATATATGTGTGTGTGTGTGTGTGTGTGTGTGTGTGTGTGTGTGTGTTTGTGTGTGTGTGTGTGCTTGCTTGACAGAAAATTGATATAGATAGACAGATGTATATATGTAAATAAGTTTTTATTTTGTTACCTATATTTACAAATACATATATACACACACAAATATATAAATACACAGTGTACATGTATATATTATAAAGAATCATATATACATATATACATTTACCATATATTGGAATATGGCTACAGGTGTTACACAGTTGTATGTATATTTGCATTCTCTTTTTTTTACTATTCATACATATTTTTTTGTAAAACATGATATTTGAAACTCACGTATTTAATCCCCCTGTGTGTAAAATCGCAGGAAACCTTGGCGAGTGCTTCGAGCACGCATCCACTTTCATACTAGACATCCTCATGACCCACTCCCAAGAATTGATTCTGGAGTTGTTTTCAAATCATCTATATCAAATATCAAATTTCTGTCAAGCATGTATACATATATATTGTAAACAAACATCCCGAAATAAGCCGTACAATGTCTAGCAACTATCGTTGCTCATGTGTTCAACACTGACAAACGAACGCTGTACTAGTTTCAGGCTTATTAGCTATCGTCAGATGGTTGAACATCTGAAAGTATATAGTTTCCTTATGCATATTAACGGCTGAGCAGCCTAATTTGCATATCGAGTGAGTTAATCGGCCGGGTTACAGAAAACGATATACGGAAAAAATGAAACGAAATTTCATTTCTCACTCTCAGTACGGCTGTTACTTAAATATAAGTATGTATACGTACATACGTATATGTATACATATATATATATATATGTACGTATGGATTCACCGAACATTTATTATAATGCTCGGACGTTCAACCATCTGGCAGGAAGGTATACGTTGCTGACGATAGTTAATAAGCTTCAAACTAGTACAGCGTTCCTTTGTCAGTGTTGAACAAATGAGCAACGATGGTTGCTAGACATTGTACGGCTTAATTCGGGATGTTTGTTTACAAACACACCGAGCATTATAATAAATGTTCGGTGAATCCGTACGTACATATATATATGTGTGTATGTATATATATATATATACATACTACTGTACGTCTGTATACATATATGTATGTACGTATACATACTTATATTTAACTAACTGCCGTACTAAGAGTGAGAACTGAAATTTCGTTTCATTTTTTCCGTTTATCGTTTTCGGTACCCCGGCCGATTAAGTCACTCGATATGCAAATTTGGCTGCTCAGCCGTTAATATGCATAACGAAAGTATATACTTTCAGACGTTCAATCATCTGGCAGGAAGGTATACGTTGCTGACGATAGCTAATAATCTTGAAACTAGTACATCGTTCCTTTGTCAGTGTTGAACAAATTAGCAACGATGGTTGCTAGACATTGTACGGCTTAATTCGGGATGTTTGTTTACAAACACACCGAGCATTATTATAATTGTTCGGTGAATCCATACGTACATATATATATGGGTGCATGTATGTATATATATATATACATACTACTGTACGTCTGTATACATATATGTATGTACGTATACATATTTATATTTAAGTAACAGCCGTACTAAGAGTGAGAAATGAAATTTCGTTTCATTCTTTCCGTTTATATATATATATATATATATATATATATATATATATACACACATATATATTTACATATATATATATATGTGTATGTATATATATATATATATATATATATATATATATATATATATATATATATATATATAGATGTAGATATATACATATATATATATATATATATATATATTGAATTAATAAATCGGAATATATACATATTCAATTCGTCGTTCTAGAAAAACTCAACGGTAATTAGTTGGGAAAATATCGTGTTCCAGGTCATACGCATACGTTAATATTACAGAAACAACAATAATTATATATTGTAAATAATTATAAAAAGACAGAACATATTTAGAATTTAAAATTATTACTTACATTACTAATTATACACTAGTTTCAAGTCATAAAGAAAAGATATAGGATAAATAGCAATTTAAAGACTTGGTTTTCATCAGTACGCATGTCTTTCTCTGTACTAAAAAATCTAAAATATCCTTTGCGACATAAGTTGTAAACGAATTCATATGTATTGTTAAGTTGCAGATGTATCATCACGCTGTAATAGATAGGACAACATATACATTTTATAGCATCACGTTGAGAGCAACATGGTTCTTAGGGGGGCTAGAAGTAGCCCACCATCACTTTCATATAGTGCAGTGTAGAGCAGATTAATCAACATACATACTCATATATACATAGATACAAACACACACATCTCTCTCTCCCTCTCTCTCTCTCTCTCTCTCTCTCTCTCTCTCTCTACTTCGATCAGAGAGTCAACTTCGATCTATATTAGGTATTGCTTCGAGCTGATCGGTAGTGAAACATATGTAATATATTATTAAATATGCTATGATCAAACACTGAGTCATTGTCCTTTATTCTTATAGTATATATATATATATATATATATATATATATATTGGTCTTTCAGATAGCTAATACTATCTATCTATATATACACACACACTGAAACACACGCACGCACTCACACACACACACATACGCACGCGCGCGCGCGCGCGCGTGTGTGTGTGTGTGTGTGTGTGTGTGTGTGTGTGTGCGCGCGTGTGTGTGCGCGCGTGTGTGTGCGCGTGTGTATGTGTGTGTGAGTGCGTACGTGTGTTTGAGTGTGTGTGTGTGTATATATAGATAGATAGTATTAGCTATCTGAAAGACCAATGGAAACATTGTTTCCTCAGCCCGATTTGACGAAAGTCGATCCACTGTCGATATATATATATATATATGTGTGTGTATGTGTGTCTGTGTGTGTGTGTGTTTGTGTGTGTGTGCGTCCGTGCGTGTGTTTTAGTGTGTGTGTGTGTGTGTGTGTGTGTATATATATATTTATATACATATATAATGAAAAACACACACATATTCATATGTGTGTGTGTGGTGTCTGCCTTAACAAGTTTTGCTCGAACGCGTCAAGAAACAGTTCTTTTTTATAGAGGGTCTCTTTATAAAACGTATTAACCTCACTGTCATGATGTATTTTAATAGTGCAGAATGGTAACACACGGATCGGCGAAACTGCAGTCGGGATTTGAAGAAAAAATGGGTATATTTTTGTCTATTATTTCCTCATTTTTTGTAATTTGATGAATAGCTCTGATCATTGAGGTATCATTTTATCATTTTGATTATTTTAGCTCTATCGGTCATCGTGAAAACCTTGTTAAAGTGGACACCTCACACACATATACATATGAATATATGTGTGTATATCATTATTATATTGTCCCAAACTTTCCTATGGTCATGTTAACCAGAAGTTTAGTAACTGCTATTCCTAGCAAATACGTTATTCGCTCATTGTCAACCTTACTATCCTTCTGTGACCACCGTGTTAAATTCTCCCTCTGCCCATTCTGAATTTCTCAATTGCTCCGAAAGAAATAGTCCTTTTTCTATTTTTTAACACTGTATCACGTGTTAATTCTAAGCTCCGTCTCTTGAGACTTTCTCAGTAGCTACGAACGCGTCAAGAAACAATCCGATTTTTTCTAATGGGTCTCTTGATAAGCCGTATCAACATCACAGTGATGATGCATTTTTATAATGCAGACTTTGAAGAAACTGTAGAAGAAAACATAGGTATAGTGTTGTCTATTATTTCCTCATATTTTTTAATTTGATACACACACAAACACACACACACACACATACACACACACACACACACACACACACACACACACACACACACATATATATATATATATATATATATATATATATATATATATATATATATATATATATATATACGTATATATATATATATATGCTTATATACATTATACATATTATATACATTATTTTATATGTGGCCGGTGCTCTGGTGCAATAAGTAGCAGCAAGTGCCCACAGAATACTCGCTCATTCCATTGCACAGATGGTTCTATAGAAATAGTGGACACCTTCAGTTACTTGGGTGACAAAATCAGCAGTGGTGGAGGGTGCTCTGAAAGTACAGTCGCTAGAGTAAGAACGGGATGGAAAAAGTTCAGAGAGCTTATACCGCTATTGGCCGCTAAAGGGTTCTCTCTAAAAATGAAAAGCAGACTGTATGATGCCTGCATAGGAACAGCAATGTTACATGGCAGTGAGACCTGGGCATTGCGTGCAGAGGATATACGCAGACTGGAGAGGAACCAAGCTTGCATGCTCCGCTGGATGTATAATAGTAATATACGTGAACGGCAAAGCATAAACGAACTAAGGGAGAAATTAGGAATAAGAGGGATCAGATGTTGTTTACTCGAGAGAAGACTACGTTGGTACGTTTACGTGATTCGCATGAAAGACGACAGCTGTATAAAAAAGTGCAGGGCGATAAAATAGACGGTAGCCACGGAGTAGGCAGACCCAGCAAAACCTGGGACGACTTGATAAATTCCGACCTCACACACACCTCTCCAAGACAATGGCACTGGACCGAGATCTTTGGCGCTCCACAGTAATACCGAGGACCCGCCTTGCCTAAGTACAAAGTACAAAGCGAAACCTACAGTCAGTAGGTACCTCTAACAAAAATACACCCCTATCCCACTACCCCCACCCCATCCACACCACCACTTTCAATGTAAAGTTATGTTGGTACCACAACATCCAGTCCGAAACAAATGAGGTCGTGTAGGTGTCACGACAAAAAAAACACACAGTCCACGCTGTAATGTGGCCGTGTAGGTAACACGGTAAAAACCTCCCAGTCCACACTGTAAACGTGGTTGGTGTTAGGAAGGGCATCCAGCCGTAGAAAACCTGCCAGACAGTCCTATACGAGCAAGACAACCAATCTTGCCTCAAGTGGGAAAATTCCCGTCCAAACCCATGCAAGCGTGGAAGATGGACGTTAAACGATGATGATGATGATGGTGATGATGATGATGATTATATAAACATGTAATAAATCATATTCATACTTATACACATAAAAATACATCGAGCTATGTATGTGTGTGAAAGTGTTTGTGTCTCTGTGTAGAAAACAATCAGACTGTCTCAATATCTTTTCTGAAAGTTTTATATGCTTTGTCTGCAAGAATGTCATCGATCTACATGATACTCTTCAACTCAAGAGATATATTGACATAATTGTTCAAACAGTGATATCAAGTTGTTTATGCTCGTGGATATTCATTCTAAAATTCATAAACACAACACATAATAACTACAGATAGCGTAACTACACACATGCACGATACCATGCTTTCTTTCTCGCACAGATATCCTATATACGTTTACTTTATTTTAACACCGGAGAAAAAAGCTAATGGGGATTATCTTCTTAAATGTATTATTTCCAAATCCTGAGCAGCCAAGCTTCACCTTTCTTCTGTCTGCTAGATATTTACTAATGCTAATATATTAATATAGATATATACTACTACTAACATATTAATATAGATATATACTACTACTAACATATTAATATAGGTATATAGTAATACTAACATAGTAATATAGATATATACTAATACAAATATATTAATATAGATATATAATAATAATATATTAATATAGATATATACTAACTCTAATATCCCTAATATATTAATATAGACATGTACTAACTTTGATATACGAATATAAATATATGCTAATTCTAATATATTTAGATAGATATATACTAAATCAAATATATTAATGTAGATATATATTTACACACACACATTGATATATATATATATATATATATATCAATGTGCATGTGTGTGTGTGTGTACGTAACACCTCCCATTTGTTCTTATATATACAAATACACGCACGCACACGCACGCACACACACACACATGCACACACACACACACACACACACGCATATATATATATATATATATATATTGAGTCTTATTTGAAACAGGAAACACTCCGCCGTATCTGTTCAGATGTATGTTTCCCCAAATACCGAGAAAAAGTTCACAATATCAACCTTCTGAAAGATCAATTCACTAAATAAGATTAAGATATTCTTCACGTGTTAGAGGATGTCATACATATCACCGACACACATTGTTCTAATCAGATAACTGTAGTTATCTATTGGGAACGCCTTTACACCTTGCATTTATATTCTTTCAAATAGAGGCACTGGTTCTACGGATAACTAGTTGCTAGGCATATAAATATCGAATCACAATCTCTGTTGAATCTTTTGAAAAGACAGAGAATAAATTTACGTCAAGCAAAATACGATTGCTCCCAAATGTCTTCTATGAGGACAAAATCCATTGTCTCACTTTAAGAAAATGTGTCCTTTTCATTTGGGAATTAGAACTCCCTAAATCCGCTTCAGTTGGCTCCTAAGAGTAAACATTGGCCGTGTGAGTTACGAAGATATGGTGGACGAAGGCAGATTTTTTCATGAGAAAAAACAAACGAAATCAGTAGTGTACATTCACGCACGAAAGCCCCACATCCGCCACACATACCCATATATATATATATATATATATATATATATATATATATATATATATATATATATATATATATATATATATATATATATTACTTATGTTCATACACATCTGTTCCCGATTGAGCACTATTTTTTTGGTCTTTATCACACCTACGGATATTGCTATATCCACACACCTACGCACATACCCCCCCCACACACATAGATACACACACACACACATACACACACCCACACACACACACACACACACACACACATATATACATATATATATATATATATATATATATATATATATTTATTTATTTAGTTATTTAAATCATTACTCGCTGTTTCATAGATGTAAACAGATTAAACTCGTATAATATGCATACAGTCTGTATTAAAATTAGAATGTCAATGTATATTCCAAAAATTGAATAACGACGGATTAGTATACCAGTTTTGAAATAAATGTATACACTCTACTACATGTATTGAGTAATAGTTCATCACATGGAGAAAAAAAGACTATCACTACAGTGTATCACTAAGAGTATCACTCTTGTGTCTTTGTGTGTGAATGTCTATATGTCTGTGCGTATTTATGCGTGCTCGCGTGCTTGCATGTATGTATGTGTATAACTGTGCAATGGGTATACAATTCACTCATCACTTGTTGAATATATCGTTGCACATGATTTCATATATTATCAGCAGACATTAAAAAACTCACCCACCATCCTCATATTTTTCACTGTTTTAACACACTGTAGTGATACACTGTTTTTCTCCATGTGATGAACTATTACTCAATACATGTAGTAGAGTGTATACATTTATTTAAAAACTGGTATATTAATCCATCGTTACTGAATTTGAAGTTTCTGGTTTTCACAATAATTCACCTGTTAAGTTGTCAGTCTAGGTGACAGACTGTCTGCCTCCCTGTGTGTATGCTTACTTGTTTGTGAGTATTTTCTCATACCATTTTTTATATATATATGAGATGATATTATTAGAGACATGACCTCAGGTCAAGTGAGCGTATCTTATTACAAACATAATGCAATATACTCTACTCAAACTACATACAGCTTTACACCGCCTTGGCTTCTTAAGACATTGTAGAGTGGTTGTGTTGTTATTGAGTCATAGCATTTTAACATTAGGGGAGCCCTTCGTCCTCTCCAAGTTTGACGAAACAGAAAGCATTGAACGAAGGAAAGAAACGGTGGAAAAAATAGAGAGTGGTGATTAGACAAAGTGGAAAAAGAGATGAAGAGAAATAGTGGAAAGAAGAGCGAGGGAAAGCAACTGAGAGAAAAAGAAAACGATATAGTATAGAAAATTATAGAGAGAGTGAGAGAATGTAAGAAATATCTGTTATATATATATATATATTTAAATTATATTAAATGAAAGCTTATATACAATATGCTTATATAGCCTCGCAATCAAAAAATAATTGTTCTTAAGGACAAACACAATTTTTTGCTATTTTTATCTGTGAACACATCACAGAGTGCCAGTAGCAGGCGAGAATGCCAAAGAGCAGTGCTTCAAGATTCATTTATCTTTCATTTGTAGTAAATGCGCCTGGCGTAGTCCTTGGGATAGCAATGTTTTAGCACGGTGTTCCAATTCATTCAGTCGGTATATATGCTGTACCTTATTCGAAAGGTCGAATCTTGTTACTTACTATGTGGAATACTCATACAATTATGCGGTAATTTCCCGACCAGGCTTTTCCACTATTCGAACAATTGGAACATTCCTCGTCAGAAACACTGGTGGCAAACAAAAAACTTGTATAGAGATATTTTACAATCTAGCTATGAGCCTATTTCAGACGTTCGCATTTAATGTAGAATATAAAACTTATCAAACCGATTAGATTCCATTGAAAATGTTTTCCTGAATTACTCCTATTTGTATTGGACGGGAAATGGGACTTTGTAGCGGAATTTGACGAGAAGTAATACATGACTCTCTGTATATGTTATTTAACTTCATTATCAGCCAATATTGTCCGATGTCAACAACTTCACTTTCTTTACTTTTTTTATTTTATTTTCTCTTCAGACAATTTTTTATTTGATACATTGCTGATTTTCATCTGACAATGCATCTGTCATGGCGATGCTTCACAGAAATTATTCTTTGTGAATACGACGCCAAAGAGTGTCTGATACACTGTCCACAAACATACGATATTGATTTCTTTCAAAAAGCTCAAGACGTTAAGTTTTATGGGAGAGTAAACTAAAATACGTTGATTCCAGTATATGACTGGCAATTATGTTATTGATACCAAAATAGTGATGGGCTTCGACTTTCTAAATAACAGTCACGTTGAATAGTTACCTTGGTACAGATCAACGATTTCAATTACGTGGGAAGTGCGGTTATTGCCTAGTGTAGCCACCTCGGTATTTCACAGATATTATATTTTAATAATACTGAACGAAGTCAACATTCTTGTGGTTGTGTTTGTAACAGATTACCGAAAAGCAAATTGTCTGGCGCTCTCGTGATGTTGACACCTCACCGTCGTAGCCTCATCTAGTGTCTGTTATCTATCAATCTATCTATCTATATCTATATATAATGATCATCATCATCGTGTATCGTCCATCTTCCACTCTTCCACGAGTTAGACGGTTATCTGTTATATATATATGTATATATATATATATATATATAACCTATAACCGTCTAACCCATGCTAGCGTGGAAGAGTGGAAGATGGATATATATATATATATATATATATATATATATATATATATATATATATATGTATATATAGTGTATTTTGTACTACACTGTATGCTTAATTAAAAGCATTTCGAAAACCTTATGCTATTATTTTAGAGTAGTGACAGACTCACTTACTTTAATTTTCAGCAAACAGGGGAGATAAAGCTGACAAGGCCCTGTTTCGCATTTATTGATGCTTATCAAAGCCAACTACTCCTCCTGTTTGCTGAAATCATCGATGTTTGGTTCTTATAGAATTCTAGTAAATAATCAGGAACTGATTATACAGAGCGGTTGCCGGTCAAGCAGAATTTGAAAATTAGAATTGGTGCTCTGAAATAGTTATATATATATGAATGTATATATAATGTATTTTGCAATACACTGTATACTTAATTAAAAGCATTTCGAAGACCTTATGCTATTGTTTTAGAGTAGTGACAGACTCACTTACTTTAATTTTCAGCAAACAGGGGAGATAAAGCTGACAAGGCCGTGTTTCGCATTTCTTGATGCTTATCAAAGCCAATTAAATTAAGTGAGTCTGTCACTACTCTAAAACAATAGCACAAGGTCTTCGAAATGTTTTAATTAAGCATACACTGTATTGCAAAATACACTATATATACATTCATATATATATAGCTATTTCAGAGCACCAATTCTAATTTTCAATTTCTGCTAGACCGGCAACCGCTCTGTATAATCAGTTCCTGATTATTTACTAGAATTCTATAAGAACCAAACATCCATGATTTCAGCAAACAGGAGGAGTAGTTGGCTTTGATAAGATTAAATAAATTCGAAACAGGGCCTTGTCAGCTTTATCTCCCAAGTTTGCTGAAAATTAAAGTAAGTAAATGAGTCTGTCACTACTTTAAAACAATAGCATAAGGTCTTAGAAATGCTTTTAATTAAGCATACAGTGTATTGAAAAATACACTATATATACATTCATATATATATATAGCTATTTCAGAGCACCAATGCTAATATATATATATATATATATATATATATATATATATATATATATATATATATATATATATATATATATATATATATATATATATGCATATATATATGTACATATATATATAAATACATATATATATATTTATATATATATATACATACATATCCCCCCTCTCTCTCTCTCCCACACATTTAATGTCTTTCTACCACTACCCCTCACATCCTCGGAACTCTTTTCCTGCCCACTTTTCTCCTTATGAAGGGCTTTTGCCCGAAACGTCGACCCCACCTACACTCTTAGGCGTGAAACTAATATTAATATTTTGTACTGCCTATTCGCTTCCTCGTTCTTGATTTTTTAGTTTACTGTTTCAATTATAATATATATATTTATATACATATATATATATAGATAGATAGTGAGAGAGAGAGGGGGGGTAGGAGATAGAGAGAGTGAAGAAAGAGTAGGATAGGCTGTGGTGCTGGAACCGGGCTTGACCTATCTATCGATCTCTCTCCCCGTCCCTCTGCCCCCGTCTCTCTCTCCCTCTTTATATATATATATATATATATATATATATATATATATATGTATATATAAACCGTAGCGTCCTAATATATATGGCTAAAAAAATAGTCGATCCCTATAAATAATTGTTTCTACTTTTGGCACAAAGCCACCAAATATTCCAGGGCATTACTGGTACTTTGATATCTGACAAAATGAGATAATGTAAATGTGAAGCATATGAAGTCCGTTATTCGATTTAGTAAACATTTTAAAATGTGGTCACTTATTGTTTCTATCATACTCATTTGGAAGGCTACATCTCACGCTTCAGCTTATCCCAATATATATCTATATCTATAACTAGAGACAGGGACTTACATGTATATATATACATGTTGGGATAAGCTGAATCGTGAGATGTAGCCTTCCAAATGAGTATGATAGAACCAATAGGTGACCACATTTTAAAATGTTTACTAAATCGAATAACGTACTTCATATGCTTCACATTTACATTACCTCATTTTGTCAGCCGTTTCGACGGTTTGAGCTTTGCCGTCGGGGTCCTGAGCCTTTTCCTATATGTATATATATATATATATATATATATATATATATATATATATATATATATATATATATATATATGAAAACAAGGAGAAAGAGACGATTTTATGAGGAAGAAACATTTTTTTTTTCCTTTTTTCTCTCTTTCTCTCTTTTTTGACGGTTAGAAAATGATTAAAACGAAATGTTCTACTTTGTGTGAAGTGTTAAGGTATTCGGTAATTTATTTATTATTTAACAATGGCATGTATTTATCTATTTATATATTTAATTATTGTCTATTACCGGTTTCTGCATTTATTTGCATTATCAAATGATAATGAAATGCATTAGTATGGTGTCGCACGTGTTAAACAGAAGGTGCAGATTGAATAATGTTATATACAAACAAGGTTTAAGAAGTGAAAAGAAAAAAGAAAAAGGAAAACAAAACGTGCATACTGTGGAACGTAAAAGTCAATGTGGAAGAAAAGTTAATGTTATTTACAAGCACAGTCATTGAAGTTAAGCAGTTCAAAATGTGTTAATATCGCAAGAGTGCTTAGTTGAACCGTGGTTCCGTGAAGGAGGCAAATGGTGGACTCTGGTTTGATATGATTTCTTTTTTTAGAGAGTTAATATGCAGGGGAAGCAATTCTTGCTGGGTGATATTTAATTTATTTAAGAAAAAGGATTATGTAGGTTGTGAGGGAGGTAACTCTTGTAAATGTTTGATGGTTTGTTGCAGTTTTAGATTGGTCCGATATTTAGGGCATTGAGTACTGGTTGAAATTTATTAATGAAATGTGTTTCGTTATTGGTGCGTTGGATGAAAGTAGCGTTGTCTATGAATTTGTAAATGGGGAAAATTTTAAAGTTTGGAAGTTGGTTGAGAGCACAATTGGCGATATGTTCACTAAATACAATATTTCTGTATTCCTGTATTTTAATTTGTGATTTATGGACGGTCATACGTTGACGGGTGCTGTTTTTTGTCTGTCCTATGTAATGCTCTTGACAACCTGAGCAAGTCAAAACATAGATAAGGTTTTCAGATGCACATGTAAAGTTCTGTTTAACTGTGAAACGTTGTCCTTGTTTAAAATAGAATGTTGAACCTTCTATTAGAATTATGCATATGCCACAGTTGGGACTTCCGCAGTTTGTTACTGTAGGGTTTATTGTGAGGGTTTGTTGGATTTTGGCTTGTGTGAGGATGTTTTTTTATGGATTTGGGTTGTCTTTTGCTCTTTATGATGTTGTGTGTTTGGAGGATATTGTTCATTCTTGGGTCTCTTTTTAGTAAAGGAATGTTCTGGAGGATGGTGTCGAATTCCTCATTGTTGAAGGGGTTGTGTGTGGAGATGTATGGTAGAGTTTTTTGTTGCGGTTCACTCCTGGGTTTGGGGTGTCTGAGTTCCTGGATGTCTAGTTTTAGGGCACGTTGGAATCCATTGATGATTAGGGATGGTGGGTAGTTTCTGCTGATAAGTGTGTTTTTTAATTCTTCTAGTCGTGTGTAACATGTGTATTTATCTGAAACTATTGTGCAGATCCTTCTGGCTATGTTGTAAGGAATTGCCATTTTGGTGTGTTTAGGGTGGTACGAGTTGAATGGAAGGTATTGTTTGGAGTCTGTGGGTTTGTAGTATATGTCTGTTTCTATTCTGTTGCTTGTTTTCTTGATGAGGATGTCGAGCAAAGGGAGTTGTTCACGGCTGTAATCCATTGTGAATTGTAAGTTAATGTTGAGTTCATTCAGAAGGGTTTTGAACTCAAACCGTCTATCGATACTTTCATGCCAGATGATGAAGCAGTCGTCCAGATATCTCTTCCAGTTCTTTTCTATGTGTTGGTAGAAGTCGTCGCCGTATTTGTCTAGAACTTAGCGGTAGATAATGGTTTCCAAATATCCCATGACAAGGTTGGCGTATGAGGGGCCACTTTCGTGCCCATGGCAGTCCCAGATTTCTGTCTGTAGTATTTGGCATTGAATTCGAAGAAATTGTTTTCCAAGATGAATTTGAGTCCCTCCAACACACATTCTTTAGGGATGCGCTGTGGAAGTTCACTAGGGAAATTTTCCAACCAGAATTGTATTGCCTCTATACCTAGGTTGTGTGGGATATTGGAATATAAATTGATGATATCAAAGGTTACTAGTAGCGTATGTTCGTTATTGAGTGTTGTTGGGAGGTGGTTGAGCATGTCAGGGTCGTCCCTTATGAAGCTTTTCATATGTTTTAGGAAAGGTTTAAGCAGAATATCTAGGAGGTTGCTTAGGCAATGGGTTTCACATGTCGTGCCTGCTATTATGGGTCTTAATTTAAGGTCATCAGGAGGGGCTATATTGATGTAAACGTCTGTGGCTTGCTTGCAGGCCCTGCCTATTACTTCGCTTTTGTGTGTCTTGGGGATACCGTAGAAGAGGCTGGTTCTGCTTTTGAAATTGGTGATGTAGTTGTATTCCTTGTCTGTAAGGCCTTCTTTGTAAAGGGTTGTTAGGGATTTTATGGTTCTCATTATTTTCTGTTGTGTGTAGTATTGGGCCTTTTCAAGACAACCAATCTTGCCTCAAGTGGGACAATTCCCGTCCAGACGCATGCTAGCGTGGGAGATGGACGTTAAACGATGATGATGATGATGATGATATATATATATAGTAATAATAATAAATTTTAATAAATATATATATATATATATATTCTCAACAAAATGCCCTCTCTAACTTAATTGGATATTGACTAGTAATAGAAACGGCCATCTGTAGCACATTTGTTGAAATTCGAACCCGGACAGATTTTTCGAATAAAACGTTTTTTTTTCGGATCTCGGAATTTCCTGAGTGTTTATTCTTACAATTAAAAGGCAATTAATGAGAACGATACGGACTAACATCGACGATTTTGGGGGGTAGTTTAAGATTGGCAGTATCGGAAGAGGCTCGGACGCCATGCTTTGCAGCAAAGAGTTACGGCCCTTTATGGTATGAGTTCAAATCACGCCCAGGTTAACTTTGCCTTTCATCCTTACGTGGTCGATAAAATAAAGTACCAGTAATATACTTGGATAATTTCTGGCCTTGTGACAAAAGTAGAAACAATTATTAAGTGCTATAGCCATGCTTTCTAGCATAGTTACGTCCCTTTACGGTCTGAGTTCAAATCCTCTTGAGGTCAACTTTGCCTTTCCTCCTTACGGCGTCGATAAAATAAAATACCAGCAATGTACTGGGAATTTGCTGGCCTTGGGCCTATAGTAGAAATCATCATTATTATTATCATTTGAAAGTTCCTTTGAATACTGCTTCATTCCCAGATCTTGCGATGTGTCACGCTGGCACCTGAGGGAAAATGTTGATAATACACACACTTTACAAACAATTGTCATACGAATGATGCCACATGAGCACAAACAACAGTAAATGCCTTTGCAAGGTTGTAAATTCATATTGCCATTCTTAGAACATGGATAGTACCAGAGATGGCTTACTAGGTATCTGGTACAAATAATATCCGGTTCCCTTTTTTATCATTCCAGTGCTCCGACTATCACAGGTAATGTACAATTGAGAAAATGCTACATTTTCTGAATTTCAATTACTAGATAGTTATATTTACTGAGCTTTCCATACTCTTTCGATGAAATATTACCATCCGATGGAATACTCATGTCATTTAAGAAACATTTTTTCTCTTTATGGTCCTTCACAATTGTATCAGTTCTGTTGGCCGTGATTGTTTGGTAAGTGTTCACAGAGAAATCCCAGAGAATTGTTACGGTCTCACCATCCTTTTCTGCATCTGGGTAATGGTTGTTCTGCATTGTATTTCTCTAATATTATCCAGTGGATACACTGCCGAACTCTAATATGTCTAATCTTATATTCAATTGGTGCAATTGTGGGAAATCCTGATATTATATAGAGAATTGTTTCAAGATGTACGTCACATATCCTGCATGAATAGGATCGCATCGATCCTATTCTTTGCATTCAACTCCGATCTTAAATTTGCTCTTACTCTGCGGTAACATTTCTTCCTTATCCTTTCCCTCATCGTCGAGTGCTTATCCCACTCCTTCACAAATACCTAGATATTTATAGATTTCTTCTTGATCAAGTTCTTTTATCACATTCTCACGATCAAAATTAATGTCTAAACTTCTCAGCAGTGAACGAGGTTTTGGCGCATTTATCTAGTCCAAACACCATTTTAATATCATCACTGAACTGCTTCACGTTGGATGATAGCCCTTGCAATTCCTCATCATTTTTTGCAAATAGATTCATCATCAATGTAGAACAAGTGATTAAGGGTTTTATCATAGACTTTATATCCATGTCTGTTTGATTGAGCACTTTAATTAATGGTATGAGTGCGATGCAGAATAAAAGTGGTCATAAAGTGTCACACTGAAAAATTCCACAATATTAACTTCTCCGGTTTCTGGTGATTTATTTTCACTGTTCAAAATAAGTGTTGTTTTCCATGTTTTCATAGTGAATGACAGGGACCTACTGACAACGAAAAATATATTGAAAGTCTCTCAATCCAACTGCGTGGCAAATTATAAAATATTTTTTTTTGTATTCTATCCAAGCAATTGATAGCATTTTGTGTCTTTTATGACAATCTTTCAGAATCATTTTGTTAATCAAAACCTGATCCTTACAGCCATATGAGCCTCGTTTGCATCCTTCTGCTCATTGGGAAATATATCATTTGCTATCAGGTGATCTTATGTATATTCAGTTAGGATTGATGTTAAGATTTTATAAATTGTGGTCAAGCAAGTAATCGGTCTGTAGTTTTTCGGATTAATCGTCTCACGACTCCTCGGAAGTAAGAATGTAATGCCGTTAAATAGCCACCCATGGTATCTTTTCTGGCTCCTTAACTATTTCATTGTAAAGTTGGTCTAATAACTCATGAGACTCTGTGAAGGCATTCACCGAAAATTTGATATTTTTTCTTTCCTTCGGAATTTCCCGTTGGTGGATTTTCTAGGAGCTTTTGTTCCTCAAGGTGAAATGTATCTTTAATGGAGCATGTATAATATTAACTTTTTCTTCGGCCCAGATATATTTCCAGAATTTTTGCACTTCTTCCTTGGGCGGTACTGATTTAGCATTGTTGACTTGCCAATTTTTCTGTAGAAGATTTTTTGGTTGTTTTTGAACATATTATTTTCCTTATAGAATCTGGAACGTTTTTCACAGTGCCTTATACGAGGCGCTTTGGTCGACACTTTTGGCTTGATTGTTTCTATCGTCATGTCTATGTCACTTGTTGATTTTGTATTGTATTTTCTTTTCAATTTTTTGAGTTTAGTTTGTTCACATCTTCAACTACTTTGTAGTTTGCTAACAGTTCTATCTCAGATCGAAGAAGGTTTATTTGGCAATTGATGTTCTCTTGCCAAGTTGGGTTTTTGTGGGCATTCCTTTGTTTTCTCATTTTCACTCCACATACTGAGGGGTGACTTTATCCGATGTATAATAGAGATGATTTTGTTAAGTAATGTTTAGTTTATTTGTGGTGATAATGTCTTTGAGAGTTATGTTAGTCTTGTGTATTATGCCTTGATTTTGATTGGAGTTCTGGATCTTAGGTAACGTGTCTCGTTCCACCAATTCAGATTATTTCATTTTCATCCATTCGATCATAAGTTCATTGTTCAAGTGGCGAGTTCATTCGCATTCATTTCTTTACCATTGTTGATCTCACCATTGTTTTCATTTTGAGTTTCATCTTGCCCATGAACTTCTTCCAATTTTTCGATCCTTCATTAATGTGTTCTGCTGTCAGTGATTCCGCGCCTCCCCTGGGATTTTAGGTCTTACAATTTACCTCGTTTTCACTAACACATGTTTCATTTTTCCTTCGATGACTTTGCGCTAACTGCTTGATCTGATCAATTTCTATGTTAGTTAGTAATTTCTTCTTAACGATGTTTTTTCGGATATTAGCTGGTTTGTTACTGTCAATATAATCTGTTTTCAGGATGTTTATTTTTTCCAGTTGACATATATTGTTCTGTATTCGCTCTATTTGATCGGTTGTACATGGCAGTGTCCTCCCTTCACCATCTTCTCTCGTTGTTATTATTTGACATTGGATTTATTTCGTTGCGTTTTATCCTTAACCGTCAAGGGGTAATTATTTCGAGTTACCACTCCTAGGCCGAGTGTCAACCAACACTAGAGGGTTGGTCCTGCACATGAGACACGGCTATTACCCGCCGGCCACCAACTCGGTGTTTCTTGGTCACTGTTTTTTTTTATTGTTACTATTATAAATGTGCGCCCTGTGTGGCTAATAAAGCAATTATTATTACAATAATATACATGTAGCCATTATTGATGTTGCCTTTACTGTTGGTGTTGTTATTGGCTATGCTGGTGGTGCTGGGGCTTTTTCCGGAGGGGTGGAGATCTAGCATTCGTAGGATCATGGGTGCCATTGTAGCTGTTAATATTGAGATGTTCAAAATTTCATTTCAAACGGGTCACTATGTCAGTCTATTTACTCTTTTTGAAGCTTCTTCCTTTCTAGTTTTGTCTAGTGTTACTGCTACATTCCCTCTCCTTCTCAGCAAATTTGATGACGTATTTTCTTAAGTTAACAGGTGGTGGGGGAGTAGTGGTAGTGGCAATGATAGAGTGGTGGTGGCAATGGCGGAGTTGTGGCGGTAGGGATGGTATAGTGGTACTGTAATGATGGAGTTGTTGCTGTTGATTTGTCTCGGCTAAATTTTGTAGCCATTACAATGTGATGTCGTGTTTGATTTTTTGGGTAGTTATTATTATTATTTGTTTTGTCTGTGTTGTGTTCATTATCTTTTGGTTTGTTACTTATATTTAATATACAGTTTGACAACCTTCCTTAATGTTTGAATTAAACATTTTGAGGAAACTTGAGATTCAATAATAATTATTATTATTAGGCTGGGATTGGTGGTGGCGGTGGTTGTGGCGGTGGTAGTGGTGGTGGTAGTGGTGGTGAAATTGCCGTTATTTGACTGTTGTGTTTAGTGTACAACATCAAAGAGATTCCAGATGTGATAGACCTCGATGACGGTATCTATCTACCTCACTGTAATCGTAGAAGGTAGAAGGCCAAGGTGTGTGGTTTGTAGTGATGGAACCCACCTAAAGGCTTTCTGCCCTCAGGATATGGCTAAACAATCCTGCCTACCACACTGGCTCTATCAGCAAAACCAGCAGCAGTAATAGCAGCAGCAATTGTAGCTGCAACGATAACAAGACCAACATCAACACCGCCCACCGCGCTAGAAGTAGCACCAGGGTCTCTACCATCCACCACGCCACAACCAACACCAATCCTTTGGAGGATATTCCACTCACCTACCTCTCACAACTGAAGACGGATTGTGACAAGGAGAAGAGGTGGGAAACTGTATGTGTAAAACAAAAAGAAACCAGGAAAGAATAAAAGAGGTGATAAAGAGTCACTCTGAAAAATTCCATAAGTAATATTAAGTTCTCCAGCTTCCAGGAATTTTGTTTCACTATTCAAAAGGAGAGTTGTTTTCCATGTTTTCATACTGAATGACAGGAACCTCCTGACAACTGGAGATATTTGAATATTTCTAAACACTGTTCAATGAAACTGTGTGGCAAACTATCGAATGCTTTTTTCTAACCTACCCAAGCAATTGATGGATTTTTGTGTCTATTATGACAATCTTCCAGTATCATTTTGTTAACCAAAAACTGATCCTTACAGCTATATGAGCCTCGTTTGCACCCTTTCTGCTCATTGGTAAATATATCATTTGTTATCAGGTGATCATATGTATATTCAGGTCGGACTGATGTTAACATTTCATACATTGTGGTCAAGCAAGTTATCGGACTGTAATTTATATGAAGCCACTGAAATGAATATCAAGCCACTAACTTCAGTCTCAGACATTTAACGCGGATCGGAGGGTTCTTGCTGTTCCCAGCAAGCCTGCCTTTTGAAGTGTTCCAAAAAGCAGGCCTGGACTAATTTTTTTTTTTTCTGAAAGTTGTAAGATCTTTTGTCCACAAGATGGTGTGAGTTAGAGAAAGATGGAAGCGTATTACCTGTATCAAAACGTAAAAAAACATTCCAAATGCTCTGATACTATCATGACCCCTGGATTTATGTCAATTCAGGAAAATCAATGAGGTGAATTGCCAAAAATGTAGGTGTGTCAGAAATAACAATCAGAAATGTTGTGCATGAAGACATCAGGTACAAATCTTACGTGATTAGAAGAAGTCAATTCATGTGAGAAAAAACAAAAGAGAACCGTTTAATCAGACTTAAAAATCTATCAGAAGATGATGTGATATGGTTTTTCTCAGATAAGAAAAACTTTGACCAGGACCAGAAAACTAACAGACGAAATGAGAGGTGGATATATGCAGACGCTTCTGAGGTTGCAAGAGTAATGCACACAAAATGTGCTGCAAGAGTCATGGTTTTTCGTGTTGTTAGCAATGAAGAACATGTTTCGACACACGATGTCATATCAAAAACTTCGCAAAACAAATATATATATACATATATATATATATATATATATATATATATATATATATATTTATATTCGTTACAATATATATTCAGGTGATAACCATTATTCAACAACTGGACCTCATCAGGCGGCTAAAAATTGAACAGAGAAAAACAGGAAAACATGATGGTGGAACATAGTTTACCTTGTTGATTGGTTTGTGTGCCCAGATCCAAAGAGTGGTGTTGTTTTCTCAAAGAACTGGTGCCATTAGAATGCACAAATACAAGCATCCAAATGATATACCTTCCTCTTATTGGGCAGATACTATCTTAATACTCCAATAGCAAGTCTATTGAATTTCTTAGGTGAGTTGTCCTTGATACATGTCGGCCTGCTAGGGATGTTTGTAAATTTTCTATTTTCCTTTCTTCATGTTTTTTCTTCCTGATCCATCTTAATTTCTTATTGAAATGTCTATTGCATTCTTTTTTTTAGCATATTTTGTTTCATGTCGAATGATGCTCATGAGTTCATTTATCGCGTTTGGTGTGGTGAGATTTTGGATTTCCTTAACATTAAAGCGTTTCTGCTTGTAACAACAACAATAATATGACCCTCCCCAAGTATAACAATATTTGTTTCGACACCCGATTTCATATCGAAAACCTCGCAAAATAAATTCATCGCCGTCATGGCATTAGTTTGTGCTAAGCTGAAAGGTTATTGAAAGACATTATTTTGCCTTTCATCCTTACGGGGTCGATAAAATAAAGTACCAGTAATACACAGGGTAATTACTGGCCTTGTGCCTAACGTAGAAACAATTATTTTGATGGTTGGCATTTTATTTGTAAAAATAAAAACACTACATCAATATCAATTCATGACCATACCTCTACAAAACGAATGCCCATTTTAATTGTTAATCTATACCACACTACTCTATGTTATCTTACAATAAACCAAACCATCTATAATTAGCAACATCGTGGTAACTTGTGTAATATGAGATCAGAGAAGTAATAATTGTTTCTCATTGAAGCTGGAGACCAGCAATTCGATGGATGAAGAATGTCGATTATATTGACACCAATACTTGACTGGTGCATTATTCAATCAGCCTGGAAGGGCTAAGTACACTTTGGCGGAATGTGATCTCAAAAGCCGGAACACATACTGTAAATTATTTTTTCAGACGATCTAATCATCCTACATGTACACTATAATACACTTATAATGCACCTTTACTTAAATATTAAAACTCATATTATTTCTTTTTTAAATATCTCACAGCAAGAAATCTTGTGTATGATTAATATTGATAATGGGTTTGCTGATATTAACAGTGAACCACAATATCAGGGTGAATAATATCAACAGAATAACACATCATCCTTTTGGCAAATAAATGCCTGTTTATATTCCATCTTTGCAACTGTAAAACATTATTTTGAGGATTCTAAAGAAAAGCACAACAGCGAAATAATACAAACAAAACAAAAACTGCCAACATAGATTAAAAAACGGAACGAAATACAATTTTATGGATGACTGTCAGTAATGTGGCAATACCTTATGGAATGTAAAGAAACAACTAAATGTCTAAACTAGAGGAATAAAACAGAAACTATGTTTACAGGTATAAAAATAAGACAGTGGAAAAAAAATTGATTAAGCTAAAACAGGTGATAAAAACTGTCAGAAAGTATCTCCGTCTTCAGAAGGGTGTAGCTGAAGAAAAATATTTAACAAGAAATTCAGTGGAAATCAACCAGACGTCGACAGTGATGAAAGGAGTGTCAGTAAAAATCAATGTAACTCTTTCTGAAGAATAATATGGAAAAGTAGATGGGACCTGCAAATGGGACCTGCCCCTTGTATAGGAGCAAATTTTGGAATAGAATAGAAAGAACTAGGAATAAGGTTAATAGAATAAACTCATGGTTTGATAGCAATAAATACCAGAGTATAATGTTCATCAATACAACCCCTAGAGATGAATTAGCTTACAAATTTAGAAGGGCTCTAGATAAACTAAAACTAAATATTAAGATAGTAGAAAGACCAGGTACCTCCATAAAAACACTTATTAGTAATATATACCCTTTTCAAATACCTCCCTGTATAGATAAGAAATTCATAATCTGTAAACTAAGCCCCATATTAACTGTAAAACTAGAAACATAGTATATAGCATAAGATGTACTGAAGGACAATGTAAAGATAAGAATATAGTGTACATAGGTGAGACAGCTCGTAGTATAGGAGAACGATTAAATGAACACTGGCGAGAGCTTCAAGATAGTAAAGAATCATCTACCAACATGCTAAAATAGAACATAAGGGCAAATTAGAGAACATAGAAATAAAAATAAAATCTACACACAGAAAAGACGCAATGTTTAGACAAATCACAGAGGCAATAAACATAAATGAACTTCAACCAAAATTAAATAGAAAACATGAATGGAATAGCAACATCACAACTTACAGATAATGACAAAATGAAAACACACGCACATAACAAACAACCAACCAGTAACATGTAAATAAACAAATAAATAAACAAATAAAAACACACACAGACACACGGATGTAACACATGCGCAAACTAAGCACACAACACACACAAAATCAAGATGGCGTAGGACAGAACAAAGGAGAGGCACAAAACAAAGAGAAGAATCCCCAGTAACTGAATATGTCACGGAATGTGTGACGAAAGAACTTTGACAATATATGAACAACCGTCCGGTTGTGGAACCAACCAACCAACCCGAAATTTATAAGTTCTTAAATTTATAAATTTAATTTATAATACCTTGAAGTGAAAGCAACTGGTGCGTGTGTTTCTTATTGGCAACATGACCCTCCAAAATATAACAATATCGGTTTTAACACGCGTTTTCAGATAAAGAATCTTCCTAAACAAATTCAGAAATGAAATATATATATATATATATATATATATATTTATATATATATTTATAAACACACACAGAGCTACATATAAAATATCATATACGATTGCACATACATATACATGTCTACGTGTTTAGTGTATTCTAAATTCGTATGGAAGAGACTTGTTTCCGAATTACAATCCTGCTCTTTGTCTATATGGAAGAAATTGTGAAGATGAAATTTAATACAATTGTAAAAGATTAGTCATATCTGACCTAGATGTATTTTTTCTATCAATATATGCAATCACGTGTACCTTTCTATACATGATAAACACGCTTCGTATGTTTTCATATTGCACAAAATATAAACTAAAGAAGGCAATATGAAGGATAACATTAATTATAGGAAGAGTCGGAGCACATATATTGATGACGGAGAAGATATTACGGAAACAAGGTGTGTGAAGCTAAAGAAATGCTAGGAGAGGAAACGGATTATGAATAGTTACAATAGGAAGAAGCAGACGCTGTAGTAAAAGTTGAAGAAATCTGGAAACAGAGTAAAGATTAAATAAAAATAAATTAAGAAAATTTGCTAGAAAGAACGTTGTTACTGTGCACCTCCGTCATTTCGAACGAAGAGTATTCCGGAAGAGCTTACGCATGAAGTTAATTTACAAACAGATGAGAAAACAAAAAAACACGGCTTCCACTTACGTAATTCGCAGGGAGATTCAGAGATGCACACTGTATTACAAGGCTGCCCTTCATTTCAGTTACATGTACTACTCATTTTTTCAGTTAAGAGGTTTGGTGAAAGTGTCTTGCTCAAACACATAACACACTGCATGGAATTTAACTCAAGGTTGTGGACTGCAAAAGGTAACCACTGTATCAGGTGCTCCAGAGTAAGAATGAAACAATATAGTTCTTGGTAAAACCCTGAAGCTTTGCTTATATGCCTTCACCTTTTAAGGACAATGTGATTTCCACAATTAAAAGAATATTGCCGTCAGACCCGATACAATGATGCTGTTCGATTCACGATAAGATAACCCGAGAGAGAGCGCAAAGAAATGCATCCAACTGATTGCAAATTGCATCACGTTCTTTCTTACCATCAAATCAGTAAACTATGTCTACCACTCTAGCTTTTTACGTACCAACTTCACTTAAACGAACATGCCATATACAAGTTATTCCTCATGTACCCCTCCCCCCCCCATTCACATTATATGCATCACTTCAGGACCCGCACGGACTCTTTACTTTTTTGTACGTCAAAGCTGGGGAATTCTCGTCACGTTCATGTATATCCTCCAGTGGTCGACGAAAAGAAACCTTATTCTTATCTAAAGTACAGGCCAGTGACAACCTACTGACTACACCATTAGTAAAATGTGAAATAACAGCACTAAATGATTGTGAGCTATGTATACTGAGATTGCAGTGGAAATAACCTGCAATAAGAACAATAACTACAACGAATACGAACCAACGAGAAGTCTACTATGCAGTAACGCAACTAGATAGTCATTTTAACGAAAGTTCGCATCTTACCTTCTTGAAAAAAGCATATTCGATAATATATTTCTAAGAACACTATTAAAAATCTATGAAATGTTTCTGACTCAAATGCCATTGATGATAAGATCGTTAGATTACAGTTAATTAGTAACTAAATAACAATAATGACACCATCTTTACAGTTGTACGATCACCAGCACTAATAAGTTCAGCAATCATTTAAGGCACTATTTGCGCTGTATTTACTCCAAACAATGGCAAACCATCATCACCAGCACCTGATCTTACCTGCAGAAACATGAGCTGCTGTGATTTGGAAGGATCATTTGTGTTGTCATTCGTGTCTTTCAACTACACGTGTCGAGCACAAGTCAATGAGGGAAGACGTCGATGGTCACTCGAGTTCAAATTACCACCAATTCACATAGCACCTTAAGAAAATGATACAACTGAAAATGTGGTCTTTTTCTTCCAGAAACTGGGACGTGCTTCAGCAGCATATTCTTTCGCTATACATTTAATGCTTTTCTCCGTATTTACAATCACGTTACAACAAATATTTGACACGATTTTCAATGTTGCAGATGAAATACCAACACTCTGTTTTATTGCAGATAGAGGTCAACAACTCGACCACGCTCTCTCGGTCTCCAGCTTACCTAAAATCTTTAATCTATTTAAAACTAAGCTGGGCATTTCATCAAAACACTCGCTGATTTCAGCAGCTAGATTGTTGGTCACACACACACACTCAGACACAAACACACACATACACACACGCACACAAATACCCCCCCCCCCCCGCACACACATATGTAACCCCCCCCACACACACAATGTAACCTCAAAATACATACAACAACTATCCTCAAAACAGCAAAATCATCGAATGCTGCAAACACAACTCATCCAGCAAAGAAGTAAACAAAAGCATATTAGTGGAAGAGATTAATTTTCCATATACGTTGCAGAAAGTGATTGCATGGTGGGTATGATGTTGCGAGTTTCATGCGTTGTTGAAATTTACATATATTTTCCATCCGCGTACTCGCAAACCCACACTATTTCAAACTGTAGATCCACGGTAAATTCACAAAGGCGCACACATCTACACACATGCTTTCTCTTACACACACAACACACACAACATACACACACAGACACACACACACAGACACACACACACGTACACATGCACACAGAAACACTGATTGAAAAGTTTCTATAATATATTCGCTTACAGGTTAAAGGCTCACAAATTCCTGTATTTACAAACACAAACCACATACGTACATAAATTCATTAATATCCAGATATATACGTACATAGATACACATTCATACTGTGATATTGTTATACTAAAAGAATCCATTCAGAGGAATTGGTACTTACATTGAATCAATGTAACTACCAATTGTCAGTGAAACTAGAAGAACGATCCCATTCGCACAAACGCACGTATACAGAACCATACCTAAGCACAAGAACATATACTGGTTACAAGGTCACTTTTACATATGCAATTACAATCTCAAACACACGAACACAATCATATTTACAAATACGACAGACACAGATACACAACCATACCTCACATGCGTCTATAAACAACAGCAATACATATTGCCAGCAACTAAACCAACCTTTTCGGCCAAGACATTGCTTAAGCTAATTATTCCCGGAGTGTCTCCATTTAATAGTACATTTCGTAGGTAAAAGCTTATCCTAAATATAACGTGTTAGTTTCCACACACACACACGCACATATGTATATAATACATATATATATATATATATGTATATATATATGTATTATATACATATATATGCGCGTATATATATATATATATATATATATATATATATATATATATATATATATATATATATATATATATATATATAATATATATATACATATATATATATACATATATATATTACACACACACATATATATATATATATATATGTATATATATATATATATATATTCGGGGATGCTTTGCCGTTTCAATAAAACTGGACTGGTGGGTCCTCCCCCAAATCAAATTGGTCCTCTATTTTCTATTTTCTGTTTGTGCTAGCAGTAATCCTCTTATCATGTGGAAATGTGGAACTGATTGTCGAATTAACACCTCAGGATATCGCCTAGGTCTTGCATTATAATGAAATGATGGAACCGGTCCATCGAAATAAGCATAGTGTTTTAGTATTTTCGTGGAATTATAATAGTAAAGAAAATTTACGGCCCCGCCTTTTGTTGTGTTTAATGTATATATATATATATATATAGTTGAAAAAGCGGGTAACTTTCTCAATGCAAATCGAAGATTAAGGGCAAAAAGAAATACGGTCTGATATGAATAATGTGTGCATTTAGGTGGTATTCGGTTGTGTAACCTAACTGCACGTACACACGCGAAAACACCACAAAACAACAAAATGTCATTCGCGCCTTTTTTCTGAATTGAAAAGGAACTTTCCTTTTAAATCAATAGAATTTCCTTGAAAATCAATTGATTCCTGACCTATAAAGCCCACTTTCACATTCGCCATATCACCTACATGAGGCATATACATCAGACGAGAATTTGAGAGAAAATGTACATGTTTTAACTGCCTACAGAATATGAGATGAACACTTTTTTTCCAAATATTTGATAAGATTGACATGCCAATCAAAACTTGTCGTATTTAATATAACTTAACTCATTCAATGTAACAAATATTCATTCTGTCGGATTAAAGAAAATACGAATCTTTAAACATATTCATGTTTTTCGACTTATATATACATATATGTGTGTGTGTGTGCGCGTGTGTGGGTGTGTGGGTGTGTGTGTGTGCGTATGTGCATGTGTGTGCGTATGTATGTGTATGTCTGTGTGTGTTCGTGTATGTGTTTGCGTGTGTGTGCAAAGATGAAACAGAAATAACAAAGCAAATGACAGGGTACAATGAAGATTTATATTAGTTTAAGACTTGATACAGTAGGAAGAGTCTTAATGTATCGGACCAATATATATAACCTTTCAGTAAATTACAATTTTTATTAGGTAACAAGGCTTTAAATTGGCAGGTTATTAGCGTCACATTTAAAGATACAAAATGTTCGGGAAATGTTTACAAGATTAAGAGCGGATAACAATACACCAGAGAATTACTTTATTCACAATATACTATCTTATGTAATTGTGTTGTTCACTAAACCGTTTTACACTCCATAATATTTAGCTATATCATTTACAACTTAGACTAGGATGACACGATTGGTCTTCATATACTAAACAAGTAAACGCATTCACAGGCACAGTCACAAAAAATATATATTGTATGTAGAAATCTCTTTGGAGTGACGTTACACGGTAGAGTTGCGCTCCAGGTAAAACCCCTATTTCTCTGAATTGAGAGAACACAGCACCAACACTTGCGGCATGTGTTTAGAATGTTTCAGGAAATCATCGCTGGACAGATTTTACGGGCAAAATACACCACAGAAGATCCAAGGAAAGACCCCGGGCAAGATGATTGGATAACATCAATGACCACGGCTGGTCAAGCTTGGGGATCAAGCCGAATCAATTGGAGACGTTTGTTTCTGATAAAACATGTTATTTATCTACCTCGCATAATTTAACTCAGATTGTCGAGATCGCAAACACCGATGTTGTAACGATTCTGGCAACTCGCCGTCCGTAAATAAAGATATAAAAAGAATATTTCTTTACACAATTGAAGATATATATCGTGACACATCACTTATGTTGCATTTTGCAGGTATTTCTGGCCTCTAAATTTTAATTAAAGTGAGGCGAAATTTATATACAAACCAATTCTTATTCTAGATATCAATAATTAATTGTAGTCAGTGTATTACTGTAATGCCCTATCTATCTATCCACCTATCTCTGCATACATCTTTCTATCCACCCCTCTCTCTATCTCTGGCTCTCTCAGTATACACACACACACACACACACATATATATATATATATATATATATATGTATACAGCTCTGTAAAACACTTGAAAATTTGCATTGAGCCTTCTGTCATACCGGTAACCGGTAGTACTAGCCTACATATTTATAGTTATATCAAACATATACATATAAATATTCTTATTACTATATACATATATATACATATATTGCGACGTCACTACTGCCAATCTGTAAATATGTATATATATATATATATATATATATATATACATATTTACAGATTATTTACAGATTACTTTTCATTTATATATATATATATATATATATATATATATATATATATATATATATATATATATATATATTTACAGATTGGTAGCAGTGACGCCGCAACCCATTTCCAAAGATGCGCGAAATGAAATAAAGTGACTTTCTCAAGGACACAATGCATTACCCGGTCTGGATTCCCGATTCTAAGTAACGCATTTTGTTTATTTAGTCAGACGGGAACTCGATTGCCGATGGCCTTTTTCAAAGCCAACAAGACTAGATGTGAGAAAGTCGGAATGTATCTTCAACTTAGAGACTTAGCTTGAAGGCTTTCAACATCACAGACACTGATAAAGTGGGGTGTTAAATTGTGTGAAGTCTTAGGTTAACCAGATCTTAACGGTAAATGTTTTGGTTGTATACGTAAATAAGCAATGTTGAGATTGTGCTTCTGAGAATCACACATCTGTGTACAGGGCAGATGATATTTTATATTTTCCGTCTAGTGAATGCAGAATATAACCTGTAACACTCGAAATAATTATGTTAACTAGAATTGATTTATAGAAAAACAATTGAAGTGTTAATGCAAAACAAAGTCAGAAAAAAAGAAGATAAAGCCACGTATTTCGATATTAAGTTTGATGTGTACATGTGAATGTAAAAGACTTAGTACATAGGTTATTTGCTTACGATCATAATGAAGTAATTTGGATTACCAATTGTGACTTGCATCTATGAGGATTACATTATATTTCACATTAATCCAGCTCATTCAGTTTTCAAAAATGAGCTGTATATGTGATACAAAAGTCCAGGCTTGTTGAACACTAAATCTCCCAGCGAATTATGTTAAGTGCGAAATGGTCAACTACTTTAGGTTGATTTCATGAGCAGGCTGCTGTTGCGTTCGACAAACCCGAAAACTCGTCGTCGGTACCGACGAAAGTCCAACACGCGCATGTACATGAGTATCGTGCTCGTGTGTCTGAATTTGTGCATGTAAGCTAACACTAAGTGTATGTATCTACTAGTTGGGTATGTAAAGTATGTGCATGCCATTCTTGTATATTGTGTTCATAAAAGGGCTGCATTCGAATGGCAGGTACTGTGAAATGATCCGATCCAAAACAGACACAAATATACATGGTACAGATGTTTGTATGTAAATATATACATTTGGATTAGCTTAGTTCAGGTTTGGAGTAATCTGTACCGAGGAGTATTTCAAAGGGCGTATATTTTATATTTTTATATTTTTGATGTTCCTGTCATAATTTTTGCAAACTTAACATATTTTTGTATAAAACTTCTGCGACAATAAATCTCTGGCACTGTATTTTGAAAATTTACCGGCCACGTTATATTCAAAACCTGGTTATGAAACGTATGTTAATGCTTGAAATAAATCCAATTATATCATTTACCTGTGTTAATCCTCTTTTTACCTGTTATATATATATATATATATACATGGGATGTAGAACTATACATTAGGAAACAATCATGGGTGAGGAATCTAAAGTATCATTGATTTGTAGTTACTTTTTCTACTGTAAAACCCTTTGTTTCTGGGCGCCTTAGTAGCGTTGCCTACTAAATGTTAAGATGTGGGAACTTATACTTATACCACTCCATTTTCGATCAACGGCCTTTCCAACTACGTGTTATCCAGCTTTTCGAAACAACTTCACAGCCTGCTCGTAAAAAATATCGGGCAAGTGATTTACGAACACATGTACACAAACGTAGTTCTCACAAGATTCAACGTGTCACATTTAGTTACAGGTTCAGCAAATTCTCTACTGAGTCGACATGTTCAATATTAAAAATAGTGTATTCTCGACGGGCACAATGTCCTCCCCGAAGGGAACACACGTCTTTGTGTTCATGAGACAAACACTCTAACCACAAAGATACGTGCCTTCAAAACCTGCTAAAGTGGTTCCTCTTAATCGAGTTTAAATTGATAGTATTTAACATATTTCCGTTATGGGGTTTAGGTGCCCATTCATTCACGAAGTTCTACAGAAAACTTCTTCCTTTGATCTAGCGTAGTATTCAAGATGAGACACCCAGAGATACAGATAGTACCACCATCACAGAGTCACTACTTTATTTATCGACCGCTTCAGAATGTAAGGTAAACAGTGCCTCGGTGAGATTTGAACTCTGAACACAGAGACCTGGAAGAGATATCAAACAGATCTGACGATTCTGACTTACTTAATACTATAAAACATTGACGCACGACTATTTAATCCTCTCATGATATTCATCATCTTTTCTCTGTCTCTGAATGATTATTCTCTTACATGCCCTCTGACGAACATATTATATCATATCATCTCATATACTTTGCAAATCATCAGATACGTGCTTGAGACTGGCTGATAATGAGAGAGACGCACTGTAAATGTCAGCTCTACACGTGAAGCACGCTCTTGCGGATAGCCATCCCCATTTCCATCGCAGTAAGTATTTGTTTCAACTGCGACTGTTTGAACAATAAACCTATGGGAGTGTGCTTAGCTTACTATTTTCCGCCTGTTTACCAACGGAGACTGGACCCGGCGCTGCTTGAGAAAGTCTCGCTGTAAGTTGCATCCTATTATAGGGTACTTATCACCTAGGAAAGCGAAGATTGTGTTGTCATTTGGTCATTATGCCCTGAGTCGACTTCCACAGGCCTCAGCTACGCTTCCCGATATTATTGAGTGTCAGATATCATGGAAAGCGACCGAGGGAGCAAAGATATTCTGGGGAACCAGATTCAATTCACATTGACCTCAGAGTTCACTTGTTTTTTTTTTCTTGTCGAGCAGCAAAATTTAGGGGACATAGTGACACAAGTACAAACCTAAACAAAGACACCGACCCACTTATACATACATATACATATATATATATATATATATATATGTGTGTGTGTGTGTGTGTGTGTGTGTGTGTAATATATATATATACAATTAAATAAATATAGTATATATATAGTATATATATATATGAGTGTCTGTGTCTGTGTCTTTGTGTATGTGTGTGTGTCTTTGTGTATGTGTGTGTGTCTTTGCACATATAAACTGGCATATCTGAAGTGATGTCGTAGAAGAGTCGTGCCCCGTCATTATGAATGTACCCTGAGCTGATCGATATCGAAGCAATTATAATATGCCGATAGATACCGTACAAATACTGCAACACTGGATTCGATCCTACTTACTGGCTCTCCCTCCCTCTCTCTCTTTGTCTCTCTCTCTCTCTCTATATATATATGTATATATGTATATATTGTTATACTTTGGGATGGTTGTGCTGTCAATAAAAACGCGCACCAGGCGATTTTCAGTTTAATTCATATAATTTCCTGTTGGTTAGTTTAATAAACCTGGACTGCACATCCGTTACATCCCTGTAGGGATGGGTTTATTTATTTGTGTATTTATTTATTTATTTATTTATATTTATGTATTTACTGTTGTTTCTTCTATCTGTCCTACTTGTCAAACGTACGTTAATTGTTATCCTGGTTTGTGTATTTTCTTTGTGTGTGTGAATGTGTGTGTGTATGTGTGTGAATGTGTGTGTGTGTGTGTGTGTATGTGTGTGTGTGTTAGTGTGTGCGCGTGTGTGGCGGGATTTGATTATTTGTACTATGTATACATGTTAAAACACCTCCCACAAGAGAACTGTCAGGAATTAGAAAAAAGCACCCTGTTTAACATCCAGCAAATAGCTATCTCCATCCACTAGAGTATTAAAGCTACCGACGTCTACCCACCTAAACACCCCAAATATAATCTACCTGTGCTAGACATAGAAATTTATTTAGAAACCGTTGATAATAAAACAGTATTGCGTCTGTTCTGTGTGTAGATATAATTTCCAGATAGATGTTCTCTCGTGAAACGCATGTTCCATACTGATATGTTCGAAGAGTACTAATGACTTGTTCTCGACCTGACTTTCTCGCCTATGATATTTTATCCTATGCTACGAACCCTCTCATCTATATATAATGTGTTCATCTTCTTACAATACGCTCAATGCATATTATGCTATATACTACATTTCTTGTTTTACAGTTAATCTATGGGATTAATCGGCACACTACATATTTTTATCAGTGTAGCGGGTTTTCATAAATAGGTACGTTCTGCTAATCGGGGTCTTTATGAGAACACTTGATTTTTCTACTATCTTAATATTTATGTGTAATTCATCTAAATCTGTATGCTAGTTCGTTTCGGGTGTAACATTGATACGCATTTCAATCTGGTATTTGCTGCCGTCATGCCATAAGTTGACACTTTTCATCTTTCTCTCTCCTATTCCAAAATTTGCTCCTATATATGGGGCAAGTCCCATTTGCATCATTTTCTATGTCATTCATCCATTTGTCCCTGGCTCCTTTGCACACCCTGATCCTGTCTTTCTCATTACAATTGGACAACTGCATGCGGTGGAGAAATTGTTGCATGTGGCTCTCTACTTTTTAGGGATTGCCTTTGTGGGACACATTCTTCATTAGACATACTTCGGAGGTCTTCACTTTCTGTCAACCAAATACCATATAAAATGCATTGGTCAGCATCAAAATCTAGTAAAAATTATATATATATATATATATATATATATATATATATATATATATATATATATATATATATATATATATATGAACAGGTTCAGGACTCCGGCGGCTGAACTCCGGCCGTTTCGACAGCTAGAACCGAGTTCAAAACAGCTGTCAAAACCGCCAAAGCTCAGCCGTCAGTCTCCTGAATATTTTCATATTAATCACTCTACTACCCCAAGTATCGAGTACTCTGGTGTGTTATGGTCCAGCAGGTATCTTACCACACTAGTTTGGATCTAGATGTCGAAACGGCCGGAGCTCAGCCGTCGAGGTCCTGAATCTTTTCAATTACCCACGCATCTACCCCAAATATCGAGTAATCAGTTGCGTGATGGTCCACGTGGTATCTTACCACACCCTATTTGTTATATATATATATATATATATATATGTATATTTGTGTGTGTGTGTGTGTGCGTGTGCCTGTGTCTGTGTGTGTCTGTGTGTGTCTGTGTGTATGAGTGTGTGTTTGTGGGCGTGTATGTGTGAGAGTGTGTTAGTGTGTATTTGTACGTATATATATATATATATATATATATATATATATATATACATGTGTGAGTGTGTGTGTATGTGTGTGTGTGTGTGTGTTTACAAATAGAAAGATAGGTAATTATATATATTAAAGTTCATTTGTTCGAAATTTATTCTCATTGCTTTGTCATTATGCACACTCTTTATGCAACTTTTTACCTGAAATAATATAGTGACACCAGTAATACCAAAACTAGATGCAGACAGAGTTTAATAAGGGTCAAAGGAAGGCATGGGTAGGTAAAGATCTCGTTTGAGGTCTAGGAATATTTTGAGTAAAGATACAATAAATAAAAAATCGATAACTGCTCGTACAATATCTGACCTTTAGTCATCCAACCAAAATGAAAAGAAAAGCAAGGGAGCCAATCAGATGTTTGGCCCAAAGAAACAATATTTCCATTGGTATTTCTATTCCTGGCGGGTATATTTTCTGGCAGAACGAGCAACTTGATTTAAAATATTTACTTCAAGAAAACAAAGTGTAGTCCCATCCAATACATGACGTTATGATCAGGAATGCAAAATCATGAACACGAACTAACAAAGGCTTGAATAAAATGTTTAAGTTATTTAAATTATATTTTCAACGTATTTATTTTTACCAACTTTCTAGTTGTGGTAGACACCAAACGCAAGGGAATTTCCGAGGTCGATCGATTTATGAATTGCATCCAACTTTCATCGGATTGAAGGAAAAGCTTAGATCCTGTATAGGTTTGCATTATTATACTATATATATATATATATATATATATATATATGAATAGAGGTGTAACACACGAGTTGTGATATATTAGTAATAGGAAAAGAATATGCTGACAAATTGTTCCCAGTGAAAAATAGTTTCATTAGGAATAAGTATAAGTATTGGTTAGTATTCAGTTTTAGATTTAATTGTTTACCGGTTGCGCATTTTTAATGCTTTTCAAAAATAATTTCGAGATAGAGCGCCCTTGATGTTTGCTCTAATCTGAGCAAACATCACGGGCGCTCTATCTCAAAATTATTTTTGAAAAGCATTAGAAATGCGCTACCGGTAAAAACTTAAAACTAAAACTTATTACTAATTTTTAATTATTCCTAATTAAACTATTTTTCACTGGGAACAATTTGTCAGCATTTTCTTTTCCTTTTGCTAATATATAATAATATATATATATATATATATATATATATATATATATATATATATATATATATATATATATATATATATATATATATATATATATACATGTAAAGTTATATTTAAAATTGTTGGGTTACAACTAGTAAATATTTATAACTGATATAAAAGCACTCGACAAATATTTGGAGTATATTTACAATATTAAATAAATGGAAAACTATATTTATAAAACCATATTTATTTCATTATATATATTTCGGGGATATCATATTAACAATATGCTATGCCTTCATCAGACAAAATACAATATAAACAGTTTTATAGATAAATATATTCGACATACCGTAATAAACATCAACTTCATTTGAAGAGGTTTACGCTAGCGTAAACCTCTTCAAATGAAGTTGATGTTTATTACGGTATGTCGAATATATTTATCTATAAAACTGTTTATATTGTATTTTGTCTGATCAAGGCATAGCATATTGTTAATATGATATCCCCGAAATATATATAATGAAATAAATATGGTTTTATAAATATAGTTTTCCATTTATTTAATATTGTATATATATATATATATATATATATATCATCATCATCATCATCATCATCATCATCATCATCATTTTACGTCCGCTTTTCCCTTCTTGCAAGGGTGGGACGGGTCTTATTCAGCAAAGCATCTCTCCACTCGTCACGGTCCGCCGTCATCTCCACCGTGAGCTTCAATGATCTGAGGTCTGTTCTCACCACCTCCGCCCATGATTTTCGTGGTCTACCTCTACCACGTCTTCCTTCAACTGGCAATTCCTGGCACTTCTTCACCCATCGGTCAGCCTCCATGCGCATCACATGTCCATACCACCTCAGTCTCCTCTCCCGTACACTACATTCTATCCCTCTCAGACACAGTTTTTCTCTCAACACATTTATGCTGGGTCGTTCACGCACATTTACACTGCACATCCAACGGAGCATGCTTGCCTCATTTCTCTCCAGCCGTCGCATATCCTCTGCAGTTGCTGCCCATGTCTCACTACCATGCAGCATCGCGCTCCTCACACAGGCATCATACAACCGCCCTTTCGTACGCAGGGAGAAACCCTTCTTCGTCAACAGAGGAAGCAGCTCCCTAAACTTCTTCCAACCCGTCCTTATTCTAGATACTATGGCCTCGGAACACCCTCCTCCCATGCTAATCTGATCTCCTAGGTACCGGAAGCTGTCCACCACTTCTATAGCGCCCTCTTGCATTTGAAAAATGTGTCTATCAGTGCGACTCCTACTGTCTAATTTCCCTGTACATCTACCGCATACATATTTCTCCCTACCTGTCAGTTTGCCTGCTATCCCGCTACATCTCTTGTGTACCCAGGATCTGCATTGTGTGCATTTTATAGAATTTATGCCAGTTCCTTTTCTGCATATCGAACATGGCCATTTCCCTTACGGAATCAGGGTGTTGTCCTCTTTTCTACTCATCAACACTTTTGTTTTAGCTAGATTCACTCTCAGTCCTCTTGCTTCCAACTGCTGTTTCCATAGCCTGAATTTATTCTCTAGCTCCTCTACTGATTCAGCTCTAAGAACCAGATCGTCAGGATAGAGAAGTTCCCATGGACAGCCAGTCTTAAACTCCTCTGTTATGGCTTGGAGGATTATAATGAACAAGAGCGGGCTGAGGACCGAACCCTGATGTACTCCTACGTGTATCTGGAATTCCTCACTAAACTCCATTCCTACCCTGACTTTACTGAGAGTACCTCTGTACAAAGTTTGCACTGTCCTCACAAGCCATTCCTCAAAACCTAGCTTCCTTAGGGACCACCAGATGACAGATCGGGGTACTCTATCAAAGGCCTTCTCTAGGTCAACAAAGGCTAGGTATAGTGGCTTATTCTTCTCTAAGAACCTCTCTTGCAATTGTCTCACCAAGAAGAAGGCATCTGTTGTACTCTTCCCAGGCACAAAACCATACTGCATCTCATCTAGTTTGACCCTTTCTCTAATTAGTTGTGCTAAAATCCTTTCTGCCACTTTCATAACCTGATCTATAAGTTTTATACCCCTATAATTGCTCCTCTCCAAAGCATCATTATATATATATATATCTGTTATATATATATATATATATATATATGCATATATATATATATAACAGATAAAGTTTTGTAGAAGACATATTTCTATCCAAATTAAGCAGCTTCTCTACTATGTTTAGAACCTCATTTAACAGTTGTTCCTTCAAGAACGCTATACACACACAAATATGAACATATATCCATGCATACACACACACACACACATATATATATAAATATATATATATATATATATATATATATATATATATATATATATATATGTATATATATATATATATATATATATATATACATATATATATATATATATATATGGTGGGGGTGAGTGGAGGGTGCGTGTGTGGGGCTGGGTGTTGGAGTGTTTAGGTGAGAGAGTGAGAGAGAGAGAGAGAGAAAACGAGAGAGCGAGAGAGAGAGAGAGAGAAAGAGAGAGAGAGAGAGAGAGAGAGCGAGAGAGAGAGAGAGAGAGAGAGAGAGAGAGAGAGAGAGAGAGAGAGAGAGAGAGAGAGAGAGAGAGAGAGATAGTACATATATAAAGACACCAGGCTTAGTGGTTAGGCGTCAGATTCAAAATCGTGAGGTTGACAATTCTGTTTCTGGACCGAGTTGTGTATTGTGTCCCCGAGAGAGAAGTTTGAAGAGGCTAATAATGATGTGATATACATGCATGTTGACAGGTAACATGCCATTCATAATGGCTTAATGGATAAGTTGGTGTGCGCATGAACGTTATGTTATGAGTTCGTTTCTTTGTTAGGCATTACTTGTCATACTTCAAAAAGACACATTATTACACGCTGCTCCATTTCATTTAGGTGGTGAAATGAATTGCGACGTTACCAATGCCAACCTGTATCGGCCGTTGATTTTGCTTTGAACAATATCAGTGGTAAAGTGAGAGGTGACTGGTAAGCACGGGCGAAGCCATCCCAGGTTGTGCCTGAGAGCGGATATTTCTAGAGGCAAAACCTATGGCCATTTGTGACCGGAGGATTTATTACACTTTACACATACACACATACACATATATATATATATATGTATATATATGTATGTATGTGTGTGTGTGTGTGTGTGTGTTTGTGTGTTTGTGGGTGTGGGTTTCCACATATCTATGTATTTCACTGTCTCTTCTT
>OZ024741.1:299920825-299993325 GCA_964016885.1 Eledone cirrhosa
CTTGACTTTAGTTTTTGCCTGGATCCATGTAGATAAATCATTTATGAAGACACTGAACAACACGTGTCAATAATAAAATTGTTTTAACTAGATAAACGTCTACAAGGACAATCATTCATTCATGTAATTCTCCACAACGTAAAGTTTTATAGATTTCTAGAATTTACATAAATTTTTGTATCTCTATAAAACTTTTGTATCTCTATAAAAACATTACTATTGTGCAATTATGCAATAAATTACATCGCTTTAATTGGAAAACAATGCATTTAGTCGATTAAGTTAACCTATATATATTTATTTGTTTCTCTTCTCTTTTTACAATTAAAATAAATTTGCAGAAAAGATGATACAATCACACACACAGACACACACACACACACAAACACACACACACTCACACACACATAGATATATATATATGTATATATGTATATATATATATATATATATATTGTCTTATTTATAGACCTCCTTATAATAATATCATAAATAGATAAAAAAATAAAACATGTTTTTTTTTTATATTAACTTTTACAATTTCCTCCTAATTTAACAATTCCGATTTCATATATATATATATTCTTTTTTTTTCAGACAATTAATTGAGCAGAAGAAAAATTTCGACAATTTTTAAACAACATTTCTAAATAAACACTCACACACACATGTAATCACAATAACATATATTAATATACATACATTCATACATACATATGTATACACACTCATATATCTGCAATTAAAAATAAAAATTTGTTTGTTTTCTTTTTTTCATTTTGCAGTCGATTTCTTATATTTTATACATTCCAGAATCCACTTTTAATATAAAAGAAATGTTACTGAAGTCATTTCCATTCGTCTCATGTATATTTATATTATTATTAGGATTATTATTAATATTATTAATTTTGTATGTTGTGTTCGCTTTGATTCTAAGTAAGTTAAGAAGAAATGTAGGAGCGTTACTAGACAGACCTAGTGCACCTACGGTCTTTTACCGAAACTGGTGAGAAACCGTGAAAGAGAAGAAAAAAAAAGAAAAAAAGTATACAATTTAGAAGAAGGAAGCCAAGTGGTTGTTGACTAGAGTAAACTGTTGTGCGAGAGCCAGCTGGGAAGAGCATACGCTTTGCTATCAGCTGCAGTCTAGCAGTTAAATTAGAAGAAATATCAGCAGCAGTAACTGCAGCTGCAGCAACGATAGTAGCTGTAGTGATAATGACAGTGGTATCAGTCGCAGCAGCAGTAACAGTACGGTTATAGAATTTGAATCAGTATTAAGAGACTGCTGGAATCGCTGAGAACTGTCCTATCGTTTGATGTAGCATCTACATGTAGTTGTCACATTCATTAGTGGCAGCAGGCTTGATGTCTGCTAGTAGTAATTTAATAATAATAATTACTTTCAACTTCGCAACAGAAAAGTCTTGCTCAGGAAAAAGTAATTAGCCGAATAAATCGACACCTGTGTATTGATAATGAATCCGTCACCCATGAATCATAGAAGAAAAAGAAATGACAACAACACGTGGCGGTCCTTGATAAGCGTTGGATGCAGGAATGTAAAACAAAAGGAGCAGATATGATAAATCCTTAAGTGTAACCTACTCCAATTTGGACCATATTGAATATATTTTGTATTATACCATATTAGCAATGTGTTTATTAAGCTACGCGATATCATTTCTGAAAGTTTTCACCTCGGTGCATTTTACTATTAGTAGTGAAATAGATGAAAACAAGGTTAGAAATTGTATTGCAGACACCACTATCACATAGTTAATATGTTTATTAATTTGATTGGGCACATTAAGTTACCTCTAATTTTTCCAAAAATATTACAAACATGATTAATTTAAAGACGGCCGTGAAACTAGGTAAGGGACATTCCATCGGAAGATAAAACTTTTTATAAAAAAGTTCTTAACATTAGCGGAAGGGGAGATATTATCGATTTAATCCTCCTCAGTGCGTATGCAGTAAATATTATGCCATCCCCACTATAAGATGGAATATGACTTAAACTCAAAACCTAAAATAAAGTTTTATGAAAAATAATGTGAAGTCTCAGAAACGGTACAGTCATCGAGCACGGTATTTGGTCGTATTTATTTTAGTCTTTGTTCAATTTCTGTGTATATTGTCAATTACGATTTTATTTAATGTATCATATCTACATGCATATATACTTGCGTATAATATCAATATACACGCTACACATGCTATCAGAAAACCACCCTAAGGGTGGTTTTTCTGCTAGTCCATGTAATAGACATAACTCCCGCTTTATATATATATATATAAAGCAAACAGAAATATATATATATATAAAACAAACAGAAATAACAAACCAAACGACACATTGCATTGAAGAAATATATTACCAGGAAAGTTTTTTAACGTTTACGACACTAGCCCTTCACCAGAAGATCGTGATTAAAGATAACCTTAAGCCAAAATCTCATTTTGGGGGGAATATAGGCCAAATCGGCTGAACATGTTTTGAATTACCCGGACGATGGTTTCTGGTATTCAAGACACAACATCAGGAATTCCAAGAAATTGCAAGAATTAAATTTGTTTCATCGGGTGGTGAATTCTTTTTAGAAAGAAGGGGACATGCTGAAAATATATCATACATAAAACTACGTTACTAGACCACATGGTGAACAAGGTGTTGTATTGCTTAATTATTATATGACCATATTCCACCAAAAGCGAAAATTTGAATATATATCATACATACCATGCCGTTGGTAAATCGCATGGTGAAACAATGTTTTGTAGCACAGAAATTTCTGTATGAATATTTCCTACTTAATGTATTAGCACAATACAACGGGCTTATATTGACGCCGAAAGCAGCAGCCAAAACCGACTATATAAGTTCAACCTTTAAAACGTAAACATCACAATGAAAGATATATTAATAAATTGACTTCTCAGAGAAGTATTAAAATATATTCAACTTAAGCCAAAATCTTATTTATAAGCCAAATCCGCTAGAAAAAGTCTGCTTTATCTCAGATAATACCCTGACCATGGTTTATGAGACTCACGATACATCAGGAATTCCAAAACATTGGAATAACCAAAGATAGATATAGACGGAACTGTATGTGTGATATATTTTCAAATTGTCCCCTTATTTCTAAGAAGAATTCACCTCCTGACAAAGCAAATTTAATTCTTCAAATATGATTGCCCATTGTGCCCCTGTTCGACCTAGAGCTTTGCCGAGTCTCCTGAACGACTTGCGTGCAAATCCACTTGGTAAGCAGATTAAGGAGAAGTTTTGCTAAAGCTTTAACCACTGCCTCACGAAGGCTCATTCTTCGATAGTTGTCACACCCCTTCCCCTTGAACAAAGAAACAAAGATCATATCATTCCAGTGAGAATGAACATGAGTACCCGATCAATTATCAGAAATCAATAGTAAATCTTCAAAGCAACTTTGTCAACACCATCAAGCAAGACCTCGAGAACAGGATCCACTGGCGTCCCAGTATTAATCTCCTCCACTGCCTGTTACACCTCAGCCAGAGTGGAATGATCTGCCATTTAATGGATTATATGATATTTCATGGATGATATACAATTGAAGCAATTGAAGTTATTGATGATATCAGCATTAAACTCCGAGGGGTTATGAAAGTGATCAGTAAAATGCTTGCCCCAACGTTCCATTATACTGTCCGAGGCTATGGAGAGGACAGATCCGTCCTTGAACCTGAGTGATACCATGGACACAGATTCAGGGCCGACCCTGATTGGTCAGGTGCTACAATGCCTTGGAGTCCGTTTGATCATAGACACTGAATCTGCATTGAAATACCTAACCACAAATTATTTTTTCATCTGACGGATTTCACGCTGGAGTAAAGATTTTACATGCTTAAAATACTTATTCTTACTCAATAAACGTAATGAAGACATAATAAATTGTCATTTTTATTATTATTACAGTTGCATTTATCTTGCTTTATGTTCATACGAGTTATCACCAAGTCATAACCAGTGACCTCAAGAGACAACAAGGGCCGCCATGTTCAAGAAAGAACATAAATACTCACACATGCATCTTTAGTGTTTAGACTTGTGATGTACTTATATTGACAGGATCTTCCTTAGTATATGGGCAGTTCCCATTAGTACTTTCTTTTGTATTTCTCCTATACGCGGGTTTCCTGGGATTTGCGATAAGTAATCATTAGACCCCTTAGGTATCATTCCTAGAGCGCCTACTGCCATTGGTATTGTTTTAGTTCTCAATTTCCACATTTTTCCAATTTCTATCTCCAGGTCCTTATACATGCTCAATTTTTCAAATGTTTTTATAGATACATTCTTGTCTATTGGAACGGATATATCAATTAGCAGGCATACCCTCTTTTTAAAGTCCTTCAATATTATATCAGGTCTATTTGCATCTATTTTTCGGTCTGTTTGGATGCTAAAGTTCCACAAGATTGAGATGTGATCTTTTTCAAGTATGGGAGGTGGTTGATGCTCCCACCAATTCTTTTGATGTGGCAGGTCAAAATGCTTACACATTATCCAATGTATGTATTGTGCAGCTCTGTCATGCCTGTTTAGGTATTCCGTTGGAGCTATAGGACTGCACATTGAAATTATATGGTCAATGGTCTCTGGTTGTTTTTTGCATACACTGCATAATGGGCTGCATCCATTTTTTATTATGTTGGCTTGGTAATTTTTTGTTGGCAGACACTGATCTTGTGCTGATATAATCAGTCCTTCAGTCTCCGATTTCAGTCTTATTATTATTATTATTATTATTATTATTATTATTATTATTATTATTGGCGATCTACGTAGTAAATCGTATCTTCGTGAGCTCCGCAAAGGTTTGTTATTTCCGTTTGTTAAAAATTGTCATTTATGGAAAATTTTATTGTTAACTGTTTATAAGCGCACATACATTGTTTTCCGAAAAGGACACCCAAAAAGATTGGTGCCTTGTGCCCAAAATTTAAACTTTTATTATTATCAAAAAATTTCTTTGAAAAAAATGGTTAATTCACCTCTGCACCAAGCAGCTGAAAGCCTTCCTCACAAATTAACACCTCACACCGACACCACCATTGTAAATGTTACTACGTTTGCCAACACAAAAAAAAATATAAGCAGTAGCAATATTTTAAATTTGTCTCAGGCAGACATTCATTTCCCGCCATTACCAATGACTGCAGGTGTTAAAGCCTCCACCACCACCACCACCGCAACAACAGAAACAAAAGAAGAAAAAATAAATTAACTCGTGATGTCGAAATGAAATCAAGCAAAATGGACTCTTCCCCACCAAAAACGACTGACGTCACCACCACCACAACTGAAACTAAAATTAATATTAACACAAAAAACGATGCAACACCAACAACAATGACATTATAAAACCGACCCTCAGTTTCGCCAGAGTAGCAAAACAGTTCGAAGCATTTATGGTACCTCAGGAGGATTTAGAAAATGCCAAACAAATGGTAAAGAAAGATGGGTACAGGGTCAACCTCACCCTCCCCCCCCCACCTAATAAAATGGAGCATCGGCGCCTATGCACCGTGTCGTATAGAACAATAAATGTAAAATCGCGCCGAGTGGAACGGGCATCCGAGTCCCAAATCCAAAAAGCTTTGGGACATGTGTGGGCAAGAAAAACCCACATCAGACGTGGGCAAAAGTATGGAAACGTGGACGTGTTCTTTGAAACACCAGAGGAGGCTAGAGAACACTCCATGGCCCCATTAAGAAGTGACGACTTCACACTCGTCCCAAGCTATTGTGGCCAGAGACTCGTAAAGATCAGGGTGACCCACGTTCCACCGGCCAACGAAATTCCCTGGCTAATAGCGGCCGTCCTCGCCGGCATCGAAGCCAACACAAAAATAATAGCAATAGCAAAAGAAAAGCAGGATAACTGGTCCGGATCTGGGATGGAGCTCCTGATCCAAGCGGACCAAAAAAGCATTGAGGAGATCCCAGAGGTAATAGACCTCACTGACGGCAGCCACCTCACGGTAATTGTCGAGGGCAGAAGACCTAGGTGTGTCGTTTGTGGTGAAGGAACCCACCTAAGGGCTTTCTGTCCTCAGGCTAAAAGGTTGAGGCCACCTCTCCTACCCACCCCAGTGACACAACCATCAACACCACCAGTAGCAGAGATGGCAGCAACAACTGTAGCAGCAACAACAGAAGCACCTATAACAGCAACAACCCCAGCAACAGTAGCAAAACCAACACCACCACCACCACCAGCAAAACCAACACCACCACCACCCAACGCTTCAGAACTAGCACCAGCGCCTACACCATCCACCACGCCACAACCAAAACTAACGCCTGTGGAGGATTTTCCCTCCCCGGCCTATCACAACTGGAGACAGATTGTGACGACGAGGAGTGGGAAACGATATCCGGAAAAAAAAAAGAAACCAAAAAAGAAAAAATTCTCTTCCTTCCCCCTCCAAAAACAAAATACAGAGGGAAACAAATAAACTAAGAAACAAAAAAGTTAGGACAGATATGCCACCATCCACACCAGCATCACCAACCCCATCAACCCAAACACCAACACCATCACCATCATTAACTCCAACACCACCATCACCTACACAACAAAAGTCACCAAAATGCGAAACAGAAACAAACCCACAACAAACGCAAACAAAACAAAACAACCAAAACGATACACACTACACAGCATTAAATTTGAACAACAAGCAATTATTACACTACATCCAACACAACACCAGCATCACAGAAAAAGACTACACAACAACCCCAAAATTCACACCACCTCCACACATACAAATCACTCGCATCACACAGAAAACGTACATGACACTAAAACAAAAATTCCCCAAAGACATCGGAGACTTCCGACAAGCACTCTCCACGAGGATTTATAAGGACATCCTTTCTGAGGAGGCCACAAGCAGTGAAAAGGATGGAAAAACCGTCCTTCCCCTAGGAGAAGTAAGGTAAGTGGTCTTTCCCATTTTTTCCACTCCTTTTCAACATGACCTCACTCAGAATAGGCAGCATAAATGCGCGTGGCTTGGGGTCGTCATGGAAGCAGGGCCACCTGCTCAACGACCTCAGATGTAGTGGCCATCAGCGAGACCAGAATCTCCGAAGCACAGGCTTTCGCACTGATCTTCGGCGGCTACGATGTGTACGCATCTCCCAGCCGTCCGGGATCGGGGGGGAGGGTTGCTGTGCTTTTTCGGAGAGGTTTGGATCTTGCCATACGGGCCATCTTCCTGGACCCAGAAGGTAAGTTGGTGGTGCTGGACGTGACCAGCGGAGACGGGTAAGCTTTCAGGTTAGTGGCCGTCTATGCCCCGACAGGAGCAGGGCGGCCTGATTTCTTCCGGCGTCTGGAGACCTTTCTTGGAACGTCCCGCTCTTTAGTGTTAGTGGGCGACTGGAACGGGATCTTAGATGCACGTTGGGATTGTGTGGGATTAGTGGATAGGGGAGGAGGGTGCAAGAGTCTCACCAACCTGCTCAGACGTTTTGAACTCTCTGACAGGTACCGAATGGATTTCCCGAATGTACCAATGTGGACTTGGACAAATCGCATAGGGTCATCCAGATCATATCTAGATAAAGTATTTTGTAGGGAAATAGATAGGTCTAGCATAGGCTGTCCACAATTCAAGATAGTCAGCTACACGGACCACAAATTCGTGATCTGTGTGCTTGACTTAGATAGACTTCATAGGCGAGGACCCGGCTACTGGAAGCTAAACGCGTCCTTACCAGCGCGCAAGGCCTACAGAGACCGGATTAGCGAACTAGTTAAGCGGGCGTTGACGGGGGCCATCGTCAACAACAAGTGGTGGTTTGCTCTGAGAAGAGCAATTAGAATAGAGTCCATTAGGTTTAGTAAGACTTTAGCAATAGAGAAAAATAGAGCAGAGGGAGAACTAGTTAGAAAATTAGATGAGGCGCTTAGCAAAGGCATCGCGACCGACAGTACTTGCGGCGAAATTTGCCCTGACCAATTCTTCAATGCAAAGCACGAAGGCTGCGTTGTCAGAGCTAGGGTGCGTGCTCTCAGACACGAGGGGACGAAAGCCGTTCAATGGGCCCGAGTGGCGGAGGCGCGTCGTGGCAACAAAGCCACGATCCGGTCTTTGGTGGACCACGACGGGCGCATGCTACTTGATCCAGGGTAAATGTGTGAAGCTTTTCAGCGACACTTCGCTCAACTGTTCGGGGGCAGTGGCGGGCCGGATCGAGGGATGGACTTTAGTGTCTACTTCGACGGACTGCCGCGGCTTTCGCCCACTGAGGCGGAGTGTTGCGAAAAGCCGATAACAACCGTTGAAGTACGGGATGCAATGACTAGTTGCACAAGGGGTAAATCGCCTGGTTTGGATGGTCTGCCCTATGAACTTTACGTACAAATGCCAGACTTGTTCGGAGGCCTCTTGGCGGACGTCTACTGCAACTGGCAACAGAACGGGAGAATTCCCAGCTCTGTGAGCCGAGGAGCGGTGGCGCTGCTGAGAAAGGATCCGAAAAAGGGGGATAACATAGATAATTTTAGGCCCATAACTCTGCTAAACACAGAGTTCAAGATTTTGGCCAAGGTGCTAGCAAAGAGGTTGGCGCTTGTCGTTGGTGGTCTGGTGGGAGAGGCACAGACATGCGCCATTCCCGACAGATCCATCCACGACAACCTCCACCTCATGCGATACATCGTAGAGAGGGTAGCTAGGGAACCTGGCAAGGGTGGGTCTTTGATCAATTTAGATCAATCGAAAGCCTTCGATAGGGTCGACCATCGTTACCTAGCGGCAGTCCTGAGGGCGGCTGGCTTTGGGCCCGTCTTCAGAGGCTGGATCGCTGCCATGCACAGCGACATCTGCTCTGTAGTGAGAGTGAACGGTCACCTTTCGGAACCGTTCAACATCATGCGCTCGGTCCGCCAAGGATGTCCCCTCTCGTCCCTATTGTACGTATTGACTCTCGAGCCATTACTGCACAAACTGGAGACGTTGAGGGGGGTCCCGCGCGAACTAGGATGCGGAAGATCCGTGTCAGCATATGCCGACGATGTCACCGTAGTGGTGTCGAACGCCAAACACATCGAGGCGATCGGCACTACACTAAGAGAATACGAAGCGGTGACAGGAGCAATGATCAACCAGGAAAAGTCAGTGGGCCTGCAGCTCGGCACCTGGAGAGGCAGGTCCATGCCGTCCAACAGCGTCGTCGGGCGCTGGACGGACGGACCGGTTAAATTGCTAGGGGTCTGGTTCGGTCCAGACCTCCAGACGGACAAAAACTGGGACGAGGTGACGAGCAGGGTGGCTTCTCTCACCCAGAAATGGGCCGAGAGGAAGCTATCCCTGAAAGGTCGAGCGGAGGTGGCGACTGCGTACATCGCATCCGTCATCTACTACCGCCTGACCGTCGTACCTTGTCCTAAGCCCCGCCTGACTGCGCTGGAGCGTTTGCTCTTTCGCTTCTTGTGGAAGGGACGCGCTCCGATGGCCAGGCGGTCCATCTGCTGTCAACACCCGCTACGTGGAGGGCTGGGCATGCCGTGGCTGATGATGCGCAGACACGCGCTCAGGCTACGACATCTCCACCTCTTCCTCGACGGTGATCAGGTGTGGTCGCCGCTTGCAAGACATGTTTTTCCCCAGCTCGTCTCCTTGACGGAGCTGCAGTCCTGGGTCAAGCGAAGACCGAGAGGGAGCGCTTGGAGACTGGAATGTCTTCAGGCGCTCACAGCCCTCGACCAATCGGGCAATGTGATCGGTGGAAACTCCACCTTGGCGTTCTATAGGGGATAAGTGGAGGGGAAGAGCGACAACGTACTTGGAGAAACTCTAGGCGTCGACGAAAATCAACTAGCCAATCTCTTCGGAAGGACTTTCGGGCCGGGGCCTATGGACAACTTCCAGAAATCCCTGGCCTGGCAGTGCTACCGAGGAGCTTTGCCAGTTCGGGATATACTCTACAGGCATGGAGGTGCCGTCAGCCGGGCATGTGCGAGATGCGCGCAGGGCGACGAAACCGTCCTGCACGCACTCGTCCAGTGTCCGAGCATTGCTGACTTGTGGGTTTATGTCGAACACCTGCTGTCACGTGTAGGACGGATCCAGCTATCAGCTGAGTCCATCGTGAGGATTGCCCCGCCCCCTTCCTTTAGCCTGGAAGGGCAGGCAGTTTTTATCTGTCTGGTGGCCATGGCGAAAGAGATAGTATGGTGGACACGTTTGAAAGGGCTGAAGACGAGCACTTACCTCTTCGGTGATGCCCTGATTAACTTTTTCAAATTTCATTTGAAAAGGAAAATCAGGGTAGAGAGGGAAGTGCTCTCTTCCCAGCATTTTGTTGAAAGATGGGTGAGAGAAGCAAGTATGGCCCGAATGAATGGGCCTTCTCTGAGTATGTGTCTGTAAATTAAAGGTGGAAAACTGGGAGAGGGCACTTGCCCTAGTGGTCAGGGCCACTGTGGACTTTTAATGGGCTTTCTCCACAAATGTCCCTTGGAAGTCTCCCCCCTATTGGGGAATTTTTCTTTGTTATTTTATTTCAACCTCTGTTTTTTACACGCAGAAATGCCCATTTGTACCGTCCTGTATTGTCCTGTACTGTCCATAATGTCTACTTTATGTGAACCCTTGTGGTTAATAAAGAAAACATTATTATTATTATTATTATTATTATTATTATTATTATTGTTATTACTTTTTGAGTCTCAGTCATTGATGTTAGTTAACTGGAAAGTTTGTTGAGATGAATATCAAGCCACTACCTGCAGCCTCAGATATTCAGGACGTATCGGAGGGTCCTTGCTGTTCCCAGCAAGCATGCCTTTTGAAGCGTTCCAAGAAGCGTGAAGGCGCCAATTTTCTTTAACCATCCCTGGAAACTTTTTGAGATAGTCCCTAGTGCGCCTATGACAATCGGGATCACTTTGACTTCATGGCAGTTCTAAATCCTTTTTACCTCCCACTTTAAGTCCTGGTATCGGTTAATTTTCTCCCTCTCCTTCTCTTGCACTCTCGTGTCGAATGGGCAGGCCACATCCAAAATCAGGCACGATCTTTTTTCTTTGTCCAAAACCACCAGGTCAGGTCTATTGTGTTCCAGTTTCTTGTCCGTTTGTATCCTAAAATCCCACAGCACCTTCACCTGATCGTTTTCTATCACCGCCTCTGGCTTATGCTCATTCCACTTCTCAGGATGTGGTAATTTGTTTACTTTGCATAGGTGCCAGTGGATCACCCTGCCCATCACATCATGTCACAAGCCCTTATAGTGAGTCTGGGCTATCGTGTTTACACTCGGATACAATGTGAGCCACAGTCTCCTCTCTCTCTCCACAGATCCTGCACAGTGGGCTAGCCTCCTCCTTGTAAATGTGGTGTTTCAACCACTTCGTTTTGAGGGCCTGCTCCTGCGCAGCCATTAACATTCCTTCTGTAGCCTTATTAAGGTCTCCTCTTATTATTATTATTATTATTATTATTATTATTATTATTATTATTATTATTATTATAGTTGCATTTATCTTGCTTTATGTTCATACGAGTTATCACCAAGTCACAACCAGTGACCTCAAGAGACAAGAAGGTCCGCCAGGTTCAAGAAAGAACATACATATTCACACATGCATCTTTAGTGTTTAGACTTGTGATGTACTTATATTGACAGAATCTTCCTTAGTATATGGGCAGTTCCCATTAGTACTATCTTTTGTATTTCTCCTATACGCGGGTTTCCTGGGATTTGCGATATATAATCATTAGACCCCTTAGGTATCATTCCCAGAGCGCCTACAACCACTGGTATTGTTTTAGTTCTCAATTTCCACATTTTTCCAATTTCTATCTCCAGGTCCTTATACTTGTTCAATTTTTCAAATGTTTTTATAGATACATTCTTGTCTATTGGAACAGACATATCAATTAGCAGGCATACCCTCTTTTGAAAGTCTTTCAATATTATATCAGGTCTGTTTGCATCTATTTTTCGGTCTGTTTGGATGCTAAAGTTCCACAAGATTGAGATGTGATCTTTTTCAAGTATGGGAGGTGGTTGATGCTCCCACCAATTCTTTTGATGGGGCAGGTCAAAATGCTTACACATTATCCAATGTATGTATTGTGCAGCTCTGTCATGCCTGTTTAGGTATTCCGTTGGAGCTATAGGACTGCACATTGAAATTATATGGTCAATGGTCTCTGGTTGTTTTTTGCATACACGGCATAATGGGCTGCATCCATTTTTTATTATGTTGGCTTGGTAATTTTTTGTTGGCAGACACTGATCTTGTGCCGATATAATCAGTCCTTCAGTCTTCGATTTCAGTCCAGAGGATGCCAACCACTGATGGGTTAAAGTTTTGTCAACATCAGGATTGTTAGCTCGCTTTGGGTATTTTCCATACAGAGGCTTTTCTTGCCATTTCTTAGCCAGTTTCTGTAGCAGTTCTTTCTTTGCAGTTACTTTTACCTGGTTTGCTTTTTCTGTGTTTTCCATTTCAGCAGTAAATGGGACTTCTGAAATTTGTAGTCCATTACTGTATCTTTGTGCATATTTTGTAATGGGGTATGATCTTTTGATGCTTTCGTGTTTCAAAACGAGTTTGATCATCCAATCATGTGATTCCCTTAGATATGTAGATAATCCAATTGTTGCAGTTTTCAACGCAATGTCTAACTGGATTAACCCACGTCCTCCTTCTTTCCTAGGGAGATATATTCTATCTATATCTGCCTTAGGCTGATGCATTCTGTGTATGGTTAAGAATTTTCGAATTTTTGTATCGAGCCTACGGATCTCTGTGCTTGACCAGTTGATGACATTGTAACTGTAGGTTACTACTGGTATGGCAAGCGTGTTTATGGCATCGATCCTATTCCTTGCATTCAATTCCGTTCTTAAGATTGCTCTTACTCTGCGGTAACATTCCTTCCTTATCCTTTCCCTCATTGTCGAGTGCTTGATTCCGTCTCCTTCACAAACACCTAGATATTTGTAAGTTTTTTCTTGATCAAGTTCTCTTATCACGTTCCCCCGATCAAGATTAATGTCTGAACTCTTCAGCAGCTTTCCTCTGGTGAAAGTTGCTTTTGCGCATTTATCTAGTCCAAACTCCATTTTAATGTCATCACTGAACTGCTTCACAGTGGATAATAGCCCTTGCAATTGTTCATCATTTTTTGCAAATAGTTTCAGGTCATCCATGTAGAACAGGTGATTAATGGTTTTGTCATAGACTTTATATCCATGTTTTGTTTCATTGAGCAATTTTACTTAATGGTATAAGTGAGATGCAGAATAAAAGCGGTGATAAAGAGTCACCCTGAAAAATTCCACAATTAATATTAACTTCTCCAGCTTCCAGTAATTTTGTTTCACTATTCAAAAGGAGTGTCGTTTTCCATGTCTTCATACTGAATGACAAAAACCTCCTGACAACGGGGGATACTTTGAAAATCTCTAAACATTTTTCAATCCAACTGTGTGAAAACTATCAAATGCTTTTTTATAATCTATCCAAGCAATCGATAGATTTTTGTGTCTATTATGACAATCTTCCAGTATCATTTTGTTAACCAGAAGCTGATCCTTACAGCCATATGAGCCTCGTTTACACCCTTTCTGTTCAATGGGAAATAGGTCATTTGTTATCAGGTGGTCATATGTGTATTCAGTTAGGACTGATGTTAAAATGTTATACATTGTGGTCAAGCAAGTTATCGGTCTGTAATTTTTGGGATTGTTTGTCTCATCATTCTTCGGAAGCAGGAATGTAATGCCGTTAACTAGCCATGAAGGTATCTTTTCTGGCTCCTTAACTATTTCATTGTAAAGTTGGGCTAACTGCTCATGAGACTCTGTGAAGGCATTTATCCAAAAGTTTTGTATTTTGTCTTTTTCTGGGGATTTCCATTTGCTGGTTTTTCTTAGAGCCAAGCGCAACTTTTCAACTGTTATATTTTCCCCTGTTTGTTCCTCAAGGTGAGCTGTATCTTTCATTTGTCTGTCTATCCATGGGGCATGTATGTTATGAACTTTTTCTTCGACCCAGATCTTTTCCCAGAATTCTTGCACTTCCTCCTTGGGTGGGATTGATTTAGCAGTTATTGTTGACTTACCAATTTTTCTCTAGAAGTTTCTTTGGTTGTTTTTGAACATATTATTGTCCTTATAGAATCTAGATCGTTTTTCAAAGCGCCTTATACGAGCAGCTTTGGCCGACACTTTTTGCTTGATTATTTCTATCAGCATGTCTATGTCACATGTTGATTTTATACTGTACTTTTTTTTCAATTTTCTAAGTTTAGTTTGTTTAACATGTTCACCTATTTTATAGTTTGTTAACATTTCTATGTCAGATCGGAGAAGGTTTATTTGGCGATTGATGTTCTCTTGCCAAGTAGATTTCTTGTGGGAATTCCTTTGTTTTTTCATCTTCACTCCACATAAGTGAGTGGTGACTTTAGCCGATGCATAATAGAGATGATTTAAATCAGTAATGTTTAGTTTGTTTGTGATGATAATTTTTTGAGAATTATGTTAGTCTTGTGTATTATCTTTTGGTTCTGTTTGGAGTTCTGGATCTTAGGGAGGGTGTCTCGTTGCCCCATGTCAGATTCTTTTATTTTCATCCATTCGATCATAATTTCATCCTTCAAGTTGGCAAGTTCATTCTCATTCATTTCTTTATCATTTACTATCTCATTATTTTCATTTGGAGTTTCATCCTGAGCATGCACTCCCTCCACTTTTTCGATCCTTTCTTTAATTTGTTCTGCTGACAGTGATTCCGCCCCAACCCTGGGATTCGAAGTGTTACAGTTTACCTCGTTTTCACTGACACATGTTTCATTTTCCCTCGCTGCCTTTGTGCTAATAGCTTGATCTGATCAATTTCTATATCAGTTAGTAACTTTTTTCTTACAATATTTCTTCGTATATTGGCTAGTTTGTTACTGTCAATATAGCCTCTGTTTTCGGGATGTTTCTTTTTGCAGTTGATATATGTCTGTTCTGTATTCGATGTATTTGATGGGTAGTACATGGCAGTGTTATTATTATTATTATTATTATTATTATTATTATTATTATTATTATTATTAAAGTTGCATTTATCTTGCTTTATGTTCATACGAGTTATCACCAAGTCACAACCAGTGACCTCAAATGACAACAAGGTCCGCCATGTACGAGAAAGAACATACATACACACACATGCATCTTTAGGTGTTTAGACTTGTGATGTACTTATATTGACAGAATCTTCCTTAGTATATGGGCAGTTCCCATTAGTACTATCATTTGTAATTTTCCTATACGCGGGTTTCCTGGGATGTTCGATATATAATCACTAGACCCCTTAGGTATCATTCCTAGAGCGCCTACTGCCATTGGTATTGTTTTAGTTCTCAATTTCCACATTTTTCCAATTTCTATCTCCAGGTCCTTATACATGCTCAATTTTTCAAATGTTTTTATAGATACATTCTTGTCTATTGGAACGGACATATCAATTAGCAGGCATGCCCTCTTTTTCAGTAGTATATAAGGTCTGTTTGCATCTATTTTTCGGTCTGTTTGGATGCTAAAGTTGCACAAGATTGAGATGTGATCTTTTTCAAGTATGGGAGGTGGTTGATGCTCCCACCAATTCTTTTGATGGGGCAGATCAAAATACTTACACATTATACAATGTATGTATTGTGCAGATCCGCCATGCCTGTTTAGGTATCATTGGAGCTATAGGACTGCACATTAAAATTATATGATCAATGGTTTCTGGTTGTTTTCTACATACACAGCATAATGGGTTGCATCCATTTTTTCTTATGTTGGCTTGGTAATTTTCTGTTGGCAGACACTGATCTTGTGCTGATATAACCAGTCCTTCAATCTCCGATTTCAGTCCAGAGGATGCCCACCACCGTTGCGTTAAAATGTTGTCAACATCAGGATTGTTAGCTCGCTCTGGGTATTTTCCATACAGAGGCTTTTCTTGCCATTTCTTAGCCAGTTTCTGTAGCAGTTCTTTCTTTGCAGTTACTTTTACCTGGTTTGCTTTTTCTGTGTTTTTCATTTCAGCAGTAAATGGAAATGCTGAGATTTGTAGTCCATTACTGTATCTTTGTGCATCTTTTGTTATGGAGTATGATCTTCTGATGCTTTCGTGTTTCAAAACGAGTTTGATCATCCAATCATGTGATTCCCTTAGATATTTAGATAATCCATTTGTTGCAGTTTTCAACGCAATCTAACAGGATTAACCCACGTCTTCCTTCATTCCTAGGGAGATATATTGCTCTCTTACAAATAAAAAAGGAAAGCAGCCATATGATGATGATGAAAGAATGGTATTTAACTAATGTATTGGTACGCGATGGGGCCTACCGACAGCCCCAGTGGACAGAATGGAGAAGACGTTTCCCCAGAGAAAGGCAAGGGAGACGCTCTCGAAAAGTCACTCCAACTCGCGGGGCTCACACTTGCGGCTGACCAGCTCAGCGCCTATGGTAGGGAGTAAGGAGGTAGCCCTGGGGCCGAGGACAGCAGATATCTCCACTGCCAGGGCTACGACCGCAAACCTGTCGGAGAGCGACCGGTATTTGAGGAGTTTGGCCCCATCAGCCCGACGTGCAGCAGAAGCTAGGTCAGTCGCAGACTGCACCAGGTTGCGGCTGCAGAAAGTGTCGGTGCAAGTGGCATCCCAGACGAGGGGTTTGCCACCGAGGAACAGGAAGATGGTCATGCAATCAGGCATTTTGCCGCCCCCTCGATCCAGCCCCACCGGCTTGAGTTGGGAAGGGAAGCTTGCAGCGTCCAAACCATGCTTAATGACCTCGTTGAGGGCTGCATGGCGTGGAATGCGGCATGACAGGAAAGTGGGTGGAGGCCGAAATAGTCCACGGTGGAACGGCAGCGACATTGGTGTGGCTAGCAAATCCGGAGGCCGAGCTATAGCCGTCTAGCTGCGTGCCAGTGGAGAAGGAGGGTAGGGCTGGAGCCAGGCATCCATGTGGGGTTTGGAGGCCGCACGAAAACATCTCTCTCTCTCTCTCTCTCTCTCTCTCTCTCTCTATATATATATATATATATATATATATATATATATATATATATATATATATATATATATATATATATATATAAATATATATATATATATGTATATATATATATATAATGTATAATAAACAATACAATATAATTACCTCATTACCAGAGGTTTCCCGGATAAGACGAATACGTAAAAAACGTCCTCATTCGTTCGTCAGACAAGGTAATATAAAACATAGTGAAATATTTGGAAAGTATCATCAAGGAATGCAAAAAATATATAAATAAAAGTAATGCAAGAGATATATTAAAAAATATAGAAAAATATACAAAAAATATAAGGAAATATAGTTAGGTATGTATATATGTATGTATATACATTCACAAATGTACATATGTGTGTATGTACAAATGCATGTGTAGGGTGAAAATGTGTGCGTAAGTACATATATGAGGGCAAGTATATTTGTGTATATATGACCACAAATACGGATATAATATGAGTTGAAAGAGAAGATGATGATATAGTTGACACGCATCTAGATACAGGTATTAAATACACATACGAGTATGAAAGCACGCGTATAAACACACACACACGCGCGGTTACTTAGGGAAAAGAAGTGTCATTCTCGATATATGTATAAAAATGAAACAATATATGAGAATGAAAAACATTTTTAAATGCAAGAGAAAGTAATCAATTAACACTAGAGAAAAGAAAACAAATATAGGAGGCACGTACAAACACATATATCTATAAATAACATATATCCTTAAAAATATTTATACACACAAATACGTTCAGATAAAAGCGCATGTATGCGTACATACATACACACGAGGCACGTATATATATATCTCGCGCCATGTATATCTAATCACACATACGTACGCGACTATAATATACACACACACACATACACACCCATACATACGCATACACACATACACACATACACACACATTCACGTACATTCATCCGCTTACGCACGCACGTAAAAATAAGAATGTAAAAATCATAGATGTAAAAACATAGATATAAAAACACACATATATAAATACACGCACGCACACACACATACAGAGGCGCTCGTATGCATATACAGAACGTATACACACATAAAAATACTCAGACATATATATACAGAGTATAAAGCAGCCTTAGGAATAAATGTGTACTAATATATAAACTGCTGCGAAACAACAGAATATATCTGGAGTGGAAAACGCAAGTGAGAATCGAAATCAGGTAGTGAAAGAAAATGGGGGAGTAACATGTGGAATGCCAAGTTATTAGGTAAGTCAATCGAAGAGTTGACTTACTGGTGGATGTGAGGTAAAAAAATAAAATTAAAAATAAAGTTAAAAATGAAATTAAATCAGAAAAGAAGCCTGTAAAAAGAATAATTTAAGGAAAGTGAAGAATAAGAGATTATGGAGGATAAGATTATTAAAGTGAATTAAGTTTATATGAGCTGGAAAGCAAGTGTGATTTCATGTGTGGGCAACTGGTGAACATTTCCGTTTTTGTATTTAGGCAGGTTTTTGGTGATTTAAATTTTGTAAAATCCAATATTTTTCACTTATGCAGAGTGTGCATCTTCTTGTTCCTCTTTCATATTCTTTAGATTGGTTCAAAATTGACCAATTCAATTTATATTGGATACTTTGGTCTTTCAAATCCCATATTCTGCTAGCCAGAGCTGTTGTGAATCTTTTTTCTGGATGTCGGAAAGATGCGACATGTGTGTAATAACGCGCTTTGAATTTGTCTTGTGTCATACCCACATATCGCTCACTGGTGGCTGGTTGGTTGTTGCTAATGGTTGTCACTTTAGCCGCATATACAATGGCTTTGGTGTTGCATTTACCTTGTAATGGGCATTCACTTTTGATTCTACAGGAGCAATTTTGATGTTCTCTAGGTGATTTCTTGTTGATGATATAAGATTTAATAGGGGGACCGCGGGAGTAGCTAGTTTTGACACAGTTTCTATTGAAGATCTTATAGTATCTATGTGTTCTAGGGAAATGTTTATCTAAGAGCTCTAGGAATGTTTTGCCTACATTAGTTTTAACTGCTAGAGAGTAGGGGGGTGTGAACCAGATTATTTTTCTTTTCCTATTATTATGTTTAACAGAGTTAGTATGGTGTGTATGTACTTAATCGGTTCGCTAAAACCGCTATTTTGAAGGGCGTTATTATAGTAGGGGGATGCCTTATTGAAAATAGCTTCTGAAGAAGAGAGGGTGGTGATCCTACAACTAATATTAGGGATAAGGTTTTTAAAAACTATAGGAAGATGGCAAGAGCCTTTATTTATGTATTTTAAATTTTGATTAGGTTTATGGTATGGTTTATAAGAAGCAGTAGGCAAATCTAAGTTTATATCTAAAAAGTTAACATTGGAAAGGTTAGTGTCAATATTAATTTTAAGATTAAAACTAGCAAAGGTTTTTATTAAGTCTTTCCTTAATCTATCTAAGTTATGGCCTATGGTGGTATGGGAAAGTATTAGACCATCGTCGCGATAAAGTCCAAAAATATGGTTAGGGAATTTTTCTTCAAGTGTGTGTAAGAGGAATAGGCCGACTAAATCACAAACATCAGCACTGTCAAAAGAGCCCATTGAGACATCGAATGGGCTCTCTGGGTTAGATATTTTTACCCAAGTGTCATTATCAGTAAAGAGTAGTGTTTCTAGCATGCAAGATGACATTCTCTTCAATATCAGAGATATTGGTAAACTTTCTAGCGAAATTTAAAGCTTTCGCTAAAAGAGTCTGAGTGATGGACGGGTAGAAATTTACAATGTCAAATTGGGTGAATCTAGAACTATTTTTATCTTTAATTTTATTAAACCAATGGACTACGGGAGAGCTATTTATCCATTGGAGTAATTTAGACTTACTTCTAATGTGTGTATTTATATTATTTAACATTTTTTTGCTGATAAAACCTGCCTAAATCAAAAACGGAAATGTTCACCAGTTGCCCACACATGAAATCACACTTGCTTTCCAGCTCATATAAACTTAATTCACTTTAAGAATCTTATCCTCTATAATCTCTTATTCTTCACTTTCCTTAAATTATTCTCTTTACAGACTTCTTTTTCTGATTTATTTTCATTTTTAACTTTATTTTTAATTTTATTTTTTTACTTCACATCCACCAGTAAGCCCCCCCCCCCCTACTATTCGATTCACTTACCAATAACTTCGCATTCCACATGTTACTCCCCCATTTTCTTTCACTACCTGTATTCGTATGTCACCTGCGTTTTCCACTCCAGATATATTCTGTTGTTTCGCAGCAGTTTTTATATTAGTACACATTTATTCATAAGGCTGCTTTATACTCTGTATCTATATGTCGGAGTGTTTTTATGTGTGTATACGTACTGTATATGTATACGAGCGCCTCTGTATGTGTGCGTGCGTGCGTGTATATATATATGTGTGTGTGTGTGTGTGTGTGTGTGTGTTTTTATATGTATGTTTTTACATCTATGTTTTTTACATTCTTATTTTTACGTGCGTGCGTAAGCGGGTGAATGTACGTGAATGTATGTGTATGTGTGTATGTGTGTATGTGTGTATGCGTACGTATGAGTGTGTATGTGTGTGTGTGTATATTATAGTCGCGTACGTACGTGTGATTAGATATACATGGCGCGATATATATGTATATATATATACGTGCCTCGTGTGTATGTACGCATACATGCGCTTTTGTCTGTACGTATTTGTGTGTATAAATATTTTTAAAGATATATGTTATTTATAGATATATGTGTATGTACGTGCGTCCCTATGTTTGTTTTCTTTTCTCTAGTGTTAAATGATTACTTTCTCTTTCATTTAAACATTTTCTTCATTCTCATATATTGTTTCATTTTTATACATATATCGAGAATGACACTTCTTTTCACTAAGTGACCGCGCGTGTGTGTGTGTTTATACGCGTGCTTTCATACACGTATGTGTATTTAATACCTGTACCTAGATGCGTGTCAACTATATCATCATCTTCTCTTTCAACTCATATTATATCCGTATTTGTGGTCACATATACACACATATACTTGCCCTCATATATGTACTTACGCACACATTTTCACCATACACATGCATTTGTACATACACACATATGTACATTTGTGAGTGTATATACATACATATATACATACCTAACTATATTTCCTTATATTTTTTGTATATTTTTGTATATTTTTTAATATATCTCTTGCATTACTTTTATTTATATATTTTTTGCATTCCTTGATGAGACTTTCCAAATATTTCACTATGTTTTATATTACCTTGCCCGACGAACGAATGGGGACGTTTTTTTCATATTCGTCTTATTCGGGAAACCTCTGGTAATGAGGTAATTATATTGTATTGTTTATTATACATAAAATTTTGCTCTGGTACTTATATAGATTACTATTCACTCCTATGACTTTTTCAATTTTCAACGGAAACTTCAATACTTATATATATATATATATTAGTTAAAGGAAAAGAAAATGCTGACAAATTTTCCCCAGTGAAAAATAGTTTAATTAGGAATAAGTATAAATTAGTAATAATTATTGGTTAGTATTCAGTTTTAGTTTTAAGTTTTTACCGGTTGCGCATTTTTAATGCTTTTCAAAAATAATTTTGAGATAGAGCGCTCGTGATGTTTGCTCTAATCTGATCAGTTTTGGAAATCCTTCCTGTTTTATGTGATAAAAGTGGCTCCAGAGGTATTAAGATTTGGTTGGTTGTTGAATGTCACGTGAATGAGTACTATAAATGTCTCGCCAATTCGTGTTGCAAAAATTCTTGTAGTCAAAACAATTTTGATTGGTCGGTAGAGGTCAGGTGAATGTTAAAAATTGATTTTGCGCCAAATGTAGGTTTGTCGAAGAGTGTCCTTTTTTGCCTGATTGAGAAGTCACTGAAAAATAAATCTTTTAAGACAAATATGTGTGTGTTGGTCAGTAGGGATGTGTGTGTGAATTGCAGTCATGTTGAAAGTTCAACAGTTCAGGTGTCTATTAAGACAAATATGTGTGTGTGTGTGTGTGTATATGTCTGTTTGTATGTTAGTGTACGCGTGTGTATGTGTGTGTGTATATGTGTGTGTATGTGCATACATGTGTATATATATATATATATATGTGTGTGTGTGTGTGTGGATGGACCAGTATTTTTGTGACACTGGTAAAAATGGTGTACATTATTCGATATTTTCAGTAATTTGGAAAAACGATTCTCTCAAAAGAACATCAAAAACATTAATAATAGAAGGGGTGAATGATGTATAGTATTGTCATAACACCAAGGTGTGTGTGAGTGTCCAGATTGTACGTACTGCAAGGGGAATCCATTAGGCGCTGCCGTATGGGAATACTTGTGTACAAATATGTATGTGCCAATCAGTGTGCAATGCATGTGTGCGTATATGTATGTGTGTGTGTCGGCACCTTTATATCTATATAAATCAAAAGGTGTGCAAATGTGTGTATATATGTGTTACACCATAGAACATGTGTGTTTAGGTATGTCATTGTGTTTATATGTGGATAGAAATGTATGTAGGATGTATGCTGATGTAGGTATGTATGTTGACGTGTGTATGTTGTGGGTTCGTCTTACGGAGAAGTGTTGAGACGGGGTCCGTATTTGTTAATAAAGTGAGATTCCTTGCTGATGCGCTGGGTGTGGGTGGCATTATCTTTAAATTTGTAGAGGGGAAAGATTCTAAAGTTGGGATATATATATATATATATATATATATATATATATATATATATATATATATATATATATATATATATATGTGTGTGTATATATACATATAAACTGTATTAGCATTAGCAGAAAATTAGTGACGGAAATATATAAATGTATATTTAAGCGATCGCTAACCGGAACTGTTGACATTGGAAAATTTTGAAGAAGTGAATCTTAAAATAAGCAACAATATTATTAATATTTGATCAAGAATAACGAAATTTAGTAAATAAATTATGTAATATTCATTTAATATGTATTCAAAGTAATCCAACTTATTTTATAAACGGGATAAAAAAATATATTCTGGACGCAGTCCCGCATTCCTTACTTGATTATAGTTTACATACATACACACATCTATATACGTACATACACGTGCATACGCGAAAGCACAGGCCGTGCATGCATTTACATGCACGTACACATAAACACGCGAACAATACCTAAACCGGCGCGACACATAAACCCGCACATATACGAACGTATACAGCAAATACACATATATATGTGTGTGTGTGTGTGCATACATATAATTATATATACATATATATATACGCATAAGTGCGTATATAACGCACACACACATACCTACATATGTTCAACAAACGTACACATATCAAATTCATATGTACATATATACACACCATACATATATATATATATAAATATCAAATAAAACGACAGACTCAAATAAACAAACATAATTGTTTCTACTTTTGGCACAAGCCCACTAATTACCTATCCAATACATTACTGGTACTTTATTTTATCGACCCCGTAAGGATGAAAAGCAAAGTTAACCTCGACGGGATTTCAACTCAGACCGTAAGGGGACGTAACTATGCTGGAAAGCATGGACTCCGACCCTCCACCGATACTACCAATTTACATACACATACACGCATACCCTTACATCCACACACACACGCATACACCCCCACACATATGTATATATATATATATACATATATATATACATATTGTTTTAACTTATATATATATATATATATATATATATATATATATATATATATATATAAGTTAAAACAATATGTATATATATATATATATATATATATATATATATATATTATATATATATATATATATATATATATAATATATATATATATATATATATACATATTGTTTTAACTTATATATATATATATATATATATATATATATATATATATATATATATATATACGATATTAAATAAATGGAAACTATATTTATAAAACCATATTTATTTCATTATATATATTTCAGGGATATCATATTAAAAATATGGTATGCCTTCATCAGACAAAATACAATATAAACAGTCTTATAAATAGATAGATTTGACATACCTTACACTTCAACTTCCATTTAAAATGTTGATTTGGTAGTATATATATATATATAAGTATGTATACGTACATACACATGTGTGTACAGACACACAGTACTATGTATATATATACATACATGATCACATATATATGTGTACGTATGGGTTTACCGAACATTTATATAATGTTCGGTTTGTTTGTAAACAAACAGCCCGCATTACGCCGTACAGTGCTCGGCAACCATCGTCGCCCTTTTGTTCAACACTGACACGGGAACGATGTACTAGTTTCAAGCTTATTAGCTATCGTCAGCACCGTATACCTTTCTGAGAGATGATTGAACGACGTCTGAAAGTATATACTTTCCTTATGCATATTAAGGGCTGAGCAGCCTAATTTGCATATCGAGTGAATTAGTCGACCGGGCATACCGAAAACGATAAATGAATATATATATATATATATATATATATATATATATATATATATATATATATATATATATATATATATATATACATACATATCAATATATATATATATATATATACAATATACACATAAATATACACAAATGTATATATACACACATACACATATACACACATATACGCATACAAATTGTACATGCACAAACGCGAAATGCATATATACACACATACCAGTATATATAATATATACACCTATAACGTATACAAGCATACGTACGAGAAAGTATACGTACCTCCACAAACATACGGATAAGGTATATTTACCTATGCAAAAATGTAATGGCATAAACATAAAATATACTTAGCAACTACACCAAGACGTAAATTGTCCGCGTATGTTTCATGCTATACGTTAGGGTATAATGTGGGGCTGTAATACAGGAAAGATTTATGCAGTTTGTGTTTACAAGCTGAAATTGCCTCCGATTTTTTGTTTAAGATGTGATCATTGGCGTATTTCCAGGTCTTCAGCGACGCACAGATCGCATGGTCTTTAATTCCGTTGTATGATCTAGCCCTATCTATGATCTCCCAGTGTAACCTATAATGTGTGTAGTTGTCTTATAGACTTATATAAACTGAAAATAAAAATCATGTTACTTCTTAAAGGGTTAAGAAAAGGATGGATGTGCATGTACAGACGCTGCTTAAATCTATTAGCAGTTAACTCTATGTATGCCCTACTGGACGTGCGTGTGTCGACCTTCCATTTGTAGAAAATGTTACGGGTGAGGCATTTCCCGGATAGAGGGAAGTCAACCCGATTCCTACAATTACAGTTAGTATTAGCTACAGAGATTCACGTGTTACTACGGCTAGGTAATTTAGTTAAATTTGAAGCAGTGATGTTATGTGCAAAGTTAGGAATCGTGGCGTAAGATATTTTAACGGTATTTCTATTAAAAATTCTATTATATTTATGTGCTAAGGGGAAATGCTCCTTAATAAGGGAGAGAAAGATTTTAGCTAATGGTGTGGCCTCCTCCATATTATATGGTGGCTTAAACCATATAATGCGTCGGGATCAATTTTTCCTAGGTTTATGTTCATACTTAGTATATGCTACCTTGTCGACAAATCTACTCCGAGCAAGAGCTTCGTTGTGATATGTGGAATGGCCGGTGAAAATAAGATTATGCTGCAGGATGTTTAGAATGCTTACTGATGTAATTAAGCGTATCATTCGGCTTTCTATACGGTTAGTGCAAGCCAGCGATTCTTTGCTTAAATTTCTATATGTTATCTTAATAAATATTTGCTATAGAATTCTTATATATTTGATATATATATATCCTTATCGAGCCCTCTTTGGATTTTAGTCTTCACATTTATTATTACTATTATTACATATACATATATATATAGAGAGAGAGACAGTCGATCGACTTTCGACAAATGTTTCCATTGGTCTTTCCAATTGCTTATACTATCTATCGGTCGCAACTCCAGTCAGAAGGAGCAACGTAAAATAAAGTGACTTGATGGAGGACATGACGCATTCTGGTAATCTACCTCACAACCTCTTGGTTGCGAATCCAATTCTCTCTCTCTATATATATATGAATGTATGTATAGTATATTGGGCAATATACTGTATGTTTAATTAAAAGCATTTAGAAGACCTTCCGGTATGAGTTTTAAAGTAGTGACTATGTCACTTACTTAATCTCGGCAAATAATAACTGTGAGTGATCGACAAAAAGCTTGTTTCTCGCTTGTGGGCGTTTGTCAAGACCAAACACTCCGCTGCCTTTGCCGACAAATATAGAGGCTGGATTCTTATAGAATTCCAGTGATAAACAGGAGCTGATTATACAGAGTGATTGCCGGTCCAGCAAAAATTAGTTATTAATATAGATGGTCTGAAATAGCGATCGATATATACATGAATGTATGTATAGTCTATTTGGTATATATATATATATATATATATATATATATATATATACCAAATATACTATACATACATTCATGTATACATCGATCGCTATTTCAGACCATGTTGCTACCAAGATGAAAACTACTATGAAATCCCACAATGAATTCTATACTTGAATTTTCAAATCTGAAATTTTAACTCTTCTTATTATTAATTTTTCTTAATATTAATCAACATTTGAAAAGATGGCTTTTGCAGACCCATCGAAACCGGTCATTTTTTATACACTTTATTATTTCCTTACCTTATAAAATTATATGTTTTTTCACAAAAAAGTATCTGTCTCTTATATATTCCATGTGCCATTACCAACCTCAATTTTCTCTCTCTCTCTCTCTCTCTCTCTCTCTCTCTCTCTCTCTCTCTATATATATATATATATATATATATATATATATATATATACCAAATATACTATAATGAAGTGGTATATATATAAGTAGAAGTGGTATTTAATTTGTTGGAAGTCCGACAAACATAAATGTTTATAACTGATTTAGAGCACTCAAAATGTTACTGGAGTAAATATTCAATGATATTAAGTAAATGGAAACTATATTTTAAAAACCATAAAATACAAAGTTTGTTTTATAAAGAGAGACATACCCATGAAAATCATACCTTATCGGTTGGATATCCACTGTATTTCCAACCGATAAGGTATGATTTTCATGGGTATGTCTCTATTTATAAAACAAACTTTGTATTTTATCTGATGAAAGCGTACCAATGTTGTCTTGGTTGCCCTTGAAATATATATAATAAAATAAATATGGTTTTATAAATATAGTTTCCATTTATTTAATATCATTATATGTATATATATATATATATTGCCAATATTATCTATCGCTTGGTTGCGAATCAAATTCTCTAATCTCTCAGCCACGCGCCATCAGAATATATATATATTGTTAAGGAGACTGGCTGAGTGGTTATATACACACACACACACATATATATATATATATATATATATATATATATATATATATATATATATATATATATATATATATATATATATATATATATATATGTGTGTGTGTGTGTGTGTGTGTATATAACCACTCAGCCAGGCTCCTTAACAATATATATATATTCTGATGGCGCGTGGCTGAGAGATTAGAGAATTTGATTCGCAACCAAGAAGTTGTTAGTTCCATTACCAGAATGTGTTATGTCCTTGAGCAAGATACTTTATTTCACATTGCACCTTCTACCTGGAGTTGCAAGCGATAGATAATATTGGCAATCGGAAAGACCAATATATATATATATATAAAGAATTAGTATATCTACCAACATATATATACAGATACATACCTATGCTAGCAAATATATAGGTTTTGTCTTAGTAACGATGTCACGTGATTGATTCTTTTGAATTTGCCACCGACCAAGTAGGCAGTGATTTTTTCAATGTATTGGAATATAGTCCTCCCTTGCTTTTTTCCATCCACTGAATTATTTTTGTATAAGTTCCCTGTGTCCACGCAACGCCTGGGAACTTAGCTGAGAATTGACCACCCGATGACGAAAGGCATTCTCCATGGTGTTCCATTCGGAAACCATGTTTATTCCCTTTCAGAAACTAGTTAGTTGGAGTGAAATTTTAGTAAGTAAGTTAATTTTTATAATTTTCTTATTTTACGTCTTTCTTATATATATATATATATATATATATATATATATATATATATATATATATATATTTCGTTTCTGAATTTGTTTGGCAAGATTCTTTATCTGAAATCGTGTGTTGAAACCGATATTGTTATATATTGTATATATATATACAAATGGAAGTTTAATGAAATCGAAGTTTTGGCTGTGGCCAAGCTAACGATATACAATCAGGAATGTGCAGCAACGCACTGGATAAGGTGATGTCACTTTACAGCAATAACATACGTTAGAAAGTTTGACAAATAGAAGACTGCGACCGGTAACCCAGCCACATGAATATATATATTATAATAGAATATAAAAGAATAACGAATACAGACATATACTTATATGTGTTCAAATCGTAAGGGACCAGATTCGCTAAGGTGAAAAGAATACTAACTTTAGACAACTGGGTTTGCTTGTCTCACAAACTTACAGCACTACAAATAACAGCCAGGTTTATTCGACAATAGCTATTTTGTTGTATGAGGCTATTTTGAGTTCCTAACTAAATATATACCTTTGATATATACATATATATACATACATATATATACATATATATAGATATAGATATATATCTGTGTGTGTCATCAAATGTTGTACACACATAGATATCTTTTCAATTTCCAATTGAGTTCTTAGCACATGGCCTGAATTCCTTTCAGAATTCATTGTCATGCGCATGTATTGTTTTTTTGGCGGTAATTTACTTCCTCATATTTTGAATCAGTTTGAACACTTCTTTAAAACTGCTGGACTGGCAACCTGACAGATACCTCAGAGTCAGAGGATGATGATTATCGTTAAATACTGATGTTGGTTAGATTATCAATATTAGTATTATTGGGGCACCCACTGATGAATTATAGGAGCCCACTTGAATATATATCTGTTGATGGTATACAAGCTCCTACATAAATTGGTATAATTTCACCCAAATTGTAGGAATCCTATAATGAAACGAGACGTCCGTCTGAGAAGAGATATATTAGATATATCTCATATGAAATAATACAGCCAATTTTCCACGCAATACTTTTAGTTAGCACCCCGAACGCATAATTGGGAATATAATCACTTATTTCCTAATATTTGTTGAGTGAGTTGGAATTTGGCCGGAGTATCGCTAAAAAGCTTTCTCCGATATTGTATTTATTTATTTACTCTTGGAGCAACAGATTCGAAAAAATTCCCAGTGTAAGGTTAGCATTTCTTTGTTTATTTTTTATATAGGAATATTGATTGTTCCTTATATTTCATTCTGTTATTTTGCCCGAGAAAATATCTGTGTGTCATCAAATGTTGTACACACATAGATATTTTTTCAATTTCCAATTGAGTTCTTAGCACCTGGCCTGAATTCCTTTCAGAATTCATTGTCATGCGCATGTATTGTTTTTTTGGCGGTAATTTACTTCCTCATTTTTTGAATCAGTTTGAACACTTCTTTAAAACTGCTGGACTGGCAACCTGACAGATACCTCAGGCACAGAGGATGATGATTATCGTTAAATACTGATGTTGGTTAGATTATCAATATTAGTATTATTGGGGCACCCACTGAAGAATTATAGGAGCCCACTTGAATATATATCTATTGATGGTATACAAGCTCCTACATAAATTGGTATAATTTCACCCAAATTGTAGGAATCCTATAATGAAACGAGACGTCCGTCTGAGAAGAGATATATTAGATATGTCTCATATGAAATAATACAGCCAATTTTCCACGCAATACTTTTAGTTAGCACCCCGAACGCATAATTAGGAATATAATCACTTATTTCCTAATGTTTGTTGAGTGAGTTGGAATTTGGCCGGAGTATCGCTAAAAAGCTTTCTCCGATATTGTATTTATTTATATATATATGAAATATAGAAGAGTACATACACATAAACTAGACAGGGCCATAGATATATATATATATGTTTTTGGCAACCATTCACGGTGTGGCTCAATGACGAATTAATTAATTAACAATCAGAGCAATATATAAGAAAGTAAGTCTATAGAATTATTTGATAAAATATATACTGTATGTCTTCTCCTAATCAGCATAATTTTTATACATTACTCTGTGTGTTGATTATTAATTAATTCATCATTAAGCCACACCGAGAATGGTTGCCAAAACATATATATACATATATATATATATACCTATGGATCTATCTAGTTTATGTGTATGTAAACTTCTATATTTTATATGCTGCCGTGAGGTTGAGTAAAACGTTAGGCAGTATTCGTCTGCGCTTCCTAGCAACCAGCCTACTCGCCGTCAGGCACCAATCACAAGCTTTCTGACTTAACCACTGGCCATGTGACAATTCTTAGCCATTTTGAATTCGTTTGTTGCAGGTATCATTTAAGAAAAATCTTTGTCCAATTGAGTTTGTCACTTGATGATTTCGAAACTCGTTTATTTATCCATGATAGGATATTTCCCAAAAGCGAATGAATACCCCGGGAGTAGAGATATGATTTTGGTATGTTTATGTACATTTTTTCTTCTAACTTTGATTTTGTACCTAATTATGTATGATTACCTATATGTCTAGTCAACTTCTACAGGCTATCAGAAATACTAGGTGAATATGTTGTGGCTGTGGATAGCGGATAAAAAGCTATCATTTATTTATCTATTATTTCTTCATAGGTATAAATTTATAGCCTCGTTTAAATGATTTTTTTATGTGGTTCATTATGCTGATTGGGAGAAGAAATACTGTATATATTTTATCAAATGATTCTATCGACTTACTTTCTTATATATATAGGTATATATATATATATATATATATATATATATATATATATATATATATATATGCATATATATGCACAAGGCCAGCAATTATTCCAGTGTATTACAGGTACTTTATTTTATCGACGCCGTAAGGATGAAAGGCAAAGTTAACATCGGCGGGATATGTACTCAGAATGGAAAGGGCCGTCATTCTATGTGTCAAATCATGGCGTCCGACCCTCTACCGATACTGCCAATCCAGCTAAATATATATTATATTGAATCGAAGTCATCGGGCGAACCGGTGTATCTGCGATCGGTCTGTCACACACTTAATACTTGAATTAATCTTGCATCAATGAATAGCAAACAAAAATGAAAGCAGAGTGCACACGTGTAGGTAGAATATTTACTTATATTGTGTCCCACGGCTATCATATTTTAGTGCAGATATGTTGGTTTAAATAATTGAACCACTGATAAATTAGATTCGCATGTATGTGCCAGCATGTAAGTTTGCCTATAAGACCTAGAGGACATAACCTTTTGGTAATTTGGGATTTTTCTAATAATTAAGCAAGCAGCACTCTTATACAACCACGAGAAACATTTACCCCAGGTGGATAGAATATACATAACTATATATATATATATATATATATATATATATATATACATATATATATAAGAAAGTGATTATAATGATTATAATGATTAAGGCTCGATCTTCTTCTCTGAATTCTACCTTGAGCTGTTTTAAGAGACAAGGCGTATGTTTGATTTTGTATCATTCATGACACCCTTTACTTTGAAAGTAATAATAATAATTATAATAATATTTGTTTCTATTTTAGGCACAAGGCCAGCAATCACCCAGTACATTACTGGTACTTTATTTTATCGACCCCGTAAGGATGGAAGGCAAAGTTAACCTCGGCGGGATTTGAACTCAGATCGTAAAGGGACTTAACTCTATGCTTCAAAGCATGGTGTCCAACTCTCTACGGATACTGCCAATACACCAATAATATATATATATATATATATATATATATATATATATATATATATATATATATATATATATACATATATATATATATATATATATATATATATATATATATATATATATATATATATATATATATATATATATATATATATATATATGCATGTATGTATATACGTATGCATGTGTGTAATACATATATATAAATTTGCGCGCGAGTGAGTATGTGTGTGTGCATGAGAATGTGTGTTTGTGTGTGCCTGTAGCGAGAAAATTGAATGATTATTTAAGCAATATTTGTATACACATATGAAAAGAAATTACTGCAGATAGAATATTTATGTATATATATATATTTTTTTTGCCTATGTGTGTGTTTGTATGTACATCTGTGTTTACATGTTTGTGTGTATATGTGTGAGTATGTGAGTGTATATGCAAAGGAAATATCAACAAGAAGACAAACTGCTCTATATACAAACAGAGAGCTAATATGTATATGATTGTTACACACATTATGCCAATTATATCCAATAAACAATAAACAGGACAGGGTAATATTCCAACTCTGGTTAATATGCAAATATTGTTATTTTCTATAATGATTAGTCTGATTGAATAGTTATTCTATGCTTCCATACGGACTAGTAGGTAGCTTGTCTAGGTTTTAAAATATGCCTAAAACACGTCTACTGCTTGTCCGATTAATAGTCCTCCATTTGAGGATAAGCTAGACAATTGCAATTATGATACTTGCAATTAATATGGGCTTTACGTAATGCCAAGCGTTCGATTATGTCATATATTTTCACTTGGTTTCATAAAATATGAAGCTGTGTATTAGTATCGTGTTCAATATGTGGGCGTATTTGTAGTATCGGTAGAGAGCAAGACGTTTGCAGTATTAAGTAACGTCTTTCTAAGTTTTGAACACAAAGGCTGTTGTGGTCAACTTCGCTATTGTTCCTTCGTTACTGGAGTTGATGTAATCAAGTTTGCTCTACCCTCAAATTTGCTGGCCTCGTGCCTCAATTAGAAGCCAATATAGTGTTAAATATGATTGAGTCCTTTTGTAGGTTTTTCCTGACTTTCTTACTTAAATGAAACCAATGATATGCGGAATTATCAATCTCGTAAGTTTATAATTCTAATTGTTTACAAATTATGCTCAGCCGATTTTGAAAAACAGTAAGTTAAAAAGCCGTTGCATTTTTCCCACAGAGATTCTCTCCTCGAACATAACAATACCAGAGACGTAGCAAAAGGTTCTTAACATCAACAACAATAAAGTTGGTATGAATCTTATAATAAGGTATATGATACTCACTCGTTTTTATTACAGGAATCTACGTCATCACTAGTTTTATATTTTGTATTGTTGAACGGACACGCCTAGATAAGTGTGTTATTTTATGGTGCCCTTGTACCAAACAGAATAGCACGAAAATATTGGAAAAATATATTTCCCCGCCAACTATGCGGTATCTTAATCTTCACGGAACACGTTTCTTCCAGTCGAGATTACATTATGTGAAAGGCTATTTCTATATAATGCAAATCCATTCACAACTTAACAGATGAATAAATAAATTATCAAATAACTGTAATTGATTAAACACCGTATATACATCATTGCAAACATTTAGTGATCCTAGCGCAAACACACTTACGAAATTATCGTTTACTCCTGATCAAGTAATCTGTCAATACCTTTCTACACTCTTACACTGATTTGCAAACATAACTTCATAAATCATTTCATTTATTAATTAATCTTTTTCTTTCAGTCTATTCATTCACCGACTGAGGCGCAACGTCTAAAATCATTATTAAACTCGACTGCCATCGCCACTAATACGAGCAACAAAAGCAAGATATTTGCGCCACTCTTATTCCTATCGCCAAGATTGTTGATAAGTCTACTAGAAAGCCCCAGTTATAATCATAGTGTGTTTTCCTTATAAAAGGAAAGATCATATTATATAATGTCTAAAAGTATAAAAAAAACATTAAATAGCTTTGTTTTGGCTGCTTTTCAATATAGATCGTCTAGATTGTTGCTGATCTGCATGTAATCTTCATGAAGAGTATGGGGATAATAGTAGCAAAATCCTATTATTTGCATTGCAGGGGACTGTTTGATGTGTTCGTATTTATGAAGTGTATGTAAGCCCCCTTTTACTGTAGTCTTTGATTCAGGTTCTCATTGTAGCCCTACGTAAAATATGGTCAACAGTGTGAAAACCCAAAATTATTTAGACATAGCAATGATGTATTCTTAGGTATATCTATAACTACATTATCGAAAGTCTCCTTCGTTATGGAAGGCGGTAAATTGTGATTTTAGGGATATTTGGACGTCCTTACACGTGCGTCGAATGGTGCCAGAGATCCAAACTCTATGTACAACATACAATTCCTGACTTGTTATGTAGGATGTTAAGTTATGGTGTGAGGGATAATTCGTTGTTATTACGTGCATATCGAATGGTGGCAGAACAGAAGATAACATTTGTTAAATTTACATAACAAGTGCTATATACAACGCAATGTATTGAGAACTAGGTAAAATGCAGCAGCGTGAGATAAGTTAGTTAGCTCTGAACAAAAGACATTGGCTGTGAAAGGGAAGAAAATGTTAAGAAAATGTCTTCTTGTTCAGTGGGTTATCAAATAAACGTTCTGCGCAGTCTTAGATAATCAGAAATCCATCAGATATTAGCTCAAGTAGATAATCATCCAGGTCTCAATAATTAATGATAAAGCATATTCTTAATATTTATTAAGCGAATACATTCCTTCAAACCAAAATATAAAAATAAAATGTATAGTGTCTACATTAGCAAGAGCTTGTTTCCCAAACACGTACATTTCTCGTAACACATGGTATAAACAGACTGCACACGTAAAAACACACAGGCACACAGAAAAATACTGATAAATATACACACGGACACAACACACCCACACACACACACAATTTTGGCCCAGGTTTAATCTGGGCCGCCTATTATTACTATATATATATATATATATATATATATATATATATATATATATATATATATATATATATATAAGAGGTAACTCTCTCTTGTGTCGTTATTTTAATTTTATCCTTTATACTCTTCCCTTCATTCTACACATCTCACACATCTTATACACACCACGCATCTCAACGTACACCCATTTACATCTCTCTCTCCACCACCGGACCTTGTTACCCGGAGATTTACCCATTTGCATTGTCGAGGCTTCCAAACGATTTAAATATATATATATATATATATATATATATATATATATATATATATATATATATATATATATAAATCAGGAAAGAAGGTTGACATGGTTTGCTATACAAAAAAGGTTTTTAATCTCATAGCTGACAATTGTTTCTCTGAACTAGTAGGTCTAGAGATCGCTATTCGCTTGTTTTCACGTTACTCGATCGCCAATACAAAATTATAACCAGTCAGTTCTTCGGAGCGTGCGAGAATGAAGAGAATATACAGGCATGAAAAGAATATACAGGCTACTATATGAAGTAGTAATGGCATTCAATTAGAACAATAACAACAATTACAACAATACTATTAATAAATTATTTGAGGAGACCCTGACATTACTTAGGTGGGGAGTATAGTGTATCTAAGATTTCGGCGTATAAAACTAGCTGACATGAAGCAGAAGTAAAAGTTTGGCATGTACAGATTATCGTAGTGTGTATCAATTTTAAATTTTAAAGATAAGCTGGTGTTTACAGTCTTTCTTTTCATCTTCAATAACATACATGAGTGGGACAACACTGTCAAAGCTAAATAGTGGGCGAGTTAATACAGAGGTTAAGGAGGTAATATACACATATATTTAAACACACACACACACACACACATACACACACACATATATATATATATATACACACATGCATGTGTACATAGACACATACATACACATCAATATACACTCGTACAAAAAGATACATACATGCAAAGAGATAAGCGTGCTAATTGTAATTATAGCAAAAGGAAGGTAAAGTTACATTGCAGAAGTGATTTGAGAAAAACTTGGATTTAGGATCAAATGATGACAGCAGCTGAGAAGGAATAAGTTTGTGGGTTGATGAGGTACTTACAGACATTTGTGTGGTATAGACCTGTGAAGGCTAGAGTGTACTTAATGAGTATATTTCTGTGGTGATTTATGCAGGGCAGAGGGTATCCTAATTTAAAGCTATGTTGTGTTGGTTCGATTCACGGAGGTTGGAATCTTATGAATTTAGTTGCAATTCTATGTCTGCAGAAGATAGATCTTTCTAACTTATTGTTAACTAGCCTTTTTACATTTTTGAGGATATACATTAGTTCTAGATCACATAGCCCGCGGTGGGACATACCTGTACTATAGGTTTTAGCAGCCGACAACTTCGACCAGTTAATACTGTAGTTAGTGCTGCTGCTTCAGTTCCCATATTTTTTTGGCGAGGGTTGGGGAACCCATAAGTGCACGGTTTTTCATTGAGTGCCTGTGCACATACCATCTTTTTTTAAAAGAACCCGCGGTGGATCCTATGTAACTATGTAATTCCAGGTGGAGTTATCCGAGATGACCGTGCACATGTATACTATAACTGGACTATACCTAAGTGGACTGCATCTAACTAGTATTTGTTACCCCGTATATATATATATATATATATATATATATATATATATATATATATATATATATATATATATATATATATATATATATATATGTATATATATATATATATACAGGGTGCGGACGGTATTTGAGGACATATTTATGGTTTTAAAAAAATGCTATAACAGAAAAAAACTGTATTCTTATAAAAATAACATAAACATAATGCTAAAGTATCAATTTAATAATTTCATTCAATAAAACCACCATAAGCATCAATAACTGCCTCTACACAGGGTCGAAATCGTTTACAAGCTCGGATTAAGTGGTTCTTGTTCATATCGGACAGACTCGAACTATTACGGCTTTCAAAGGATCTTTTGTGCTCTGGGGGTGTTCATTGAAATTTTTCTCAACGATGCTCCATACATAGTAGTCCAGTGCATTGAGATCTGGAGAATTAGGAGGCCAAATGTTGGGGGTGATGTGATCATGCAAATTGTCGACACTCCATTCTTGTATCATTTGAGCCTTGTGTGATGGTGCAGATCTTATGATGATGCAGACATAAGGCCTTCCATTGCATACACTATTCATCCAAGGTTTAACAACTTTATCCAGAACCTCAATATACACAGCAGCATTTACCGTAAGGCCTTGTGGGAAAAGTGAGGAGCATCACATGTCCTTCATTGCTAACAACACCCAAAACCATGACAGTTGCAGGAAACTTTGTGTGCATTGCTGAGAAGGGTCTGTACATAGCTACCTGTCATTCCGTCTATTAGTTTTCTGGTTCTGTTCAAAGTTTTTCTCATCTGAGAAAAAACAAATCACATCATCTTCTGACGGTTTTTTAAGTTTGTTCAAATGTCTTTCGGATCTGATTAAACCGTTTTCATTTGTTTTTTTCTGACACGAATTGACCTCTCCTCATCACGTAACATATGTATCTGATGTATGCACAACATTTCTGATTGTTTTTTCTGACGCACCAACATTTTTTGCAATTGACCTCATTGATTTTCGTGGATTGTCATCAATGTTTTGCTTTTAATCCTAAATAAATTCAACTGTCCTGAAAGACTCTGAGCATTTGGAATGTCTTTTACGTTTTGATACAGTTAATACGATTCTATCTTCTTTCTCTAACTCAGACCGAATCTTGTTGAGAAAAGATCTTGCAACTTTCAGAAAACCAGAAATTTCTAAATCACATTGTTTAGCCTTCAAAGCCACAATGACAACATGCCTTTTCGATTCATTAGTAAGCATAGTAATTTTTATTGTTATTTTCTGAAATAGAAGTTCAATGAAAATTAGTCAAATAAAATAATGACTAAACTTGCATGTGTCCTCAAATACCGTCCGCACACTGTGTATATATATATATATTATAAAATAACAGCAGGCTGGACTGATGTTCCTTAAAAAGGCTTATTATACTATGATCATTTCAATGACCGGGTTCGATATGAATCCGGTGACATCATCAGGTATTCGAAATATAACAAAGGAATATAATAGACAAAATCCATGGGCCTGAAAAGCAGAGACATGGGGGCGGCCGAAAATATAGCAGCTTCTAGCCCGGTCAACCGCTCTCTATATATATATGTAAGTGTTGGTGCTCTGAAATAGCGATGTATACATGAATGTATATAGTATATAGTATATGGAAAGGTCGTAAATGCTTGAAAAGGCATTATACTGTATGTTTAATTTAAAATATTTTGAAGACCTTTCGCTATGAGTTTTAAAGTAGTGATTATGTCACTTACGTATTCCCGGGTCCCTTATTTTTGCGGAGAATACGTAAGTGATATAGTCACTACTTTAAAACTCATAGCGAAAGGTCTTCAAAATATTTTAAATTAAACATACAGTATAATGCCTTTTCAAACATTTACGACCCTTCCATATACTATATACTATATATAAATATATATATATATATATATATATATATATATATATGTGTGTGTGTGTGTGTGTGTGTGTGTGTGTGTGTGTGTGTGTGTGTGTGTGTGTGTGTTTGTGTATGTGTGTGTGTGTGTGTGTGTGTGTATATGTGTGTGTTTGTGTGTGTATTTAACTGAAAGATACGAAATTCGATTTGCCTGGCCACTTTTTTCCCTTCTGATTATTCCTACTTTATTTCCTTCTGATTTTGTAATCTATCATGCTTAGTAACCGATTGTATTTACAGATAATATCTCCGTCTGAGTTTCCGACATTTTCTATATATCTAATACATAGATAGGTATGTAGTTTTGTATATCCTGGGTGATTTAGTCTATGCAGACTCGAATTTTAGTTCATAAATTACGACTCCAATGTTTTGAAAATGCTATTTTTATGAGAAAAGTAAAATATTGTAGAATCGCACCAACTTGTAACCCTGGTTTATTTATTTGGAGTATTCATCATTAGGAATCAAACAAATTATATATGATAGGAAACTAAAACTTGAGGTATTTAATTATATCAATTTAAACCCTACCTTAGCTGGGAGATACAATTCAATGTTCCGATGCCAATATAACGATTTACAGTCAGATACTCGAGTCAAAGGAAAAAAGGGTAATACTCTCAATCAGGTTATGTGATACAAATGAAGATATAGCTAGTCTTTATTGGTTCAAGGACACATTTTACCACTGGTTCTTGTTTGGCGATCTCAGCGGAGTATGAAAAGCATAGTCGACTTTCTTAGGAAATTGTCTCAAAATGAAGAAGACAAAATGAATAAAAGATAAATATATTAATGAAAGACGAAGCAGTTTCATTCAAAATCAGCCATCATCACCACAATTAATAGTTGAATACTTTTGAACGGCTTCGGGAGTTTCGAAACATATTTTATATTAATTTCAGATTAAATTGCGTGATTCTAAACAAACTCTTTCCTCATATATTATATCTCACAAATGATTCGCTTGTCTGAAATATAAGGATATACGTTCAACGGTTTGAAAAGATAATTAAAAAATATATTCTCTGGAGTGTATAAAGATACCTTGTTGAGAGGACTTTATTGTGTATCTGAGCAGTGAAGTCTGATAATTTGTATTAATGCTCTGTCGTTTGGAAACATTGTGATGCGTAAAGTACAGGTTAATATAGGATTACTAGTTACAATAAAATCTGAAGTCTACAAAAGTGCTATTTGTATCTCTTTTTCTTATAATTGTTACTTTAATTATTATGTGGTGTGATAGAAACATACTCTGCTCTGGGTTAGAATCGTTATTAAATCTAATGGGTAAACCAGTTTCGTAACTATTTTCCATTGAATTTTATTCATTATTGAATCTTTGTTACTCATTTTTAAACCACTCTAAATCTGATATCCGCCTCCTATCACACAATAATGCGAAGTGGTTTCTTAAGTATAACACTTCGTAGTGGAAAGAAATATTTTGTTATATTAATGCTCTACTTAAGAAGTGGATTCGACATGTCCACATGTTTACGATCTTCACTTTTAATCATGAGGCCTTGGATTCAGTACCATGGCGTGGAATGTTGGGCAACTGGCTATTATGACAATTTCTGGTCGAGTCAAGAATTGAATAGGTTGAATGCGAGGAAGTCTGCCAGACGTATTGTACTGCTAATTCAAACGACCAACAGTGTTATACACTATTTACGTTTAATTCAATCTGAGAATTATATTAGAGGTACGCGTATATGAGGTGTACTCAATCATTGAAACATGAATTCAAGCGAGCTCGTTTTTTACTTAACCGAAAAACTGAATTCTCATTGTCAAATGCTACTAAGATCTATTTACGTAGGAAATATTAAGATTGGAAATGGAATTAATCCATTTCACTTTGGAATTGAAAGTTATAATCCGACACAGTTTGACAAATGACTATCTTGCTCTCTTTACCAGTGACAAAAGATTCTAATTAATAAGAATATTTGTGCATATCCGGTATATAAATCAATATCAAATTATTGAAATTCAAGTGTCGGCATTTTTCAGTCTTACATTACTGTGATGAAGCCGAGCTATAGAAAACGTAATCCAGTCTTGAAACTTTCCATACATGTTCTATTATCATGTAACCTGAACTCCATTATAAATAGAGCAAATCTCCTTTTTTAAACACAGTAAAGTGATATAAGAGAGAAATTTGAAAGCCATATTCCAGCTCTTGAGGCGACTACAAAACTTGAATCTTTGTTGAAACTGAAATAAGTATGATCACTAGTATACCTAGTTTATTCATAAACAGTACCAGTTAAGAGATTTTCGAGAATATATAGCGTATATATCGCCTAAAAGTACAAGGATAAGCATGAATTTTCTTCGTATTATATATTTATGACAAATTTATCATAGAATATAATAGGCGGTTCACTAATAATTTAATTTATATTGTACCACCTTAAAGATTGTCACAGTTGCGACAATTGTTTTGAATCCTCGGCTTAAATATGTTATTTTGTATTGCCTTCAGTAGTACAACACATATTTAATATTGTATTCTATAATATATCCGATTAATGCATTATAAAATACAATAGCACATTTGCCATGCATAATTAATCGATATATTGTGTCCTATTGATACATATGAATATATAAATGTGTATGTATATATATATATATATATATATAAGAGAAATAGGATTTCGCTTCAAGCATAGCTTTATACAATATGTATAAATATTTCGTATCTCCATCGAAATACAGTTTTAGGAAGCCGTAGTGTGTGTGTATATATATATATATATATATATATATATATATATGTATATATATATATATATATATATATATATATAAATGCATAAGCATAAATTACTATCTTCCAGAAGTCATTTTCTTCCCCTATCCATCTATCTTTCTCTTTCTCTCTCTCTTTCTTATATATGTGCATACATACACGCATAGAAACGCGGCGGGGATTTCAATTGCATCTATGGATATATGCGTATTCGGACTTGAAAATCAGGGATAACCATATAGCAGTGTCGCCATTGGGATACCTCAATATAGAATGAATTAATTAAATGCTACACATTGAGTACCCTTTTTAGCACAATTATATATCTATATACATATATATATATATATATGTTCGCACACCAGTACACAGTTTGACATATTTTAATACTTGTAAACTTCGTACGTAAATGTGATAAATGTTCTTAAAAGAATTATTATGTTTAGTTTAGAACCATGTCAGAGAAGTTACCAATAGATGAACGTGTTGAAGTTATCGTTTTGTGTGGTACAGTTGGAAATTGTAATTGATCGGTTGCACTTCCGAAAGAACGCCTATTGGTCGTTTAACATTAGGAAGATTGTTAAAAATGGTTAAAGAAGGTGGAAGTGTCCATGATCAACAGCGTAGTTTTAGAACAAGGATAGCAACACATGAAGGAACTACCTTTGCTGTACTTACACATATTCAACGGATCCCCCAAAAACCAACAGGACAACTATGGCAAGAAACTGGTGTCAGAAGACGTTCGATTCAGGGTATTTTAGAAATGCATGTTTCCATTAGTATACAATCAATTTAGTTCAGGAGTTACATGACAATGACAGAGAGCAGAAAATGGAATTCTGTTATTGGATCCTTTCTAAAGCGCAAAAACTGTATTTCATCTTAAGAGATCGGCGAAAAAGCGTAATGCCCTGTATTGATCAGATTAAATAATAATTGGACCCTACTTCTTCGATAGTGTAGTGAATCGTGGATCATATTGACGAATGTTCGAATCTTTTTTGAAGTCTCTACTAAATAAAATGATTGCTGAAGAAAGAGTTCGCACATGATTTCATAATAACAGTTTCATATCCCTCTAGCAATATTCTACTATCGTAAAAACGGAAGGAAATCATGGACATTGTTGTGCCTAGATATCCGAGAAAGTGGAATGGATATGATTGGAACTCTTTTAATAATTGTCCTCCCAAATCAGAATTGACTCTGCGGCTAATAATACAAGTATTAACTGCATTTACTATGCTTTTGGACCCCCCCCCCCCCCACTTCCTGTATTTCTGTAATAATTTCAGTTCTAAATTTATTTTCATTTTTAAAATTATAATTTTATCCTTCACTCTTGTTTTTCTTATATTTTTTCCATTCAAAATGTTATTCCATTTACAATCGGTTTGCTTCTGGTACGTACGTTTCCTGTTAGCAAGTGTTATATTTGCCAAGAAACAAAAATAAAATATAAAATAAAATTGGCCAAGGAATCTAGTGTTGGTTAATAACGGTCCTAATGTTTTTCATGCGCCATGATAAGTGAATTCGGAGGTTTTTGTTCAGTTCTTCGTAAGAAAAGAAATACACAACCCAGAGTTGATTTTGACAAGAAGAATAATTATTGATAGCGTTTAGGCTCTGTGGAAGTTGGATAGAAGATTAATGTTATACATGGCAACAACAAAACGTTGAAGATAGATAAATGAAGATAAGTATGATATATAATTGGAAATAGATTCAGAATGTGTGAAGCAATCTAAATACCTCAAAAAAAGAAATAAATACAATGTGTGATGCAATGATATTAACAGAGCTAGAAATATTAGGTAATCTTATACACACAGGAAGAGATGGAGATATGTATAAAGAAAGAGAAAGAGGAATGATGATAGTTCTTGATAACATTTTCCGGATTGATGAAATATGGCACAAGGACATATAATTCAAAAGCTTGAAACTGAGGACAGGGTTATGATAATAACCGTTTCTCAGGAAGAAATGTACGCGGAAGAAATGTATGCGTTCGCCACTTATGTCCAATAATTCAGGGACTGACTAATTTGACCGTTACCAAACCGGACCTTGAGCAAGTTGACTGGTCCATTCATCCAGCCTCCCATTACATTCTTTAACGACATGGTCTTCCAGTGCTAAACTGCAAACCTACCTATTTTTCCGGTTTAATCTTTGGTCCTGTCAAAATATATTTAAAAATACTATCATAGCCCAAAACTGCGTTGATTTTCAAGATCCTTTCGACTTCTCGTTGTCTAATTGATATTGTCATTCACTGATAGACTACTGCTAGTGCATACAAATTCTTGTTTTTGTTTGTGTTATTTTTATTTTTATTTTTATTGTTGTGTTGGCAGCGTTATCAGCTGTTTACAATGCTAGAAATAACCTTATAATTGTGTTGTTTCGCGTGATTTACATTTGGTGCTGTTACTGTTGTGGTCTTATGAAGTGCTTGAACTTTGGTTGTTTCACATAGTGGAAAGCTGGATGTTCTCTGCAGATGAAATATTTCAAAATGCTTTTTCTTTTTACTAAAACAAAATAAGAGATACATTCGTCAATTACACAGATTTTGCCATTGTGGGCTGAAATTACAGGGATGCCAGCACACACAAACAAAACACGTTTTAAAAACACGTAAATATATGAAGAGGTCACAAGCAAATGTGTACGAGCTGTTTCGTTCAGCGTTAACAACAATATTATTATTGGCAGTGTCAGTAGAGCGTCAGATGCCATGCTTTGTAGCATAGAGTTATGAACCTTTACTTTCTGAGATCAAATCCCGCCGGTGGTCGATAAAATAAAGCACCAGTAATGCACTGGGGCCGGTATAATCGACTTTCCCCCCCAAACATAATTGCTGGTCTTCTGCCTATAGTAGATATTATTATTATTATTATAGAGTGCAACAATTAAAGGATACGAGAGCAGATTTAGCCAGTATAGACAAAACCGCATGTTCCATAACAGATCTCATTTGAACAGCTTGAAGGGAAAAAAGAGGGAACGATGATATTTCTGTGACTGAAAAGACCAACATATTTTGGAAAGGTATATGGGACCAGTATGTTGAGGATAATGATCGCGCAGAATGGATTGAGACTGTTAAAAATGAGATTAATGAACAAACACACCAACAATCGGATTTGATTATCTTGGTTGAAATCCTCACAATGCAGGCCAATAAATTAACCTACTAGAAATTACGTGGGCCGGATGGTACGTAAGGTTATTGGATTAAAAATATAACGTCTCTCCACTCGATAATGACGGCCATGTTCAATGACAGCTTGATGTTGGGTGAAATACTGCAGTGGTTGACAAAAGGTACCATGGTTCTAATAATGAAACATCAAGCCGAGGAAAACGACATTTCCAACTATAAGCTTATCACATATCTGTTCTTGATGTGAAAATTGCTAACAAGCAATATGTCTGAGGAAACCTACCCCCAAATCCTTATAAACAACTTATTGTCGGATGAACGGAAAGGATGAGGAAAGATGCCCCATAGTTAACAAGATCAGTAACTCATTGACAAGATGGTAATAAGGAACTGTAAGAAGATACATACTGGTCTTACCATTGGATGGATAGATTTCAAGAAGGCATTTGACATGGTTCCTCATTCTTGGATATCATCAGACTGTTATTATATAATATCATGAAGCCCTGGGAGTAGAGAGCTAAAATCGGGGGAAGAATACTTGGGATGAGTGAAAAGGAAGTGAGGTATCTTCCAATGAGATAGTATATCCCCTTTATTGTTTGAGTTTACCAACATAGACTTGTCCCTCGTATTGTGAAGAGTGAAGGCAGGATAAGAAGAAGAAGAAGAAGAAGAAGAAGAAGAAGAAGAAGAAGAAGAAGAAGAAGAAGAAGAAGAAGAAGAAGAAGAAGAAGAAGAAGAAGAAGAAGAAGAAGAAGAGCTTTTTTTACAAATTAACGATGTTGTAATATCCATTACGACAACAGCTTTTGTTTCAAAATCCCTGCAATATGTCAGATTTTATTGTTCTTTATTTGTCCTTTGAGACTCTCGACTGGTGCATAAATGAAGGATCTATTATGCAGTAGTTAAAACATAAGGACAATGCCACTAGGATTAGTCTGACATTTTTATTTATATTATTCAATGAAACGTTTTTTAAATATGTTAATGCCAGTTGCACAACGAAAATAGTGACAGGTTATAAATCATCAATACCATTTAAAAAGAAAGAAAACCAACTTTTGTACAGTAAACAAAACTGCTTCAAACGTGTCTGGTAAAGAGAAAATTATTCGAAAGCTTTGGGCAGATTCCGTAATCTACATCTTGGTTGGTTGGATTTGTAACCCTGTTAGGGCCTCACGCAGAGGCAGAGAATTTGACCCCTCAAGATACATACTACACTATCTGCCGATGCATGCATTTCTATACGTGACATCGTATTTACAATGAAGGGCTTAAATCAGAGAATGTGTTGCTGTTTGAATGTATCAGAATTTGTAAAAGAGATGTATCTGAATATCTATGAGCTCAACAGAAACCTGAAAGATAGATTGTCTCCTTCATTCCCTTACCTCTGTTCTTGATTTTCTGCCATAAAATCTATCTTTCTCTACATATTCCCCCGTCTCCTATTACTGTTTGTTTTATATTTACTTTCAATTTATGTTTACATTTCTCATGCCTAATGTGAAATGGAGCAAAAATGTATATATGTATATATATACATATATATATATATATATATATATATATATATATATATATATATATATGGATGTATATATAATGTATTTTGCAATACACTTTATGCTTAATTAAAAGCATTTTGAAGACCGTAAGCTATTGTTTTAAAGTAGTGACAAATTCACTCACTTTGATCTCAGCAAACAGGGGAGATAAGCCGACATGACATGTTTCGCTTTTGTTGAAGCTTATCAAGGCCAACTACCCCGCCTGTCTACTGAGATCAATGATGTGATATTCTTATAGAAATCTAGTAAATAATCAGGAGCTGATTATGTAGAGCGGTTGTTGGTCAGGCATAAATTAAAAATTAGAATTGGAGCTCTGAAATAGCAATATATATATGGATGTATATTTGCAGAGATCAAAGTGAGTGAATTTGTAACTACTTTAAAACAATAGCTTACGGTCTTCAAAATGCTTTTAATTAAGCATAAAGTGTAGTGCAAAATACATTATATATACATCCATATATATATTGCTATTTCAGAGCTCCAATTCTAATTTTTAATTTCTGCCTGACCAACAACCGCTCTGCATAATCAGCTCCTGATTATTTACTAGATTTCTATAAGAATATAACATCATTGATCTCAGTAGACAGGCGCGTTAGTTGGCCTTGATAAGCTTCAACAAAAGCGAAACATGTCATGTCGGCTTATCTCCCCTGTTTTCTGAGATCAAAGTGAGTGAATTTGTCACTACTTTAAAACAATAGCTTACGGTCTTTAAAATGCTTTTAATTAAGCATAAAGTGTAGTGCAAAATACATTATATATACATCCATATATATATTGCTATTTCAGAGCTCCAATTCTAATTTTTAATTTCTGCCTGACCAACAACCGCTCTGCATAATCAGCTCCTGATTATTTACTAGATTTCTATAGGAATATAACATCATTGATCTCAGTAGACAGGCGCGTTAGTTGGCCTTGATAAGCTTCAACAAAAGCGAAACATATCATGTCGGCTTATCTCCCCTGTTTGCTGAGATCAAAGTGAGTGAATTTGTCACTACTTTAAAACAATAGCTTACGGTTTTCAAAATGCTTTTAATTAAGCATAAAGTGTATTGCAAAATACATTATATATACATCCATATATATATTGGTATTTCAGAGCTCCAATTCTAATATATATATATATATATATATATATATATATATATATATATATAAATATATGTAATGTAATAGGTAAATATTTAAATTATATATTTTTTATGTATTTAAAAAAATTGTTTGAATCTTGTTTGCTCCGCTTATCTCAATTATATATATATATATATATATATATATATATATATATATATATATATATATATATGAATGTATGCATAGTATATTTGGTAATATACCGTATGTTTAATTAATAACATGTTCAAAACATGTTCAAGACCTTACAATATCATTTTAAAGTAGTGAATATGTCACCTACTTCTTTTTTCAGCAAAGGAAGGGAGAGAAGCAGAGAGATTCTGTTTCATACTGTTGATGTTCCTCAGAGCAACGTACCCGCCAACCTCTGCCGAAAATTTTAGAGGCTGGATTCTTATAGAATTCCAGTAATAATCGGGAACTGATTATACAGAGCTTTACTGAGAAAAGAAGTAAGTGACATAGTCACTACTATAAAAGGAATCCAGGAAAAACTTGAACCGTTAAGGTATTTTTTATTGGTTATGTCAATATTTATAAAACAAACTTTGTATTTTATCTCATGAGAGCGTACCAAACTGTTGGTACCCTTGAAATGTATATAATAGAATAAATATGGTTTTATAAATATAGTTTCCCATTATTTAATATCATTGAATAGTATACTCTAGAAAACCTGTCAAGTGCTCTGAATCAGTTATAAACATTTATATTTGTTGATCTACCAACAAATTGAATATCCCTTTTGCTTATATATATATATATGGGATAACAGGTTATCGTTATAGGTAGTCCACTTAGATGTAGTCCAGTTAGATTACTCTGTGCTGTGGATGGTATTAACGTATGGCTTAGTTTGTCCAACAAGACGTTTCCATACTGATACTGCGAATTCGCGGTGCTTTCTATGTAGTTTAGACTTGGAGTAATAATAATTCAAGAAAGAAGAGTAAAGCCCTTATTGGCTATACATTAAGGGCTTTACTCACATTGATGACAATTGTTTCTTTGATCTGGTAGGTGTAGAGTTCGCTAATCGCTTGATGTTGCGTCAATCGATCTCCAATACTTTGTTTATAACCAGTCATTTCATCAGGGCGTGCGAAAGTGAGGAAGATACTCCAGACATGGCTTTTATAGAGGAGTTGTATTAAACCAGAACAATAATATCAATAATAAAAATAACTAGATCCTGAATAGTTAGAATAATAACATCAGTTTAAGTAAAAAATAGAGTATAATGATAAATCTAGCATATTAAACGAACTGATATAATACAGATGTATGAAATTGACATGTGAAAACTGCTATAGGGTACATTAGATTTAGTATTAATGTGTTGAAGAGATAACTGATAAAATGTTCTTAGAGTCAGGATTTAGGAGTAATTATGAGGTATATACGTGTGCTGTAGGTCTATAAACACACTAGCAATAAACCGGAGATTGATTTATAGTTTGACAGATAAGTATTTTCGTTGTATCACCTTAGTGAGAATGATAGAGTGGGTGCATAGAAATATATGGTTCTTATGTGGTATTAAGTGAGGTTGTAGATTCGGTAGTTAAAGGTTTAGGTGGCCTATTGTAAAAGTTGGTATTGTTAGTTCGAATGATGGGGTTTACTTTACACCACACCAATAACAAATCGTGTATAAATAAGACAATAATAACAACAATAATAGAGATAATAAAAGTAATAAAATAGTAAAATATGCATGGTTGATAGAGATAACATGATGAATAATATTAGGGATACATTGAGATGATCATAATAATAATAAGAAGAAAATAAGATTTCAAGGAGTGTAGGAGTAATAAGATAATGTACTTAGAATTAAGTTCATCAGTTAGAGATCGTCAGTGCTAATATGAGATACGTAGATATAATTGTTTGGTCCGAAGGATTAAACAACAGCAAAGATGGGATTGATTTATGGGCTGACAAGATAATTGTAGACATTACTGCCCCATCCTAGTGGTATATATATGTAGGGAGGCTAGAAAGAGTTTACAGAAGGTTATGGTTCTGAAGTGTGCTGTGTGAAAATGCGAATTTCATATGTTAAATGCTAAGTGATATTCCATTAACATAGGGGATGCTGGTTCGAATAACGGTGGTTTCTAGATAGGGTAATCGCACAAATTAAGGGAAAACTAGAAATAAATTTATGGGGTAACACTATCGAAGCAATAGAATGGTTCAATAGAACAAGAAATAGAGAAACATACAACTTCATACAACTTGACATAAATGATTACTATGCATCCATATCCCCAGTCACCCTAGATAAAGCGCTAACATTTGCCCAAAATAACTCAGACCTTACCTGAGATGAAATTAAAATAATACTAGCCGCTAGAAGGACTATCATAATAGCTTCGATATCAAAATGGGATCGAAGGAGTCAGCGCAAATAACGGATGTTGTGGGGATATTTATAGCACACAACCTACATAAAGAATTTAATAACCTCCAAGGAGGAATTTATAGAGACGAAACGCTCCTTATAGCTAAAAACTTAAATGACCAGAACATGGAAAGATTATGAAAACACATTAGAACATTCTTAACAAAACTAGGCCTAGATATTACTTACGAATTCTAAAAAGGCAAACTTTCTAGACGTAACTCTAAACCTAAACACATGATTAATAGAACCCTTCCACAAAAATAATGAGAATCTAGCTTACATTAGTTATAACTTGAACAACACCCCGATCCATAATAAACTCCTTAGCAGGTAGTGTATCCCTTAGAATATCACGCCTATCCTCAAACCAAGTAACTATAAATGAACATGGTAATTATTATAACGCAGCATTACATAAGGCTGGACACGGGAAAAGCTGCAGTTTATAACAGATAAGGACAACACAAACAAACCCATTAACACCAACACTAACCGTTCATACAAAAATAAAGGTAACAGGACGAGGCATCTTCAACTCCTCTATAAGAACTAAACTACCTCCTACGTTTTTAAAACTAATAGATAAACACTTCCCTACATCGCATATATATCATAAAATCTTCAATAGAAAACCTTTAAAACTTTCATACTCTACTGCAGCCAACATTTAATCGTACATACGCAAGATCAACCACAAATATACATCTAAGAAACTACCCCACCTATACGCAACATAGTACTAAACACAAACACATTACTTATCACAACCACAAACGCATAGGAATACACCACAGCAAAACTTCAATAGGCATGAATCACAACCCGCACATAACATTTTCCAAAACCGCAATATGAAAGCTGCCCGGAATAATACTTCAAACTGCAATTATCCCCTACCATAGAAGTGCCCATTAGCGAATAGGTACCTAGATTCGAGCCTAGTGTACATGTGTATTGTAAACTCGAGCAATTCCACATGGCACTATATTGGATCCGCCGCGGGTGTTTTAAAAAACAGGTGGTATATACAGAGACATTCTATGAAGAACCGTGCAGTGGTAAATTCTACAACCCTCACCAATAAAATATGGCAACTTAAGGACAAAAACCTTGATTACAATATTAGCTGGTCGAATTTAGCGGCCGCAAAGGCCTATAGCAACGGTATGTCCCATTGTGGGCTTTGCAGCCTTGAACTGCTACCTATCTTAAGGAACGATAAAATGCTACTCAACAGCAAAATAGAAAGGTCAATTTTCTGCAGACATAGGATTGCTACAAAATTCACGAGATTTAAACCACCGTGATTCGAACCAGTACCCCGTATGTTAATGGAATATTACTTAGCATTTAACATATGAAATCCGCATTTTCACACACCCCACTTCAGAACCATAACCCCCTATAAATTCCTTCTAGCCTCCCTACATCTATACCACTAGGATGGGGCATTAATGTCTACAATTATCTTGTCAGCCCATAAATCAATCCCATCGTTGCTGTTGTTCATTCTTTCGGACCAAACAATTATATCATATTAGCACTCACGATCTCTAACTGATGAACTTAATTCTATATCTAACAAATAAATCGTCCCCATGTTGACAGATATATGTAATGTATCAATTGGTAAATAGGACAATACATTGATCAGAGCGACCTACTACTGGTCGTGACGCCAATTCAATAGTTTTGGCAGACAGCCCCCTATAAACACCCATATATATATATATATGTATTTGATAAATATAACTATACTTAGTCTTAACGATAATTCTATCTAAGTTGAACAAACACATAAATCGGATGCGCACATAGACGCACTCATACATGTACACACTCACTAAGAAACATATCTACATACACAACCACCCCCGAAACATCTGAAACATTGTATGGAAGCGTGCGTGTGTATCTGTATAAAATATTATAAATGAATTTTAAATCACTTGGAGAAAATTTACAATTGGATAAATAAGGCATACTCTTATATGAATAAACCATGCCGCGCTGATACAGCCAGTCAAATACGAAGCCTTTGCGCCAGCAGGCTGGAATTAGATGTTGAAATGGCAACAGCTTAGCCATCGGGTCACGGCCCATTATAATATATATACATAGGTACACACTCACATATATATATATATATACATATATATATATATATATATATATATATATATATATATATATATATATTTATACATATATATATGTATATATATATATTTACATATATACATATATATATATATATATATATATATATATATACATATATACATATATATATATATATATATACATATATATATATATATATGTGTGTATGTGTGTGTGTGCGTGCGTGTGTGTGTGTATGTGTGTGTGTGTGTGCATGTGTGTGTGTGTGTGTTTTTGTGCATATATATTTAATATATATACAACCCATCCTTATCGAGCCCACTTCGGATTTTCTTCTTTTTATTTATTCTTACTATATTTATATATATGTGTGTGTTTACGTGTGTGTGTATGTGTGTGTGCGTATATATATATATTTACGCATATACACACATATATATATACATGTATGTCTCTGAGTTTATGCGTGTGTTTGTACTTGCGTATCTTTGTATGTACGTTTGCTTGTTTTCTTGGACAGTCAATTTGGTATATTTTTACTGTTAAGCATATTAAATTACCAGAAATCACACAAAATATGGTGTAAATAATAGATGTCGATTGGTTAACGTGCCACGTCCCCAACACCACATAAAAACAAATTTTAACAATCCCTGCATCAAACAAATATCTGCATCAAAGGAAACGCAACGTAGACAATCTTCCTGAAAATATACATTCGCGAGTAAAATACATAGTATGAATTTTAGTTACGAGTGGAACCTAAGTTATCCATTGACATCAATAATGTCGATATGGCTATATAGAATTACGACGAACAGTATTATTCTGTTCGTCAGAATTGGGAGAACTGCAAACATAATAAGGCCTTGTAGTATTTAGTTGGTCCTTTTAAATTATGATTGATATCCGGTAGCAGACTAGTTTATCTTTGATATTTTTGACTGCAGGTTATAGAAAACATACGAGCCAAATAGTAACTTTGATTTAGTCGACTGTTTCACCAACCCAAATTAGAGATATATGTTGTAAGTCAAAGTTATTAGATTCATAAATTGTTGATGTAAGGCGGAGTGGAGAAAATAATTGACTGCATACACTTGAGTTCTAATTTGTCCATATTTCAACCACGTTTTTTTTCATTTTCTTCGCGATCAGGCTTTTAGCACCATATACACGAAACCATCGGAAAGTGTCACCCTTCAGGCAATACTATAGCTACGGTGTTGATCCGCCTCCTGTGCAAAAAGTGTTGGTTTTGTATACACGGATCGTGTCATAGCTAAACGGAACATCAAATCCCATAATATTTCACCACACACATCATATCAACCTTAAATGAATGCCTTTCTTGTTTCCGTACTATATTGCCCAAGAAATATTAAATAACTCTCTCAAAGTTATTCAACGCAGAACCTCTATGTCTATTTCGATTGTTATCGTCGCTCAACGCGTTAAAAGTTACATTTTAGAGTTGGCTCCATTTAAATGATTATTTGTCTAGTTAATTTCTACGGAGTAAGAGGAAAAATTAGGTAAATTTTATCTGACTGTCCCTCATAAAGGAATATCGATAACATCGATCTGTCATTTCTTCAAATTTAGGTTTTAATATTAGTTGCAGGTAAATGAGTATTTATCTAGTTAATTTCTACGGACTAAGAAGAAATTGGATAAATTTTGTCTGAATATTCTTCAAACTTATAATTTTATATATATATATATATATATATGTGTTTGGGGGGTGCGTGTGCGTGTGTGTGTGTGTGTGTGTGTGTGTGTGTGTGTGTGTGTGTGTGTGTGTGTGTGTGTGTGTGTGTGTGTGTGTGTGTGTGATAATCAGGGAACAAAAAAAGCAGTATTGCATCATATACATATTTAATGACATATTACATATGTTTCACTGCCGATATAGCTCGAGGAACGATCGATTATGTTCGCTCCTGACTCTAGAATCGAAAGCTCTTCAGATATTTGTTCTCACATGGAGACTCACCTCCGAATATATATATATATATATATATACTAATAATAATGAGTTCTAAACTCAAACAGTCCTTTACAATGAAATAGCTCAAAGAAAGAAGTATTTCTGAGCCGTGTAATACAAGTTAATATAAATTAATATATATGATAAAACACAAATACCAACATATAAGTGTTTGTATTGTAAATGACTAAGTTAGCTAGATTGAAAAATACTAATTATAATAATACAGTTTGCCTGTCTCGATTTAAAATAATAAATCAATAAAAACAAACGATATTTGCAAAAGGCCGTGGTACTTAGACAAATTTAAATTTCAAAATCAAACCTGTTCCGTATATAAGTTTAAACTTCAAAATCCAGTAAGTACCCTGAACAATTGGTATGCTTCACTTCAAAATATTTACACATACACATATTAACACAAATATATAAATATAATATTTATATTAATATGTGTATGTGTAAATGTGTATATGTGTGTGTATATTTATGTGTAAGAGTGCGTGTATATATATATATATTAAATATTATTTCTGTATTTGTATTGCATTGTATTGTATATTATATTGTAATTTTTATATCTTATTTCCCGCATTATATTACTATGTTGTATTTCGAGTTTTAGACTTGTATTGTACTTTTAACGTGGCTATTTTAATGTTTACTTGCTCTCTTGCCGTATAGTTTTTATATACCAATGCACCCTATTAGGTTTAACACGTCTTTCCATGATAATTTTTCTAAAATATCCTTCTCTATTCTTCTGAATTTTGGCTTGTTCTAGCCGATGATATTTTTTGTCTTTTTCTTGCTCTGATGAGTCCTTATTACTGGGATGAAACATTGTCAGCAAATAAAGATTATTAATGTATTAAATATATACATATATATATATATATATATATATATATATATATATATATATAATATATATATATATATATATACATTATACTAATAATAATAAATGTGAAAGCAGCGATTCTTTGCTTAAACTTTAATCTGTTATTTTAATAAATATATATATAGATATATTATATATATCTATATATATATTCATTTATGTTTAGTGGTTTACAACTGGCTAGAACTGGTAATTCCTTTTACTTAACCAATATGTATTAGTAGGTAAAGCACTTTATGTTACGCAGCCTATTCCCATCGATCTTGTGGTTGGTGCAGGAAATGATTTAAATATGGATTTGATTATCATAACAGGAGGCCTGGCTGGTGATGTTCCTTTAAGGTTTTATTGTTGTAAAAACACTATATATATTTCAATGGCCTGGTTACGTAAGATTCTGGCGAAATCATGACTTTCGGATTTTATAATTAGTAGTCGACAAAGGAATTACGACAGACACAAACAGAGAAAATATAGAAAAACTATTTGCTTTGTATATGGTCTGCGACCTAAATAATATTGTTACCGCGGACCATATAGAGCCACAAAATGCAACCGATGTAAGTCCGGAGTGGGTAGCTACCTATGAGAAGGGCCCAAATTTTATTTCAAGAAGGGACCAATTTTCAAGATTAAAAACTGTTTCTCGTGTACGTCGCACAATTTAATTTAAATTATACGTAAAGGTTGCCAATATATATTATACGTAAAACGCCTGATACCTTGACACCGTATAAATGGTCTCCCGTATAAATATTGTTTACAGAATTCCTTTAAATCATTATAAAACATATAAAGCTGAGAATATTATAAAAGAAACCAACGTTGTACGGTCATTGATGACATCGAATGTATCTTTGTCGTTTAAAAGCTTCTATATCAAATATAAAATCACATGAAGTCAATCACGTGAAAAAGGCTTAAATTTAATATAATTATTGTTGATAATTGATTGCTTTTTCAATCAAATATTGGTATTGTTGCCGTGATTGTTGATTAGTTGTATTTCTTTTCATTAAATATGCTACAAAAATATTTCAATTTAGGTTGGAAAATCATTTTGAAATTGTAATCCTGCATACTGCTTAACAGTATTGATCAGTTGAGCAATCATGTAGAAAATTATTTAAAAGCTCAATTAATAAAAATTTCAACAGTTTGTGTTTGTTATTCCTTCCATGTATAGTTATAACAATACATCAGTTTGTTTAGGAGGAAAATGAGATTTGTGAGAGGAAATGAACGTTAGTTAACACGTCAAGAGCAAGGAAACTTAAAGATTTAGTGTGATAGAAAAAGGAAAGGAAAAAGGAAAAAGATAAATCGTCTGAAATACGCTTTCGAAGTGTTTGTGAAAACTGTAACTATGAATAAAGGCGGTGAGCAATTTATTAAAGAGACGGGAATAAATAGAGATCGGGAATAAGGCAGAATGCGATAGAAAGAATGCGGTGAGAAAGTAAAATACATTTAGAGAGATGAGGAAAAGGAATGAAACAATGGAAGTGACGAAGAAGAAGAAGAAGAAGAAGAAGAAGAAGAAGAAGAAGAAGAAGAAGAAGAGAGGGGGTGAGAGAAGGGGAGAGAGAGCTGTGAGAGAGAGAGAGAAAGACAGAGAGATCGTGTACTTTGAAAAAAATAGAGTTAAAGTAAAACCCTTAGAGAGAGTAAGAGAGTTATCCGGAATACAAATAGTTCTAGAGAATGAGAGAAAGCAGCAAGAAAAACTAAACATGAGAAGGAAAAGTACAACTGAAAAGGATTCGGTGACGATGTTACGTAAAATAATTGGTCTGTAACTCAAATATAGATGGAAAGTAGTACATGTAATCTCTGAAGTGGAAATCGATACTTGTACGAAATGCTTGTTATGGCGCCGATGTTTTTAAACGTCTACTGAATTATTCAATATTGTAGCCCCATAGCCCTGTGAAAATCTGAAATTTAATTTCTTCGTTATTATTGATTCATACAATAGAAACTTCACACTTAAAAACACTCTATACAGTCTGTTACATGATATATATTTGACACACAAATATATATTTTGTAGTAATGGAAATAAAGGACCAAAAACAAATAAACGCAAAAAGAAACAAACAAAGGTAAAAATAAAAGACAAATGATATGCACGCTCATACGTACGGCAGCATTTCAAATCAACGAACAAACTTTTGCTATTTTTGTGTTGTCTTACAGGTAAAAAAATCTGCTGGAATATTTCTCAACTTCTTTAAATTTCTCTTGGTGTAGTTAGATCCCTCTAAGAATGTACGTTCCACTCGCTTTAAGTGTGAGGTTATGATACGCTTAAATGAATAAACACACGCATTACAAACTATCAACGTGCGTGATTGACATATAATTTTTAAAAAATATATATATATATATATATATATATGTGTGGGGGGGGGGTATGTGTGTGAAAAGAGTCAGCCATCCGAGTCCTGACTCTTTTCATATCACCTACTCTACTACCCTAAGTATTATGTACTCTGGTGCGTTATGGTCTGCCTGGTATCTTACCACGACCTCTTTGTTCATATATAAATATATATATACTGTATATATATATATATATACATGCAGGAAAAATGCAATGGAAGTCTTTGAGAAAATCTATTAATAATATATTTAGCGGTTTCACGTTGGGATGATTTTCGAATGTTAAGTGAGATTGAAAGATGTGTGTCTATGTGGTGGTGTGTTTCGCATCTGAAGGTAGAAAGACAGCATTGAATCTCAAAGACGAGACCTTAACCTCCCTAATCATGATGATAATAGCTAGGACATGCCAAACACTATGACAGAAAACAAGCGTAAAATAAAAGGGAAACAAGTAAGCTAAAAAGAAATGTCGAGACTCTGGCAAGAGAACCTATTGCATGGGCAATGTCAGGTGCAAGCTATGGATGCTGATGTAGATATGAAATGAACCCATCCGTGGCTGCATAGCACTGATATAAAAGTTGAAACAGAAAGATTTATCCTACCGACTCAAGATCAGAGTCTCCTCTCACCGAAACTATTGAGCCAATGTCTTGCACCATGGGGAAACACAAAATGGAGGCACTGAGATAAAAAAAGACTTTAGAGCATTGACCACATTGATGCCGGTTGCTTAGCTCTTATTCCTACAGAATAAACCTGTTCAGTTTAGCCAATATTTCACTGGAGTATATGCAGTTACTGTGATATCCTGCACCCTAAGAATAGATATAAACACTATCCACTGCTATTCAATGAGGGAGAAGATGTTACCTCCCTCTGAAATCGCGGGATACATACAGACAGGTAAATAAATATTAAAAGGCCAGAGATCGCAATAAAAGACCTGAGAAAAAACTTGTCTATTAAGTGATATGCCGGTGCCTACTAAAAGAATCATCTTAGCAAATGAATTTGAGAAACTAACTAAATATAAAGCCCTTGAGATTGGGATATCTAGATTGTGGCGATTAAAAACCAAAATTTTCCTTGTTGTTGTGCGTGCCTTGGAAATGATCAAGAATGATACCGATAGATTCTTTGACCGGATCCCATGGAACCCAAAAAATAAACGACGTTCAGAAATATGTGCTGGCTTCAACCGCCCATCTTCTCAGGAGATTTCTCGTCATCTAATGCTTACGTGCCTTAGGTCTCTTGTTGAGACCTGACCGGACGATGAAATACGTAAAATGGAAAGCAAATGAAAATTAATATAATAATAATGATGTGTGGTTTAGGCACAAGTAAAAACATTTTGTGAGTGGAAAAAAGTAGTTTAAATCGTCCAGAGTGCATTATTGAAACAGCAGCGTAAGAACGAAAGGCAACGCTAGCCTCCACGGGATTTGATCTCGGAACGTAGGTAGCGATCTGACCTCCGTTGTATACAGATGGTCACGCGAAGACAATAATAGTGGTAATAGTTCCATTATGAAAATGAACGCGCGTGTGTGTGTGTGTGTATGTGTGTGTGTGTGGGGGGGGGGGGGGTAGGTGGGGGGGGGGGCGTGTGTGTGTGTGTGTGTGTGTAAATACATATATGTTTGTATGTGAATATGTATCTACATATATATATAAATGAAGTAATTCCGTCGGAAAAGTCCAGGGAACAAAGAGTGCTCTATGTAGGTAACAGAGCTTAATAGTTATGTAATAAACAACATAAGGCAATTATTTCATTTACCAGTGGTTTCTTAAAAGCAAAAAAATGTTGCTTTCAATCATCAGAATGAAAAAATCCTGGCGTATTTATTGACTTTGGATTTTAAAAACAAAAATGCAATCGATATGAAAGTGAGGCTGGAGAAGGAAGAAGGAAAGGAAAAATAAAATAAAAACACACATGCAAACACACACACACACACACACACACACACACACAATTATATACATACACACACATATATATATATATACACACATACATACACACACATATATACACACGAACATCCACATATATATGTGTATATATATACATACACATACATATACACATACATACATACACACTTAAATATCAACATATGCATACATACACATACATATATACAACCACACACATATATATATATACATACACATACATAGCCATACACACATACATATACATACATGCATACATACACACAATCATACGTATATACACACGTAGATTCATACACATACATACACACATATATACATGCATACATACGCATGCTCAAAAATAGAAATATATACACACACCTCTACATACTCACACACACAAATAAATATAAGAAAAAATATATATAATAATAAAAGGCATAAAAAACAAAATAAAGACTATTATAAAGTTGACAGCTATACAGGCAACAAATAAATGAACAAACACACGTGGTAAGCAATACACACAAATGCACGTACACATACATACGTAAAAATAAATACATACACTCACTCTCACACATAAATATACATATACAAATACATAAACACATACATACGCATACATAAATACATACACATACACACACATATATACATATATACAGATACATATATATATATATATATATATATATATATATATATATATATATATATATATATATATATATATATATATATATATATATATATATATACATACACACACATACATACATAGCCATACAATTATACACATACATATACATACATATCACAAACACGCACAACTAAATACAAACACACACATATATATATACGTTGTGTAAAGCTTATTGTTAGATAATTCACATGAACCATTATATGCATCATTACATATAGTGATTTAATGATTATTTTCATTGATCTTTTACCCCAGGAACTTGTTGAGTACTCTAAATCTGCTATAAGCATTTATACCCTTTGCTAAATATATATTTTTTTATTTATTAGTTGTCGTATTCCTAACTTTTTATTTTCATTTTTATTTTTATTTTTATTTTTATATATACAAAATTTTTATAATATATACAATATTTATTTTATAATATTTATGCTCTTTCTCATATATATATATATTGAGTTATATATGTAGATGTGTGTGTGTGTGTGTGTATGTACGTATCTGTATGTATATATGTGTGTGTAGGTATATATGTGTATGTGAGTATGTATGTGTATGTATGTGTATGTGTATATATATATATATTATGAAAGTAAAACAAAGAAGCCTTCAATACATCAAAGGTCTTTATTAGCCAACAATGTTTCGTCCTATTAAGGACTCATCAGGGCAATTAAAACAACAAGAAGTATAATCGGCCAATACAAGCCGAAAACTCCGAAGAATATGGAGTGTACATACACTAAAGTATTGCAAGATTATGGGTAAAAATATATAATAAAAATCACTAAGGAGGTGTATAATATTTAGAACCATATTACAAATATAGTCCAAAGGAAAACAAATCTAGAGCTAAACAAAGGTTGTTATATAGAGCGGGAATTATATATAGTACTATATAATATAATATAATATACTTGTAACAATATTAAAATTACAATAAAAATTAAAAGGTACAATATACATATGTATATATGTACGCACACGTACGCACATATACACATACATCAATAAACATATCCATCTTCAACAGCACAAAATAAACCTTATTAAGAGTTTAAATATAAATAAGCATGATAGGAATAAAAATAATAATAATAATAATAATAATACGTATATCTAATATACATGAGGTAATAATATGATATGATTATAAGTAGCACATCTCTATATATAAAACTGTGGTTGTCTGTCTGTCTATCGATTTTTGGCACACATCTCCTCTTAGAATCTCTCACGGAATTGCACCGAAATTGCTATACTAGTACATTGAGCCCTAGCGAAGACATCGGAAAAAAAATATTTCAAATTGACCCACCCTATGTGACGAAATCGAATATAATGTATCGATTTTTGAGCGTAAGTTATCAGTTATTTCCCTTTGTTCTGTTTACATTGAGCGTCTTACGTAAACAATTACGCTGGCTTTAACAGTTGTCGAGCCAGCAAAATATTGACCTGCAAAATTCATCAGTTCGAACACTAAGCTTCCGTTTTGCTTCATTTCCATTTAAAAGCATTTTAAAACAATATTTTTACTTGAAAACAAGTCTATTTAAAGACTACGTAAAACAAGCAAATATTTCGTCGTTAGGCGTGCAGACAGACAGTCGTGCAGACAGACAGTCGTGCAGAGAGGTGATATAGGCGTGCAGACAGACATAACTGATAATTTGGTTACGCTAATGTTTTTCTCTGCGTTGCAGTGTTTACATTTTCGATCTTTGTTAATAAATAACCAGTGCAGTTTTTATCCCCAGCATCCTCTTTTGTTATAACATTCGGGTTATCGTTATGTTTTCTTAACTTCATAAGGCATATTGTTGGTTGAGGGAATATTAATCAAAAACACCACATGCAAGTCTGCACAGTAGACACTACAGTTTTTAAGCCAAAAAAGAAACTTAACATTGTAACTTTAACACAGCTACTGAGCGACCCCGAGCAACGCCGGGCTTTACTGCTAGTATAATATATAATAAACTATACAATTATATACTATATAATATAATATAATAGATAATATCCGGTTAATTTACACAAACTATATAGATGTCACAATAATACTATAATAATAAAATAATAACATATATAATATATAATATATAATGGCATGCAAGTTAACAAATCAATTCATATAGAGTTACAGAGTAGGTGAGAAAAAAATATAAATTGTACAATACCCAAAATTATGATGGTACAAAAATATAAACATCTTACATGATATATAAAATTTAACATATCATAATAGTACATATAATCAACGGTAAGTAATAAGGATCGATAGTACAATAACAAATACAATATAAAATAATTAACATAATATAATTACTTATAATTACAAGGTTGGTAAACAGACATATATGTGGATGAGTGAGTAAGGGCCAGACAGTAAATAGAATGCACAGTAGTATTAATAAATAAATAAATAAATAAATAGAATCAACCGGAAATTAAAAAACAAAAACAAAAGTATATACTTAGGTCTCACATGCAGTTAAGTAAAAACTTAGGAAACAACCCCGGTGATTGACTCGAAAACCCTATTTGATAAATTAATATTAAAAATATTTAAAATATCTGATAAGGCAATACAATATTAGCTATGGTTTAAGTAATCAAAATTTATAAACGTTAATATTTCACTACAAATCTATATATATAAAGGAATGAAATTTTCTACTATCATTTACATAACGATATCTAAAAAAACTGACTTAAGCAGACTTATGATAGGCTAATAGGGACAGAAAAAAAGAAATGTATGGAGGATACAAAGGAGCATAAAATCATAGTCAATATACTATATTAAATAATAGAAAGGAGCGTAAAAGAGGGGGGGATTAAATATAATCATAATCTATTTGAAGGGGTTGACAATAAGTTTATGTGCGCATGGGGGAAGGGAGGGGGAGAAAGTGGGTGGGGTGGGTGGTTATCCAAAGAAGAATCCAAATAAAATAAAATGAAATAAAATACAATAATGTAAAATATATAATTAGATATATACTCATAAGGTGTTAATAGTGAACATTTAATGCGTAAGAAGATAGATATGGTATAGTAGCCAAAAGATTATGAGAGCTAGAATAAAGAGTTGTCAAAAACCAATGATAATAATGATGATAATAATGGTGGTAAACTAAAAGAACCTAAACTAAAAAATAAGTAATGGAATATATCAGCTAATGGATACAATTTATACTACTAGAACCTTTAGGTTTATAATAAAAGTAAGAATTAGAAATAGCGTGGGGGCAAGAAGAGAATATCTCAGACTTTCTATTAAGTAAGGATTCGCTAGAGAAAATTATAGAGTGTGTCTCGAGGATACAGAGATTACAAAATTTAGTATGTGTAGAAAGGTTATGAGAGCGTGCTACTAAACGCCAATTAAGGCTATATGGTATATTAGCCCCCTTAAGATCCCAGATATAGTGTGCTAAAGAAGTAGAATTCTTAAACTTAACATGTTTGAAATTAGAGATATGAGAATTAAACCTAGTCTTAAAAGTGTTAGATGTAGAGTCTATATAAGTTCTATTAGAGGAATTAGTTATAACTACGCAAGCATAGACGATGTTCTTAGAGAGGCAGTTACCGTTTAAAGGGCAGTTAGCACTCACTCTACAGTTACACTTCCGGGTGCTATTGGTTGGCTGAAGTAGTGATGCATTACACGTAGGATTGCTATTAGATAAGGTCTGTTCTAGTGGTAAGGCATTTCCAGATCTGTTCAGACCAGTAGTATGTAGAGAGGAGAATCGATCCCTAATTTTCCTATTGTTAGTGCTAGCTAAATGAGAACTAATATTAGGGGTGGTAGAGAATGAAAGTTTAATAACAATTTTATTAAAAATACTATGGTATTTATGAGAAGGGGGAGATTTTTCTCTAAGATAGAAAAAAAAGACCTAGGGATATTAGTTAATACTTCCTGATTATATGGCGGGTTAAAATAAGTATTTAGTCTCCTTCTATTTTTATCCTTACCGACTCTACCATTATCTAATATCCCACTATTAAGACTAGGGTTACTACAAGGATTAGTTAAAACCGCATTTTTAGAATCAGCCAAAATCCCATTAAGTCTCTTACTGTTTCTACCTCCAGTAGATCTGCTGTCGTCTGGAATCCCATCAAAAGGATTAGGGCCAATAATAGGATCACTAGAAGCAACATTATTAGAATTAGATCTAGCAAAATTATCACTCAGAGGGTTCGACTTGTTTCCTTGAGGTATTATATTCCCTATTACGAGTCCCGTGGGTTAACTTATGGATGGGTTTAGATACACCTATGTAATTGTTACGGTTATTATGCTTCCTACTCCTTTTTATTCCTATCATGCTTAATTATATTTAAACTCTTAATAAGGTTTAATTTGTGCTGTTGAAGATGGATATGTGTATTGATGTATGTGTATATGTGCATACGTGTGCGTACATATATACATATGTATATTGTATCTTTTAATTTTTATTGTAATTTTAATATTGTTACAAGTATATTATATTATATAGTACTATATATAATTCCCCCTCTATATAACCACCTTTGTTTAGCTCTAGATTTTTTTTGTGTATGTACACTCCATATTCTTCGGAGTTTTCGGCTTGTATTGGCCGATTATACTTCTTGTTGTTTTAATTGCCCTGATGAGTCCTTAATAGGACGAAACATTTTTGGCTAATAAAGATCTTTGATGTATTAAAGGCTTCTTTGTTTTACTTTCATAATTCTTCGGCTCTGTTTAATTACATTGAGCTATACCTTTTACTGTCATTTCTATAATACGAAGAGGGTGTTTAACTCCAACACGCTCCAGTATTTTAATCCTTATATATATATATATATTTATTTTAGAGTTAAATAAGGTTCATATGAATTATCTAAGAATCAGTTTTACACACATATATATTTATGTGTGTGTTTGTATTTGGCTGTGCGTGTTTGTGATATGTATGTATATGTATGTGTATAATTGTATGGCTATGTATGTATGTGTGTGTATATATATATATATATATATATATATATATATATATATATATATATATGTATATATGTATATGTGTGTTGTGTGTATGTATTTGTGTATGCGTATGTATGTGTTTATGTATTTGTATATGTATATTTATGTGTGAGAGTGTGTGTATGTAGTTATTTTTACGAGCATTTGTGTGTATTGCTTACCACGTGTGTTTGTTCATTTATTTGTTGCCTGTATCGGTGTCAACTTTATAATAGCTTTATTTTCTTTTTTATGCCTTTTATTATTATATATATTTTTTCTTATATTTATTTGTGTGTGTGAGTATGTAGAGGTGTGTGTATATATTTCTATTTTTGACCATGCGTATGTATGCATGTATATATGTGTGTATGTATGTGTATGTATGTACGTGTGTATATACGTATGATTGTGTGTATATATGTATGTATATGTATGTGTGTATGGCTATGTATGTGTGTGTCTATGCATATATATATATATATATATATATATATATATATTTATTTTAGAGTTAAATAAGGTTCATATGAATTAAATAAGAATGCGTTTTACACAACGTATATATATATGTGTGTGTTTGTATTTGGTTGTGCGTGTCTGTGATATGTATGTATATTTATGTGTATAATTGTATGGCTATGTATGTGTGTATGTATATATGTATATATATATATATATATATATATATATATATATATATATATATATATATATATATATATATATATATATATATATATGTATATGTATATATGTATATATGTGTATATGTGTGTGTATGTGTATGTATTTGTGTATGCGTATGTATGTGTTTATGTATTTGTATATGTATATTTATGTGTGAGAGTGTGTGTATGTATTTATTTTTACGTATGTATGTGTACGTGCATTTGTGTGTATTGCTTACCACGTGTGTTTGTTCATTTATTTGTTGCCCGTATCGCTGTCAACTTTATAATAGTCTTAATTTTCTTTTTTATGCCTTTTATTATTATATATATTTTTCTTATATTTATTTGTGTGTCTGAGTATGTAGAGGTGTGTGTATATATTTCTATTTTTGTGCATGCGTATGTATGCATGTATATATGTGTGTATGTATGTGTATGTATGCATATGTTGATATGTATGTGTGTATGTATGTATGCGTATATGTATGTGTATGTATATATATACACATATATATGTCGGTGTGCGTGTGTATATATGTGTGTGTATGTATGTGTGTATGTATATATATATATATATATATATATATATATATATATATATATATGTGTGTGTATGTATATAATTATGTGTATGTGTGTGTGTGTTTGCATGTGTGTTTTTATTTTATTTTTTCCTTTCCTTCTTCCTTCTCCAGCCTCACATTCATATAGATTGCATTTTTGTTTTTAAAATACAAAGTCAATAAATACGCCAGGATTTTTTCATTCTGATCATTGAAAGTAAATTTTTTTTGCTTTTAAGAAACCACTGGTAAATGAAATAATTGCCTTATGTTGTTTATTACATAACTATATATATATATATATATATATATATATATATATATATATATATATATATATATATATATATATATATATATATATATATATATTTATTTATATATATGTATATATATATATATACTTAAGTAATAAACAACATAAGATAATTATTTCATTTACCAGTGGTTTCTTGAAGGCAGATATTTATATCTGTCTTCAATCGTCACAATGCATAAAGAACATGGGGTTTTATTTAATATTGATTTGAAAACAAAATTCAGGAAATATGAAAGTGAGGCTCAAAAATTGGGCAAAACGGATTTAGGAGAAACATATATAGATAATTATCCAGAACATAAACATACACACACTCAAGCATGCGCTTATACGTAATAGTACGTAGACGTATACTTTCTCACATAACCGTATTGGCGTCTCCATGGAAATAAGAACAGACACATAAAACGTGTGGTCTTTTGCTCAAATATTTGAATACACAACCTGTATAGAGAGGTTGAAGCCTTTAAAGAAGGCTGTGAGTTCTTTTCTGAACCTGTCGCAAGCTCGAGGTCCGCACTTAGTCATGGTCAAAAGACCATCGTCACGGTACAAACAACCGCCCGCGTTGGGGAATTCGTCCTTGATAGAGAAAAGAAGGAAAAGGCCAATAAGATCAGTAACCTCCGCAGAGTCACTGGCGCCCATACTCACGTCGAATGGGGCACTATTGGATTTTTTAATCCAAATAGAGTCGTCGAAATTAATCACCGACTTTCGGGCATTAAGGCTTTAAAGGCTTCAACCTCTCTATACAGGTTGAGGCCAATCTCTCGGTCGTTAATTACCTCGACGTTACCCTCAATTTATTGAATGGGTTGTATTACCCGTATAGAAAGCCGAATGATACGCTTAATTACATAAGTAAGTATTCCAACCATCCTGTAAGCATAATCAAGAGCCTGGTAAGAAACGTTTCGTTGAGGCTTTCCCGTCTTTCCACCAACGAGCGCATTTTCAACGACCATTCCACTTATTACAATGAAGCTCTTGCTCGAAGTGGATTTGTCGATAAGGTAGCATATACAGTGTACGAAAATAGACCTAGAAGAAATAGATCCCGTCGCATTTGTTGGTTTAACCCACCATATAATATGGAGGTGGCCACACCATTAGCTAAGATCTTTCTTTCCCTTATTACGAAGCATTTTCCCCCAGCACATAAATATAGTAAAATTATTAATAGAAATACTATTAAAATGTCTTACTCTACGACTCCTAACTTTGCACATAACATCACAGCTTCAAATTTAGCTAAACTACCTAGCCGTAGGAACACGTGCAACCCTGTAGGTAGTACTAACTGTAATTGTAGCAATCGGGCTGATTGCCCCCTATCCGGGAAATGCCTCTCTAGTAACATTGTCTACAAATGTAAGTTTGTAACACCCACGTCACGTAGGGCCTACATAGGGTTAACCGCCAATAGTTTCAAGCAGCGTCTTTACATGCATACCCATTCTTTTCGTTACCCTCTAAGAAGGAATATGACGTCACTTTCAGCTTATATCTGGAGTCTAAAAGACAACCACCCCCAATATAAGTTACACTGGGAGATCCTAGCTAGGGCTAGATCGTATAACGGAAATAAAAGACCATGTGACTTCTGCGCCGCTGAGGCCCTGGAAATACTCTACGCTACAGACCACATCTTAAACAAAAAATCTGAGGCAATTTCGGCTTGTAAACATAAATTGCACAAAACTTTCCTGTATTACAGCCCCACGTTATACCTTAACGGATAGCACGATCTATACGTGGATATTTTACGTATTGATGTGGGAGCTAAGTATATGTTTTGTTTATTCCTTTACGTATTTGCATAGGTAAGTATATATTACCCGTATGTTTTGTGAAGGTATGTATACCTTCTCGTACGTATATTTGACTGTTATAGCGTATCATTTTTACATATTCTGGTATTTAGGGTTTGGCTATGCGTATACGGGAGTTTTGCGTCCGCGTGAGTGTGCAGGTTCGTACGTATGGTGGGTGTGTGTATATGTGTACTTCTTGTTTTAGTTGACTTACGTCTCCGAACATTCGTGTATTTATATGTAGGTATGCGTGTGCGCTTGTTATATACGTATTTATTTACTTATATACGTTTATATAATTATTTATTTATTTGTACACAAGCATACACACACACACATATTTATATGTGCGTGGTTTTGTATACCCATGGTAAGGTTTTGCGTATGCTTGTGTATGTACGTATCTGTTTGCGTGTATGTATTTATTTGTTCCTATTACTTCTGTATTGTATTTATTTACTTTGTTCTTAACTCTGTAGCGGAGATTCATTTGGTCTCCTAGTTAGAATTTTAGTCTACGATTTCTGCTATACCATTTACGTGGTTTTGTCTTTGCGTGCTATTGTTCTCCACGCTCCACATATGACTTATTATCTTCGTTTTTTCGTTCATTGCCAGAGAACGTCTCTATGCACCACCTAAGAGAACATTAGTCTACGACCTCTTTTATACCATAAACGTTGTTTTGTCTTTGCGCGTAATTGTTTTTCACCGCTCCTATTAATGACGTATTATATTCGTTTTTTCCCGTTCTTTGCCAGCGAACGTTACCACGAACCAAAGTATCGTCTTCCTGTCTTCCTCCGGTTGCAACGTTTTTTCAAATATCCAGTTCTGCGTTTACAGATTGACTTTGTTAGTTTCAGAAGATCCCGTTAAGGGTGAAAGCAGCGATTCTTTGCTTAAACTTTAATCTGTTATTTTAATAAATATTTGCTCTACGGTTCTTATATACTTGATATATATTTTCCTTATCGAGCCCTCTTTGGATTTTAGTCTTCAATTTTATTATTATTACTATATATATATATATATATATATATATGAAAAAGTATGACCCCGACGGAAGAGCTCTGCCCTCGGGGTCATACTTTTTCCTATTTCCCACTCTACTACCCTAAGTATTGAGTAATCTGGTGCGTTATGGTCCATGTGATTCCTTACCTCAACTCCTTTGTTATATATATATATATATATATATACATGCACATGCAGATATTCATATGTACAAACCACCAGGAAGTAGTTCAGAGGCAGAAATAACTAAATAAAGAAGATCAAAAATATTCAAAAAATGTATAAGAAAATCAAAATCCAATAAAATGAAAAATAAAGTCATAAAGGGACGGTTTGACAACGAAACGGGGAAAGAAAATATGAATACAAACAACGTAAAAATAAATAATTGTTACTAGATTTAGGCATAAGGCCAGCAATTAACCAGTACATTACTGGTGAATTATTTTATTGACACCGTAAGGATGAAAGGCAAAGTTAACCTCGGCGGGATTTGAACTCAATATAATTGTTTCTACTTTAAGCACAAGGCCAGTAATTACCCAGTGCATTACTGGAACTTTATTTTATCGACCCCGTAAGGATGAAAGGCGAAGTCAACTACACAAACGATATGTATATATATATGCATATATATATATATATATATATAAAAGTATGTATACGTACATACATATATGTATACAGACGTACACTAGAATGTATATACATACATGCATGCACACATATATATACATACATGGACACATATATATGTACGTATGGGTTTACCGAACATTTATTATAATGCTCGGTTTGTTTGTAAACAAACAGCCCGAATTAGTAGCCGTACAGTGTTCGGCAACCATCGTTGCCATTCTGATCAACACTGGCAAATGAACGATGAACTAGTTTCTAGCGTATTAGCTGTCATCAGCATCGTATACCTTCCTTTCAGTCGATTGAACGTTTGAAAGTATATACTTTCCTTATGCATATTAACGGCTGAGCAGCCTAATTTGCATATCAAGTGAGTTAGTCGGCCGGGTGAACCAAAAACGATAAATGGAAAAAATGAAAATTCATTTCTCACACGTACATATATATATATATATATATATATATATATATATATATATATATATATATATATATATATATATATATATATATATATATGTATATATATATATATATATGTGCATGTATGTATATACATACTAATGTACGTTTGTATACATATATATATATGTACGTATACATACTTACATTTAAGTATCAGCCGTACTAACAGTGAGAAATGAAATTTCATTTAAGAGACACAAAAGGCTCTATACATACGCTAACGTATATATACACACACATATCCATACACACATACATAGATGCATGCATACATATATATATACACATATATATATATATATATATATATATATATATATATATATATATATATATATATATATATATATATATATAAATATATATATATATATATATATGTATGCATGCATACATACATATATATATATATATATATATATATATATGCATGCATGTATGTGAGTATGGATATGTGTGTATATATGTGTATGTGTGTATATACGTGCGCTTATGTATAGAGCCCTTTGTGTTTGTATGTATATATGTGTATGTGTGTGTATACATATTTATATATGTGTGTGTGTGTTTGTGTGTACATATATGGGTGCGTATTTATTTGTGTATATATGTGTGTGTGTGTGTGTGTGTGTATATAAGGATATATATACACACATATTTATATTTGTGTATATGAGAATGGAGAGATATGCATGTGTGTAAATGTAGATTTTACGCTATTATTGAGTACATGCGGGAGTGTGCGACTGTGTGTGGAAATATGTGTCTCTTCGTATTTCCATGTAGACGCAAATACGCTTATGTGAGAAAGTATTACGTATAAGCGCGTGGTTGAGTGTGTGTATGTTTATGTTCTGGATATTTATCTATATATTTTTTCAAATAAATCCTTTTTGCCCGATTTTTCAGCCTCACATTCATATTTCCAAAATGTTGTTTTCAAATCAATATTAAATAAAAACATCATGTTATTTATTCATTCTGACGACTGAAGAAGGAAACTACTGGTAAATGGAATAATTATCTTATGTTCTTTATTACATAACTAATAAGCTCGGTAGCCTACATAGAGCACACTCTTTTCCTGTACATTTCCTATGGAAATACTTCATTTATATATATATATATATATATATATATATATATATAAGGTGAAACAATTGACCTCGGAAATGTTTAACTGTGGTGAAAGTACTTCTACCACACTCGTCCCTTGGACTGAGTGCTCTACTAGTGCGGATATAACCCTACGTCCCTTTACGATCTGAGTTCAAATCCCGCCCAGGTTGACTTTGCCTTTCATCCTTACGGGGTGCCTAAAGTAGAATCAATTATGTATATATGTAGGTATGTGAATGTTTGTGTATATATGTGTGTATATATATGAATGTTTGTGTGTATATATGTGTATATATATATGTATATGTGTATATGTGTGTATATATATGTATATGTATGTATATATGTATATGTGTGTATATATGTATATATATATATATATATATATATATATATATATATATATATATATATGAGAAAAATATGGGGAGAAGAATACTGCATGGTTGCACATGGATAACATGTTATAAAATGAGTCCCTCATCAGTGATGTGCCAACGGTCATAGGTATTTCATTGCATTAAAAATCATATACCTAACGTTGGTGCTATAATAACTAAAATAAGTTATTAGGATAATTAAAACGCGTAAAGCGAGTGAGACAAGTAAACAACACAGAGGAAAGCTAACCGAAGATAGGAAGATACACAAGCTACATAGGTATTCTATCAGTATAAGCTGGGTGAATATATGAGCGAGTAAGAATAGACCTTTCGAGATGAATCCGATGTAAGAAAGAAGGAAAATCGTTTTCGTCGCGAACGGGGGGAAGTAAGAAGGGGAGAAACAGTGAGTGAGTGAGTGAGTGGAAGTGCGAGGAAGAGGTCAGTAGAGAGAACGTGTTAACTGACATGACAGAGGGGACGAAAGAAAGTAAGAGAAACAGAGAGAACGAGGGAGCAGTAAGAGAGAGAGAGAGAAAAACAGAATCGCAGTTTAGGTAAATATATGTGAAAAATATGGGGAGAAGAATACTGCATGGTTGCACATGGATAACAT
>OZ024741.1:299998325-300043325 GCA_964016885.1 Eledone cirrhosa
AGCAACCAGTACCGGTGTGACGTCATCAGATGTTAACATTATATATGAGTGGGCTGATATCTTGGTAGATAACGCTATCGTGTTTGGAATATTTTGGGGTACATATGACTTGGCTCTTATTTCTATCTTGCTTTCCGTTCTCTTCTATCTATTTTTCTTTGGTGGATTCTAAACGTTATGATGATTTGATGAATTTAAGTGTCGACAGTTCAAGTATGTTGTATGTTGTCTATTCTAATTTAAGTTTCATCATTTCTGTCGAGCTTCTGCCCGTACAATCTCAGTATGTTCAATATCTCAATATCTGCTTTATATATGTGTTGTACATATATATATGTTCTATATATATTTTATATATAACAAAGGAAGTGTGGTAAGGATCCAGGTGGAACATTACGCACCAGAGTACTCAATGCTTAGGGTAGTAGAGTGGGTAATAGGAAAATGTTGGAGACCCTGACGGCAGAGCTCAAGCAGAAATAGCTGGCGAAACAGCTTGAGCTCTGCCGACGGGGGTCGAACATTTCCTGTTATATATATATATATATATATATATATAAAAGAAAAAAGATGAAATCGAAAAAGCAACTGGGGGTCTTATTTAAACATATATATATATATTTATTTGGTTCCTTTACCGGTTTCGCAGTTCTTCTGCTTTTCAAAAGTAGAGTTGAGATGGAGGGTCTGTGGTTTTTCTCACATCTGGTTGGTCTCTGAATGTTACTTGTTTTATATGGAAAAAGTGGCTCGAAATGCCAGGTTTTTCGAGAAGTAATTTGATTGGTTGGTCAATAATTATAATAAATTTCGCGCCAGTTCGCGTTACAAAGTTCTTCAAACAAGGTGTCACAGGTTGTTTTTTCATATATGAGTGTTTGAATGTTTTTTACTTAAAAAAAGGGGGACTCACGAAGGCTTTTTTTAAATAAACGTAATTTGATTGGTTATAAATGAAATTATGGCTGTCATGTGAACAAGTTTTCATTAAATTTTCGCGCCCTTATTTGTAAATCTATTCTGTAGCCTTTTTAGAGAATTTTATGACAAGCAAAAGATAATGGTCAAGAGAAATTGGATGGGAGAATTGTTCTGGCGCAGGAAATATGGTTAGTACGCTGTGGTGTCAGAATTCAGATTTTCTATTGAAGTAACGAAAGTAAAGATGTGTATGTTTATTTGTGTCCGTGTGTGTGTGTGTGGGGGTGGTGGTGTATTGGAAGATACCACATGCACAACAAATAACAAAAAAGTAACAAAACGTCCAACATACCCCAGCAAAACTATAACGATAATCCCAGAAACCGTAGGAAAAACTATAACCCTACTAACAAAAACCGAAGATCCCAGAACACAAGGCAGGACCCGATCCGCAGATCATAACCCACATAAAAACTATTCCAAAACCGTAGACCCCTGCCCACACAGAGCCTGTTCCAAAACCGTATATCCCATCCCACACAAAGGAACAAAATCTACAACCCGGACTATCAACAAACCGGACCTCAATACGTCCGAAACATCTATACAAGATCACACAACAACAGGGGAAATACCATTAGATATAATAATACCATTGAAAAAACATTCCAGAATAATCATTTTTTAGACCAAGGCTACAGGACCCACGTCACCCGGTGGCACAAACCGATTTTGAAAAACCGAAAATAATCAACCTTTCAAATACAAACCTCTCAGCCAAACAAGTAAAAATTATCTCCAAAGGACTTAAATTCACACCAACACCACAATACTCTAACTCCAATGAGATAAATGACGATATCTCACAATTCTGTAGAAAATTACGTCTCACAGAGGAATTCTTTGACAAGGAGCATAACGCCGAATCAATTGTACGGAATAAAAGCAGCTACAACCCAACAAAGGGTAGAAAGAGAGTTCTGGACAAATTTTGTGACCACATAGTAACTTTCCCATACCATGAACTACCGCAACCTAAACCCAAGCCCAACACGAATCGAAGGGAATGGGAGATTATCCATGAACTAAAAAACAATACGGACATTATAATTAAGGAAGCGGACAAGGGAAGTACTGTTGTCATTATGGAGGCTGAAAAATATAAAAATGCTATGTTCTCTCTCTTACAAAATACTAATTACTATGAAAGAGTATAAAACTACCAGCTATCAAAAACAATGACCAGATTAAACACACTGATTTATCGATACCAGGAAAACCTAACTAAAAAGGAACGCGATTATTTAACACATGTTGAAATACAAAACCAGCAACCTTTCCGGACTTCCGAAGATCCACAGGTGTAAAATAATTAACGATGCCTGTAAACAATCCACCTCAGCCTGTGTGAACATACAATACCCTGCAGACCTTAAATTAAAACCTATTGTAGCGGGTGCACAATGTGAAACACACAGACTGAGGAACTTTATAGACATACTACTAAAACCAATTCTCAAACACATACGAAGTCTTGTAAGAGACGATCTGGGCCTCTTAAACCACCTCTCCAAACATGTCAACAACGACACTATTATTGTTTCTTTCGATGTAGTGAATCTCTACACAACGATCCCACACCAATACGGACTAGAAAAGCTTCATCACCGAGGGATTAAAATTCATCTTACAGAACAACTTTTTTGATTTCGATGGCAGTACTTACAAGCAAATATCGGGGACTGCGATGGGTACAAAAGCCACTCCAACTTATGCCAACTTAGTCATAGCATACTTAGAAGTCCAGATATATGAACAGTCCAAATCAAAATACGGATTGAACTTCCACAAATATTTATCAGAGGATTGGAAACGCTACTTGGATGATTGTCTCATTCTTTGGTCCCACACACTCGACCAACTGAAGGATTTAAAAAACTTAATAAACGGCATCAATAACCACATCTAATTCTCAATGGAATACAGCCAAGATCAACTCCCATTTCGGGACATCTTAATCTCTAAAAAAGACACAAATATTGAAACTGACATACTCTAAACCCAACAGATTCCAAACAATACCTGTTATTCTCCATCAACCATCCAAAGCACACGAAGACGAACATTCCTTTTAACCTAGCAAGAAGTATTTGCACAATTGTCTCCAATTATGAAACACGAAATAAAAGACTTCAAGAATTAAAGGAAATTCTACTCGAAAGAGGGTACCCACCATTACTAATAAATAATGGAATAGAAAAGGTTAAAGCAATAGGCATTGATGAATTACGAAAACAGAAACAAATTCAATGTACGTCCAATATTCTATCATATATCTCAACACACAACCCAAGAAATGCGGAAGCTTACAACACTATTCACAAGAACATCCCACTACTAAAACAAACCCCAAGAATGAAAAAGGCCCTTGAAACACACAAAATAATCAAAAGCAAATGACAACCGAAATCACTGAAAACATTACTCACCAATGCCAAATTACCTACCACAAACCCACAACCAAGTGTCAAAAAATGTGGTCGCTCTAATTGTGGAACCTGCACTCACCTCATTGAAGGCAACAAGTATACATTTAAATCAGGACAAAATGTTACTGTAAAAAATCACTTCACTTGCTCATCAAAAATCTAATTTATGCCATTAAATGTAAAGTATGCAATGAAGATTATATAGGACGAACTAAACTCACACTCAGAAACAGAATGACAGTTCATCGCCAACAATTACGAGATCCAACCACGAGACAGATACCACTAAGCGCACATCTAGACATATGCGCAAGTAATAAGACACCCAAATTCCAAGTCTTCCCATTTTACCTTTGCGCTAACATTACAACAGAACAAATACGAATAAATAAGTAAAATATGTTTATTCAAAAATATGGTTTAATATACATTATGTCAACACCATAACATGCTAACCATCCAAACAGACACATACACACACATACGTAACACCTACTTTAGAAAATAAAAACCCGAACTAAATAAACCTTAACATACGTTTGCACTGACAATACAACAGAACAAATACGAATAAGTAAGGAAAATATGTTCATTCAAAAATATTCCTACTAAAGGTATCATTGTCCTACACACACACACACACACACACACACACACACACACACACACACACACACACAATATATATATATTCTCTTCATCTTAACATGCCAACCATACTCCCATACACAAAACACCCATACGCACATAACAACCCCTACCCCCACACACACAACTCCCTCCCCCATTTCTACTAATAGAATCACTTTCCTACACACATATATACACACACACAAAATATATATATTCTCTCCATCTTAACATACTCCCACACATACACACATAACACCCATATACACACACACACACAACTCCCTCACCCATTTCTACTAATAGAACCATCTTTCAACACACACACACACAAGCACACAGATAAACATACACATCTTTACTTTCTTTACATCAATAGAATATCTGAATTCTGACACACCAGCGAACTAACCATATTCACTGAACCAGAACAATTCTCCCATCCAATTTCTCTTGACCATTATCTTTTGCTTGTCAAGAAATTCTCTAAAAAGGCTACAGAATAGATTTCCAAATAAGGGCGCGAAATTTAATGAAAACTTGTTCACGTGACAGCCATAATTTCATTTATAACCAATTAAATTACGTTTATTAAAAAAAAGCCTTCGTGAGCCCCCTTTTTTTAAGTAAAAAGAAATTCAAACACACACACACATAACACACACACACACACACACACACACACACACACACACAAGGACACAAATAAACATATATATCTTTACTTTCTTTATTCAATAGAAAATCTGAATTCTGACACCCTAGCGAACTAACCATATTCACTGAACCAGAACAATTCTCCCATCCAATTTCTCTTGACCATTATCTTTTACTTGTCATAAAATTCTCTAAAAAGGCTACAGAATAGATTTCCAAATAAGGGCGCGAAAATTTAATGAAAACTTGTTCACCTGACAGCCATAATTTCATTTATAACCAATCAAATTACGTTTATTAAAAAAAAGCCTACGTGAGCCTCCTTTTTTTTTGTTTTAAGTAAAAAGAAATTCAAACACTCATATATGAACAAAACAACCTGTGACCCCCCCCCCCCTTGTTTGAAGAACTTTGTAACGCGAACTGGCTCGAAATTTATTATAATTATTGACCAACCAATCAAATTACTTCTCGAAAAACCTGGCATTTCGAGCCACTTTTTCCATATAAAACAAGTAACATTCAGAGACCAACCAGATTTGAGAAAAACCACAGACCCTCCATCTCAACACTACTTTTGAAAAGCAGAGGAACTGCGAAACCGGTAAAGGAAACAAATAAATATATATATTTTTTTAAAAATAAGACTCCAGTTGCCTTTTCGGTTTCATCTTTTTGTCTTTATTCTTTCACTCGTGTAGGACACCTCGGTTATTTTTCATTTTGTAAAAAAAAACCCACTTTCTAATATATATATATATATATATAAAACATATATCATACTATAATAATGTAGTGAGAAATCTGGGGAGCAGCTGGTAGCTCTAGGGATGTAAACATCGTGTGTATTTCTAGAAATTGGCGCACCAGCACCCCGGTAAAATTGACTTAAACGTTTGAGCAATAATCTGACTCTTTGAAATAGATAATAATTAATGGTTTCTTATATAAGCACAAGATCAGCAATTTTGCTAGTCGATTAAATCGATCGCAGAGCGTAACTGACACTTTATTTTATCGACCCCGTAAGGATGAAAGGCAAAGTTAACATCGGCCGGATTTGAACTCAGATCATAAAGGGCCGTAACTCTATGCTGCAAAGCATGGTGTCCAACCATCTACCGATACTGATATTAATTAATACAGAGAAAAAAAAACAACTACAAATTCAATTGAACGTTGACATGTAACGAAAGTAATAAAATGGATAACTGGCACAGAGAAGCTACAATGAATATTACCCTCTGGACAATGAACCATCTTACAATTAAATTTGTATGGTTCCCATAATGTAGTTATTCTATTGTTATACTGAGAGAGCGGTTTCAATCGGTGTTCGCAGCGTATAAAAATCAATATCTTATACATGCATTTACACAAGCTTAATATTTAAAGAACGCAGTGTAAAATTGAAGCAGAGTGCAGTGGTGCATTTCTTTAAATGGTATGTATGCCATGTTGCATATCGGAAGTGCTATGTTTCAGCATGCAATAGGAATCAGAAAAACAATCTCCACAAAAGTATTATGTATGAATAGTAAAGAGAGAATCCCGGAAGAAAAGAATTACACTCAAATAGAAGAGGAAATGTCTAATTAGCAAAAAATGTATGTGAATACGAATCAGGAACAAAAGGTATCGTATGGCTAAATTGTATTAACGTAATAGTTATTTATTTATTAGAGAAATGTGCATCTTTTATCTTGTTGCTTCGTAGAGATTTGTTCTACGAGAAATAATCTGCTTTTCAGTGATAAAATTGCCACTATACCCGCAGCAACACAAATCACAGCTACACGGATAATACCGTATCAGAAAATTTAAACTACAAAATTACGCACTGTGAATCAAGATATGAAAGAGCTGTCGTGTAGAGAACCAAAACGTTCCCTTTAAAATACACGCTTTTCTTATTCACATTTTTGTTTTACTTGTAAACTCAGCATTTTATTAATTTACAGTATAACCATCAATATATTTGATACTGAATAATGGTTTTGATTGTTTGCATGGGTCGACACAAGGCTATACTAATAACACTTATTAAAGTTGCCAGGAAATAAGATAGAACATTGGACCCAAGAATCATGAGATGGCATATATAGATATCTCATGCCAGCAAGGTCCCGTAAATCCCAAGGGAGTTATAGGGGTACCGTATTGACATACAGATTATCCGGAACATATTTACACCTGACAGAGCCCATCTTTTCTCCAGCTCTGAACAAAGCGGATTTCACCTAGAGATGAAAAATACGTTTTCATTTCATACAATTTTGTTAATTATAGGTTGGGTGATTGCAAAGTTGTATTATTCATTCAAGGGTTTATATGTTTCTGAAGGATTCTTTATATACGATATATTCGTACCCTCCAATCTAATATCAATCAGGTTATGATACGACGATTTGTCTCTGAAAGAGTAGAAGATACTATTTATACTAACTCAACTACGTCGACTACTAATACTACTACAACTACTACTACTGCTGCTGCTGCTGCTAGAAATACTACTATAAAGACTAGCAAAACAACTGTTACTATTGCTGCTGCTACTACCACTACTACTACTACTAATAAAGCTTTCATTTATTGGCCAGAACAGCCGACACATAGGGGACAATATAATAGATGCGGACAGTGAGGAGTTTTATATAAAAATTGAGTAAATAAATAAGAAAACAATAACAAGAAACAAGAAAAATACAACAATGAAAATTCCCCAATAGGGGGGATAACCGCGCGGAGTTGGCTCACGTACCCCACCAATCCTGAACTGCCGGACACTTTGAGGGAACCCGGGAAAGGCACCCCTCTCTTCCTCAAATTCACTAATCTACAAGCGCATGATCAGAGTAGGCCCACTCACACGGGCCATTCTCGCCACATTCACCCTCCTTTCAGCGAATGTACTGGAGGGCTACACTTCACTCTCCACTCTTACCTTCCGTTCCAAGTTAAATTTGCAGTCCTTTCAACCTGGACAACCACACAACCTCTTTCGCCACTGCCACCAGACAGAGGAAACGTTTCTGCTCTTCCTGGCAGAGGAAGGCGCTGGGTCGATCTTCACTATGAACTCAGCCGATAGTCGGATCCGTTCTACACGCGAAAACAACTGTTCGACATAACTCCACGAGCCAGTAATGCACGGACTTTGGACGAGTGCGTATAGAACAGTTTCGTCGCTTTCCTCGCATCTCGGGTAGTTCCGTCTGACAGCTCCTCCATGCATGTAGAATTTATGTCGAACCGGAAGTGCTCCCCGGTAGCACTGCCGAGCAAGGAATTTTTGGAAGTCATCCATCGTCCCCGGCAAGAAAGTCCTCCGGAACAGACTGATTAGTTCTACTACGTCGACGCCCAGAACCTCTGCGAATGCGTCGTCGCACTTGCCCATCACTAATTCTCTATAGAAATTGAGAGTGGAAGTTCCATTGACTGCATTACCAGCTTGGTAGAGGGCAGTGAGTGCCTGGCAACATTCCAGATGCCAGTCACCCAGTCTTGGTGTCTTCTTTACCCAGGATTGCAGCTCAGACAAAGAGACGAGCTGCGGAAAGGCACGTCTGACAAACGGCGACCACACCTGTTCACCGTTTAGGCAGAATATCTGGAAATGCCACAGCCTCAGCGCATGTCTGCGCATCGTTAGCCACGGCATGCGCAGCCCTCCACATAGAGGGTGCTGGAAGCAGATGGAACGGCTCACCAACAGGACCCGTCTCCTCCACAAGAATTTGAAAAGGCGCCGTTCCAGCTTGGCGAGGCGCGGGCTTGAGCAAGGCGATAGTAGTTGACGGACGCGATGTACGCATTCGCCACATCCACCCGACCTTTCAGTGATTGCTTCCTCACAGCCCATTTTTCGGTGAGACTGGCTACACTGCACGTCACCACGTCTCAATTCTTAGCCACCTGGATGTCTAATCCGAACGAAACCCCGAGCAACTGTACCACTCCGTCCATCCAGCACCCAACGAGGCTGTTGGACGGCATGAACTTTCCTCTCCAGGTACCCAGGTGCAAGCCCACCGACTTTTCCGGGTGAAGTTTCATTCCAGTCAACATTTCATATTCCTCCAATAAGGTGCCCACCATCTCGATTTCCGAGGTGGCCGACACCATCACGGTGATATCGTCCGAATATGCTGTCACAGCCTTTCCACGTTCCGGTTCAAGCGGGATGCCCTGCAACAGCTCCAGTTTTCGCACTAAAGGCCGAGATTCAATATAATGTAGAATGGAGGAGAGAGGACAATCTTGGCGGATGGGGAGGTTTGGAACGTATCCGAAAGAGGGCTATTAACTTTGACTACCGAGCTGATACTGCTGTGCATTGCAGCTATCCAGACTCTGGAGACGAGGCCGATGCCAGCTGTCTTGAGGACAGCATCTATGTATCGATGCTCGATCCTATCGAAAGGTTTCGATTGATCTAAATTCATCAGAGCCTCACCGAAACCAGGTTTACACACTACACTCTATATGATGTATAGCATGCGATAGAGGTTGTCTTCTAAGGATCTGGCGGGGAATGTGCTAGTTTGCGCCTCCCTTACCAACATCTTTGCTAAAATCTTAAGCTTTTGTGTGGAGCAGATTTAAGGGCCTGAAGTTGTATAACAATCCCTCTTGTTCTAGTCTTTCTTCATCAGCATCACTACGCACCGTGTCACAAAAGTAGGAATACTCCCCTCCTGTTTCCGTTTACAGTAAAGTTTTTCGACGAGATCGGAACAAAAGTCTGGCATACCTACGTAAAGCTCGAAGGGCACACCATTCAAACTGGGTGACTTGTGCCTCGTTCAGGGGACTAGCTTATCCCGAATTTCGACTAGGTTATCCCGAAGTTATTGGCATTTTGCAGCGATCAGCATCTGCTAGCGCAAGCGCCTCCAACCCGACTAATCGAGCGAAGTGTTGGAGGAAGGCCTCACACATCTGCCTGGTATCATTCATCTCGCGTTTGTTTTGGTCTTTCAAAGACCAAATTGTGGTTTTGTTACAAAGTTGCACATCTGCCACGCGGGCCCATCGAACAGTTTAGGTTCCCTGCTTTCTTAGACTACGCGCCTTAGTTCTGACAATGGAAACTTCGTGTTTCGCATTGAAGAAATAGCATAATGCCATTCTCTCCGCTATCACGTCAGTTGCAATGCCACTACAAATAGCCTCGTCTAACATAGCTACCACACCCTCCTTCCTAATTTTCTCTAACGCTACAAAAGCTCTCAAGATTACTCAAATAAGGCTTTTCAGAGTTACCCACCACCTGTTTTTGACGACCCCCATGTAAACCTTTGCTTAACTAAACTGTTGACCCGTTCCCTTTAAGCATTACTTGCTAGAAACGACATGTTCAGCTTCCGGTAACCAGTTCCTAACCTGCGTGTCTTAAATAGATTAACCATACTGACCACAAACTGGTGATCTGAATTGGCCACCGCTCGGAAATTTGGACAATCGATACTACTATCATTATCGATTGACTTAATAACAAAACCAATCTATATAAGATCTAAATGACCCCAGCATTTTGGTGCAAGTCCACACTGTCGCATTAGGAAAACCAAGCTAGTAATATTTAGACGGTTGAAACTGGGTGATCAGGTACTTGAGGCTCTTACACACACCCCACTCCTATCAGGTACTCCCACACAATCCTACGCTGCATCTAAGATGCCGTTGCAGTATCCTGCTAACTGTAAACAGAACGTCGTCCTCAGAAAGGCTTCCAGGCGCCAAAAGAATACCGGCCGGCCGGCCCCATTCGGGCGTAGACAACCACCAGTATAAAGGCACCACCTTCGATTTTGTTCACGCCCAAGACCACCAACTTACACTCTGAGTACCGAAAGTTCGAACTTACCTAGATATCCAGACCTTTTCTAAACAGCACTGTTACCCCACCTCTCATTACCAGCTGACTAAAGATGCGAAGATCCGATAAACGTCGAAAAAGGGAGCTAGTGCGCGCATGTCGGAAATACTGTTATATACTATTAGGCAACTAATTGATTATCTTTCATTTACAATATTATTTACATTTCACTTGTTGAAGCTCATTAACAACTAATAAAAATGTCTCTTAAATGTTGTTATCTAACATTCTACCTCACGAGGAAGGACTAATGTCAGAGCCGTTAAGAATCCTTTCCTACTATATCAATAGTTAAACTAATATTTATCTTCATTGTAGTGTATCGTTTTGTTGTCATGGCAATCCGTTTACGTTCAAACACTCATATACACACACACACACACACACGCATACACACATAAAAACACATACACATATATATATACACACACACACACATATATATATATATGCGATTTTCTTTCGTACATCAATACACACACAAATAGACAAGCAGACAGACACATATATTTCCATATATGACTTTAAGCTCGATTAAAATCTTCGATGGAAAGTTATGCGATGAAAGGCAACTGAAAAAAAACTATAGCTCTCACAGCATGATCTGGTTGAAATCCTCCCTTCAAGTCTCCAAGACATATATATATATATTCTTACGTGAGACCCCCTAACGGCCATATTCCTGGCCACCGTAATGGATTTTCTCCATATATACACTATTAACCCCTGGACAAATTCTAACCAAGTATTGCCTTTATTGTAGGATTCCTTCTTCGGTGATGTGTATTTATTTTTAAATTAATATGTTTAAAGCGTTTCTTTTAGCTCTGAAGAGCGTACTCAATCATGCTTTTATTTTTCAGTGTACGCTCATAGATTTCTAGGTCGGTAATTATATCATCAATGTAAAATTGGATGATTCAGTCTCCGTAACATGTTATCAGCCAGTAAATATATATATTCAAAAATTTGTTGTTGTTTTTTATGACATTTAATTCATGCTTTTTAGCACTACTTATAATAATTTTGCGAGACATATTTCCTTTGAATTACTCGATTCATTCGCTTATCTTGTAAACTATATGCATCAAGCACACTAACCTCCCAGTAATGGCTTTTAATCTTCTTAATTAAACACTTATCTCTCCTCTTTGATTGGTTTGTATATAAATTAAGAATAAGCGATACAGTTTTATATATATATATATATATATATATATATATATATATATATATATATATATATATATATATATATATATATACATTTCGCTCTACATGGCTGAATACAATAAATGTAATCTGAGCTTTTCGAATATTAATAATAATATTCGATTAGTTTGCAAACAAGCCTATTTTTTAAAAACCCATGTCAGTTATGGTCCACCTGGTTCCTTACCACATTTCCTTCGTTATATATATATATATATATATATATATATATATATATATATATATATATATATATATATGTATATATATATGATTAAATTGCATTTGTACATATATAGAATAGAAGTAACCGAATGTGCATGAGTGCACATATAAATGTATACATTTCCATTATGAGGACATATGAGGATGAAGGATTGGCAGCACAATTAGTGTGTCGCACATGTTTACGCCATATATTTGCGACCCTTTACATTGCGATTTCAAATCCCATATATATATATATATATATATATACTTTAAATGTGTTTTCCTGTCATATAATATGCTTTCATGCATTCGACTCCCAGATCTATCACTCTTCAAACTTGTGTAACTTTCAACAGCTAATTGGCCATTTTATGCTAGTTTACATTCATCTGTGTGTGTATGTGTCTGTGTTTATTTTTGTGCTAGTGTTAAATTTCAACCGCTACTGACCATATTTCTTTCTTCTGAACTTTATGTATTCGTGCGCACACGTTCTTGTGTGTGAGTACCTCAGCGACTGTTTTTATGCTCAGTGATTATCCAATAATAGACCACGCATCGGCACTGCGTGAAGCAGCTCAATCATGGCAATGACAGAAAAAAAAATATGTATAATCTATATTTAGAAATGTTGAGCGAATATTTATTTATTTAGAATTATATTAGAAGATTCAACACAAGATCTTTCTTTTTTCTGTATCTATGAAATATACGTTAAGTTGAAGGTTCCAATGCTTTCAGTTTCTAGTTAGTTTATATTCTCCATCTTTTTTTCATTTTTCGTAATTCTTTATAGGTCTTGCTCCATCGATCTCGTTCCCGCTTTTCTCCTCTCTTCTCCTCTTTCCATCTCTCTCGCTCTATAACCCTCTCATCATATAAACTCTCTTTCTTTCAATTTCGCCCACTTTTCGTTCGATATGAGGTTATATCTTAACCTGAATTGTTACTATATATATAGTATCCTGGTGTTTTTACGGCTACCTTTCTCGCTGAGAATACTACAATTTTACGAGAATTCATAAACACTCATCGCTTCAAACCATCTCAATTAACGCTTATATAGATATTGCATTATAAATAATTTCCAAGTTATATACATTGAAATAGACATATTAAAATGAGATAGAAATGTGTTCCCGGAAACTGCTATTTTTTAATCAAACAAGTTAATAATAAATGGATTATAGACAAAGAACTGATTTTTTTTTTGTGAATTTTAATTATTTTCTGTTAATAAATTAGCTTTGGCTTCAGTTATTTGACATCTTACTACTAATGTTGCAAGTAATCCATAATGCCGTTTCCCCGGGTTCCGTAAAGCAACAGCCTGCTTAAAATTCATAATAGAAATGTCACAAATTTGAAGGCAATTGTAGAACATATTTCTTTTCTTATGACAAGCGAAACTTGCTTACATCTCAAGAAATAAAATTGAGCAAAAAATATTTTTAAAATCAGACATCTGTCATATATAGGACATCAAAAATTTCGAATGAATTCTAGTTTAAAAAAACACGAAGTTGTTTCCAGGAAATATGGAGAAACTATAGTGGTTACGAAAATTGTTATAAAAATATTTGCAATAATAACTCATAGAAAACATGAAAGTTTGAAAGCACGTTAAAAAAGGAGAAGACTTGAATTAGAAAATGACGCGAAAGTGAAATCTTAATATTCTATATGTAGGTTGAGAAATAATCTTTCAAAGAACATCTGGCAGTTTACTTTTAATAATTATGTTTTAAGAATGTATATCGATTATACTACATACTTATTTAGGGGAAAAGGACTGTATAATACATCCGGGTATAAAATCTGAAACACGATAAATTCATCGATTTAAACATAATGATTTGAAGCAAGATTCAACGGTTATAGATGCAGAGCAGTTAACAAATCTAAGGTTTGCACATTACACAGCAATCAGGCGAAATAAATTTAGGAATTAGGACAACTAAAGAGTGAATAACCCATGAAGGGAAAGACCGGGTGTAGTAGACACAGGAAATAATAAATATGGAAGACAAAAAAAAATAGATAATTATAAATGTCTATCCCAGAGAATTAACATGTCAAATACAGGTGAAGAAACAAGAACAACGATAATGGCAAAATGTAGTGATCTTCCCTGTAAACTAGAACAATGCAATATGCCATCCATTTAAAAATGATATATGTCGTCGGATTGATAAATTATCATGGTACAAAATATACAACTCTTTTTTATATGGAACAATAGCTCCCGAGTGTAAATATTAAAAGTATCAAATTATATGGCACTTCTCGATTAAAATTATAAACGCTAAGCACAAACATATAGACTTTTATACATTTGTACGTACGTATATTAGAAACATTATATTCATGTCATTTGTAGCTGATGACTGCCATCATGGAAATTAGTTTTCGTTTAAAATATGCAAAAATGTGATATTTGAGAAACGTGATATTTGAGAATGAATGATAATGTGTTAAAAAGAGCAGTAATGAATAGAAATATGTTCAGGGTTCGATCATGTTAGTTCGATCATATATTAGTATATTATACCCTCGTAATCAGGTTGAAATATTAGTAATAGTAGTGTCGTCAATATTACTAAAACCTGAGTATGATTTCAGGTTGTGGTTGTTTTTCTTTGTCGTTTTCAGTTTTAGTTTTTCAATAAGTATTCTCATTCATGTGTCACGATCGAACACTAACATAAATGTTTGCGAACCTTCTTTTATCTATGAAAAGTAACGGTACATTTTGCAACATACAGTAAATGAAAATACTCAATAGAGAGATGGTTGCGAAATCATATCCCATTAACAGTATTTACGCGTTTTCAAAGTTGTTGTCAGTATATTTTTTATTCTCTGCAGGAGAGTATTTCAAATTATCTTGTTTTCCACTTCCGTCCATTAACCTTTGTTATTTACATATACATGGAATTCATTATTGATTGATGTCACCATTGAAATTGCTACATAGGAAGTTAAATGACCAGTTTCCCATCTCTGAGTACATTTCGATTCGGTGTCGCTCGTAAATTGACATACCTTCGTCCTAAGCTTCTGTTTTAATGTCAAAATCTATAATTTCACTAAAGCCATAATCTATAGATATTAAAATACTGAATCTCATGCATATGTGTAGCTTATATTATCGATCAACATACAAATATTACTGCTTGCAAAATACATAAATTTCATTGAACATATACCAATGGAAGGATTAAATTAAAACGTTTTTTTTTTTTATCGATTTGTATAAGTATAACATTTTATATACTTCTTACTTCCCTGAGAGCTCTAAGAAGGATTAGGGATAAATGTACTTTATAAATTAAGCAGAACATTTGGCTTTTAATCTCAGTTATATCTATGTGCTAATAATTCTGTTATTAACCTGTAATGTCACGTCGTTATAGATATGTAACCTTATGCAAATAAAATGTATTTACTATGTTAAATATTTGACACGAAATAGATTCATAATTCTGTGACATGTATTCTTTTATACAGACAAATTACGACAAGTGAAAAGGATATTGTAGAATATAACATACTGCCAGAGAAAAAGAGAAAAAGAGGCGTGCATGTTAAAAGCAGCAATTAAAATACTTCCCCTTCAGCTCAAGCAATTTCCACGGATGAAGCCTATTCTGACACTTCAGACATAATGCATTATAAATATGAAATATGTAACACAGGTCTCTGCAACAGTCTTAAATTCATAAACCACGTATATGTAATGACACAAAGAGGTAACATCACACTACATGAAATATGATATGATTAATTATGTATAAACATGTATATCGTATGCCACAAATATAATATGCTGATATAACTAGTGTTACTTAGTATGTGATCAGGGATGGATTGCGATTTCAAGCAATGTGGATTTCATTCATCATCTAATTGTACCACCGAATTGTACAAAACTCTCTTGGTAAATATAGTCATAGTACAGTTCGGATTAATACGTCTGAAACAGAAAGAACAAACCAGTTTGCTTAGAAATAATGATACACCCCGGATAATACTGTAAGTATACAATAACCAATTTCGTTATTTCTGCTGACATATTACTCTTGTTTGCCATACCCAGTGAAGCACAAACCACTCTGTACGTGTCGAGGTAGTGCATAAAATATCACTAAAACCTACATTATCGTACATAAGCAGGCGTGACACATTATAAAACTTTCATATGAATCATCAAATATTAAATCGGGCCTGCTGGCCATCACCTATATGAACCAGCTAGAATGCCGAGCCCTCAACACTTGCCATTCCCATACCTTCTTCACCCGATATGTAGATGACATACTCATCCATACATCATCCCGCGAGGAGGCGGATAAAATATACACGACATTCTCCAGCATGGACGCCAGTGTAAAGTTCAGCATGCAACACACCGATGACCGCGGATACTTATCCCTACTGGACTTCCAACTCAGGGTAACAGAGGAAGTCAACATCCACACCTGCTTCTATTAAAAAGCGCCAGCAGGGACCTGTTTGTACATTTCAGATTGGCTCTCCCAGCCGGCGCTAAGTTCGGATATATAAGGAACGAACTAACACGTATCCGGAACAAATGCACTGACGCTAGAGACCGAGACAGACCCACCACACATTTCCTGGAAGTACTCAAACTAAACGGATGCCCGACGTCCACCACGAACCGTGTCAGAAAGGACAGAGGACACCAGACCCGAGGCACTAACAACTGCTTCCTGAAGATCTCACACTTCAGTGGGGAAACAACAACCACCATCCGCAGAGCTATCAGACGAGAAGGAATAGATATCCAACTATCCCACTCAGGACTCTCTCTACGCAGACGGTTAACCAAAAGACACTCCACCAGACATGACAGCCGCTGCAGGCTAGCCAACTGCCCCATCAACAACACAGACCTATGCCACCAGGTTACGTCGTATACAAATTAGAGTGCGACAAATGCAGCAACTTCTACGTAGGTAGCACCACCAGACCACTTCACATAAGAATAAAAGAACACCTCAATACTAACGCTTCCTCATTTAAGAAACACCTAGTGAAATGCAAAAACACCGACAAAAACATAACAGTTAGGATAGAAACTAAGGAAAGAAACGTCGGCAATCTTAGCATTAAGGAAGCACTGATTATACACAACCACCAATCAATAATAGACTATAACTCAACACCCAATTTATAACTTGATAAAGCACCTAGCCCTATACTTAGACCCACCCCTCTCACACACACGCACACGCACTCACACACACACACACACACACACACACAGCCATACACACACGCACGCACACACACACACACACACAAATACCAGTTTAACACGATAGAGCATGTATCCCCCACATTCACGTATATAGACATATCTTCTCACACTCACACACACACACACACATACTTACACCTTCAATTATTCTCCCACACACTTAAACATACGTATACACAACCCCTTTTAAGGGGAGACTATTCTTTATCTACCTAACCTTCACTCTTTGACATTAGAGATAGAACAGATTCTCTATACCATTTCCTGTCAGCATGACTTGGAAAGCTATTTAGAACGCTGGTTTAACAACTTTATTTCCCTCCGAAGAAGAGATATTATCTCGAAAATTAAGGATATTTAAATACATTTAAGGTAAAAGACTAATTGTCAACAACATCTTTTGCATTTATATTCTATATCCATACCTGCATTGTTTTGGCGTTACAAATACAAACGTGTATACCCCATTACACAATGCTTCAAGTGAATTGTAACTTCCTCCTTTATATATATATATATATATATATATATATATATATATATATATATATATATATATATATATGTGTGTGTGTGTGTGTGTGTGTGTGTGTGTGTGTGTATTTATATATATATTTATATAAGAGAAAATAAAGAGCGTTTATAACATCAATCAATTTTTATTCACTGACAGTGTTTCATACATACCATGGGGCAGGACTCATCAGAGCGTTGAAAACAAAAATACAATAATGAAGATAAGCTCTACCGACCTACATCATAAGAACAATAGATATATGGTACAGGATCATAGGATAATAGTAAAAATGGAGATGATACATAATAGGGCTGTTAGTCAGAGTAAGGAAAAATAAGAAAAATAAGAAAAACTAAAATAAACTGAAGTAATCTCACAAGATATACAAGGAATCAGTCAAGGCGATAAAGAAAAAAGAAATATTTAAAACAAATAAATAAATAAAATGAAATAAAAATAAAATAATAATAAATAAAATAAAAAATAATAATAATAATTAATTAAACAATAATTAAAAAATTAAAAATTAATAATTAAAAAATAATTTTAAAAATGAAAAAGATATTAAAAAAAATATATATAAAAAAATAAAAACATATATATATTAAAAAAAAATAATAATTAAAAATAATTTAAAATAATTTAAAATAATAAAAAAAAAAAAATAAATAAAAAAAATCCATATTAAAAACTAATTAAAAAACTAATTAAAAAATATATATTTAACAAAATAATTAACAAGAGAGAGGCATAGATGCATATGAGGGCACACAAACACAAAGAGAGAAAGCATGCATTGGTCAGTCGAATAGGCCAGATGATTTCCCATGACAAAGAGTCTTATGTCCTATAGTTTCACAGGCTGAGCCACAGAGCACTCGAATATTACAGGTGTAAAAGTAGGGATATCCAGCAGATAAATTACAATAGGCATCAGCCGGGGTGTCATATAGAAAAGTGCCATGTAAGCCCTTAAAGTATGGTAATAAGGGTCAGAGGGGATTTAGTATTCTCCAAATTCAGCACGGTTAGGGTAACCATAAAATAGTGGAGCTGTGCGGATAAGAGGTGTCAGTCTTGCATAATGATGAGTACAGCACAGGCAGAAGCAGGAACACAAGCAAAGCAGGGTAAGTGTATAGAAGAAGCTGAAGCAGTCAATTCACAACGAACAATTCATAACAGACAGTTCATACATGGTTTAAACCATGTTTGAGGCATATCCGGCAAGGGGAACAACAAACCTATATATATGGTCAGTAGATGGTAACTCACGAAATTTCACAACATATATAGACACATGTATATATATATATATCCTTATACATCCACATGTACGTATCATAACGTATGGTACTATATGTTATGAGCCGGTGTTCAAATCAAAATCCTCATATAAGTAGTGCTCCAGATTGCGGTATTATACTATTCTCAATCACTCACAGTAATGTACATCTAATTCCGTGTTCTGAGGGTATTATTGTCCGAACATTACATGAACACACATCATAGCAGTAGCTTGTTGACTATTCACATGAATCACGTGGTTAGACAAACAAACTTAAAATATAATATATAATATAACATGACATATAACATGACATATAAAATATACAAGTGTACAGACCGAATCAGTGATTCTGCCCAGCGCAACTGTGAGTCAATACACTTATACATGTGTTCATTAACTAAACAAGACAGCGACCATATGATATAGCTCCGCAAAAATTAAACAATGACAATAAACACATACGTTACAAATGGTGACGTAAAGGGCACACATAGTGGATAACTCCCTGTTACTCACGACTAAATACGTTTCTAAGGCTAAGGAAGGGAGACTCCTCTACCACTTCATCTATGAAATCAAAAATTCAAAAAACTCAAAAGTTTAGACCGTAGAAAAAATAATAATAAACTCCTACACCGTATATATTAGCTGTATTTCTAAGGCAATGGACGGGAGGCTATTCTACCACTTCATCTATGAGATCAGAAATCCAATAGTAAATTCCTACACCGTGTATATTAGCCAGTATATTAGCCAGAGTAACAATAACATTCGTGTATATACAAATAAATATTATCAGACCTATAAGGAGTTATGCTATTAACAGATCTCCAAAACAGTCAAACTGATAATACGAAAGCCATTAAATCGTTATTAACCTAGTGTAAGTTTATATGACTATAATCAACTGTATTAAAATTATTATGGGTTATGTTATAAACATAATTCTTAGCCTATAGGTTTAACGGCAGACAAACGGAATCCTAATATATAAGTATAGGTAGGTGGTCTATCCCCGCGGTTGGAGACATAGTCATTGCCGAATGGGAAGAGTGAGCAGTATACGTAAGGCATCCGACAAGAAGGGTCATTGCATGGGGCTAGATACTCTCATAGGAATTATCTTGGATCAAGCTGGATGGGACTGGTTAATTCATTACCTCACTAATACAATACTTTCCATTATCCAGGAGTTACGCCCATTAGGATACAATAGTATTCATCAGTGAACAAATGCTCGATTAATTGAAGATAGAATTCCCTCCATACAAAGGGAGCATAGATGGGTTGAAGGATTAAGGAGTCAAAGATTTGAAGGATTACTACGGAGTTATAAGAGAGGAGTGAGTGATACCCAGCCTATCTAGTTAACTGGCTTAAAGTAGTAGAAGGAACTAAGGATCATGTGTGGACAAGAATAACATATTTCAGTTTTCCTATTGAGTAGGTTGCCTCTAGAGTATATTATATATATATATATATATATGAATAAAAATAGACCGAGAAACAGGAAAAGTCCGTCATCAGTAGTCTGCTGATTCTCATTGGTATTTCTTCGAATTAAAGACTAGATACCTAAACTCAGTGCGAGCGATAACTAAATTAAGTTATCGGGAGAGAGGAAAGTGAACAAACAAAAATACGAACCACAGCGAAGGGAAAAATATATGCGAATGAAAAATGGCATGCTGCGTTGTTGCGAATATGAACATATGAATAAAAATAGACCGAGAAAATATATACATATTGATGATTTCTAAAGAATGAAACAGTTCTAGTCCTATAGAATCTCATCTATATTAAAATATATATATATATATATATATATATATATATATATATATATATAAATATATATAAATATATATATATATATATAAATATTTATATATATATATATATATATAAATATATATATATATATATATATATATATAGTTAATCTTATCATATCTGATGGGAAGTGCAATGAAAGTCTACCTAGAAATAAATATCCGGGGCAGAAAACTGAATCAAACAATATGAGTTGAAGTCTAATGCTATTTCCATTAAATATGCAAAACCTGGTCTCATGTTGTCTTTATTATTAAATCGTACAGCATTAGTATTGTGGCATATACACGCAATTCCTAGTATTGATGAGTACCGTCCTAATATATCTTAAAGTCTATGCCAGAGAATTGGCTGCAGAGGAACAAATCTGTAAAGTTGACATTTTGTGTAAGTATAATACCTGGTTTATCATTGTAAGTTAACTTTACTGGCGCATTTGCTCATCTATTAAGGTACAGACTAACGTAACTATCTCTGTAGTCCATTAATGCATATGTTTATGTAAATATACACATTTGCGAATACGCATGCATCTCGTTATAATAATGTTTCATAAATTATTTGTGCGAAGTGAACAAGATACATATCAGTTTAGTGCGCTATGTCTATAGAAAAAAGTTTTTTTTCTTTACTAATAGGAAAACCACTTCAGTAACATATATTGTGGCATTATGTGGCTATAAAAAAATATTTTTTCATCCAAAATAAAAACAAAACATAATTGTTAATAATTCCAAATTTAATTTATACAATTGCATAGGTTATAACATTCTGCTAATAAATTCGGCTGTTGTTTCGCACATACACATCGGTAATTTGTTTTGAAGAACAATTGGAGATTCGTTGAAACAAAATTGAATGATAACATGGAGTTGTTATTCTATTGTAATGGGATATTTTGGCTTCGTATCAAGTTTAATGCTTGGCGTATATCTTCAAATCCAATTTAACAACTCGAGGAATTCCATGAGTAAGCACGTATTTGTGAGATGGAAAGGATGCGAAGAAAAAGCTGATTATCATCGAAGTAAATAGGTTACTTCGACATCTGAAAGCATGACATTAATGTTATCTAGTGGGGAAAATGCCAGTAGCTAGAATTGCCAAAATAAGAAAAAAAAATTATCACCTGTAAGTTCAAAAAGCAAGAGCTTTTAAAACCATTTAGACTTTTTGAGATATAATAAAGGATTATACAATGATATTTATTCATATAATATCTACAGTATGCATTACCAAACTATTAGTGCATTTGGATTGCACTAAACAAATGGAATTATTTAGATAAATATCTCAACAAAGGTCTTCTTAACATTAGAAACTACGTGGATTGAAGCTATAACAACTCTTTTATAGTAACAGCGGTGACTTATATTTTCTTCTTAAATTTCCAAACAAGACGCGAAGTCATATAATGTAAGAGACTATGAAGAAAGAATAAATTAAGAATTACGACGAATGGAATGAATTTACTTTAAAATGGAGAATTCATAAGTAGGTGGGAAACATTTAGATGGGAAAAGATTACGAAGTCTGGCAGTTCGACGAAAAACTCTAAGACTGAATAAAGACTTCCTTATTCGTGGAACACTATCTGGATGAAAATGAATTATATACTATATAATTTCACTCGAGGTAAAGGACGTAGAAATTAAGCAATCATCTATAAACAACATTTCAATGTTAACGGTTGTTTATTATGTGCAATCCACAGGCCTTATATACAAGTTTCAAAACTCTTGTCACACGGCTACACAACCACAATCTGTTATGTTTAAACAGTATGCTGAAGAAAAAGATGATGTTTTTTTTTATTATGATGGTTCACATTAAAACATAATCAACAATCAATTTCATGTGTAATACGATTATAACAATTCGGTGCTTTCTATCACGCTGGGTGATGTACATGCATTATAATACGAAACAATGCTAACACTTTTAATTATTACCATATCTCATCATTCATTCATTTACTAATTAGAGGTTTAGGAAATTGATATGCTTTCTCATATATACAGGATTAATTATTAACTTAGCTTAATATTAATGATAATTCCTTTTCAAATAACTACGTGTTTTAACCATACATTATCAGATTGTCTCAATTCCAAAAATAAAATAATTCAGAGCAGTTAAATATTTTAGAAATGTATGACAACATCGGTTGCTAAGTTAAGAAAGTCTTAACAAAATTTGTGAACATTTTTATTTGAGAATGAAATAGTATTTGCATACTGAACATCTACGATAAATGTTAATTTCAACAGTTTAACCTAATATCTTTCTACAAGTTTTCCTGGAATTAATCTGCAACGCAGTTGACATTTTCGATTTTAATGCGCCCCCAATATCAAGCTAAATTATACAGGGAATATGATATGACCTCAAGAGATAATATAACCAGGTGTATTTAATTTCCAATTTACTACTGTTACTACGAAAATGTCAATTGAAGATAGTTTCGGTTGATTTCGTGTTTCAATAACATGTATTGCATGATGAAAAATGATCTTGTGTGTGCTTTGCATATATGGATTAACATGTATTTACACTGCAATCGGCTACTTATTAGTTATTTAATTGATATAGCGTCTCATATCTTGTCCACCTGACTTTCTCTAATAGAACAATAACCATTTAGAAATAGATATAACATTTCTGCAGCTCTTTGATCAGTGATAGAATCTTTTTTTATTATATATTTCATAATATTAATTGACCTTTTAATCGGCTTATCGATTGAAACAATTTATCGTCCTGTCTTACAATAACCGTTGCACTATGCTTCAAGATATGTGATTCGGATTAACACCAAAGGAGCGAAATTATTGAGTTAAATCAAAATGGTTATAGTTAATGGCTGTTACCACTAAATGTCAGATATATATTCCCTTGTTAATGCAATGACATAATCTGAATCGTATATCGTGCTTTTATATGTAACATCATGGAAGCTAATCACTACTAAAGCAACATTATTTTATTTACTTTGCAGAACATAAAGAGTAATTGCCTTCTATACGTGTTACTATCACTGCAATCAATGTCTCGATATTGAATTTTCAATATTCCCGTTAAATTATTAAATTTGCAATAGAGTAAAATCTATAAACACTCCTCATCGAAAGGGAAGCATTCAATGTCCCAGTGTTTGCATCATTGCTCGACACGGTGATTAATTTACTAAATATTATTTAAAAACGAACACATTTATATTGAAATATTCTATAGTAGTGTTTCGAAATACTTCAGAAGAATTCATATATATAATTATATAACATTGTGATAAAGAAAGATATGCCTAAATAATAGTGAGAGTAAAAGCTTACCAATAATTAATTCGATTCGGAAATAAAGTCTTGTGAAGAATAATGTACATATGTAGTAGTGTATCACAGAAAACAATGCGAATCTGTCAAGTATATTCCAATGTTGGGTAAATATTTATGCCGAATCAGATTGTGTAAAAGGCAAATTGAGGATATAGTACCCTGTATAGTTTGCGATACGTTGTTTGTCTAGTACAGAAATATGTTTGCATAAAAATGCATTTGAATGTTTGTCGTGCCTTTACCAAACCCATTATTATTCGCCGAGGTTGACTTTGCCTTTCATCCTTACGGGGTCGATAAAATAAAGTACCAGTAATGCTGGCCTTGTGCCTAAAGTAGAAACAATTATTATTAGAGCATATACTGTGATGAGTTTAATGTCGAAAATGGGCGATATGGGTTTATCTTAAGTACATTTTTTTCTATTTCAAATAATCCGTTCTACTTACAGATAGATCACAAGCTATAGATGTGATCCTCGATACATTTTGGAGTTCTGAAATAGATTCGTTGACACTATGCGTTTTCTATATTTGACTTCAATTTTGGAGTTTGTTTTGTTGAATTGCTGAGGGTTTCTGTCATTTGTTTCTTGGACACATTGTAGATTTTTCCGTTTCTGGTATGGGTGTTCTATTTCATTTCTGTCGTAAACGTATACATAACTGGGTTGGAGGTCGTGGACTGGATTTCGGTAGTATTTTCGAGGAGTTGTCAACCATTTTTATTAAGGCAGAGATACGTGTATCATAGAACGAATACATTACAATTAGAATGATTAGAATTAGACTATTTATGTACGAATATATAGAAGGACTTGTAAATGACGAAGATGACCTTGGATACATTAGGGTTAATGTAAATATCTACTTTTATTGAAACATTAGAAGTAATTGATGTTCAAGATCTATTCAAAATCGACTAATTCTCTAGCTTCTAATTATATAGCTAATTCTATAGCGTCCAACCTTCAAACTAAGGTTTCGATGAAAGAAATGTATTACCTACTATATATGTTCGTGCAAATGAAGTCAATTTGGTAAGATCTGCTGGTAACCCATTGACAACAAAATTTTAATAATGATCTTTCCGAATGACGATAATTCTTTTAAGTTCCATTATACGTACGTAGATAAGCCATCAGATAATTAGTGCGTAAGTTTTTTGATTTGCTTACCAATGACTATCTGAGAAATATCGAGTCAGTGCTAAATGCTTTCTAGAACAATATTGAAGCTGAATTTCCGTGCAGCGAATAGCTTGCAATATATTCGATAAGCATATATTTTTGTTACAAATGCAGGAGAATGTCTAGGGTTAAGTGTTTCATGTACTTGTTAAGTAATTATCATGTCTAGCACAGCATGAATAATATTATTTCATTTCTCACTCTTAGTACGGCTGATACTCAAATATAAATATGTATACGTACATACATATATGTATACAGACGTATAGTAGTATGTCTATACATACATGCATACATATATATATGTACTTTCAAGCATTCAATTAACTAACAGGAAGGTATACGGTGCTAATGACAGCTAAAAAGCTAGAAACTAGTTCATCGTTCCTTTGTCAGTGTTAAACAAAATGGCAACGATGGTTGCCGAACACTGTACGGCTAATAATTCGGGATGTTTGTTTACAAACAAACCGAGCATTATAATAAATGTTCGGTAAACCTATACGTATATATATATATATATATATATATATATGCATGTATGTATGCATATACATACTACTATACGTCTGTATACATATATGTATGTACGTATACATACCTATGTCTGTATATAGATATTTATAAATACATACACACATATATATGATTATATTATATATATATATATATATATATATATTGGTAAACGGAATAGAAAATGCTGACAAATTGTTCACAGTTGAAAAATGGTTTAATTAGGAATAAAAGAGTATTAGTGATTGTATGGGTTAGTATTCAGTTGTGGTTTTAAGTTTTTAAGTTTTTACCGGTTGCGCATTTCTAAATGCTTTTCAAAAATAATTTTGAGATAGAGTGTCCGTGCTGTTTGCTCTGATCTGATTAGTTTTGGGAATTCTACCTGTTTTTATGTTAAAAAAATGGCTCCAGCGTTATTTTTGTGTTGCAAAAATGCTTGTGGTCAAAACAATTTTGATTGGTCGGTAGAGGTCATGTGAATGTAAAAAGTTGATTTTGCGCCAAGACTGTTTTTATGTTAAAATGTTAGAAAAGTGGCTCCAGCAAAAATTATGGTCAAAACAATTTTGATTGGTCGGTAGAGGTCATGTGGATAAAAAATTGGTTTTGCGCCAAGATTGAGAAATGACTCTTTCACAACAAATGTGTGTGTGTGTGTGTGTGTGTGTGTGTGTGTGTATGTGTGTGTGTGTGTGTGTGTGTGTGTGTGTGTAGTAGTAGTAGTAGTAAGGTGTTCGATGATGCGACAATAGCCACCAGCGATGTGTGTCAAATGGCTATTAAGATAAGTGTGTGTGTGTGTGTGTGTGCGTACATACACACAGCAGAGTCATTCGAAGGTCAAAAGATATTTTTCAGCTTTTGTCTTATACGGAGAAGTGCGTGTTTGTGTGTGTGTGTGTATAAGTCTCTTTGTATGTTGATGTACGCGTGTGTATGTGTTTGTGTATATATGTGTGTGTGTGTGTGTGTGCGTGTGTGGGTGGACCAGTATTTTTTTCCCCCCTGGTAAAATGGTGTACATTATTCGATTTTTTCAGTAAAATCGGTTCTCTTAATAGAACATCAACAATCTTAACAATAAAAGGTGTGAAATGATATTCACTATATATATATACACACACACACACACATATATATATTTTCACTACATATATATATATATATATACATATATACATACATATATATGCACATATATTTTTTTGTATTGCACCATAGAGCATGTGTGTTTACGTGTGTCATTGTGTTTATATGTGGGTAGAGATGTGTGCTGATGTAGGTATGTATGTTGACGTGTGTATGTTGTGGGTTCGTCTTAGGGAGAAGTGTTTAGACGGGGTCCGGATTTGTTAATGAAGTAAAATTCCTTGCTGATGCGCTGGGTGTGGGTGGCATTATCTTTAAATTTGTAGAGGGGAAAGATTCTGAAGTTGGGATGATTTTGGGCGGCGCAGGTATCAATGTGTTCCTCAGTGGTATTTTCCTGTATTCCCGTATTTTAATTTGGGATCTATGGACAGTCATGCGTTGGCGGAGGCTGTTTTTGGTCTGGCCTATGTATTGTTCTCGACAACCTGAACAAGTTAATACATATATTAAATTTTCCGATGCACATGTGAAATTGTGTTTTACTATAAAACGTTGTCCATCTTTGAAATAGAATTCCGAACCCTCTATTAGGTTGATGCAAATGCCACAGTTGGGTCTATCGCATTTTTTTACTGTGGGTTTCGTTGTTGTGGTTGGCAGTACTTTGGCATGTGTTAAGATGTTTTTCATTGACTTGGATTGTCTTTTGCTCTTTATGATATCGTGTGTTCGTAGAATTTGGTTCATTCTATGGTCCTTTTTCAATACAGGGATGTTCTGGAGGATGGTGTCAAAGGCGTCGTTGTTGAGGGGGTTGTGTGTGGAGATGTATGGAAGAGCTGAAAAATATCTTTTGACCTTCGAATGACTCTGCTGTGTGTATGTACGCACACACACACACACACACACACACTTATCTTAATAGCCATTTGACACACATCGCTGGTGGCTATTGTCGCAGCATCGAACACCTTACTACTACTACTACACACACACACACACACACACACACACACACACACACACACACACACACACACACACACACACACACACACACACACACACACACACACATTTGTTGTGAAAGAGTCATTTCTCAATCTTGGCGCAAAACCAATTTTTTATCCACATGACCTCTACCGACCAATCAAAATTGTTTTGACCATAATTTTTGCTGGAGCCACTTTTCTAACATTTTAACATAAAAACAGTCTTGGCGCAAAATCAACTTTTTACATTCACATGACCTCTACCGACCAATCAAAATTGTTTTGACCACAAGCATTTTTGCAACACAAAAATAACGCTGGAGCCATTTTTTTTACATAAAAACAGGTAGAATTCCCAAAACTAATCAGATCAGAGCAAACAGCACGGACACTATCTCAAAATTATTTTTGAAAAGCATTTAGAAATGCGCAACCGGTAAAAACTTAAAAACTTAAAACCACAACTGAATACTAACCCATACAATCACTAATACTCTTTTATTCCTAATTAAACCATTTTTCAACTGTGAACAATTTGTCAGCATTTTCTATTCCGTTTACCAATATATAATAACTTGTGTGTTACACCTCTATTCTTTTAACTATATATATATATATATATATATATATATATATATATATATATATATATATATACATCACAGGGCTGAATATGAAACCATACACAATATGTGTATTTAAAATAAATATACCTGTCTCGGTATGAATTTTCGAAAGCTGTGATCATGTATGTCACAGTATTCCATGAGATGGTGAGAATGCCAGATATTTATTTCTGGTTCATCTCCGCCATCAGTAACATTTAGTCACTCACTACTGAAATATAATGGGCTAAACCATATAAGGCCTATGCAATATCGCATGGAAATGGATATTTGCTTATAATGTGAAAAGTACATGTGAATAGAAATAGCATTAACAGAGTGTGGTGTACCATAGGAGTGTGTATCAAAGGATATACAATGTGGTTATGTCTAATAAATATACGTGAATCTCAATATACAATCTGAAAGTCATTATTATGCCTTAGCGGAACTGACTTGAACCACGGTATGTTAGTACCACTTCTATTATGTATACATTACATGTATGTATACATATTACACACACACACACACACACACACACACACACACACACACACACACACACACACACACACACACACACACACGGACTCAAAAGCTCACAGCCCGAAAATTTGCCGTTTGGAATCTCCTAAAAAATAATGGCAAAGCAGATATATATGAAGGGTCGCTAAACTCTACCCCAATCATCCTCCTCAAAACACTCCAAATCAAACCCATCCCGAATGAACCAGACAATCAACAAAACCTTCAGCAAAAGATGGCCTTAGAAAGGCGTAAAATAGAAATAGGACTGTTGCGGTTAAGAGCCAATTCCATCAAAAAAAGAATTCAAGTCACTTGACCAACATATGGAAACAGAAATCTCAAGGCACTCTGAAGGCCTACTCTATGAAAAAAACCTTTAAACTTAGGAAAGAAAATTGTGAGGATGAATAACTAACATCCCTCCAGCGATGGGAAAAAAACGCCACCTGGTTCAACAACTACGAAATGGATTTCAAAAATAAACACCATACAGGTAAGTCATTTTTAAAATAAACTAAAACTCACACAACGCACTCACAACAAATAACCCAAAAAGTAACAAAACGTCCAACATACCCCAGCAAAATTATGACGATAATCCCAGAGCCCGTAGTAGACAAAACTAGAACCCTACTAAAAAAAAAACGAATGTAATGTCCCCCAACACATGACAGGACCCAATCCGCAGATGACAACCCACACAAAACCTGTTCCAATACGTAGACCCAACCCACACAGAACCTGTTCAAAAATAGTAGATCCCAATCCACACAAAGGAACTAAGTTTACAACACGGACCATCAACAAGCCGAACCTCATTACGTCCGAAAATTCTATACAAGACCTCACAACAACAGGAGAAATGCTATTAGATATAATAATACCCATGAACAAACATTTCAGAAAAATCATTTTTAGACGAAGGCCCTATGACCCCTGACACCCGGTGTCACTAACCGATTTTGAAAAAAAGAAAATAATCAACCTTTCAAAACCGAACTTCTCAGCCCAACAAATTAAAATTCTTTCCAAAAGACTGAAATTCACACCAACACCACAATACTCTAACCTCTATGAGATAAATGACGATATCTCACACTTCTGTAGAAAATTACGTCTAACAGAGGAATTCTTTGACAGGGAGAATAACGATCAATAAATTGTACGGAATAAAAGCAACAAAACCCCTACCAAGGACAGGAACATGTTCTGGATGAATTTTGTGACCACAAGCAACTTTCCCATACCATGAACTACCGCAACGTAAACCCAAACCCAACACGAATCGAAGGGAATGGGAGATTATCCATGATAAACAATACTAAAAACAATACTGACATTGTAATTAGGGAAGTACTGCCGTCATTATGGATGCTGAACAGTATCAAAATGCTATGTTCTCTCTCTTACAAGACACTAACTACTATGAAAGAGTAAAAAACTACCAGCTATCAAAAACTATGACCAGATTAAACACATTCATTTGTCGATACCAGGATGACTTAACTAAAAAGGAACGCGATTAGTTTACACATTTTGAATAAAAACAAGGAACCTTTCAAGACTTCCGAAGATCCACAACTGTAAAATAATTAACGATGCCTGTAAGGAATCCACCTCAACCTGCGTGAACACACAACACCCCACCGATATGAAATTAAGACCAATTGTAGCGGGCCCACAATGTGTAACACACAGACTAAGTAACTTTATAGACATACTACTAAAACCAATTCTCAAACACATATCAAGCCTTGTAAGAGACATCCTGGACCTCTTATCCACCTCCCCAAACATCTCAACAACGACACTATTATTGTGTCTTTCAATGTTGTGAATGTCTACACAACGACCCCACACCAATACTGACTAGATGCAATAGGATTCTGGCTAGAGAAATATCTCAATGACAATATAAAAAAGCTTCATCACCGAGGGATTACAATTTATATTACAGAACATTTTTTTTATTTCGATAGCAGCACTTACAAGCAAATATCGGGGACTGCGATGGGTACAACATTCGCTCCAACTTATGCTAACTTAGTTATGGCATACTTGGAAGTCCAGATATATGAACACTCCAAATCAAAATACGGATTGAACTTCCCGAAATATTTATCAGAGAATTGGAAACGCTACTTGGATGATTTCCTTATTCTTTGGTCTCACACACTCGACCGACTAAATGATATCAACAATTTAATTAACGGCATCAATAACAACATCCAATTCACAATGGAATACAGCCAAACTGAGATACACTTCAAACCAACAGATTCCAAACAATACCTGATATTCACCTCCAACCATCGAAGAAGAACATCCCTTTTAACCTAGCAAGAATAATTTGTACAATTGTCTTCAATTATAAAACACAAAATAAAAGACTTCAACAATTAAAGGAAATTCTGCTCGAAAGAAAGTACCCACAATTACTAATAAATAATGGAATAGAAAGGGCTAAAGCATTAGGCATTGATGAATTACGAAAACAGAAACAAATTCAAGGTACGTCCAATATTCTATCATATATCTCAACACACAACTCAAGAAATGCGGAAGCATACACCATTATTCACAGGAATGCTCCAATATTGAAACAAGACCCAAAAATGATAAAAGCCCTTGAAACACAAAATAATCAAAAGTAAAAGACAACAGAAATCAGTAAAAAGATTACTCACCAATGCTAAATTACCTATACAAACCCACAACCAACTGTCAAAAAATGTGGTCACTCTAATTGTGAAACTCGTACTCACCCCATTGAAGGCACCATGTATACATTTCAAACAGGACAACATGTTATTGTAAGAAAATCTCTTCAGTTGCTCATCAAAAAATTTACTTTATGCCATTACATGTAAAGGATGCAATGGAGATTATATAGGGCAAACTAAACTCACACTCAGAAACTGAATGACAATTCATCGCCAACAATTACGAGACACTACCACAAAACAGACACTATACAGTGCACATCTAGACATATGCGCAAGCGATAAGACACCCAAATTCCAAGTTTTCCCACTTTATGTTTGCGCTGACAATACAACAGAACAAATACAAATAAAATAGGAAAATATGTTTATTGAAAAATATAGACCAGCATTAAATATAGTTTAATATACACCATAACAGGCTAACCATCCAAACAGACACATACATACACATAACACCTTCTATATTCGAAAATATAAACCAGAGCTAAATAAACCTTAACATACGTTAATACTCTAACACCTTAACATGCTAAACTTACCCCCCCACACACACATACACACATATAACTCCCTCCCCCATTTCTACTAACGGAATCATTTTTCTACACACACACACACACACACACAAACACAAATATATATTCTCTCCATCTTAACATGCTAACCATATTCCCTCCCACACACATATAAAACCCTCCCCATTTCTACTAATAGTCTCATTTTTCTACACACACACACACACACACACACACACACACACACACACATCAGCAGACAAATAAAAATATATATCTCTACTTTCTTTATTTCAAGAAAAAGTCTGAATTTTGACACCTCAGCCATACTTACTAGACCACAACAATTCTCCCTATCCCTTTTTTCTTGACCATTATCTTTTGTTTGGCACAACAATCTCTAAATGGCTACAAAGAACTCCCAAATACGAACTGGCGCGAAATTTACTAGACTTATTCACGTGACAGTCATAACCGATCAAATTACATTTGTAAAAAAAAACTATATTGAGTCACTTTTTTAAGTGAAAAGAACTTTGAAACACGAACTGGCGCGAAAGTTGATGAGCTTATTCACGTGACTGCATCAACCAACCAAATTTCACTCATATATGAAAAAACAATCTGAGCCACGCCCCCTTTTTTTTTTTAAAGGCAAAGATAATAAGAACTTCGTAACGCGAACTGGCGCGAAATTTATACTTATTCACGGGACAGTCATCAACCAACCAAATTACTTTTCTAAAACACCTAACATTTCGAGCCACTGTTTTTCACATAAAAGAGAAGTAACATTCGAACACCAACCAGTTGCGAGAAAAACCACAAATCCTCCATCTCAATTCTACTTTTGAAAAGCATACGAATTTTGAAACCGGTAAAGGAAACAAATAAATATTCTTAAAAACACTCCAGTTGCAATTTCGATTTCGTCTTTTTTCCTACTCATGTAGGACATTTCGTTTTTTTTTTTTCATTTGAAAAAAAACGTCATTTTCTTTTATATATATATATATATATATATATATATATATATATATATATATATATATACATATATATATATATATATATATATATATATATATATATATAAAACAGATTAAAGTTTAAGCAAAGAAACGCTGCTTTCACCCTTAACGGGAGCTTCTGAAACTAAAAAAAGTCAATCTGTGAACGAAGAAGAAAATGTTTCAAAAAACATTGCAACCGGAGGAAGACAGGAAGACAATACTTTGGTTCGTTGAAACGTTCCCTGGCAAAGAACGAAAAACAAACGGAGATAATACGTTATTATTTGGACCGGTGAAAACGATTACGCGCAAAGACAGAACCACGTTTATGGTATAAATGAAGTCGTAGACTAATATTCTATTAGGTGGTTCATAGAGACGTTCTCTGGCAAAGAACGGAAAAAAACAAAGATAATACGTCATATGTGGAACGTGAGAACAATTGCACGCAAAGACAAAACCACGTAAATGGTATAGCTGAAGTCGTAGACTAAAATTCTAACTATGAAACCGAATGATTCTCGGCTTCAGAGTAAGTAAAGTAAATAGAATACAGATGTAATTGAAATTAAATAAATACATACACGCATCCAGATACGTACATACACAAGCATACGCGAAAAAACTCGCCATATGTATACAAATACAAGCACGTACACAAAAAAACCCGCACGCACTTGCAGAACACAGGCAACGCCTGTACCCGCGCACATACGAACGTATACAACAAATACACATAAAATATATATATAAAAAAATATACATATGTGTGTGTGTGTACGTGTATACATATAATTAAATAAACGTATATAAATAAATAAATACGTATATAACGCGCGCACACACATAGCAACATGTGTTCATATGTTCGCAGACGTACGTCGACCAAACACAAAGTACACATATACACACACCCTACATACATACGAACCCGCATACTCACACAGACGCAAAACTCGCGTATACACATAACCAAATGCACATATACCAGAATATGTAATATATAGGCCATAACATATACAGGCAAATATACGTACGAGAAAGAATACGTACCTTCACAAAACATACAGGTAATATATACTTACCTATACACATAAGTAATGGTATAAACATAACATATACTTAGCTACCACATCAAGACGTAAAATATCCGCGTATAGTTCGTACTATCCATTAGGGTATAATGTGGGGCTGTAACACAGGAAAGCTTTATGTAATTTATGTCTACAAGCCAAAATTGCCTCCGATTTTTTGTTTAAGATGTGGTCTTTGGCGTAGAGTATTTCCAGGGCCTCGGCGGCGCAGATATCACATGGTCTTTATTTCCGTTATACGATATAGCCCAGGATATAGCTAGGATCTCCCAGTGTAACTTATATTGGGTGTGGTTGTCTTTTAGACGTCAGATATAAGCTGAAAGTGACATCATATTCCTTCTTAAAGGGTTAAGAAAAGAATGGGTATGCATGAAAAGACGCTGCTAGAATCTATTGGCCGTTAACCCTATGTAGGCCCTACAGGACGTGGATGTTCAAACCTTACATTTGTAAACAATGTTACTAGAGAGGCATTTCCCGGATAGGGGGCAGTCAACCCGGTTCCTACAATTACAGTTAGTACTAGATACAGGGTTGCACGGGCTCTTACGGCTAGGTAGTTTCGCTACATTTGAAGCTGTGATGTTATGTGCACAGTTAGGAAAAGTAGAGTAAGAAATATTAATGGTATTTATATTAAAATAATGATGTATTATATTCGTTTTTTTCCGTTCTTTGCCAGGGAACGTTTCCACGAACGAAAGTATTGTATTCCTGTCTTCCTCCGGTTGCAACGCTTTTTGAAATATTTACTTCTGCGTTCACAGATTGACTTTTTTAGTTTCAGAAGATCCCGTTAAGGGTGAAAGCAGCGATTTTTGCTTAAACTTTAATTTGTTATTTTAATAAATATTTGCTCTACGGTTCCTATATTTTTTATATATATTTCTCCTTATCGAGCCCTCTTTGGATTTTAGTCTTCAAATGTATTATTATTACTATATATATATATATATATATATATATATATATATATATATATGTATGTGTGTGTGTGTGTGTGTGTGTGTGTGTGTGTGTGTGTGTGTGTGTGTGTGTGTGTGTGTGTGTGTGTGTGTGTGTGTGTGTGTGTGTGTGTGTGTATATACATAATAACATATATATTTATTTTCGTTAAGTATAAAGAGTGAGTTTTGTTACTCCGGCGTTTGGCCTGTTAACAACAAGATCTGACGATCCTATTATATATAGAATGAATATTTAAACTCTACTTCGCTATTGAGTACTCTCTTCTCTCACCCTTCACTACATTTGATTAGGAAATATTTCTGTTGTAGAAATCACCTAAGATGGATTGCGCTGTAGATCCATTTCACATATGAAGCGATATGGATATATTTATGGATTGCACAGTTTGGAGCTTTTTGAATGCTATATCGGAAAATTCAAAACAATTTTACTACAACATTTGTTGATTGTAGGCAGGTTGCATGTTTTAGCCATTTTCGTCTGATACATGCTGGAGACGTTTCTACAGTTTATAGGATCCTAAATGAAAAGGAAATGAGTCATAAATCTTTTTTACATATGTAAAAACAATGACATTCGTAGAAAGAAGTAAAATGGCATCACATTGATGCGTTGAGCGTTTTAGAATTTCGTTGAAAATTCAGCAACATAATGTGTCAACAATAAGGTTCAGTGCATGGTTCAATGCAAGGTTCTAATGCAAGGTTCATTGTATTGACGGTTCAGTACTGGTTTTGGTTGCGAGAGGTAAATACGTTGTATTTGGTCACAATACATCGCTTGATAAAAAGGTATGGAATCATTGTCTTGTGTTTTGCTTTTCATTATCTGAATGGATTCCAGAAATATAAGAACACAAAGGCTCGTTAAAATAAAACTAATTGATTGAGTTTGCTTTACATCTTTCTATTTTCTTATTCACATAGAATAAGAAAATAGAAACCAGAAAGGCCATTTAGCAGCTTGACGATAAGCCCGAGTGTGAGTTACTTCGGACTCAGCTACTCCCCAAACAACAATAGTTGTCTGTTGCTTTTGTTTTTGTTTTTGTCTTCTACTATCACGTCGAGCCCGGGGAGATAATTTCTGTTGCCGTAAATGACACAAGCCAGAAGATTGGGGAAGGATAGAGTATAGCAAATACCCCTACATCGGAAGAAAGATATCCGCACTTCAATCGAGAAATTGTATAAGGAGTAACAAGGACTGAAAAAAGAAACAAATGAAGGAAAACTTACAAAGCAATTGCAAAGTGAGATTTGGAAATGAGGTCTCGGGGAAATGTTTGACTTTACAAGCCAAGACATTCACGAATACAATGATGTCCAATCTGATGATACCCACCTCATTGAGACACAGCAGTAACATCGGATGACTTCACTTATGGCTGGTATTGAAACAGAACTTTTGAGTCCGTCCAGAAGAAGGAAAAGAAGATTCATAATATGAAAACAAAAAGAAAAAGCAGCAGGCTTTTTTTATTTTCATAATCCAGCTCAGCTATTAGTTATTTTTCAATGCATATTTGTTGTTGTTGATGGCAATGGAGGCTTTGTTGTTGATGTTTGAGGTAGTGCTAACGACAGTGGTGCAGGTTACAATGTTATTTTTAAACATTAGACACGAGTTTGAAACGTTGTCATGACACATTTTTCTAGTGCAAAACGTTTTCGTTTTTTGCTACTTTAGTTGGACATCAACGGGGAGTAACTTACATCTTTGTTTTAAACTTTAGGGGGTAATTTGGGAATAAAATTAGAATTATTTTGAACAAAGGCCCAAATATTATGGGCTTGCCTTTCATGTGGACAATTATGATGTCATATTCAAAATGTATATCAAAGGACTTCAAATCAAGTGAAAAAAAACAACAAACGTAATGTTGGTGACTAGTACGTATGTAGCAAAGCAAATACAAATAATATATATTTGAGGGATGGTGTAAAAGATAAGAGTGGACATAAGAAGTGTATTTATAGAACCGTTTTTTCTTTAATTAGAAACAAAAACAAATGTATATGATACATCAAGTAGATTTAAGGTTCATATTAATTTACTTTAACAAAATGGGTCCTCGTGATTTCATAGTTATTTGAAACACGTTCTTATATATATTGTTTTAAGTTCGGGTGGTTAGTTAGAAGTAGAAATCAAAAGATCTGAGTTCAACTGAATGTTAGTCAATGTGTTATATTCAAATGAAAATAAAGATACAAATGCAGATAATGGGAAATGGTCTCATCGTGTGTGTTTGTCTGTGATCTCTGTGAAGACACCACACTCACTAACAGTGAAAGCAATGCCCATGCTCATTACGATGATGGATTGATTACTAAGATCACGTTGAACGTATGCATGAAACGATCAATAAAAGCTAGAATGCTTAAATGTTCATAGTAACATTGAATGATAGTATTATTATTTTCAATTTCTTATTTTCTTTTGCTTTTTCAAATTTAATAAACTACATGTGTCCCAAAAGCTTCACCGTGAGACGCAGATTTTGAAAATCAAATCCCCTACGGGGATTAACCATTTTCTCTGTTTGTACCTGTAGGTCGTCATGTACTATCTAATGGCGAACAATAATACTCTTAATCGTGGCTTGTTTCAGTTAATAAACTGCGCTGCATTGTGGATTATTTGTTGCTGTGTAATTGGATCTGCGCGTTCATAGAAGGGGATTATTGTAAAATTAAGTATGTTCAATCACACACTCACACACACACGTACGTACACACACACACGCACACATACGCACACACACACGCACACATACGCACACACACACACATATACACACACACATATATATATTTTTAGATTAACAATAGTCTATAGAAAGAAATTGTTTACGTGTGGATAAAAGGAGGCACTTAGTAATTGTAATTATATTAATATTAAATATTTTCTACTTTGTTTTTCAAACATTTGCAAGTGTTCTTTCCATCAAGTGTGTTGTGGAAATAATTATTAATAAATGAGAAAAGGTATGGTAGTACTAGATTTGTATTGGTTATGCAATGTAGTATTTGAAAGTTAAAGATCCTTCAAATTATTCAGCTTACAAAACAATACACAATTGTATTAAACATTTCATTCAATCGTAATGGCACTACAATAACTAATTTACAGAATCTTTCATAAGGTCAAGCATTTGTAATTCATACACAATGAATAAAATACAATCTGACAATATCTCATTAATTCACTTCCACACTATCCTATATTATATGGATATGAATTTATATGTCTCTCTTTTAAATAACCGTGGATACTACGCCCACTTTTTAATTATAGGTCAATGAACTATCCTATGCAAAACAATTCTAAACTGCAATAACATCAAACTTATCGATATAACCCAATATACGCAGGTATAAATAATAAATATATTATTATTTTATTTTATTACTATGATCAAATTCAATCAAATTCATTTTTAGCAAATACAGTCACTACTCATCCATAAACGTGCATATACAGATGCATAGATACAACTGCACAACATGTATAAACATATTCAGCACGGCACTCTTGAGACTTAAATTTACCACGCAGAAACAATTTTCTACCAAAATATTCCAGTACCAAAATGGTCATCATACTTGAAAATACTTATAAAAAAAAATGATTCTTTCACATTGGTGAGCCCTCTTTTTCGACCACCGGGATACAACTGATAAACACCAGGAAACGCTTTGATTTAAAATTCATATAATTCCCCAGGAAAACCGAGCATTTTTATCATTCGATAAGAATGTACATGAACTCATAGAGAGTAATAAAATTAGAAAGAGAAGCAATCCTTAACAGGGTTTAAGCAAGGAATCCGATAGATAAAGGCTTTTAATGTGAGCATATCCACTCCGATAAATCCAGTAAATCATGAGGTGTACATACCATCATTGCTATCTAAATTCTGTTACCAATGATTATTGAAAAACTGTAATGTCTCAATTCCAACAACAAAAGGCCTTCAATAGAGTGATGATTTTTCTTTATATACTTCCACGCTGTACAAAATACGTTCATATCCATGTCTTCCGTTTCTTTACCAACATCAATAGTTGGTAATCGATAATTGATTATTTAGATCGATTGTTCGCTTCGGTTCTTTGGACTATGAAATAACGTTTAAAGTACGTGTATTTTCCTGAATATTTTATGCTTTGTATATGTGTACGAAGTTGTATGAGTTTCCCAAACGATGTATTACTCTTTCTCTCTCTACATATATCTTTTAACTTGAATGTTATACTCATATATATATATAAATACATAATCGGAGAAAGCTAATAACGATACTCCGGCCAAATTCCAACTCACTCAACAAACATTAGGAAATACCTGAGTATATTCCTAATTAAAGGTTTGGGGTGCTAACTATATTGTATTGTGTGAAAAATTGGCTGTATCATTTCATGAGATATATGAAATATATCATTTCTCAGACGACTCGTTTCATTATAAGAGTTCTACAAGTTGGGTGAAATTATATCAAATTATGTAGAAGCTTGTATAAGATCAACAGATACTTATTCAAGTGGGCTCTTATAATTCTTCAGTGGGTGCCCAATAATATTAATATTGATAACCAAATCAACATCAATATTTAGCGATAATCACCATCAGTGCTTGAGGGAGCTGCTACGTTGTTAGTCCTGCAGTTCTAAAGAAAATCTCACACTGTCCCGAAAATGGGAGGGAGGAGAGTACCGCCACAAAGAATACATGCGCAGGTCGTTGAACTCTGACAAGAATTCAAGCCACGTGTTAAGAACTCAAGTGGATATGAAAAGATAACCATATGTGCGCATCGCTTAATGACATATATAGATATTTTCTCTCTCTCTATATATATATATCAAATGTAATACTATGTCATAAATATACCTGTGTCCTTAGTCATATTGATAATTGTGGCCATATAGAGATTGAATTGAGGATTTTATATACAATGAACTAGCAACAAATGTATGCACACAATATATAGTTATATATTACTATATGTGTCGGACATGTGAATATCTTAATATTTAGTTAATTCTGCCAATAATATCATCAAATTTATATAACGAACACTAAGCATGTACCAAGGCCAAATTAACTCAGATGCATAAGACGTCTTTGTAAAGGCAATGGTAAAGAATACGTGTCAATCTTTGTTTGATATAATTAGATTTAGGATTAAGAAAGGCAGCTTAATACAAATGAATACAATAATGGGCAATGATTGTGAATCACTTAATGCATTTCCTAATAGAGTCAATACTGGAATATTCAGGCAGTTTACCTAGTGCAAACGACCTATGACAGAAATCAAACCGCACCAATCAGTTAATTTGAATTTATTACTAAAAGTTTATAAAATTTAACGTGCACAGAAACAGAATCAGATCAGCTATCTAATCGATATTTCGTAGTTTTATTATATGAATACTTGATTTACATTTCACAAATTATGATCCACCGACGCTTAAAGCTCTATTTTATATGTTAATGTATTGCTTAGATCCTGAGTAGAATTCATATTCCTGTAAAGTATATTATTACATACTTTAACAGAATTGTAGCTCTCATTGCACTTACGGTGTAAATTCTTTACAACATGCACAACGCATCATCAAGTGTACGAAATGAGAAGAGGGCTCAGAATCATGATATCGTATGTTTAATTCAACTTTATTCACACTCTAAATATTGCGATCTACGATATTATCCCTCCTCTACAGAGATTATATTATTCAGCTATAATATATTATTAATCTTTTACAATTCATCTACAATGAACATGAATATACTGATCATCCCCACGGGGCATTTTACCTACTACACTTGAAGGGAGCTTATAGCCCAAAATCAAGAATTAGTATATGGTTTATTGGGATAGAAGTATTATCTAAGCGTTTTCGGAAACAGTTCCTGCTTTCTTATGTAACATGATTTATGCCCCCACCCAACAATAAAGTTTTCTCCTCTATAACGTACAGTGACAAAGTCTTTTAGCTGGAACTTTTCAGGTAAATATACACACATAATTTCATGCGCTCATGCACACGAATAACACCCACACATGCACATACATACATAAACGAGGTCAGCCTGCATCACCAGACAAAATATATTTCTTAATAGATACGCTCACACATTTCACATGTTAAATTGCCTACATTAATATTCAAACGAAATTTATTTTTTTATCACCGTGGAACTTTTCTAAATTATTTAACTTATTTTTCTCTTAATTCCCCGAAGGAGAGTAACTTTTTAATTACAAAAGTTTCCATATCCAAACGGAATTCATATTACATCAACATTAACATTATGATAAATAACAAATTAAACATTAATATTTCTCTTCGTACTTCTACAGACTATTTGCCGTGGTATATACACCTAAGTGTTTGAAGACTGTTTTGCAGTAACGTTGTATTCCTGCGCATTCACTTAATAATCCTGACTTCCAAAACTAGTATTCAAGTTTCCATACATTCTTTGTGTTGTTTTCGTAACAAAGGACGCCAAATCTATTTCCATGATTATGCAAGAAGCATTTATTTATTTTCTATTGATGGTATTGTAAAACCTTGAATAGTATATCTTGCTCGTCTTAAATGTATACTGTATTGGATGGTCTTGTAACGCTAGACGTTGTTATATGACAGATAAGAAAAACAGGGCCACCATTGTATCTGAAAGAAATTAATTTCCAATGTAATTCGAAAGCGACTGATAGACCTGTTACGGCAGAAGTTCAAAATTTGTGTCGATGAATTTCTAATTTCCGGAAACAAATGTTGTTAATTTTATGTATGCACGTCGTTCTCACCCTCTTTACGAAATACATTACGAACACTGTGTTTTTTACCTAACGTTAGGTCAAATAACAGTTATATATAAACATGTTTAGACAATAAACTCATGTATGCGTGTTATTGTTTCATCTCGGAATGGCGGTCAGCGTAGACGTAATATTTATGTGACTTTATGAAAATTCTAATACATTCGTCACTAATTCATATATATATATGTTAATAGAGCGTCTGTCTTAGCGGAGTAAACCTCTGGACCCTCTTTACCCTGAAGGATCACAAATCCAATTCGCCGAACAAACCCTCTATTCGGCTTATTAACCCAACGAAGACCGATTTAGGTAGACTTTGTAAAAGGATTTTAGATAGAATTATACCTGAAATTTGAAGTTTGGCCCATCTTGCAATGTGGAACAATTCTTTCGCGGTGATTGATTGGTTCAACGCATATGCAACAAGGAACATTGCTGTTTTATCCAACTCGACATCAATAATTACTACTTCTCCATCACTTTACCACTTCTTCTTAGAGCTATCAATTTCGCACAGTGGTTAAGGATTTCGAAGTTGATGTCATCCTCAATGCCCGTAAGTCGGTGATTAATTTCGACGAATCTATTTGGATTAAAAGATCTAATAGTACCCCATTCGACGTGAGTATGGGCCCCAGTGATTCCGCAGAGGTTACTGTTCTTATCGGCCTTTTCCTTCTTTTCTCTATCAAGGAAGAATTCCCCAACGTGGGCGGTGGTTTGTACCGTGAGAACGGTCTTTTGACCATGACTAAGTGCGGCCCATGTGCTTGCGACCGGTTCAGAAAAAAACTCACAGCCTTCTTTAAAGGCTTGAACCTCTCCATACAGGTTGAGGCCAACCTCTCGGTCGTTAATTACCTCGACGTTACCCTTAATTTGTCGAATGGATTGCACTACCCGTATAGAAAGCCGAATGATACGCTTAATTACATAAGTAAGCATTCTAACCATCCTGCCAGAATAACCAGGAACCTGGTAAGAAACGTTTCTTTGAGGCTTACCCGTCTATCTACAAACGAGCATATTTTCACCGACCATTGCACATATTACAATGAATCTCTTGCTCCGAGTGGATTTGTCGATAAGGTAGTATATACAGAGTACGAGAATAGACCTAGGAAAAATAGATCCCGCTGCATTATATGGTATAACCCACCATATAATTTGGAGGTGGCCACACAATTAGCTAAGATCTTTCTCTCCCTTATTATGAAGCATTTCCCCCAGCACATAAATATAGCAACGTTTTTAATAGAAATACTATTAAAATGTCTACTCTACGACTCCTAACCTTGCACATAACATCACAGCTTCAAATTTAGCCAAATTACCTAGCTGTAGGAACACGTGCAACCCTGTAGCTAGTACTAACTTTAATTGTAGGAATCGGGTTGACTGCCCCCTATCCGGGAAATGCCTCTCTAGTAACATTGTCTACAAATGTAAGGTTGAAACACCCGCGTCCCGTAGGGCCTACATGGTGAAAACCGCCAATATATTCAAGCAGCGTCTTTACATGCATACCATTTACATGAATACCTTCAAGCAGCGTCTTTACATGCATACCTTTTCTTAACCCTTTAAGAAGGAATATGAAGTCACTTTCAGCTTATATCTGGAGTCTAGAAGACAACCACACTCAATATAAGTTACACTGGAAGATCCTAGCTAGGGCTAGATCGTATAACAGAAATAAATGACCATGTGACCCCTGCGCCGCTGAGGCCCTGGAAATACTCTACGCCAAACACCATATCTTAAACAAAAGGTCTGAAGCAATTTCGGCTTGTAATCATAAATTGCACAACACTTTCCTGTATTACAGCCCCACATTATACACTAACGGATAGTACGAACTATACGCGGATATTTTACGTCTCGATGCTAAATATATGTTATGTTTATACCATTACTTATTTGTATAGGTAAGTATTTATTACATGTATGTTTTGTGAAGGTACGTATGCTTTCTCGTAAGTATATTTGCTTATATATGTTTCGGATTATATATCATATATACTGGTACATGGGCATTTGGTTATGTGTATACGTGAGTTTTGCGTCTGTGTGAGTATGCGTGTTCGTACGTATGTAGGGTTTGTCTATATGTGTAATTTGTATTTTGGTTGACGTACGTCTGCGAACATATATGTATTTACATGTAGGTATGTGCGTGCGCGCGTTATATACGTATTTATGTGTGTATATTTATATACGTTTATTTAATTATATGTATACACGCAGACACACACACACACACATATATATATATTTTTTATATATATTCTATGTGTATTTGGTGTATATGTGCATATGTGTGCGGGTACTAGCGTTGCGTGGGTTATGTATGTGCGTGTGTGTGTTTGTGTGTACGTGCTTGTATCTGCATACCCATGGCGAGTGTTTTCGTGTATGTTTGTGTATGTACGTATATGGATGCGTATATTTAATTTCAATTACCTCTGTATTTTATTTACTTTATTCGTAACTCTGAACCCAAGAATCATTCGGTTTCCTAAATAGAATTTTAGTCTACGACTTCAATTATACCATTTACGTGGTTTTGTCTTTGCGTGTAATTGTTCTCACACTGCACATAATGACGTATTATCTTCGTTTTTTTCCGTTCATTGCCAGAG
>OZ024741.1:300045825-300053325 GCA_964016885.1 Eledone cirrhosa
TCTATTTTAAAACTAACTGCCATATGTTTATTTCCAGGCATTCAAATTGTGCAATGGGTTTGTGATGTACCTATATTAGATAATGGCAGTGCAGTGGAATGACAAGCAATTCGCTGCCTAGTAGCCTTGCTTTGTATTACACACGTAGAAAGGCTGTTGGGCTGCTTCCATCCTGGGTAGTATTTATCTATCATTTGCTTAACCACTAAGAATTCTGGAGTTCGGCACATGTATTTAAAATCATTGCAATTAAGAGAATGGTAAAAATTAAATATCCAAATGTATTTTTCTTTTAATAGATAAATACAGTAATATAATAGATGAATATATATTAGTTATAATATTTACACACTTCATTAATCTTGTCGACCAAAAGCGTAAACTAAGTAAAAACTCCGCGTTTTAGCAAGGGACTTGATGGTAGCTGTCTGGTGAACCTGGACCAATTATGACGTGAAAATGACTTTTGACCTACACACATCATTTTTATTTAAGTTCTCCCTATTTTCCTTACCTCATCTGGTGTGAGAATTTTGTAATTCTTCGGTCTCCTAGAATATAATACAAATAAAATGAAAAATAAAATTGAATTTACAGCTTACACCAATGTAGGTTTAAAAAACTACCTACTAAGCTGCATCTTAAATGGGAGTCTCTGTTGGTTTAATGGCATAATCCCCAGTCCTAATATGAAAGGCAACGTGAGACGAAGAGTTCTGCTCGAGTTCCCAACGCATGGTGATATTTGTCAATGAGAATAATACACAACAAAGGATTACATGGATGAGAAAACTGTTTAGCATGGTGAACATTCAAACGTAGTCTATGAAAAAAAACTCAGCAAACGGATAATTCGTTACCTAATTTTAGGGAGGTTTGGGCTAAAATTGGAAATAAGAAGAAAAGAAATGTGGCCAGATTTGTTTAATATAATGACTGTTTGGAGGAAATCAAAACATGAAGCAGGGAGGAAAGGTTTTAGAATTTACACACTGGGCGTTAGGTGGGTTACAGTGTCAACGACCATCTCGGAATTTGCCGCTGTATATTTGTGTATGTATGTGCTTTGGTGAGTATATCTGGTGAGTGTAAGCTGCATGACTGTAGACACATAGCGTATGTGTGTGTGTGGGGGGGGGGGGGCGTAATTGTTTTTTATTCATGTATTTTGAGTAGGTAATATATGGGTGCAACATGTGTTTTGTTGGTGTTTATTCATGTATCTTGAGTATGAAATATAGGTTTCGTGTGTGTATGTATATTTTAGTATTTTTTGTTTGTATACGGGTTACGTGTATTACGGGAAATAGAGGTAATGCGAGGTGAATGAGAGTCAAAGGCACAAAGGAGGGAGTGATGGTCTGAGTGTGCAATATTGTGCGTGTGTGTGTATGTGTGTGTGTGTGTGTGTGTGTGTGTGTGTGTGTGTGTGTGTGTGTGTGTGTGTGTGTGTGTGTGTGTGTCTGTGTGTGTGTGTGTGTGTGTGTGTTTGATTCTGTGTACACCACGTGTGTGTGTGTGTATGTACATTTATGTGGTAGGTTATGTAGTCTTTTATTGCGTGTCTGTTTACGTTGTTGTATATGTGTCAATGCGTTTTTTCAATTAACATATGTGTCTGCGCGTCTAAATGCGCAGCGGTTTAAATTAATTCTGTGATTAAAACCTTGGGTTGAATATTGCAAACCTTGCAAATAATTCCTTTCATGCTGGATTTGGGAGAGGAAAGAGTCGTTGTGTAAAGTGATGCTTAAAATGTAGAGTTGTTGGTGTAAAGTTAGCTAAGCACAATTGGGTCGGGGGGAGGGGGGGGGGCATATCTGCTATGGTGCTCTAGTATTTTACGAATATGAACTCAATTTTTAATTTAGCATCATAATGCAATCAAAATAGAATTTCGATATTGCAAATATCATTTTAATGAATAAGAAACAAGAACAAATTGAAATAATTTAGAAAAAGTAATATGCACAACATATTGAATACATAATATTCATTTTTATATGACAACTCCTCGAGAGACGTTTCGTGTGAAAAAACAAACAATGGAAATTGACAGTTAATATCGTTTGTAAATGCTTTTTCCTCCCCAGATAGTAAACTTAGACATAGTTTTCAATTGTTTCTACTATTGTGTTAGCCATTAATACAGGTTTGGAAGGTGGAAGTTAATATATAACTCTGGTATAGATAGGTGTGTGGTGTTTGACTGAAGCCGGGGTCTCTGAAGGCAATCTGATTTGGAAATTTATATTCATGCACTATTCTTTATTTGTAAGCCAGACTAAACACTATTTGAATATTCCAGTTTTGGAAATTTAACCTAATGTCTAGAGTTATTATTACTGTGATCATTCTAATTTTTCCGCAAATCCATATCCTTTTATGAGATAATCTATTGTGTTTCAAACGCAGCCTGGTTCTTGATATAAACATTCATGGAAATGTATTTATTTTGTTATCATATTGTTTCATTGCGAGGACATCATCAATTGACGTATAAGTTACTATCTGTAGAGAGAAAGAGATTGAAATAAATTGTATCCTCATTAAGAACAACAACAAAACATACGGCAAGTGTAAATAAGCCATGGCGATAGTATCCCATGAGGGGGTAAGTAACGTAATGCTTTTAATGATCAAAATCAGCATCTATCTTTATGATCAAATTGCCCTTATGTCTATTTCAATTGCTCTCTATTTTTAAAGGATCCTAACCATTTCATCCCTCTTAAGTCTCATTTTTGATTATATTTTTCTTAACATTTATTTACATATTTACATACTTCCTTACGTATTTTATTTCATTTGGTGTCCAAATTTCTTGTAAACTCTATTCAATTCATGTGCCCTGCGTAACCATTAGATGAATGAATGTCAATTGCATTTGCTTTTGAAAAAGCACATCACAAAAGATAGGGTTTTCTAAGCAGATTGTATGGAATTACATAACTACCATTGTTTAGTCTACACATCGGTATTTGGCTCTCAGCAACGACCGTAAATCAATTTCTCACTCTTGACATATTTTACGTTCTCGAAATCGTAAATAGCTTCTTTTGTTAACCACGCATATAAGCGTGTGTGCGTGTGTGTGTGTGTGTGTGTGTGTGTGTATACGTGTGAGCGGGCGCGTATGTGCATGTAATGATTAGTAAATTTTCATATACAAAATGTAGCCGTCCAAGACTCTAAAAATAGTCAATCACTATAAATAATGATAGCAAAAAGATCGGGTAAAGTAATCGTGGTGATGAAAATATTGGCCTTTGTCCACTATGATGCGTTTGATGCGTTCTAATTAGTGGAATTATTTTTCTTTTTTTTCAAGGTTTTAGTAATGGTATTTACTATGCTTGGAAAAAATTATCTTTTATTGAAATTCATACACCTGGCAATGAGGAAAGCTCGTGACGTGAATTATTCTCGTTTACTCCTATTTATGCATATAATTATGAGAGGACACTCTCATGCTATAATGCTCGCGGCTTCCCCAACAACGAAATACAGAAAGTAGTCTTAGATGTCGATATAAACTGTATTGTTTTGTTTCTTTTGTCACCTTGTCTTATGAATCTAGCGGAAACCACCGAACTTGCTACCTCACGTGGTGTGGTAATGTGCTGTTAATATCGAAAATTAACATCGCTCAAAATTTGGCTAGATCACTCTATATGAAGGAGGGATTGTTCCGAAGTATTTTGAAGATTTTGCTCCAGATTTTCAAGATGTTTCTATGCCATTGTCATTCATTTATTGGCATAATCATGCAAACCTCAGTGATTTGCATCTATGTTAAACATGATACATATCTTAATACTATGAACTGTATAATATTCAAATAATGATATAAAAATGTTATATTTACTATTATAATGTTCTTTATAGTTGGTGTACAACGAAGTTCATTACATGGCTATCAATAGATATGTAAAGGCTTGTTTTAGTCTGTTTCCTTTATTATTCGTTTGATATGGATTCTTTAGAAAAAATCACTTTCTGCCATATTTAATTAGTGATTTCTGCAATATTTAATTAGTGATTATTCAAACGTTTTTGTTGATCACAATCGAGTTAAAATTTCGTAATCAATATATAGTGTTACAAATAAAGATTAAGCCGAATATAAAATTGTTAGTGCTAACATGTCATTTCTCATAGATTTGCTTTGAATTTATCCGTAAAATAAAAGTGGCGAAATAGAAATATGTTTCCTGTTGGATATTTCTAAACATGTATGAGAAAATATACCATAAATTAGTTAGACACCCGAATTTAGCTGTCATAACGCATTACATTTAATAAGTCTGAACATTTTCCCCTGAGTATACATTGCATATGAAGTTAGAGTGGGGGTTTAAATATGGTGCACGAAGAATATCTTTCTCTTTGCTAATACATGTCAAGTAATATCTGAATGCAAATAAAACAATATTTTTGCATTAAATAATTTAAAGCATTCTGTAAACAAAAGAGTTAAACTATTTTCCGTTTGGACAACCAGGCACTCCAGATCCTTTAAAAGACACTGGCACTTAACCTACTATCATATGAAAAGAATAATATTACAGAAATGATATATCCCAAGAATATTGTTAAAACATTATGCTTGAGAAGGAACGAAAAAGACGGTATTTACGGTTGAAACTCATGTAATCAAATGTTTTCACTATTATCGCTGAATTATCGTTAGAAACCAACAACAATATTTTTCATGAATCTGATTCGAAAATATCATCTAGAATTTTCCTGGTTAACGACTTAGAGATGAGATCGTGTTTAGAAATAATTCAGTTCTTAAGAAACGGAAAAAACAAGAGTAAATAAAATGATTTTATATTGAAACTTTAGCTAATAAAAATCAAGATAACACAAAAAGCTTAATCTTTTATAATACTAATATGTACATTTAAATCCTGGAAAAACAGTATATTTTATGTTTGATAAAAAGAAAGTTTCAAAGTGTTGTGAAAGAAAATATATTGTCGCATCACTCTGAGAGCTAAATAGATTCATAGTCTTGTTTCTTCTGGTACACTGTCTAAGTAAAAATATTGCAAGATATATCTCCAAACTATAACGTTCCGTTGATTTTGTTGTAGTTTAGTCTGAGGACAAATAGTGGTGTGATGAAGCTGCGTCGAATATGGACAACTTCATTTCGTATATTATATAGATCGGACTACAATATTTAATGACTTTGATAGCTAATTTTAGTAAGTTGACAGCACACACATGCATTCGTATTGGGAAATGTACTGCCAAAGAAAACAGTTGAAACACATCGAAGTACTCTCGTGCTACATCTGATTAATTAACAGATATTTCCCAAGGTTGTAAATCATATTCATTAGATTTGGTGTAATCTACTGACATATGTGTTATTACCTAATGAAACATTTTATGAGAGGAATTGTTGAAAATGTTAGAGTCGTCAAAGAGCTTGTCTGTCATATATCATTTTACGGAAAAACGAAAGAATCAGATACATTTGACAAGGTAGGTTGTGTTTGGATTAAATGCAAGCACATATCTGTAAATTCATTAGTATTTGTACGGACAGAAATCTACCAATGATCAATAAAGCCGTTGGGACTAAAACTTCGAAAACATTTTAGATTGTTTCTCCTAAAATATAGCGACACTGTTGTGGTAAACTATAAAATGATAAAATTGCAGCACGTTATGTTACGTGCTGTGAAATGTGTGGATAAAATTAAGCAAGCGAATTAAACAGATGAGAATTGTGAGACCTTAGTCTCTGTCTCTCCTTAGCTAATAATAATAATAGTATAATACCTAAATTCTGTTACTGCCACTAGTATATCCAAACATACCTTCAACTATGCGTATACACACACACACACACACACACACACACACACACACACACACACACACACACACACACACACACACACATACAGACATATATATATATATATATATACATAATGGCGGTGCCCCAGCATGGTCTCATCCTCTAGACTGGAACATTTATAGAGTAATATAGTAATACAGAGATATATCTTCGATTAGATTCGTAAACCAATATTTATTTCATCTCCCATGTGATGAACTTGTTTTTGACTCTATATTGAATGTGTTATTACGACTCTAGTTCGAGTTGCATATTTTTTTTGTTTGTTTGCAACTCTGTCATTGTCTCCTGGTTACATAAGTATCCTGGTTACATAAGTATCCTGGTCATGAGCTTTGGCCAATAATCTTTTTTTTTATTTTCTGTCAACGTTTTCGCCTAAAATGGTCAGTTTTTGACTGACCTATTCTTTGGGTGTAGTCCATGTCACTACAATTCTAACAATGCTTTACTTATAAGGACAGCGCCTGGACTTGTATGAGACGTTTAAACAAACTCTTCAATTGAAGATAGGTGAGCACCCGCACAAAGATGGGCTCCACCACCATGTTATGTCATGTCTGCAGTTATTGCATAATTGATGTGAATAATAATTGCAGTTGGAAATATTATGAATATACTGTACCTTAGAAACAGCCGAGAGTCCGTGTTTTATAAGATGTACACACACACACACACACACACACACACAGACACACACACACACACACACACATACACACACACACACATATATATATATATATATATATATATATATATATATATATATGAATGTATATATAGTGTATTTTGCAATACACTGTATGCTTAATCAAAAGCATGTTGAAGACCTTACGCTATTGTTTTAAAGTAGCGACATTGTCACTTACTTCAATTTTCAGCAAACAATGGGAGATAAACTGACAGAGCTCTGTTTCGTACTTGTTGGTACTTATCAAAGCTCACCACTCCTCCTGTTTGCCGAAAATTATGAATGTTGGATTCTTATAGAATTCCAGTAATAATCAGGAACTGATTATATAGAGCGGTTGCGGTACAGCAAACATTGACAATTAGAATTGGTGCTTTGAATTAGCGATATATATATGAATGTATATATAGTGTATTTTGCAATAGACTGTATGCTTAATTAAAAACGTTTTGAAGAACTTACGCTATTGTTTTGAAGTGGCGACAGTGTAACTTACTTCAATTTTCAGCAAACAAGGGGAGATAAGCTGACAGAGCTCTGTTTCGTACTTGTTGGAACTTATCAAAGTTCACCACTCCTCCTGTTTGTCGAAAATTATGAATGTTGGATACAAGTACGAAACATAGCTCTGTCAGGTTATCTCCCCTTGTTTGCTGAAAAATGAAATAAGTGACACTGTCGCTACTTTAAAACAATAGCGTAAGGTCTTCAAAATTCTTTTAATTAAGCATACAGTGTATTGCAAAATACACTATATATACATTCATATATATATCGCTATTTCAGAGCCCCAATTCTAATATATATATATATATATATATGTATTGAAATTTCCGTTGAAACAGAAAAGGTCATAGAAGTGAAGAGTGCTCTATGTAAGTATCAGAGCAAAATGTAATGTATAAAAATCAATACAATATAATTA
>OZ024741.1:300058325-300078325 GCA_964016885.1 Eledone cirrhosa
AATAACATACTATCATACATACAAAACACTAGTACTGGAAGAAACACATTCGCATGTGCTATAAGGAACTTACACAGAGACACAGGCGGACATAATTCATTTGTATTAATTTTGTTTCAAATAAAGAATTCCGTTAATAGTTATTGTTTTTGTTATTTTAATTATTATTGCTATTCTTGTTTTTGTTGCTCTTGCTGATCTTATTGTTGTTACTGTTGTTGTTCCAATGCATGTAGTATATTTAGACATTTTTCAATCTTATAAGCATTTCTTTTATTTTCAGTTAAATCTACGAATAAGGATGTTGGTTTTGTCACCCATTGCACTGAAGAAAAATATTAAATTAAACTAAATAAAATAGAGAAAATAATTGTTTCTAATTTTGGCATAATGTCAGCAATTAACCCAGTGCATTACTGGTGCTTTATTTTATCGACCCTGTAATTATTAAAGGCACATTTACCCTCCGTGGGATTGGAACTCAGAACATAAAGGGTCATATCTCTATGCTGCAAATCATGGTGTCTGACGCCCTACAGTACTGCCAATCCACCGCCATTATAATAGAGAAAATAACGTAAACAAAATTTCAATTCTAAAACATATAACAGAATTTTTAAAACGTAAGTTCTTTCTAACCACTTCTTCCTCGTGAATGTATTTCTACTCTATGACTTCACCTATATACACAAGACAATAACAAATAACACCGTTTGTAAATGATTTGTTTATAACATAATCAATGGTTGAAAGGGGTTTGCTCGGTTTCGACGATGGCCTGTTTCACCAACAGAACACATTGTTCTTAAAATCAACATATACGTGGGCGACAATTTCGCAGACACGTATTTTAACGCAAATATTAAGAAGATTCAGCGTGATACAGCTTGTGTAAAAAGTCGGGGCATTTGAAATACAGTGACTGTCCATCGGTCAACCGACATATACGCATAATGCTTGGGTCGACCCGTGGCTATGTTAAAGCTGACTTACCCGAGATACCATGCAGTGAGATCCGGTCCGGGGCTTAATTTTTGCAAACTGCTTTCTTTAACCATTTATCCAGGCTGAATAAACATTTGTCGAAATCCAATTCAAGAATGATTCTGAAACAAAGTGCATGATGCAAAGAAACATACAATTTTGCTGGAGTAGAAGTCATATCCCTATCCCATTTCACTCCTTATTTTCAAAACGATGATGCATAAGTTTTAAAGGAAACTGGGAGTGGCAGAATTTTTTCTGCAATTTGGCAGGTATACCGCATATCGTAGAAATGTAATTTGTCCTGGAAAAGTATAAATTTGACTTAGTCATGAAAATCCAAAGCTGCAAACGGAAATTAATGCTACCATGAATTATTGGAATTTTAGCATTATTTGAATCAACGCGACGCCTCTCTGAATTCTTGTAAAACAGTTTGATTTACAAGACAACGTTAAGTGATATCGTAAATGTAGAATGCTATGTTCACGATCTGGCTTCAATCAAAAAGATGTTTTATGGTGCTGTGTATCAACTTCTATCCGCTGAATTACTACGTGCCTTTAATGTCAGAGGTTTGTCTACCCATACTTACACGGATAATACAGACTATCAACCAAATCAATATTGTGATACCCCTGAATGAACCAACAATGATACCTCTAGAGAGCCATTTATTTAAGCGCATTGTGTATTCGGACATTTACATGCCAAGTACAATAATACATTGCAATAGTACCATGCAGCACCTCAACTTAGTTAATGGATTACATTTTACCACAACGTTTATGTTTTGTAACTACTCTGCCTTTCACCATTATGTTAATTGATTCTCCAGGTTTAATGATTTTCTTAACAGTGGGGACTTTTCAACGCAAATAATTAATCAAACTACGAACATTGCTCTCAACTAATTTATTACACGTTGAAACTTATATAAATTTCTGCCGAAAACATCGCCAGATTTTATAGGTATAGTGAGTGTGTGCGAACAATCACAAAGAGGTTTACAGCATTAAACTTTCTTGTCGATATTATTTACGGCCCTTGCCATTCTGAGTTCAAATCCCGCCGAGGTTAACTTTGCCTTTCATCCTTACGGGGTCGATAAAATAAAGTACCAGTAATGTACTGGGTAATTTTCTGGCCTTGTGCCAATAGTAGAAACAATTATTTAATTAGAATATATTTGTGATTATATATATTTTTTAAATGGTATGTTTTATTCTATATACTGATCATTATCTTTAATAAAAAAACAAAACAAAAAAAAACAGCGATTGCTTCTGAACAAACTGGGAGCGAGCTCGTCCTTGAAACTATAGAATAATTAAAAATATAATATTGTAAACATATTTTACGAATAAAAATGATATATTATAGGTCAGGTAATATATCATATTTTGTACTGATCCTGTAGGAAAAACAACATACTCTATTCATTAAACAAGATTGAATATTTATGTAATTATAATGTAATAATTTTATATAAAATAAACATATTATCATCCTTAATTTTTCATATGCAAATTGTATTTGTTTAAGCTAGAATATGTAGATTAAATTATAAATTTAATTATTTCATTTGATTATTGTAGAACCAACCAAACAAAATACTGCTAAATACCAATATTTTATATAGCCATTTCATTTTGTTGTATTATAATGAAAATGAAGTGACGTGTACACTAATGTTACTCTATAATTATTGATTTTCTCATTGAAATGCAATAGAAAGCTACCCATTGATTATAAATTCCGTCTATGCCAGCAGATTTACATTTAATAGTAATTTAAAACGGCATTTTGGAGATTACATCTAAGACTAGATCATCTAATACATCCTTGTCGTATTTAAGATGGGGGCCCTTGTTTTGCGAGGCTTTTGACAGCTATTACTAGTTGATTTAATGACCGCATATAGGATCCTTTACTGGCTTGTCATATTTTATAGGTGTTTTTATTTTGAGAATTTGTAAATATAATATTACTTTCACATACATATAGGGTCTCATATTGTGCTGAAATACATTGTATTATTGTTTGTTCTTATGTTCACGGGTGCTGGTAGCTTTAGCCTTCCGTGAATGTATCTATTATTCAATGTTATTTCGCTATGTAACTGAAAGAAGATTTATATTTAATGGGTATAACATGTTAGATGCGAGAGAAAATATAAAATTTAGCATTGTGTTCCAAGTATTTCTGATACATATTTAGTGATATTATTGACACCAGTGGTGGATTGGCAGTATCGGTAGACGGTCGGACGCCATGCTTTCCAGCATAGTTACGTCCCTTTGCGATCTGAGTTCAAATCCCGCCGAGGTTGACTTTGCCTTTCATCCTTACGGGTCGATAAAATAAAGTACCAGTAATGCACTGGGTATGTTGCTGGCCTTGTGCCTAAAGTAGAAACAATTATTGACACCAGTGATGGAGCTACATTATAGTTCTAGTTTCCTGAATGATTTCAAAAGTATTGTGACAACAGTACATGTCTGAATGTGTAATGCTGGCTTTATTTGATTAAGGACATAGAACATGTAGTCAAAGAGAAGTGAGTTCTTCTAATCTCTCCCATGGACATTAAAAACGTGATATAATTGGCTTTATTTGACATTCGAATACCAGTAGAAGGTAAAACACCCGGTTAGCGTTTACTATACATATCTTCCACAACCTATAAATCAATTATGCTATTCACTCGACAGTAGTAAACGTTTGAAGAAAACGGGTCTTGACATCATACGCTCTGCCCTCTCTTTAAAACCTAGCCATAAATATGTTGTAACACAATATTTCTGACTTCTTTCTAATATATGGATATCATAGACATCGAGATATGACCTACCAATTGTGGAATTTATGTTTCTATGTGAAATACTCAAGTTTGTAATATAAACTATTTATATTATTTGGTCAAACGAATTCATTTTCTTCTATGCAATACATTAAATAAATTCAAAATAGATAATTATGACGGATAATACTATAACGTACAGTATGATTACACGTTTGTTTATAATGATATATATAAACACACCAAAAATATTGAATATGTACTGGAATTATTAACCATATACAACATTGCAGAAAATATCAAATGCATAGTGATTAGAAATGATGTATAAAAGGCAATTAAAAGAGTATTCAATAAGAGGGAAGAAATTCTACCTAGGGTCAGTGCGTAATATAAATACATGAAATAGGAATAAATTAATCCATAATGTTGGCAGAGAAGCTCAGGATGAAAGATGAAAATGGAAGACGTGTTTTATATAACCTGATTGCTTTGATTCTGACAATCACCGATTTAAGTGGCCCTGTGTGCAATGTATTTAAAGAGAGAAACAGAAGTTGGTGTGCATTTCGCAGTATTTTGAAAATACTGAATATATTGACAAATATAATATATTCAACGCTTTTTATAAACATTATGCAATATGCCAATAATGCAACATCAGAACATACCTGGAATATTCATAAGAGAAAACTGTAGCTAACAATGCAAGAAATCTGATACAATGCCTTTGAGTCTTTATGGACTATCATTCAGAGTGAGCTTGAATTATTGGATAGAAACATATAAACCTGTTAGTGGAATGTTATTAGGAGAAAAATAGGAATATTTCGCAATGTACAATTCTATAATAGTGACGTATTCTATAACAGTGACATGTTAAAATAAATAGGTTATGTATATTTTTGCATAATCATGTCTACATTGATTATAATAAGTATTAAGTACAAATAATGCAATAGCCATCTATGTTAAAGTAAATAATTTTTTTTTAAATCAATATATGAGTAAAATTTGTCGTTGTGGAATAAACAAGATAAATTAATCAGTAATGTCATTTAAATTGAATATATAACATTAAATAGAGCACATATTATCGGAAGTTGACACGTTTAAAATCATTTTAAATTCATGTAAGATTTGTAAATCGATTTACAGATATAAAATATTTGAGCTATGTATTTGGCAGAATTTGGAGATATGTTATTTGATGTACAAAGGAATTCTTACCGTAAATATAAGATTCAATCAAACGTAAGACAACATTCTGATGTGATTTCTATTGATTGTCGTTCCTCCACCCCACTATCGAAACATGCTACTTATTTTGCATACATTTGGGTTGTGTGTATTTGTGTATATGTTTATTTCATTTATTCCTTTATAGTTATATCTTTATGTAATGATTTATAAATTCTTATCTCTATTGTGTATTATTTATTCATCAATTTGAAAATATTACTATATGAGAGTACATGAATATATGTATTTATATAATACGTATAATAAAAATATGGTATAAATAATGAAAATTGTATAGATCCCAGAATAAGTACAATTTGACACACAAGGCGCCACGAGGCTAACATAAACTCATATTTATGTTGTGAGATAACAAGTGCCAGCAATATATACAATGCTTAAATTATAAGTGGTTAAGATAATTTCTTTATTGGCATTATTTTCACTGGATAAACTACTTCCCACAACTTTCCAACTAGTAAAATGAGCAATATATTTATGGACCTACAAGTTACGGCTACTTGGCAGACCTGCGAGATTCAGCGAAAATTGGAACGGTTAATGATCCAGAAACTGCAATATTTGCGTTAACTGCGCTGTGTTGTCGTTTAAGTTGAGTAAAGAGAATTCGTTGCTTATATTCAAAGTGGGTAGGCTTACCAATTGATGCACAACTTAACAGGCACGTAATTTCTGTTGGTGTATACAAGCTTTTAACAGATTACACAAATATAAAAAGAAATTGCAAAAACACCATGACGATCTGTCTTACATAAAACATTAATAGCCTAGGATTATGGAGGATTATAGAAAGAGAAACCAGAAGATATTTAATTTGAAAGCTGGCTAGTAACTATGATGCCAAGCTACAAAAATCCTTATTAAAAATAAAATGAAAATCAACAACTTATTTGGATCTTTGATTTCATAAAATATATTTACATGCGAAAACATATATTTATCAGTAAATATAATGCAATTCAAATAATATTTATGAAAAGCCGGAACATCAACTTCTGCTGCATTACTACCAACCGTTTCAAGTTGGAAACCTATCTGAAACGACAGATATATTTGCAAAAAGTAAAGCAAGATGGAGAATCGAAATTTTGGTCACGTGTCGGGGTTGATGAGTCAGTTTTAGCACAAGTAATTTTGTGTTTTGGTGGCGCCATTAATCACAGTAAAGTGCAGTGATAATAGTTGCAGTGTACGGGAGATTACGAGGCTGCTCTTTCCAGAATGCTCTATGTTATGCTAGAGATTCATGCTGTTGGTCAAATGGAGGCTCCATATGAACGAGGTGGTAGAACCTGTTGTTAAACCTAAAGCAGTATATGTGCTAGAGAGTCGGACATCATGCTTTGTAGCATAGAGTTACGTTCCTTTACGGTCTGAGTTCAAATCCCGCCGAAGTTAACTTTGCCTTTCATCCTTACGGGGTCGATAAAACAAAGCACCAGTAGTGCACTGGGGTCGAGTTAATCGACTTAACCGTCCCCCAAATTACTGGCCTTGTGCCTATACTAGAAATCATTATAAGTGCTGAGTAAATCTACTAATATTCACCTAGCAATATAAAAATGTCACTATAGACCTTCGCCATATGGAGGTAAAATCCTGCTAGAAGTCATTATTTGGTTGGTTTTCGGCACTATCTGGTTGAGGAGCTGATGAGTCTGAGCAGCTACGTGCTATTTTCTTCTGTAACCTACGATGTTAGAAGCAATGTTGTCTAAATAGGCTTGAGCTAAGCATACACTGCGTGAGATTAAGAGTTTGAGCTGATGCTAATTATTGCTATACGGAACATTTTCCTGTTTAAGAACAGAAAGTTCTAAGAGATTGAAACTTTTTTTGATACATCTAATTTTAATGGAAGAGAAAACCATGTTACTTAGGAGTGTTTGGAGTGTCATCCGCATACATTATTTTCTTGTAAATCAACTTCTCTATAATGTCTCGTTTTAATTGTGCGCAGCTCTATCAAAAATCTGTTTGGCCCCCTATAATTTAGAGACTCTCAATCGAATCTTCTTCTCAAGATTCCTAACAATTGTTAACATATATTAGATAATATATTTAGGATTCTGGCGTTGGTTTGTTTAATTTAGGAGAGATGGTCACCAATTTTAGAAGGCTGCGTTGTTTTACGATTTAGAGGGGTGTTCGTTTCCCTAGCTTGGCTGCTAGAACATCTCATCTATTTGTTGTTAGGTGTAGGTAAACAATAAAGCAAAAAGAACATACCTCGAGATTATATGTACATGAGCATTTTAATCAGTGCAATAAATAAAACAGGTTATTATAACAGTTGCTCCATGAATTGTAATTTGTAATTATCAGTTCGTGGCGGTGTTCAAATATCCTGTGACCACATGGTGCAATATCGCTGTTTCGCGACAGTGAAATGCGTCTGCTCGCGTCGACACACGAAGTTGAAAAGAGAGTGTATTCAGCTACTGGCGTCAGAACGTGACGTCAGAACTAAGGGCAGTTAATCGACTACCTCCAAAGTCAAATGCTAGGTGGCGTGATCTTCTATAAATTCGATATTTGGCTTTTTCTGAATTTAATGATTTAATCTATATTATTTCCTTAAAATTTTGTTTTTTTCGTAAATAGTTGGTTTAGTGTGCATTGATGCAGGAATCGAGTATGATGGTTGCATATTGATTGCTTACTAAATAGTATGAATAAGTGTTCAGCAGATAATATTCGAGGTGATTGTATCCTGATGAACTTCCACCCATATATTGGGTTGGATTTTACTCCGTTCATATTTTTTTTCTAATGTATAAATGCGGTTTGGATTTATTTCATGGTTTCAAGTTTCAGGTTTTGTTGATTACACATGAAATATTCGGTGGATGATTTGCACGTGATAGACAATATGTTATCGTCTTAAATATAGTGTTTTGTCACTAAGTAATTTTATTTTGTGGTGGGTCTTGTTTGGTTTTGATTTGTTGTATTTGTGTATTTTACTGTTACTGGTTATGCTTGTGAAGAAAAGGTTACACAAACACACACATATCTATATATATATATATATATATATATATATATATATATATATATATATATATATATATATATATGTATATGGGAGCTGCATGTGTGTTTGTGTGTATGCCTGCGAGTGTGTATGTATACAGTAAATCGTAGATACATAGACACACATAGACACACACACACACACATATATATATATATATATATATATATATATATGGGGGGGGGTATGTGTGTATGTATGAGTGTGTGCATGCATGTGTGCGTATTGGGTGGGTTCTTTGTATGTATAATTCTATGTTTCACTATCCCACCCAACAGACAAATTATACACAATTACAACAAACCGAAACCAAACAAAACCCACCAAGAAAATAACATTATTCAGTCACCAAGCACTACGTTTAATTTGATAAAACAATGTCCAACAAAAGCAAATTACCAACTAAATATATATCAATAATTAGACGACACACTTCAAGATGATATTTCCATTGCTATTCGATTCGGTAAATTCGTAATTAATTAATTACATGTGACAAATCTTAATCAATTACTAATGCAGTGTATGCCTGGTGATGCATGTGCATTTTATATTTAATTACAGCCATACATGGAAACATAGTTCTTAGGTGAATGAAAACAATATATTCGAAAATATAAAAACCCCAGAAGATGGCGTTAGAAATACAAAAGTGGTCTCAGAATAATATACAATTTTAAATAGCGTTTCGAAATGGGTAAGTGTGTCGTGTAACAACCAGATGGTACTGGGTTGATTTGAGTAGCATTGAATGAAAGTCCCCGCTCATCCAGCTGTCGATTTATTGACGGACTACGTGGCTACATAGGACATACACTGCTACGGCCTCCTTCCTACGGACATACACCAGCATTTGTTCTCCACATTGGACAACACGTACTTCACCTTCCACCACCACACATACAGACATACAACAGGATTACCCATGGGATCCAGCCTATCGGGCCTGCTAGCCATCACCTATATGAACCAGCTAGAATGCCGAGCCCTCAACACCTGCCATTCCCATACCTTCTTAACCCGATATGTAGATGACATACTCATCCTTACATCATCCCGTGAGGAGGCGAATAAAATATACACAACATTCTCCAGCATGGACGCCAGTATAAAGTTCATCATGGGACACACCGATGACCGCGGATCCCTATCCCTACTGCACCTCCAACTCAGGGTAACAGAGGAAGGCAATATCCACACTTGCTTGTATAAAAAAGCCACAAGCAAGGACCTGTTCGTACATTTCAGATCGGCCCTCCCAGCCAGCGCTAAGTTCCGATATATAAGGAAAGAATTAACACGTATCCGGAACAAATGCACCGACGCTAGAGACCGAGACACACACACCACACATTTCCTGGAAGTACTCAAACTGAACGGATACACGACATCCACCACAAACCGTGCCAGAAAGAACAGAGGACACCACACCCGAGGCACTAACACTTGCTTCCTGAAGCTCCCACACTTCAGTGACGAAACAACAACAGCCATCCGCAGAGCTATCAGACAAGAGGGACTAGATATCCAACTGGCCCACTCAGGTCATTCTCTACGCGGACAGCTAACCAAAAGACACTCCACCAGACATGAAAACCGCTGCAGGCTAGCCAACTGCCCCATCAATGACACAGACCTATGCCACAGGCTTACATCGTATACAGATTAGAGTGAGACAAATGCAGCAACATCTCCGTAGGTAGCACCACCACACCACTCCACATAAGAATAAAAGGACACCTTCCTCATTTAAGAAACACCTAGTTAAATGCAAAAACACCGACAAAACCATAACAGTTAGGATAGAAACTAAGGAAAGAAACATCAGCAATCTTAGAATTAAGGAAGCACTAATTATAGACAAAACACAACCACCAATCAATAATAGACTAGAACTCAACACCCAATTTATAACTTGATAGAGAATCCAGCTCCATATTTACACTCCCCACCCACACACACGCACACACACACGCACACACGCTTACACCTCCACTTATTCTCTCTCACACACACACAAACACCAGTTCTAACACGAGATTACATCTATTCTTCACATTTATGTATAGACATATCTTCTCACACACACACATACACACACACACCCACATACATACGCCTCACACATTCTCCCACACACTTAAAGATGCATATACAAAAAATACCCGTTTAAAGGGAGACTACTCTTTATCCATCTAACCTTAACTCTTTGACATTAGAGATAGAACAGATACTCTATACCATTTCCTGTCAGCATGACTTGGCAAGCTATTTAGAACACTGGTCTAACCGCTTTACTCCATTTTAATATCACCACTGAACTGCTTCACAGTGGATAATAGCCCTTGCAATTGTTCATCATTTTTTGAAAATAGAGTCAGGTCATCCATGTAGAACAAGTGATTAATGGTTTTGTCATAGAATTTCTATCCATGTTTTGTTTCATTGAGCATTTTACTTAATGGTATAAGTGCGATGCAGACTAAAAGGGGTGATAAAGAGTCATCCTGAAAAATTCAAAAATTAATATTAACTTCTCCAGCTTCCAGTGATTTTTTTTTCACTATTCAAAAGGAGTGTCGTTTTCCATGTCTTCATACTGAATGACAGGAACCTCCTGACAACGGGAGATATTTTGAAAATCTCAAAACATTTTTCAATCCAACTGTGTGGCAAACTATCGAATGTTTTTTTATAATCTATCCAAGCAATTGATAGATTTTTGTGTCTATTATGACAATCTTCCAGTATCATTTTGTTAACCAAAAGCTGATCTTTACAGCCATATGAGCCTCGTTTAAACCCTTTCTGCTCATTGAGAAATAGATCATTTGTTATCAGTGTTAAAATGTTATACATTGTGGTCAAGCAAGTTATCGGTCTGTAATTTTGGGGATTGTTTGTCTCATCATTCTTCGCGAGTAGGAATATATTGCCGTTAACTAGCCATGATGGTATCTTTTCTGGCTCCTTAACTATTTCATTGTAAAGTTGGGCTAACAGCTGATGAGACTCTGTGAAGGCATTTATCCAAAAATTTGGTATTTTGTCTTTTCCTGGGGATTTCCATTTGCTGGTTTTTATTATTATTATTATTATTATTTCATTCGAAAAGGAAAATCAGGGTAGAGAGGGGGGTGCTCTTGTCCCATCCTTTTGTTGAAAGATGGGTGAGAGAGGCAAGAATGGCACGAGTAACTGGACCTACTCTGAGTATATGCCTGTAAATTGAAGTTAACAGCTCATGAGATTCTGTGAAGGCATTTATCCAAAAATTTGCTATTTTGTCTTTTCCTGAGGATTTCCATTTGCTGGTTTTTCTAACTGTTCAACTGTTATATTTTCCCATGTTTGTTCCTCAAGGTGAGCTGTATCTTTCATTCATCTGTCTATCCATGGGGCATGTATATTATGAACTTTTTCTTCGGACCAGATCTTTTCTCAGAATTCTTGCACTTCCTCCTTGGGTGGTATTGATTTAGCAGTTATTGTTGACTTGCCAATTTTTCTGTAGAAGTTTCTTTGGTTGTTTTTGAACATATTATTGTCCTTATAGAATCTAGATCGATTTTCAAAACGCCTTATACGAGCAGCTTTGGCCGACACCTTTTGCTTGATTATTTCTATCAGCATGTCTAAGCCACTTGTTGATTTTATACTGTATTTTCTTTTCAATTTTCTAAGTTTAGTTTGTTTAACCTGTTCACCTACTTTGTAGTTTGTTACAATTTCTACATCAGATCGGAGAAGGTTTATTTGGCGATTGATGTTCTCTTGCCAAGTAGATTTCTTGTGGGAATTCCTTTGTTTTCTCATTTTCACTCCACATACGTGAGTGGTGACTTTATCCGATGTATAATAGAGATGATTTTATTTAGTAATGTTTAGTTTATTTGTGGTGATAATGTCTTTGAGAATTATGTTAGTCTTGTGTATTCCTAGATCGGGCGGAGGAGTTGCTGTGCTTTTTCGGAGAGGTTTGGATCTCGCCATACGGGTCATCTTCCTGGACCCAGAAGGTAAGTTGGTGGTGCTGGACGGGACCAGCGGAGACGGGCAGGCTTTCAGGACAGTGGCCGTCTATTCCCCGGCAGGAGCAGGGTGGCCTGATTTCTTCCGGCGTCTGGAGACTTTCTTGGAACGTCCTGCTCTTTAGTGTTAGTGGGCGACTGGAACGGGATCTTAGATGCATGCTGGAACTGTGTGGAATTATCGGATAGGGGAGGAACGTTTTGAACTGTCTTACAGGTACCGATTGGATTTCCTGAATGCGCCAATGTGGACTTGGACAAACTGCATAGGGTCATCGAGATCATATCTAGATAGAGTATTTTGTAGGGAAATAGATATTTCTAGTATAGGCTGTCCACAATTCAAGATAGTCAGCTACACGGACCACAAATTCGTGATTTGTGTGCTTGATTTAGATAGGCTTCATAGACGAGGGCCCGGCTACTGGAAGCTAAACGCGTCCTTACCAGCGCGCAAGGCCTACAGAGACCGGATTAGCGAACTAGTTAAGCGGGCGTTGACGGGGGCCATCGTCAACAACAAGTGGTGGTTTCCGCTGAAAAGAGCGATTAGATTAGAGTCCATTAGGTTTAGTAAGGCTTTAGCAATAGAGAAAAATAGAGCAAAGGCATCGCGACCGACGTACTTGCGGCAAAATTGGCCCTTGACCAATTCTTCAATGCAAAGCACGAAGGCTGCGTTGTCAGACGCGGATGCGTGCTCTCAGACACGAGTGGACGAAAGCCTTTCAATGGGCCCGAGTGGCGGAGGCGCGTCGCGGCAACAAAGCCACGATCCGCTCTTTGGTGGACCACGACGGGCGCATGCTACTCCATCCCGGGCAAATGTGTGAAGCTTTTCAGCGACACTTCGCTCAGCTGCTCGGGGGGCAGCAGCGGGCCGGATCGCGGGATGGACTTTAGTGTCTACCTCGACGGACTGCCGCTGCTCTCGGCCACTGAGGTGGAGTATTGTGAAAAGCCAATAACAACCGCTGAAGTACGGGAGGCAATGATTGGCTGCAACATGTGTAAATCGCCTGGTTTTGATGGTCTGCCCTATGAACTTTACGTACAGATGCCAGACTTGTTCGGAGGCCTCTTGGCGGCGAACGTCTACTGCAACTGGCAACAGAACGGGAGAATTCCCAGCTCTGTGAGCCGAGGAGCGGTGGCACTGCTGAGAAAGGATCCGAACAAGGGGGATAACATAGATAATTTCGGGCCCATAACTATGCTAAACACAGAGTTCAAGATTTTGGCCAAGGTGCTAGCAAAGAGGTTGGCGCTGGTCGTTGGTGGTCTGGTGGGAGAGGCGCAGACATGCGCCATTCCCGACAACCTCCACCCCATGCGATACATCGTAGAGAGTGTAGCTAGGGAACCTGGCACGGGTGGGTCCTTCATCAATTTAGATCAGTCGAAAGCTTTCGATATGTCTACCATCGTTACCTAGCGGCAGACCTGAGGACGGCTGCCTTTGGGCCTGTCTTCAGAGGCTGGATCGCAGCCATGCACAGCGACATCTGCTCTGTGGTGAGAGTGAACGGTCACCTTTCGGAACCGTTCAACATCATGCGCTCGGTCCGCCAAGGATGTCCCCTCTCGTCTCTCTTGTACGTATTGACTCTCGACCCATTACTGCACAAACTGGAGACGTTGATTGGGGTCACGCGCGAACTAGGATGTGGAAGATCCGTGTCAGCATATGCGGACGATGTAACCATAGTGGTGTCGAACGCCAAACACATCGAGGCGATTGGCACTACACTAAGAGATTACGAAGCGGTGACAGGAGCTATGATCAACCAGGAAAGGTCAGTGGGCCTGCAGCTCGGCACCTGGAGAGGCAGGTCCATGCCGTCCAACAGCGTCGTCGGGCGCTGGACGGACGGACTGGTTAAATTGCAAGGGGTCTGGTTCGGTCCGGACCTCCAGACGGACAAAAACTGGGACGAGGTGACGAGCAGGTTGGCTTCTCTCATCCAGAAATGGGCGCAGAGGAAGCTATCCCTGAAAGGTCGAGCGGAGGTGGCTAATGCGTAAATCGCGTCCGTCATCTACTACCGCCTGACCGTCGTAACTTGTCCTAAGCCCCGCCTGACTGCGCCGGAGCGTTTGCACTTTCGCTTTTTGTGGAAGGGATGCGCTCCAATGGTCTGGCGGTCGATATGCTGTCAATACCCGCTACGTGGAGAGCTGGGCATGCCGTGGCTGATGATGCGCAGACACGCGCTCAGGCTACGACATCTCCACCTCTTCCTCGACGGTGATCAGGTGTGGTCGCTGTTTGCTAGACGCGTCTATCCGCAGCTCGTCTCCTTAGCGGAGCTGCAGTCCTGGGTCAAACGAAGACCGTGAGAAGCGCTTGGAGACTGGAATGTCTTCAGGCGCTCACAGCCCTAGACCAATCGGGCAATGTGATCGGTGGAAACTCCACCTTGGCGTTCTATAGAGGATTAGTGGAGGTGAAGGGCGACGACGTACTTGGAGAAACTCTAGGCGTCGACGAAAATCAACTAGCCAATCTCTTCGGAAGAACTTTCGCGCCGAGGCCTATGGACAACTTCCAGAAATCCCTGGCCTGGCAGTGCTACCGAGGAGCTTTGCTAGTTCGGGATAAAATCTACAGTCATGGAGGTGCCGTCAGCCGGCCATGTCCGAGATGAGCGCAGGGCGACGAAACCGTCCTGCACGCACTCGTCCGGAGTCCGAGCATTGCTGACTTTTGGGTTTATGTCGAACACCTGCTGTCGCGTGTAGGACGGATCCAGCTATCAGCTGAGTCCACCGTGAGGATTGCCCCGCTCTCTTCCCTTAGCCGCGAAGGGCTGGCAGTTTTTATCTGTCTGGTGGCCATGACGAAAGAGATAGTATGGTGGACACGTTTGAAAGGGCTGAAGACGAGCACTTACCTCTTCAGTGATGCCCTGATTAACTTTTTCAAATTTCATTTGAAAAGGAAAATCAGGGTAGAGAGGGAATTACTCTCTTCCCAGCATTTTGTTGAATGATGGGTGAGAGAAGCAAGTATGGCCCGGATGAATGGGCCTACTCTGAGTATGTGTCTGTAAATTAAAGGTGGACAATTGGGAGAGGGCACTTGCCCTGGTGGTTAGGGTCACTGTGGCCTTTTGTTGGGCTTTCTCCACAAATATCCCTCGGAAGTCTCCCCCCTATTGGGGAATTTTTCATTGTTATTTTTTAGTTACATCCTCTGTTTTTGTTTTTTTACACGCAGACATGCCCATTTGTACCGTCCTGTATTGTCCTGTACTGTCCTTAATGTCTACTTTATGTAAACCCGTGTGGTTAATACAGAAAGCATTATTATTATCATTTGGCAGTATCAGTAGAGGGTCGGAAGCCATGATTTCCAGCATAGTTACGTCCCTTCACGATCTGAGTTCAAATCCCGCCGAGGTTGACTTTGCCTTTCATCCTTACGGGGTCGATAAAATAAAGTACCAGTAATGCACTGGGTATTTGCTGGCCTTGTGCCTAAAAGTAGAAACAATTATTATTATTATTACTATTATTATTACTTATTTTTTCTTTCCCAATTCAAAGATGTTCCAAAGCAATATAAATGAGATTATTGTCAATAAGTGTTCTGGAACAAAAGAGATAATTGGCAATAGGGGCAGGGGCCCCAGGTTATCACAGCCTGGCCCCGCTCCTCATCGTGCCACTGTAATAGAGCCAAACAAGACATTTAGTCTTGGCTGCTGGAACGTACGGACACTGCTTGACAGAGATTCCTTGGAACGTCCTGAACAAAGTACCGCTCTTGTTGCAAAGGAGCTTCGACGTTACGATCTTGACATCGTAGCTTTATCTAAGACGAGGTTAGCTGGAGATGGTCATCTTACAGAATTTTGTGGAGAATATACATTCTTCTGGAAAGGAAGAGATGAAGGAACCAGAAGAGATGTTGGGGTACCATTTGCTGTTAAGACTGCTCTTGTGGATAAATTAGTAGTATTCCCAGTGGGGATTAGTGAGCGTCTTATGTCCATGAAAATTCCGCTGGACAAAGGCAGATATGCGACCCTGGTGAGTGTGTATGCTCAAACTATGAATTATGTCGATAAAGAAGAAGTGTCCTTTTACTATGCCTTGAAAGATGTTTTAAGAAATATCCCTCAGGCAGACAAAGTCATCGTGCTTGGTGACTTTAATGCTAGAGTGGGTAGGGATTTTAACACATGGATTGTAATCGGAAGACATGGGGTGGGAATGTGTAACAACAATGGTATGCTCCTTCAGTAGATGTGTGAGGAGCTGGATCTCTGTGTTACCAACACCATGTTCCAACAAAAGAACAAATTTAAGACTACATGGGTGCATCCTGCTTCTAAGGATTGGCATCTTTTGGACTACGCCCTTGTCAGGATGCGTGACAGACGGTATGTGCAGTGTGTTCGTGCTCTTCGTAGAGCTGGGTGCTGGACGGATAACTGCCTGGTACGCGCAAAAGTGAAACTAATTACTAAACGCTCCTGGTGTTACCCTGCCCAGAAGATTGAATGCTGTTCGTCTTAGGGATAAAAATGTGAAGAGGACATTGCGAGAAAAGTTGCAGGCTGCAGATCTTGGTGAGGATTGGCCGACCCTTAAAAAGTCGGTTTATAATGTAGGTAGGCGTGTTCTGGGATTGGTGCAGAGAAAACATCAAGACTGGTTTAATGAGAATCATGAGCATATAGAAGACTTGTTGGCTGATAAGAGGCGTGGTCTGTCACGCTACTTGAAAGCAAAACCTCAGAGAAGAATATGTTGCATAAGGAACTCAAGGATGGAGTGATGGAGTGAGAAGACTGATGAGATACAATCTGCATCAGACTCCAATAACAAAAAGCTGTTGTAGAGTCTCTTGCGTCAAGTTTATGGACCGTCTTCTTCTCTGGTGACACCGCTTCGCAGCAAAGATGGCAAAGAACTTCTTCGCGACTCACAAGGAATTCTATAAAGGTAGCGAGAGCACTTTCATGAACTTTTGAATCAGCCGTCTCTCGTCAATGAAGATTTCCTCAATCTCATTCCAGAAAGTCCTATGAATGTAGCTCTCGCAGGCGTCAGTCGCTTGTGGATGTTGCAGTAGCTATCTCGAAGCTGAAAAGGGGAAAGTCTCCAGGTATGGATGGCATACATGCAGAGCTCCTACAATAGGGTGGTGAGAGACTTCTGCAACATCTTCACTCTTTGTTTGGCAGGATATGGGCTAATGTATCCGTACCTGAGGACTGGAGAGATGCAGTAATGGTGGTCCTGTACAAGGGAAAGGGTAGCAGGAATGATTGTGGGAACTACAGGGGTTTATCATTTCTTTCTGTCGTAGGGAAAGTTTTATGTAGGGTGCTTGTGGATCATCTGCTGACACACATTGCAGATTGTGTTCTTCCTGAAAGTCAATCTGATTTTCGTGCTGGACGCGGCACTACTGATATGATCTTCTCAGCTAGACAGCTCCAGGAAAAGTGCATGGAACAAGGTTTGGATCTGTAAAGCTTTCGATACTGTTAACAGAAATGCAATGTGGAAGATTCACCAGAAAATTGGTTGCCCTGATAAGTTCCTTGCTTTGGTTAGGTCTTTCCATGACGACATGAAGACTTGGGTTAATGTCGGAGGTAAGATCTCGGAGCCTATCTCAGTAAAAAATGGAGTGAAACAGGGGATATTCCAGCACCCACCCTGTTTGCCATATACTTTGCAATGGTTTTCTATATTGCATTCAGGTATTGCTAGCATAGTGTTTACATCCAATATCGAACCTCAGGCAGTATATTTAACATCAGGCGCTTTGCTGCAAAAACAAATGTATTTACATCAATCATAAGAGACCTCTTGTATGCAAATGATTGCGATCTTGTAGCGCACACAGAGAGTGATACGCAGCATATTTTGAATGCATTTTCTGATGCCCTAGGATTGACTATAAGTCTCAAGAAAGCCCTCGTCAAGTACCAACCTGCCCGTTAGGCAGTACAGTGAACCAAATATCTATGTGTATGGTAAACGACTTGGAGTGGTTGATCAGTTGTCTACTTGGGAAGCACTGTCAATCGATACAGCAACCATGATAATGAAATCCCACTCAGGATTAGGAAAGCAAGTGATGCTTTCGGAAAGCTAGAAAGGCGACTCTGGGTTCGGCGAGACATATGCAAGAAAACAAAGATAAAAGTGTACAAGGCATGTGTGTTCTCTTCTCTTCTTGATGCCTGAGAGACCTAGGTCACATATCAACATCACGTTAAGCAATTGGAGCGTTTCCATCAGATGTCTCAGACGGATCCATGGCGTTCACTGGTACACCACATCAGCGATGTCCAGATTTTGGAAAGCTCTCTGTGTGACAGTATAGAAGGGGGCAGCCATCATATATGTACGCATGTATGTATACTTAAACTATATTTCTAAGTATATACCATCTTTAATTATTTCATTTATCTCCGATGATTTGCTAAATGCAGACATGATATAAATGAATAACGAAAACAAAAACAAATACTCCTATTCAGCTCTTGTAGATGATTGTGTAAGAGTAATTTAACACATGTTATGTAATAGAATGTAATAAATCTTACTTCAAATATCCCCTTTTTCTTGTATAATTTTTTCTCATATTTTTATTAAATTACCCCGTGAATTCTTTGAATCTTCTACCATGCTCGAAGATCTGGAGGATTATATTAAATAATTCCATCATACACGTTGACAACAACTATCTGGTATGTTTTGTTTTCATATTCAATCAACACAAATACGAATTAACCAACATAAAGGCTCGAACGTGCTGCATTCAAGAGAAATAACATTAAGTTGGTATATCATTTCCAATACTAGGGAATCATTCCGTTACTTAGATCGAATAAAGTCTGTTTTGGAAGTAGTCACCACTCCTGTTAGTATTAAAACTATACCAAGGTTTAAAAAAAGCAAGGGGAGAGATATTGAAAATGATGTCGAATATGTGCATCAGCCCCCAAAATAACATCATATCAAAAGACTGTTGGTGACAGAGAAGGTACCAAGTTGAACAACCACACCCTCATTTTAAGCATCACTGCCTGCTTGTGGCCATAAGTATGTGTTAAAGTTAATGTGGAGTTTCAATTACAAGTTCTATCCCACAGTTTAACATGTGCTATTATGTCTTTTGTCAGGATATACCGCTTGCACGCTGAAATCAGGTATATAATCAGGCGATTGCCAGCATCGCTGTCATGTACATGGATTTTCAAATTTTCGAATTTTCGAAGATATGACATGAGATCTGTATTTTTTGGAGAAGGTGTTAGGCTTATATTCTGCTACATCATTACTTATTTTCAGTGAGTGGGATATCTTTATTGCTGCAATAAAGAAATCGAATAATGCTACGAGAATGGAAGACAATAAACGCCGCAAGTACGTTGTTCCCGCCGAGGTTAACTTTGTTTTCATCCTTACGGGGTCGATAAAATAAAGTACCAGTAATACACTGGGTAATTGCTGGCCTTGTGCCAAAAGTAGAAACAATTATTACACTGTTAGAATATTCAGCAGTCCATTGCCTCTTTTGTGTATCTGTAAGGTCATGCATATCAGGAAAATAGAATTCGTTCATACATTTTCAATCGATTCTATCTAACTAATTTTTGGCACAAATAACATCTAAATACATCAGTTTACAATGCTATCCCAGATGTTTACTAGTGCATATGTCATATGGAATTACTCATCAGAAATTGGCTCTCATTTTCCTGTAATTAACGACCAATACATTGAGAAATTGTCGAAATATCTGTACCGCAGGGGCCACAACTTCTTCATTTGTCATTGTGCTAATTATTAACTTATGTAAAAGTTTATGAATGCAATCTGAATGAGAACCTCCTCTTCGTGACGCCATATT
>OZ024741.1:300083325-300345825 GCA_964016885.1 Eledone cirrhosa
CAGTCATTGCAACTGAGACAGTAAACCGGTGTTGAGGTATCTTCATAATTATCTTATTTAACATACTTCAATAATTACGTTACACACCATTTCCTAATTTAAAACCACCTATAAACTTATATACTAGATCCAACATCGATCCAATTCTACTTTATATACATAGCAATCTGAGCCATGTTTTCCATAAAACGGAAACAAGTTTCCCGAAACTTAAAATATCTACATCACTACATATTCATACATCTCTCTATATCACTTAACTTTTGTTTTGTAAATCATTCAAACGTAAAATCTGTAAAATTATTCGTAAATCGTTTTAAAGACTCCACATGTATTTTCAAATTCTTTTCTCTATATTTCTACGCATGTGGGATATAAAATCCTTATGTTCTTTTATATATATACTACTAAACTCTGTGACTATATGATGACAATCGTGATGATAAGATAAAGGCAGCTGTTGTGAAAAGCTGGAGACACATTCGAAGAATGGGCGAAGGAATAGCATTGTTGAGAATTCACCACTTATTTTTAATTAGTGTTATAAGCTAACATGAGTGATCCTATATGATACCAGGAAAGGTACTCACTCTTACGTAGGGTGATCAATCGTGTTTTTAACAGGATATATTAATTGGACTTTTCAGATGCGAAAATAGTCACCGAAAAATTAGGTGTGGTAGAGTAAGAGATTTTAATGGTATTTAAACATCGCATACCATATAGCTAGTAGTAATAAAAGGAAGATTAATAATTATTTCCAACTAATTAAAACACAACAGGTGTTAAATTTAGTACCTGTAAATCCTAGTAGTAATACTAGTAATAATGGTAATAGCACTAATGAAATCAATAACAATAGGAATGACGACCATCATTACCATAATGCTAACCCTAGCAACCAGACTTCTACACAACATTGTAACCGGCAAGCAAACATCCAGAATAAATGTGACTGTAGAACTAATAAAAATTGCCCCTTAGGTAACAATTGCTTAACCAAACACATCATCTACTCATGCACTGTCAACGCAAACAACTCTTCTAAAACATATATTGGCACTACTTCGAACTTCTTCAAGAGGAGAAACAACTCGCACCTCCACTCTTTCAAAAAACAAAATCTAGCCAACTCCACTTTTTATCTAGCTACGCACACTCTCTGAAAACTAGAAATAGACTATTTACACTTCAATGGGAAGTAGTGGGTAGGGCTACATCGTATAAACCACCGAATAAATTGTGTAACCTCTGTCTTCTAGAGACCCGTACTATAATCGTTTCGAAACTAGACCTCCTAATAGAACGTCAGATACATTTTCCTCATGCCAGCACCTCTACCGACACTCGTTCCATAACTTTAAACCTAACTGCTAGTATATAACAATGACGGATTTGAATTCCTCACCACCATTAACACTTCACATCTAGGATTACCAGCCCCCACAGCAACACACTTTTTCATCAGCTCTTCCCTCTATACAACTCCTATTTATCTCTAACCTTGTACTCTACAATAACTGTTATAATTAAGCATAAATTACCACCTGTTTATATAACTAGTATAGCTTAATTATATTATATGCAGTAATGGATATATATGTAGAGACATTTAATGTAATATGTAATAATAAATTATATATACATTTATAATTAAATATTTAAATTAATAGCATGTATATAAGGGATTTACTTTTAACACAATATAATAATAATAAATTACATATACAGATATAATTAAATATATAAATTAATATCATTGTATATAAGGGATTACATTTTAACACAATAATGTATATTATTACACAAATGATATTTGGACATGTAAACAGCTATACAATTTTTCCATAACATATATCTTGTCCAGTAATGAATAGATAACAATCTAAAGAGACCTTTAATGTATTATAGGAACATTCACTGTATTTAGAATTAAGTATAAATATATAACATTATGTAATAGAGATTCACTTGTATCACATTATAATGTGTATTAAAGCAAATAATTTTAATAATTGAATTTAATTAGCTAGTTACCTCCCTTTACACATTAGTTCGCCTTAATCTTAGATCTAATACTCACTTCCGGAGAATAAACCGTTGGAAAAACTACCTGTTGAACAACTCTAATCCATGAATAAGAATAGAATAAGACCAATTTTCAATCCATTGCTTTAACTAATTTAAAACATTCAATATAAACATTAACTAAAATATAATTGAACATATGTAATGGACAGGACTACAATAACTTTGATTTTCTCAACACACACAAATCCGAACACTATCAACATACTACATCCACCATAAATGTTAATACATTAACATATCTGCTTACCATACAGTATTTGTATATTTATCTATATATGCATAATATCTTTGCTTATTTCCTTCTCATATATATGACTAACGCATGTGCACTTTCTACACGCTGGCACATGTACTGCTAATGTACTCTTTCTTTCTCAATGTCTCTTGTATTATCTGTTGCATGTATTCCAATCTGTGCTTTTAAATTGAATTTGAATTATTGTACAATTTTCGTATAATATATGTCGCATCCAGTACACCCTGTAAATACGAACCTGTTGTTCACAACGTCAATATATATGTATCTATATGATTGTTCAGTTGAATGGGAGGTTAATTACATGTACAATGATGACCTCAAAGAAAAGTTTGGAAGAAACGATTGTCAGCTATTAAATGATTTGAACACAACTTTGATAATTGTCTAATATATATATATATATATATATGTACACAGTCCATCGACGTTCGTCAAATCATAGCTAGAAAATTTTATAGGAAAGTTAACAAGGGATCTTTAAAGAATCTCCCCACCAATGTTAACAAAGAACGTACAAGATCTACAAATCCAAATTGTAAAACTATAATATTATAAAATTAAATTGTTTAAAACTACAAGTGAAGTCATATTTTACCTTTTTTCCATACTGTACCAAGTATTTCACACATTTCCCAATATATATACATATATATATATATATATATACATACATACATACGCACACATACACACATATATATATGTATATATATATATATATATATATATATATATATATATATATATATATATATATATATATATATATATGTGTGTGTGTGTGTGTGTGTGTGTGTGTGTACATATGTATATATATATATATATTGGTAAACGGAAAAGAAAATGCTGACAAATTGTTCACAGTGAAAAATAGTTTAATTAGGAATAAGTGAGAATTAGTAATAGCATTGGTTAGTATTCAGTTTTGGTTTTAAGTTTTACCGGTTGCGCATTTCTAATGCTTTTCAAAAATAATTTTGAGATAGAGCGTCCGTGATGTTTGCTCTAATCTCTAATATATATATATATATATATATATATATATATATATATATATATATATATATATATATATATATATATATATACCATATATATATATATATATATATATATATATATATATATATATATATATATATATATATATATATATATATATATATATACCACCACAACATAATTTAAATAAGACTACATCTCTTAAAAGGACAAATAATACAATCCTTCAACCTGGAAAACACAACCACCCAAATCACCAACACAAAAACAACATAACACAAAATCATAATACAACCCCAGCACTAAATCATCCACCAAGCAGCACTCATTCTCTCTCTAACATTAATTACAATAAGAATAGCTCAAAGATTAATGAGAATTATGTAGGTACCTCCAACAACCATCTTACGTATGGTCGTAATTGCAGAAATAGAAGCGCTTGCCCCTTAAATGGCAACTGTTTGATTAATAATGTTATATATAAATGCACTGTGTCTACTAATAACTCCAACAAATCGTATATAGGATCTACATCGAACACTTTTAAGAAAAGCTATTACGCACACTCCAGTAGCTTTAACAATACTAAGCTAGCTAACACCACATCCTTAGCTGAAGCAGTAAATGATTATAAAAATAAAGGAATAGATTTCAAACTATCGTGGAATACCATTCTACAAAGAACTCCATATCTTGGGAAAAGGAGTGAATGCAGATTATATTTCGGCGCCATCTTGGAAATTACTAAATCTAAAGATGATTTATTGAACAAACGACAAGATTTGATTATAGTTTGTAATCACCGTATACGAAAAACATTTAAATACTATAAACCTAACTAAGCATTTCTCTTAAAATCTTTTAAACTTTTACTTTTTTAGCTTCCATAGATGCATGTGTTACTGGCTATTTTATTACATTATATTATATTAATATATTATTGTATTTAATTATGTTATTATAATTTTAATATTTTAATGTACTATCCTTCCTAATTATGACCATTATCTTACGTATCTATATTTATTCTAGTTATTTCCGTATATCTCATATTTATTTATTTATATTCACCTAAAAAATTCCATTCAACACAGCTCAACATAAAAATATTTTAAAATTTCACTACACCAACTGCAATCCACTATTAATACAATCCCCTTTCTCTATTAGTAATTCTATTTTTAACACCTTTCAACCATTCCTTAGCTAGAGTGGTTTTTATTTCGTTTTAACATCATTTGGCAAAATACCATTTGATCGGTTTATTCTTCGACAGCCTCCAAATAAGGTCACTAAACCCAATTTAGTACTGATATTGAATGAAATTCTTTATTGCATTTGACAACAGATGATGATATACAAGTAGGTAAATATTTACCTTATCTGTTATTTTGTAATTAACCATGCATAGATCGATAACGAAATATGCGTACGATGTATTATTATCACCTAGAAATGATCGTAAAGCAGTGAAGTATTTTCCTAATGACTTGAATTTTTATTTCATTATTTTAACTTATATATACATATATGTATATATGTATATATATATATATATATATATATATATATATATATATATATATATATATATATATATATATATATATATATATATATATATATATATATATATATATATATATATATATATATACATATATACATATATATACATATATATATATATATATATATAAGTATATATATATATATATATATATATATATATATATATATATATATATATATATATATATATATATATATATATATATATATATATATATATATATATATGTGTGTGTGTGTGTGTGTGTGTATGTGTGTGTGTGTGTGTGTGTGTGTGTATGTTAACGTTAGTTATATAAAGGCGCCATGCCAGGCACGTTCGCTTCGTTAGTCCCGAAGACCAGCTTGTTCAACTTGTATCAATGAAAATGAACCGGAAAATGTTTACTAAAAAATGAAAATACAGAACAAAGGGAGATGGGCCCAAATCAAAGACAGAAAATCTGGAGAATCTACGGGAGTCAATTTTGCAGAAAAGACGCAAGCAAACGACAAATTAGCCCAATAAAATTGAGGGGGTTAGAAAAAATCGATAGATTTAGAATGATGTAAATCAATATTTAGGAGGCCTGTTCATTAAATGATTCTTAGAAACGTGAGAAAATCGCGAACTCTATAACATCTATAAGTTGTTTATTATTGTTGTGGGGATTATCAATATCCGTCATTTCTCGTCACTATAATCTGAAGCCCTTGAACCCATTTATATATTGTCAAAGTTTTTCTAGTATCTTCCATTTGATTGAGAAGTGTATGTTCATGTCTGTGAATTGGAATATTAAAATGAGGAGGTGGAATCACATTTTTCTTTCATTGAAAACTGCTAGTGTTAATCCAGATTATTGAACGCAGTGCACCTGGTCCTCTATATCTCATATTCATCTTCTGATTAAATATATACGAATTATATCAAATTATGAATTAAATGAACACATTATTTCAGGGTCTTCAATGATTAGATGGCGACCATTCTGACGTACCATCTGGAGCGTAGTTGAAAAGACGTAGAGATCATAGACTGGGGAATCTGTACCGAGTCGATACCCATATAACTAGTATGCTGAGCGAGCATTAACCATTAAGGTATGTAAATGCTTCAATGTAAATGAGTATAATAAGAGACGATTACTATAGACAATAGTCAAGAAATGCGGATAAATTACCCTTCGCAACAGAAAGGTGTGGACAGAAATAACTGCGAAGAAGCAAATGGACTGGCTAATGCATTAACTATTACTGTGATGGATCATTGACCAACAATTATTGTCTTTTAGAAGATGTCTTGTCTGTAGTTAGGAAGTGAAGACTTACGGTATGAACACAAACCACACACACAAATATCCATGAAAGTATATATGATATGCTTTAGCAATTTACGTCTACCAAATTTCTCTCAGTAATACAACACAGCATGAGTGACTTACGAGCTACAGGGTTGCACAATTAATATCGACCACCTTAACTAAACAGCTATGTATGTGTCTGGCTGTGCCTAACTGCCAGTACACACACACAAACACACGCACACACACACAGACAAATACACACACACATGTATATATATGTATATATATATATATATATATATATATATATATATATATATATATATATATATGGGTATTGCATGTGTGAGAAAATGTATATATATATATGTTTATACAATTGGTGGGATGTGTAGCTTCATGCATTTTGAAGGAGAATTATTTAATTTGCCACACCGTTGATTCTTACTTCTGTTATCGACCACAGAAGTATGAAATAGCAAAGCATCCCTAGACGGGATTTAAATGTAGATGAACACGGATGTAACTAAAAACCGAATGAAAATGTCTCCACTGCACCACTGACTCTGCAAAATCACTCTTTCCTCATACGCTCAGCTCCATGATCATAATGAAACATATTGTTGGCATGTGTTACTGATAGGGGAACACATCTTTCTTGTAATCTACTCCTATATACTGATATACTCTATAAATATGCGGTTCTATATACTATCCGCCTGCACACCATATCAATTATAGCAACGTTGACGAATATAAATATATAAATATGATACAAAGTTATTCAGAAATATATTGCCATTCCGATATTAACCAAGCAATAAGATAATCAATAAATGAAAGCACATTTTTTCTCGGCTTTCCGCGTATAACACACGAGGATAAGTCAATGGAAATTTTGATTACGTTGTGATTACCATTATTATCGAGCCTAAATGATAGCAAGTTAAATTTAACAAGACAGTTATTTGAACTTGAAATGATCGTGAATATATATATATATATATATATATATATATATATATATATATATATATATATATATATATATATATATATATTCAAAAATCCACATCTATATCTATGTATGTTATCTCTTTCTCTTAATTTCGAGTATATTTTTTTGACGGGCCACCTTCCTGGTGGCAAAGTTGTAAAAGAAAAGAAATTGTCATCCCTTGAATCACAAGAATGTTTTGCAAATTTTGAAGGTGCCAGCTATCGCAGCCATTTGTAGACTATGAATTAGGGAGCTGCGCTTTTTGCCCGCAAATCCAAGTTCAGTCATACTTTGGTCCAAGCGGGTTGGTATATAACCCGTAGCTCCAATAATGATGGGTATGAAGCTAAAGTTGTATTTTGGATACTGGATTTGTAAACTCCTCATCAATGGTAGTAGATGTCCTTCTTCTCCTGTATTTTCTGACAACGTTTACATCAAGTGGGCAGAACACGTTTTCAATGTGTGGTCCCAAACTACAATATCAGGCCGGTTGTGCTTTAATTTGGTGGCAGTTTTTATTTTCATGTTCCACCAGTATTCCTTAGTGCCATCTATCTCAATATATTCTTCCTCGTTTGTTGTTAATTGTGTTTTCCGAAGTGCGTTCCAGATCGTTCTAGCTATCCCATCGTGTCTCATGGGGAGGTAGTAGCAAGATGACATTCTTTCGTAGCTGGCAACAATGTGGCTTATATCCTCGATCTTTGTTTTACATAGCCTACATTTATTGTCAGCTTTTGGCCCTCCTCTTTTGTGCAGCAGATATTTGGTAGGGAGTTCTTGTTCCTGTATTGCATAGAGCTATCGCTCAAGGTGTGATGTCATAAACTTGTGGGAACTCCATGCCAGGCTTTTTGAGTGGTTTATCCCCTCTATGGTCTGTGTTTTACGTATCAAGTATCCATGCACAACTTTTTCTGTAAATTGGTCATTGTTTTTTATGTATGTATGTATGTATGTGTGTATGTATGTATGTATGTATGTATGCATGTATGTATGTATGTATGTATGTATGTATGTATGCATGTATGTATGTATGTATATGTAGGATATCCGTAGATGAAAGAGAGCTAATTTATTCTAAACCAATGTTACATACACTAATCCTTATCAGGGTTTCGGAGTCTAATTATGGACACCACTGCATACGTGGATGAATAAATGAATAGGGAAGATATTTCCACCGACAATTTTCTCTCTAAAAAGACAGGAACGTTTCATATTTGAAACAAGGGATGTAATTCTGAATTGGAGATTAAGGGAGTGAACCTTTGCGGCTGTTGACATTTCCGCTAATTTGTAGATAGCTAAATAATTAAAATAAAACATACAAATACTGATATGTATACACACACTAACAAATATATAAACATTTAAAATATGTATATTTATGTATATATATAGACATAAAAACATACATAAATATACGCAAACATTCTCCAAACACTGAAGCTAAATTTCGAGGACAAAACCATCGGCCTATACCGCGACGACGGTAATTGTTTGGCCAACTACTGCAACGGGCATGATATAGACAAGTTCTGATTGTAAAGATCTGATGATCACTTTTGGCACCCTATGACTTGAATCAATGGTCGCGCATGCCTGTTTATATATATATATATATATATATATATATATATATAACAAAGAAAGTGTGCTAAGATACCAAGTGGACTATGTCTCACCAGCGTACTCGATAATTACAGTAGTAGAGTGGGTAATGGAAAATGATTCAGGGGCCCCGAAGGCCGAGCTCCGGCCGTTTCGACATGCAGAAATACAGGACCCCTGGCAGCATTATGTCAGAGTGCGTGTTTCCTTATTTATAAATGTCTACATATATATGCAAGACGAAACCTACACGTCTGAGGTGCAAATGACAACAAAGATACTCGGATATATTCCTTGTTGCTGTATATTAAATGCAATGATATTTGTTCTTTACAACATAATTATTCTCAACTTAAATAAAAATACAATTTCCCTGTTATAGCTTAATTGCTATGAATTATTGTTTTGTCTTGTGTCTTACTCCATGGGCAGTGTTTGGGATTGTACCAGACACTGTGATGCCGGTTGTATCGGCAGTACGGTTAGTTCGAGTTGAAACTGGCAACGTTCATCGCAATCGTTGAAGACTCTGGAATTATATTTTCAAAAAGTAATTTAACTTGAAAATATTTTCTACATTTTGCTTTGTTTGTTTTATTTTCTTTGTTATTTCACATGTGTATCTATTTTTTTCTAGGGCGGGTTAAATTCTCGAGATCCATCGACGAGTTCTCTCCAGCGGTCTCTGTCCATCATTATCGCTGCCATGTCCTGCATCTCCAACAGACCAGTGTCTGTCCTTAGGGCATCAACATACGTTAACCTTGGTCTTACCCTTCCAGCGTGATCATGCAGGGTGCCCACAGGAGCTCTTAGTGTAGTGTCAACGCTTGATGTCGGTGAGCATGTCCAGCTAACCTCAGTCTCCTCTGTGTCACTTTTGAGCTGACTTTTGGGAGGCACCCATACAGCTCTGAGTGTTTCATCCTCAGTGTATACTGATTAATGTTCAGAGCCATCCTCCGCATTCTTGTGTAGCACCCATCCACCATCTGAGTGAGTTTCTTGGTCAGTGTCCAAGTCACAGACCCGTACAGCAGCACAGACTCCACTACAGCAATGTGTATATATATATATATATATATATATATATATATATATATATATATATATATATATATATATATATATATATATATATATAAATATATATAGTGAGAGAGAGAGAGAGAGAGAGAGAGAGAGAGAGAGAGGAAGAGAGAGAGAGAGAGAGAGAGAGAGAGGGAGAAAGAGAGAGAGAGAGAGAGAGAGAGAGAGAGAGAGAGAGAGAGAGAGAGAGAGAGAGAGAGAGAGAGAGAGAGAGAGAGAGAGAGAAGCATTTCCAAAACATCTAGTTTACCATACCGTGGATGATCCGCAGAAGGTGAAACATTTTTTCTCGGTAAGGTGAACTAACTGTTGTGGAACTACTGCTACCAAACTTGTCCCATCGACTGAGTGCTCTACTACTACGGATATAACCCTCCAGTTTTCTACTATTATATATATTATTATATATACTATTATATATATATATTATATATACTATTATATATATTATTATTACTATATATATATATATATATATATAGATATATATGAATTAGTTTTGCGAGGTTTTTTATATGAAATCGTGTGTCGAAACAGATATTGTTATATTTGGGGAGGGTCATATTTGCGTAATATTGCCAGAATTAATAACAGAACACACTCACTGTTTGGTTGGTTTTCGCTGAGACTGAACAAAAAAAAAAAATGGCGTAGACATACAACACAACAGGAGGAACAATGAATATAACACCACTGACGATGTTGCAGATGTGCAACGAAAGATTTATGTAAACTATATATATATGTGTTTGTCTATATTGTATCTGTATTATTTTTGACCGCCGGTCAGTCAATGGCAACATTGAGGACCGAGTAAGTTAGATCGCAGATACATATATATAAAAGACAGCGAGAAGCGAAAACCAACCAAACAGTGAGTGTGTTCTGTTATTAATTCTGGCAATATTACGCAAATATGACCCTCCCCAAATATAACAATATAAATATATATATATATATATATATATATATATATATATATATATATATATATATATATATATATATATATATATATATATATATATATATATATATTATATATATATATTATATATACTATTATATATATTATTATTACTATATATATATATATATATATATAAATATATATGAATTAGTTTTGCGAGGTTTTTTATATGAAATCGTGTGTCGAAACAGATATTGTTATATTTGGGGAGGGTCATATTTGCGTAATATTGCCAGAATTAATAACAGAACACACTCACTGTTTGGTTGGTTTTCGCTGAGACTGAACAAAAAAAAAAAATGGCGTAGACATACAACACAACAGGAGGAACAATGAATATAACACCACTGACGATGTTGCAGATGTGCAACGAAAGATTTATGTAAACTATATATATATGTGTTTGTCTATATTGTATCTGTATTATTTTTGACCGCCGGTCAGTCAATGGCAACATTGAGGACCGAGTAAGTTAGATCGCAGATACATATATATAAAAGACAGCGAGAAGCGAAAACCAACCAAACAGTGAGTGTGTTCTGTTATTAATTCTGGCAATATTACGCAAATATGACCCTCCCCAAATATAACAATATAAATATATATATATATATATATATATATATATATATATATATATATATATATATATATATATATATAGGAAATTGTGTGAGATCCTTCTTACAGTTAGGTATATTTGAATAAAAGGAAAAGAATGATTTCACTTGTAGTTTTAAAAAATGTTGGATTTAATTTTATAATATTATAATATTATGAGTTGGTAGATCCAGTAAGTTTTTTTTTTTAACTTCGGTGGGAAGAATTTTAGAGATTCTTGGTTAACTTGAGCTGGAGAACTTTCTCGCATTCGTCTGTCTGTGGCGATTGTCAAACTGAGATCTGTTTGACAAACGCCACAGACAAACGAATGCGAGAAAGTTCTCCAACCCACGTTTACCAGGAATCTCTAAAATACTTCCCACCGAAGTTAACAAAGAACTTACTGGATCTACCAACTCATAATATTATAATATTATAAAATTAAATCAAAAGTGTTTTAACACTATAAGTGAAGTCATTCTTTTCCTTTTATTCAAATATATATATATACAAATGAATATATGAGAGGGATGAACAATGATTCAAGTATACATGTGTTGGAATTGCAAATGACTAAGTTAGGTTGAAAAATACTAATTTAAAGTAATATGGTTTGCCTGACTCGATTTAAAATAATAAATCAATAAAAATAACAAACCTATATTGGTAATGGCCGTGATACCCGGACAAATTCTATATTTGTTTCGCAACAATTATTAAGTGAAAATCACTATTCCTGTGCTATTCTGCGGGTATCCAGAAAATTGGGACCTTTCACTTCAAAATACTTAAGAAGACTGGGAGAAATGTGTTGTTTAACACACATGTGTCACAGCGCCTAACTCGTCCCATACTTGTGCCGCTAAAAATAGCAGCCCGTTTTATGCGACTAAAATTAGCTCTACGTATTGAGCCAACAATATTATATATTGAGTTATAAACTCGAAATAGTCGTTTACAATTAAATAGCTCAAAGAAGGGAATATTTCCGAGCCGTGTAATACAAATAAATATATGACAGGGATGAACACTGATACAAGTATACATGTATTCGAAATGTAAATGACCAAGTTATCTAGGCTGAAAATACTAATTTAAAATAATATGGTTTGCTGCTATTTTTAGCGGCACAAGTATGGGACGGGTTAGGCGCTGAGTATCTATTCTATCTCTAATGTCAAAGAGTTAAGGTTAGGTGGATAAAGAGTAGTCTCCCTTTAAAAGTGGTTGTTGGTTTTTTTACATGCCTGTTTAAGTGTGTGGGAAAATGTGTGAATGTGTAAGTATGTGCGTGTGTGTGTGAGAGTGTGAGAAGATATGTCTATACGTAAATGTGGCAGGTAGATGTTTCTCGTGTTAGAACTGGTCTTTGTATGTGTGTGTGTGAGATATAATAAGTGGAGGTGTAAGCGTGTGTGTGTATGTGCGTGTGTGGGAGGGAGGTGTAAATACGGGGCTAGATGCTCTATCAAGTTATAAATTGGGTGTTGAGTTCTAGTCTATTATTGATTGGTGGTTGCGTTTTGTCTATAATTAGTGCTTCCTTAATTCTAAGATTGCCGAGGTTTCTTTCCTTAGTTTCTATCCTAACTGTTATGGTTTTGTCTGTGTTTTTGCATTTAACTAGGTGTTTCTTAAATGAGGAAGCGTTAGTATCGAGGTGTTCTTTTATTCGTATGTGAAGTGGTTTGGTGGTGCTACCTGCGTAGAAGTTGCTACATTTGTCGCACTCTAGTCTGTATACGACGGAAGCCTGGTGGCATAGGTCTGTGTCGTTGATGGGGCAGTTGGCTAGGCTGCAGCGGTTGTCATGTCTGGTGGAGTGTCTTTTGGTTAGCTGTTCGCGTAGAGAAGGACCTGAGTGGGCCAGTTAGATATCTAATCCCTCTCGTTTGATAGCTCTGCGGATGGCTGTTGTTGTTTCGTCACTGAAGTGTGGGAGCTTCAGGAAGCGAGTGTTAGTGCCTCGGATGTGGTGTCCTCTGTTCCTTCTGGCACGGTTTGTGGTGGATGTCGTGTATCCGTTCAGTTTGAGTACTTCCAGGAAATGTGTGGTGGGTGTGTCTCGGTCTCTAGCGTCGGTGCATTTGTTCCGGATACGTGTTAGTTCGTTCCTTATGTATCCGAACTTAGCGCCGGCTGGGAGGGCCGATCTGAAATGTAGAAACAGGTCCCTGCTGGCGGCTTTTTTATAGAAGCAGGTGTGGATGTTGTCTTCCTTTGTTACCCTGAGTTGGAATTCCAGTAGGGATAGGGATCCGCAGTCATCGGCGTGTTCCATGCTGAACTTTATACTGGCGTCCATGCTGGAGAATGTTGTGTATAGTTTTTTCCGCCTCCTCGCGGGATGATGTAAGAATGAGTATGTCATCTACATATCGGGTTAAGAAGGTATGGGAATGGCAGGTGTTGAGGGCTCGGCATTCTAGCTGGTTCATATAAGTGATGCCAGCAGGCCCGATAGGCTGGATCCCATGGGTAATCCTGTTGTCTGTATGTATGTGTGGTGGTGGAAGGTGAAGTACGTGTTGTCCACTGTGATATATATATATATATATATATATATAACGGCGATGAATTAGTTTTGCGAGGTTTTTGATATGAAATCGTGTGTCGAAACAAATATTGTTATACTTGGGGAGGATCATATTTGTGTAATAGTATTGCCAGAATTAATAACAGAACACACTCACTGTTTGGTTGCATACAATGCAACGGGAAGAAACATAATAGCACCAGTGACGGTGTTGCAGATGTGCAGCGAAAGAATTTTGATATATATATAAAACATGAATGGAATAGCAACATCACAACTTACAATTAAGGACAAAATGAAAGCATACAGACACACACACAAAATGCTTATATATGTATGTATGCATGTATATATATTTGTTTGTGTCAACATCGTATCTGTATTTTTGACCGTTGGTCAGCCAATGGCAACATTGAGGACCGAATAAATTAAATTAACCAATATAAAAGACACAGAAGCGAAAACCAACCAAACAGTGAGTGTGTTCTGTTATTAATTCTGACAATACTATTACACATATATATATATATATATATATATATAAATAAAATCTAAAACTTTTTAATAGAATTCGGAGGAAAATGCCAAAACCCAGCATAAAGAAGCTGTTAAAACATCAAAATGCCCTCGAAACGATGTTGGATAAAGCATGACTTCGAAGAAGAGAAATCGACCAATTGATAGGAAGAAAGGCATATCACTTTTTTAACTTCAAAAAATTATTCTTCGTTTTGACATGCTTGTATTCTTTTCATTGTTATTTTATATATATATATATATATATATATATATATTTATATATGGGGGGCTGGTGTTTTATTCTATATATATATACATATATATATATATATATTTCGTTTTTGAATTTGTTTAGCAAGATTCCTCATCTGCAAAGGTGTGTTGAAACCGATATTGTTATACTTTGGGAGGGTCAATGTTACCAATAAGGAACCAATAAGAAATGCACACACCAGTGGTTTCCACTTCAATTTATTACACATTTCCGGTTGGTTTCGTTGGTTGGTTCTATAACCGGATGGTTGTTCACATATTGTCTAAGTTCTTTCGTCACACAGTCTGTGACCTCTTCAGTGACAGGGGATTCTTTTCTTTATTTTATATTTTATGCCTCTCATTTGTTCTGTCCTACGCCATCTTGTCTGTGTGTGTGTTGTCTGCTTAGTTTGCGCATGTGTTACATCTGGGTGTCTGGGTGTGTATTTATTTGTTTTTATTTATTTATTCATTTGTTTATTTACATGCCACTAGTTGGTTGTTTGTTCTATGTGTGTTTTATATATATATATATATATATATATATATATATATATATATATATATATATATATATATATATACGTGCATACATACATATATAAGCATTTTGTGTGTGTGTCTGTATGCTTCCATTTTGTCCTTAATTGTAAGTTGTGATGTTGCTATTCCATTCATGTTTTATATTTAATTTCGGTTGGAGTTCATTTATGTTTATTCCCTCTGCGATTTGTCTAAACATTGCGTCTTTTCTGTGTGTAGATTCAATTTTTATCTCTATGTTCTCTAATTTGCCCTTATATTCTATTTATGCATGTTGGTGTTGTATTAACGAGTCTTTTTTTATTTTGGAGTTCTCGCCAGTGTTCATTTACTCGTTCTCCTATGCTACGACCTGTCTCACCTATGTACAGTATATTCTAATTTTTACATTGTCCCTCAGTACATCTTATGCTATATACTATGTTTCTAGTTTTACAGTTAATTTGGGGGCTTAGTTTACAGATTATCCATTTCTCATCTATACAGAGAGGTATTTGAAAAGGTACGTATTACTAATTAGGGTTTTTATGGAGGTACCTGGTCCTTCCACTATCTTAATATTTAGTTTAAGTTTATCTAGGGCCCTTATAAATGTGTAAGCTAGTTCCCCTCTAGGGGTTGTATATATATGTAAAAGGTAAACAGATATAACAACACAATCGGTACAGTATATGGAAGGGATATATTAGGTTATCGCTTGATAGAGCAGGAAGAGAGTCCTAACGTTTCGGACGCTAGTTCTTCATCAGAAAGATGAGAAATAAGATCGATTGAGGTGATGGGTGAGTTGGAATTGTAAAAATGCCTTTAGATAAAAATAACAGGTCCATTCATGCAAAAATGTTGGTGCTGGCGTTTTGTGTATGATTTATCTTTTAGAAAATTGGATGATAGCGCAGGTCTACCTGAAATGCAAAAAAACAACCGTTTTAGTGATTTCGTTTGTCTTTTACTTTTGATTATTTTGTGTGTTTCAAGTGCTTTTTCCATTCTTGGGTCTTGTTTCAATAGTAGGATGTTCTTGTGAATAATGTTGTATGCTACCGCATTTCTTGCGTTGTGTAAATACATTACTCACCAATGCCAAATTACCTACCCCAAACCCACAACCAAATGTCAAAAGATGCGGTCGCTCTAATTGCGGAACTTGCACTCACCTCCTTGAGGCACCATATATACATTACAATCAGGCCAAAATTTTGTTGTAAAAAATCACTTCACTTGCTCATCAAAAAAATTTGGTTTATGCCATTATGTAAAGGATGCCATGAAGAATGCTTATTCACGTGACTGCATCAACCAACCAAATTTCACTCGTATATGAGAAAACAATCTGAAAGCCCCTATCCTTTTTTTTAAATGCATATACAATAAGAACTTTGTAACGCGAACTGATGCGAAATGTATTATACTTATTCACGTGATAGTCATCAACCAACCAAATTACTTTTCTAAAAAACGTGGCATTTCAAGCCACTCTTTACCACATAAAACAGAAGTAACATTCGAACATCACCCAGGTCTGAGGGAAGCCACAAACTCTCCATTTCAAATCTACTTTTGAAAAGGATAAGAACTGTGAAACCGGTAATGAAAACAAATAAATATTCTGAAAAAGACTCCAGTTGTATTTTCGATTTCATCTTCTTTCCTTATATATATATATATATATATATATATATATATATATATATATATATATATATATATATATATATATATATATACATAAATATATATGTGTGGGGTAATATGTGTGTGTGTGTGTGTGTGTGTGTGTGTGTGTGTGTGTGTGTGTGTGTGTGTGTGTGTGGTGGGTGGGTGTGTGGGTGGGTGTGTGGGTGTGTGTGTGTGTGTGGGTGTGTGTGTGGGTGTGTGTGGGTGTGTGTGTGGGTGTGTGTGTGTGGGGGGGGGGGTGTGGGTGTGTGTGGGTGTGTGTGTGGGTGTGTGTGTGGGTGTGTGTGTGGGTGTGGGTGTGTGTGGGTGTGTGTGGGTGTGTGTGTGGGGGGGGGGGTGTGGGGGTGTGTGTGTGGGTGTGTGTGTGTGTGGGTGGGTGGGTGTGTGTGTGTGTGTGTGTGTGTGTGTGTGTGTGTGTGTGAGTGTGTGTGTGAGACCAGTAAAAATGTGTTTATCCGCGTTAGCTGGGTTGTGATTTGGTAAAAATCGGAGTAAGCACAGCAAAGCACTCTACATTCGTAGTGTGTAGTTACCATGGAAATTCACTATAAGAATAACATTAAGAAAGGTGTTATGTTTACATAAAGCGTTTATTCATTGTAAGTATTTCTATGTCGTCTCATATAGAGTCAATGGGCAGTAGTTGCTTCGATTGCAACTACTGCAACTGGTACGCGTGCGATGTCAGGCCCACAGGAAGACGAACACGTTTTTGCCTGCAGAATATCACATAAACGTAAATTCATCTGATGACGTCGTACCCGTTGAAGCAGCAGATGCAACAAATGCAGCTTGACTGCATGTGGGACGCGATAGAAATAATTATAATGAATAAAAGCTTTATGTAAACATAGCATCTTTCTGAATGTGTGTGTGTTTGTATGTAATTGTGTCTTTATGTATATATATATATATATATATATATATATATACATATGCAGAGAGAGAAGAGAGAGAGAGAGAGATACATCGATACTCAGACACATAGGTATTCTATATTTTAATCCACAATTAAATGCGGAGTTATACAAGGCTTTTATATTCAATTTTATAAACAATACAGCTGTTTCAAGGATATACGTAACTACGTCTTTATTACAACATTGGTTGAATCATTTAATAACTATAAACCTATTTGAACTGAAAGTATTCACATATACAACCAATACGTTTTGGTGATATTGCCAATCTACCGTATATTGAGAATTATCATGTACGTAGGCTTTCCGGTTCCATAAATCACTTTTATAATATTTAATAAACTAAAAACCTGCAAATATACACCCGCATCCACCCAGAGTCAAACACAATCAGAAACACACTCGTAGGACAATGCTCATTCAATGAAGGATGTTTTAATATTTGAAATAAGTTCCATATTCTATACGCAATACGTAATTCTTTTCAGAAGTAAATCTATTGCTTTGAGGGAAAGGAAATCATATTTCTAGTTATGCGTATAATCATGGAAATATGCGTATAGCATATAATCTCAGTACAGAATATTTCCGGTTACCGGGTACGTACATTGTTCTACCGACATGGAAAGTTAAATAATCGGTAACGCTTGTTGTTATCCTATTATACCATGCCTTATTGTACTCTGACTATTTCCTTCTCTTGTAATGAAAGTCAAAGAAACTGCATAAACAAATATTTCTAAGAATTTATGTCAAAGTATCACTAAATATTGTTTAAAATATTTACATGCTAGCTAAAAAATCAGTGTTATACAAATTCCAAGAATTTTCAAAGTATTTGTAAATCAATAATAACAACAACAACAACAACAACGACGACGACAACAACAACAACAACAACAACAACAGCAACAACAACAACAGCAGCAGCAACAACAGCAACAACAACAACAACAACAACAGAAACAATAATAATACGGGAATCTAAAGAACATAGAGATCGAAAGAGAAATTTTCTGAATAACATTAACATACATAGGAAAACGTATAATAAAATTGAAATGACATATTCTGATTCTAGATGTACCATCAGTTGTTGCCTATATAATGGGTCCATATCATAACAAATACGTTTAACTGTCTTTGTTTTAACATATCAATGAAATATATTGAGATTGTTTCATAACTTCGTTAACCAGTAGCATTGTCATTCATATAAATCAAAGGGCAATTTATATGTGCTTTTCAAGATATAAACACGTATATCTGAGGAGATGTCGGGGGAATGTCGGCCCACGGTTATTATTATTTTAGCATAGTCGATATTGACTTAATTGTAAAATACCAATAAAGTTTATATACGGGGTAGCACGTAAATATGGAAGCAAATAAAAATGCTTTTAATAGAAAAACTACTAAATTTATTGACCAGTAACATATATGCAATTATACATAAATATCTTTAGAATACAATGTATAGAGTTTGTTCAAAATGACTCCCACGAGCAGCAATAGCAGTCTCTAACTTCCGTCAAACATCTTTCACGAAACATTTTGGGGAGAATTTCTTTCCAAGCGCTTAGTAAAGCTGCTTTTAAATCATCGACTGTCTTAAAGACCTTTGAATAGGCTTTCTCTTCGTGGATGGATCATACTGAAAAGTTCATAGAGTTTAAATCAGGCGAAAAACAAGGCCAGATCTCATCACAAATACTTACTATCTATTATAACGTTTACACCCCCTTTCTCCCTTACGTGTTTTTAATAATTGTTTTTATTATTTTATTTCACTCTTATTTACCCACTAGGTGTTAAGTGTACTCACTTAAGGTTGTATGTGGGTGCATATGTAGACAGACTTATGTGTACTTACATATATTATATACGTGTTTTTATTTATCTGGTGTGTGTGTGTGTGTGTGTGTGTGTGTATGTGTGTGTGTGTGTGTGTGTGTGTGTGTGTGTGTGTGTGTGTGTGTGTGTGCGAATGTGTGTATACATATATATATATATATATATATATATATATATATATATATATATATATATATATATATATATATATATATATATATATATATATATATATATATAAATGAGTGGAACAAGTAAACATTAAACAATTTTTTAGATAATTTAAAATACGATTTAAAAATGCACCTGTTCTAGTGCTGTGACCGACGGTTTCGCTTATCAAAAGATTGGAAATTCAGAGAATTTCCAATGGAAAGAATCAGCTCTTCAGACAGCTATTTCCAAACCACAGGGCATAAAGCCTCGTGGCTAGTAAATATATCGCTTTCTGCCCAATGTATGAGGTCAGGCCGTTAAAGTGACACACACATAAATAGGCCGTAAGAAAAAGATATATATGTATGTGTGTTTGTGTGTATATATATATGTATTTATAGATATGTATGTATATATTTGTTTAGATATATTTTTATTTATGTATGCATGTGTTTGTGTATATATATGTTTGTATATATGTTTATATATGCGTGTATGAACTTACGTATATGATAATTTGTATGCGTGTGTTAATTTCTTATTGCGTGAGTGTGTGCGCACGCATATGTGTACGTATGTACTTGGGTTGTGTATCTTTGAAATTCATTTATTCATTGTATTTTGTTGTATGTGTATGCATGTGGATGTGTGTGTTTTTGCATGTATGTATGTGTGTTTATATATGCGTGTGTGTATGTGTGTGTGTATATGTGTTTATATATGAGTATATATAGGTAAATGAATACACATGTGTGTGTATGTGTACGTATATCTATTTTATAAATATATATACACATATATATGCGTGCGTGTTTGCATGTGCGTATAGGTATATATGTATGTTTATGTATATGTGTGTATGTATGTATATATATATATATATAGTTAAAAGAATAGAGGTGTAACACACAAGTTATTATATATTGGTAAACGGAATAGAAAATGCTGACAAATTGTTCACAGTTGAAAAATGGTTTAATTAGGAATAAAAGAGTATTAGTGATTGTATGGGTTAGTATTCAGTTGTGGTTTTCACAACTGAATACTAACCCATACAATCACTAATACTCTTTTATTCCTAATTAAACCATTTTTCAACTGTGAACAATTTGTCAACATTTTCTATTCCGTTTACCAATATATATATATATATATATATAACAAGATATGTATATATATATAACAAGATATGTATATATATATATATATATATATATATATATATATATATATATATCTTGTATATTTGTTCATATTTAAGATGTTTTTACTTTCTTACCCCCCCCCCCCCCTCACACACACACACTCACACATATCGTTGTCAACATGTCCCACCCTTCTTTTACTTTAATTTGTTTTATCTATATATATGTTTCTGAATTTGTTTAGCAAGATTCTTTATCTGAAAACGTTTGTTGAAACCGATATTGTTACACTTTGGGAGGGTCATGTTGGCAATAAATAACACATGTACCAGTTGCTTTCACTCCAATTTATTATAAATTAAATTTTTTTTTTTACTATAAATTTCCGGTTGGTTCGTTGGTTCCACAACCGGACGGTTGTTCATATATTGTCAAAGTTCTTTCGTCACACATTTTGTGACCTCTTCGGTGACTAGGGATTCTTTTCTTTTTTTGTGCCTCTCCTTTTGTCTGTCCTACGCCATCTTGTTTTTGTGTGTGTTGTGTGCTTAGTTTGCGCATGTGTTAATTCCGGGTGTCTGTGTGTGTTTTTATTTATTCATTTATTTGTTTATTTACATGTTACTGGTTGGTTGTTTGTTCTATGTGTGTGTGTTTTCAACCAACCAACCGGAAATTTATGAAAAAAAAAAATTGTTTTTAATTTATTATAAATTGGAGTGAAAGTAACTGGTGCGTCTGTTTCTTATTGGCTACATGACCCTCCCAAAGTATAATAATATATATATATATGTTTTTTATATATATATATATATATATATATATATATATATATATATATATATAGGAAAAGAGTCAGCACCCCGACAGCTAGGTCCGAACTCGGATCTAGCGTTGGGATCTAGCTGTCGAAACGGCCGCAGTTCAGCCGTCCGGGCCTTGACTCTTTTCCTATTACCCACTCTACTACCCTAAATATCGAGTACTCTGGTGCGTTATCGTCCACCTGGTTCCTTACCACACTTCTTTCGTTATATATATATATTAGGAAAAATAAGATAAAACAGAGGTCCAAGTTTAAAATGTACGACGGAAGTTTACTACATGGATGAAATTTATAGTGAAGCAAATGATTACTGCACGAAACAATATAGTCTATTGTGTGTATATATACACCAAATCTACCGACCCATAGAAATATTTATTGAAGAAGAAAAAATAGCCCAATTTCATAACTAGCCGGGTTCATTCAAATATATGTAAACAAATTGTAAGCAATTCTTTTAATTAAATGTCGTCACTCTATTTAAATGACTTTGGAAAAATGTTATCTACCTCCCATAATCTACTTTCAAAGGGCGGTGGAATTGCAGTATAAGTAGAGGGTCGGACGCCATGCTTTACAGCAAAGTGTTACGACCCGTTATGGTCTGAGTTCAAATCCCGTCGAGGTTAACTTTGCCTTTCATCCTTACGGGGTCGATAAAATAAAGTACCAGTAATCATTGGATAATTGCTGGCCTTGTGCCAAAAGTAGAAACTATTATTTCAAATATTTACATAATATTTACAAACATTATCAGAAATATTGTGTAAACCATGATATTATATCGGACATTGCTTTCACCAAAATAAATACTATATTTTCAAAATAATAGCTTTCAGCATACACGCGCGGAGAAAGATACAACTAAATAGATGGACTTCAAACAAAGTAATAATTTGAAAGCCTCACCCGAAAATAATATAATGGTGTTTGACAATATTTGTATCTGTTTACATTCAAATACGTCTAAGTAAAAAGAGAATGACCGAACAGACTATATAATTTGAAATGATTGTTTCATTTGTGTTCCGTATATTAACCAGTAGAGAATTAATTTACATATATAAAATTTTTAATTTCGTAATAATATACTAAGTTTGCAAATATTGAGTCCAATCCAGAAACCTATGTTATTGAATTTAAAGAATTTCAGCGATGTTTCACGCTGTGTTCTTATCTGTAAATACAGTATTCATCAGAAGGTTAATGCCGCATATAACTATATATTATTTAAATATATATATATAAACATTTATATATATATATATATATATTCTTCAATCATTCCCGGTTGAAAAAAATATATATGTATATATATATATATATACATACATATATATATATATATATATATATATATATATATATATATATATATATATATATATATATATATATATATATATATATATACACACACATATATATATATATATATACATATACATATATGTGGAGGGTGGGTTATGTATGTATGTAATATAAAAGGTATTGTTAAAAGTTAATTATATCACTATCTGATATAGAACACAATACAAAAAGTAGAATGAAATATATATATTTTTTATAAGACATTGCAAAAATTACTTATAAGTTTCGCAGATAAGCCATAGAAACATGACTTTACAACACGATACTAGTTTAAAATTGGAATAAGGAAATACAAATTCCTTTTTTAGGCAAATATTTCATTAAAAGTGTAAACAATCGCTACTAATGATTACACACTCGGTTTGGAGGTAAATAAGCTGATAACGTCTACATACTTTGTCAGAGTTGAAGGATAAATATACATGGAAATCCTATTGTATATGGTCTTTTCACATGCTTAAGGATGTAGCTGTGATATGATTAAAGCCTACAGTATCCACAGAAAGATCCATATATAGTGAGGGCCGTATTTCTTTCAAGGCCCCTACAAACTTGGCTTGTGGTGCTGACTACGTAATCTTTTTACAGAGACACATCAATACAGATGTGTTGTTTTAACAAATGCTTTCAAACGCTGGGTACACCCCCACCCCACCCCAACTGTGGAATTTTCATTGTTATAATTTTATTGTTATTTTTTATTGCTTATATCGTTTTTAGTCGATATTTGGAAAACCCCACTGTCCCTCTTTTCTCTACTGTCCTGTTTATGTCGGCCCTTGTAGCCATAAAGTCGTTATTTCTTAGTTATATAGTAGTCTTACAAGGAATACTCAGTGCCCCTCTAGCGAGACAGATGTAGGTAAATTGTTTTATAATTCTAATTCCGTGATCAAGTCGAATAGCGGATATCTTGTTTACAAAACATAGTAATACTGACCGTATATTCAATTATAAGGCCTTTCTAGCGATAGTTGCAAACAACGCCAAACAATAATTTCCTGATATGACGGCGTTTCCACCCATTAAAGCTTGTGTGTATGCTGTCTTTATCACTAATAAAATAATATTGTCTCCTTATGGCAGTATTACATTTCTGTGCTTTTTTGCATCAAAGAAATAATGTTTATGTTAGTCATTTATTTTGTTGCGAGTGACTGCGTCTTTGCTCTAATTTTTCCCATATGGTGGGGGTGTACTTTCCAATTCATATTCCCGTGGATGCCAAAATCGTCGAAGAAAAAGCATTAAATTGCAGAAAACACCCACCTTACTTATTCGTTGTGGTTGTAGGAAATTCCACACGTCAACACATCCTTTTTTTTTTAAACGGTGTGAAGAAACTATTTCGCATTCACATTGAATCTGTTATCCAAAACATGTAAATGATAATAACAGAAACAAATATATATAATACTGTCTATATCTCTATATTTTATATTATTTATGTTCATACACAGAATAACAAACGCTATCTAAGGATTCAAGGTCCAATTATGACGATCTCCAGAGATGGTGCATGGGGTGCAACTGAATTTGACTTAGTCATCAGGCCCTTGAATGAGTATGAAGATAGTATATCATCGCGGTTGATCAAATCATAAAGTTATACACCATCTAATTCAGCGTAGGGTGATGTTGTCAAGGTTGTCTAAGTTTGCGATATTTTTAATTCTGGGATGTATTGTGCTCACCATTTAGTTGCGGTTTAAGTTGGGATACTATTTGAAGTATTCTACTAACGCAGTATTTCTCCGTCAGGGTTATTATATGTTTTATTACATTCTATATCGTCATAGAAATGTTTCTAACGTCAGTTGTTGGCAACTACCAAAGATCAGCGCTTCTGTTAATACATTATAATCCACCCTAATATTTTCCACTGTTTCGCTTAAACAGAGGCTGTAGATATTAGAGACCCCACAGTAGGAGGCACGTTTAGTAACTTCGACCCGTCTAGTGAGTATTCAGTCTTTCCTAACTTAATTTTCCAAACCAGCTCAGAGAAAGCACTGCGCATACGTTTCTCTATTGTTAATTTGGTCAACGTTGTTCCTACATAAATATATGATGTGTTGCAGATCGTGACCGTACAATCAGAGGTGAGGATATTTTAGAAGGTATATATTTTTCAACGGCCATTTGCTAGTCCCTGCAGTTGCATGTTCTCTTCGACAACCTTGTATCCACAATAGAGTGTTTTTTTTGTGAGATCGAATCATTTCATCCCATGTTCCTGCTCCAGTTGGTGGGCGTGTATTTGCCGTTGCCCCGGACTACCATCCCTTGCTTCGTTCATGCCATCTAAAGTAACACAATCTTCTACACAACCAATACTCGACACTGTAACATGGCTAATTCACGCATCAAATATTCTAGCAAGCTGAAATTCATTAATGTTACTCAAACCGCATACAACATGCCCAACATATTTAACATCCAGTATCGAAATATATAAAATCGATTACATACAACTTTTTTACTGTCCAAAATGAATGAACGGATCTCCGTCACATTCTGCTAAGAGTGTTCCAGTTGTTCACACAACGGAACAACCTGCTCACGAATTAACGGATAAGTGACTGAACCTTCCACAGAAATGTGTAGCCGTAACTTAATTCTCAGGGAGATTCAACTTGACAGAATGTTACACTGTTGACATTTTGAATTACTGGCAAATTCCATCTGACGTAATTCGAATGAATTTTCTTCTACCCATATTGTCCCACAAGGCTTGCTTTGATCCCAAGCTATGATCACTGCCATGGTCAAGGTGTCATACAGTAGTTGATCCATACCCTATTGGTCACAAATCCAGATTATTCACCCAAGAAAATAACGCAACACACACTATACACAAACTAAATAACAGAATACATATTGAATAACGCTATAAACAGAAAATTAAAACTCATAACACAAACAACTGCTACAGAACACTATCATGGAAATATAAAAAGATATGATGCAGATAGCCCAGGAACAGATATGTACACCTGGTGCTGAAGAAGATACTCGCATGAAACTTTTGAAAAAAATATGTTAATGATTTTATTACTATTAACATATAATTCACAAATTTTGTTTACTAGTTGAAAGTTAATGTATATTATTTTTTAACCTCTAGTTCATTCAGACCTAACCGGCATGTTAGACGTGGTTACATGTAATTACATCAATAATTTTTCTTTTTGTTGAAATTGAATGCTTTATACGTTGTTTGGTTTTATTTCAATTTAATTTTATACACACACACGGATATATATGTACATATGTAATGGGATAATTGTTGGCCTCGTGCCAAAAGTAGAAACAATTATTTAATAAAGAAATTGTTTCTGCAGGGCAAGAAAGGGTTTATTCTGATAAAACCGTCAAGAATGAAACAGTTCTACGCTTGTAAACGATATATACCTGGATATAACTGTAGATGATATGAACAGAGGTTTAATGAGCTTTTTACTGATGAACATTATATATTTATTGATAGTAGGTGGATTGGCAGTATCGGTAGAGGGTCGGACGCCATACTTTGACACACAGAGTTACGGCCCTTGCCATTCTGAGTTCAAATCTCGCCGAGGTTAACTTTGCCTTTCATCTTTACGGGGTCGATAAAATAAAGTACCAGTAATGCATGGGTAATTGCTGGCCTTGTGCCAAACGGTAGAAACAATTATATATTTATTGATAAACATTTATATATATTTAATGTGTATTGATTAAACCTAAATCACACATTCTATAACCTCTTCAGTGCCTATATTTGGTACTTGTTTACTCTACTTTGTTCTGGGTTATGCCATCTTAGCTTTGTGAGCTGTGAACCTAGACTGCAATGGCGTAACATCCTGGCGTTATTTTTCTACCCTTTCCTTTTTCTACTGGTCACTAGTTTTTTTCCTGATTCTTACATTCTATATGTTTGTATGTGTGTGTATGTGTGTTTATGTGTGTTTATGTGTGTGTATGTGTTTGCGTGTTTGTGTGTGTATCTACGTGTCCGATTATTTATCTTATTAGGTTTGTTGTGTCTTTAAATTTTCCTTAGTGATTATGTTGCGAGGTTTTTACTAACCCATACATGCTTTCTATGTTATTGTGGTCGAACTAAATTTATATTTTTTTCATCTATCTATATATAGCGTTATCCATTTGTATACCTATATAGTCATGTTCTCTATCGAGTTGCCCCTTCCACACAGTCACAGGTATTTAGTTCAATCAATGACGCAAGCTACGAAACTACGTGATGCATACAGTGATCGATCATGTTCACCGCCCCATAATTTCTGCCTATACTACAGCTTCAGCACATAACTGCACAAATTCAACCACAGAATAGCGAAAGATCACGTAGTTTGTATTTCGAGTAATATATCTATCTTCCATAACAAGCAAAATAAGGAAACTCTCATCTGAACAAATAACATTTATGCAAAATGAATGAAACTATACATCCTTTGGTCGGCTTTAGCTGACCTACTAGAAATATGTTTTCTGGATGATAGTAACGTCCTCCCATTTCCTTAAAGTCCAAAAGACTAATTCAAAGCATCCAGTAAGCTCCTTAACGGGATCACAGTCCTAGTAATGTAATTGAACACGATTCTCGTGAGGCCGTTGTGCAAGGCTACTTTTGTCCATTTCCGTGTACCCCAAAGACTCTAAATTCCTCAAGGAGCAAAATGTACTGCAGTGATGAAAGAGTACACGAACAGAAAGTACATGTCATGAGAAAAGATAAAGATAGAGTTATGTATAAGCAACGAGACGACAGCACTGTTCCTCAAAAGGGGTCAACCTCAAAGACCGGCTTTTGTTTTAGTTGAACTCTGTAATAGTCTTAATTCGCGAGCAATATTAACTTATCTGCATTCGCAATTCTTTTAATACAGTAAAACTTCAAAAAGAACATTCTTTTGAATGTAGTCTTTCTATAATTGTCATTATCAATCTATCTAGTTATGTTTCTTTATTCACAGAGATAGAAATGGAATCGATAATATTCTTATTATGAAATATACTGGATAATCATTTAACATTTTCAAGTGTTAAAAGTTATATTATATATATGTGTGTTTGTGCGCGCGCAAGCACATGTGTGTGTGTATGTATATATACCGTGCATATTTCCACATCCAATTTTACTAATTAGTATCCTAGACATACATACATAATACACACACAGACACGGGGAGAGCGTGCGCGCACACACACACATACATTATATATATATGTGTATGTATATATATATATATACACACACACACACATATATATATATATATATATATATATATATATATATATATATATATATATATATACACACACATACATATATATATATATACACACATATACATATATACACACATATACATATATACACACATATACATATATACACACATATATATATATACTATGTATGTATGTTCTACCAATAGAGAGAAAGTCGGTTTTTAACACAGACACACGACTCTCTCATTGGAATTTACACAACGTCAACTAGGTAGATATGTATGTATGCATGCATGTGTAGATATGGATGTTATTGTATGTGTGGATGTGGATGTGAATGTTTTGAATTGTATGTGTGCATGTGTATATGCTTTGTATCTGTACATGTGTATATACAGTTATTAGATGCAACATTTTTGGAATGTTTTACATATTTTTACTGTCGCATTAATGGATTGTACTTGTAATTTCCTAACTAGTTGTGTTCTTTCTGTTCCTTTCCTGTGAAGCCTAGCTTCTCAAGATTTGTATTGAGGCAGTTACTAACATATTCCAGTCCCCAATAATCACAGGCATACATCTGAAGGTGTAATCAGGGTGGAGTATCTACAGATTTCTCAACAGTTTTGCATAAATATTCTCCTTTTCACTTATCTTTGATATTATAATGGCATCTGCGGGGTGTATGTATGTATGTATGTTTTCTCTTTCTCTTAATTTCGAGTATATTTTTTTGACCGGCCACCTTCCTGGTGGCAAGGTTGTAAAAGAAAAGAAATTGTCATCCCTTGAATCGCAAGAATGTTTTGCATATTTTGAAGGTGCCAGCTATCGCAGCCATTTGTAGACTATGAATTAGGGAGCTGCGCTTTTTGTCCGCAAATCCAAGTTCGGTCATACTTTGGTCCAAGCGGGTTGGTATATAACCCGTAGCACCAATAATGATGGGTATGAAGCTAAAGGTGTATCTTGGATACTGGATTTGTAAGCTCCTCATCAATGGTCCGTAGATGTCCTCCTTCTCCTGTATTTTTCTGACAACGTTTACATCAAGTGGGCAGCTGATCTCCACAACAGAACACGTTTTCAATGTGTGGTCCCAAACTACAATATCAGGCCGGTTGTGCTTTAATTTGGTGGCAGTTTTTATTTTCAGGTTCCACCAGTATTCCTTAGTGCCATCTGTCTCAATATATTCTTCCTCATTTGTTGTTAATTTTGTTTTCCGAAGTGCGTTCCAGATAGTTCTAGCTATCCCATCGTGTCTCATGGGGAGGTAGTAGCGAGATGACATTCTTTCGCAGCTGGCAACAATGTGGCTTACATCCTCGATCTTTGTTTTACATAGCCTACATTTATTGTCAGCTGCTGGCCCTCCTCTTTTGTGCAGCAGATATTTGGTAGGGAGTTCTTGTTCCTGTATTGCATAGAGATATCCCTCAAGGTGTGATGTCATAAACTTGTCGGAACTCCATGCCAGGCTTTTTGAGTGGTTTATCCCCTCTATGGTCTGTGTTTTACGCCTCAAGTATCCATGCACAACTTTCTCTGTAAATTGGTCAATTTTTTTTTCTTGTTTGAACATTGAATAGGATCTTCCGATTTCTCTGGGTGAGAGATTTATATCAGGCTTTATTCCATATCTCTCCTCCAGATCAGTCGCTATTCTAATGATATTTCTTTTTTCATGCTCATAAACCTGAGCAAGATGGTCGCCAACCTTTTTCCTCTGTTGAAGGTGTTGCTTCAGTGTTACTATCCGGGTCTCATATGTTGTTAATATTGATTTTAGACCCCGGCCACCTTCCTTGCGTGAGAAGTATAGCCTATCCACATCACCATTGATGTTAAAGTTCCCAGTAACACTGAGAAGTTTTCGAGTTCTAACATCCATCTCACTTAGTTCTTGCAATGACCAGTTCAGTAGGCCAAATGTTGGCATTAGAATTGGCACAGCATAGGTATTGTGGGCAATGTATTTGTTGTATGCTGACAGTTCTGATGACCATATTTTTTTTACTCTTCTGAGGTATTCAGTTCTGGTTCTCTCCTTATTTATGGGTCCATCATATCTGACATTCTCATCCTGTCCAAGATATCTGTAGTTGTCACCTGACTGCAGAGGTTGTATTGTCAGGCCGTTCATATCTAGATTTCTACAGGAGGGCACAGCTCTTCCACGTTTTACTTCCAAATATGCACACTTGGACTCACCAAATTTCATTTTGATGTCGGTTGAAAATTGTGTAATGAGGTCCAATTGTTTCTTGATGTCATTGATATTTGGCCCATACAACTTCAGGTCATCAACAAAGAAAAGATGGGAGATACTTCTGGGCCCACTTCTTTGTCCACCTTGTTTCCTGAGTAGGTAAGATAGTGGATTCAGTGAGAGAACGAAGAGTAGTACTGACAAGCTATCACCCTGAAAGATGCCCTTCTGGTAATGTATCCTATCAGTCTTAACCTGCTCCTTCTCACCTCTAAGGATCAAATTGGTGTACCAGTTCTTGGTCAGGCGTTCAACAGCAGCTACTAATGGTTGTGGGACTTTAGCTAACTGTAAAGCCTTAATAATCCACCCATGAGGTACACTATCAAATGCTTTTTGATAGTCCAGCCACACGACAGTCATGTTTCTGCGATTCTTTGTTGTTTTTTCCTGAATCATTTTGTTAGTTAGTAGGTGATCTATGCAACCCCACACCTCCCTCTTTCCACCAGCTTGCTCAGGTGTTATGATGTTGTTGGTAGCACAGTGATCCTGTAAGAACAGGTTAAGGCACCCAGTATATAATTTATACATGATGTTTTGGCAGGCAATTGGGCGGTAATTTTTAGCAAGGGTGGTTTGGCTATTTTGGGGAATGAGGAGAGTAGTGGCAGTTGATAACCATCTGGGCAGTTCTTGTGTGCCCTTAATGGTTTCTGTAAACAGCCGTATGAGATCTTGCCGATAGAAAGTGAAATTCTTCAACCAGTATCCTGTAATGAGGTCTGGGCCTGGCGATTTCCTATTCGACATTTTCTGTAGAGCTGTTTCCAGTATTGACCCATCTATGTCATATTGTTTTGTCTGGACATGTTGGCAGTAGTCCTGTTCCAGTTGTCTTAGTTCAATTAGCTTGTCTGTTGAATCCGTCATCCGTTTCCCATACAGATCTCCAGTAGTTCTCAACCTGTTCTTTTGAAGGGGTGTCGTTTACAGGGATTGAGCTTTTGCCACCGAAGCTGCGATAAACTGATTTAGGATCTCTGGCAAACAATCTATTTAGCACTTGTCGTTTATGGGCTGTTGACTTATATTTTAGTCTTTCTGTTGTAGCTGTGAGTTGTTGTTTCAACTGGTGTAATTTGGAGTTCAAAGTTTTTAATTTGGTATCTCCAAATCGTCTCTCTAACTTTTTCTTTAGGTCTTCCTGGTGTCGTGTGAAGTTTCTCTCTATGTTGCATTTCATAACGACTGCGATGTGTGAGATACTTCGTCTCAGGGACAAAATTTTGGTTTTTAAATTTCGCATCCACGCTGGTTCAGGCTTTCTGTTTGTATCTTGATTGCATGGTTTTAGATGTGTGTTATATGATAGCAATGTGACAGCTGAAACATATAACAAAACATTGAGCGTTTCAAATGTCGTTTCTACACCTTTAGATCGTATAGCCTTCAGATAATTGCCAGCTATTTCGTTCACCGCTTCCAATTCCAATTTAGTGGGTTCTTTACTGACTCTAGTGTTGTATGGTCTGTCACTCACATTAAGGCTGTGTATCTCTTGAAACATATCGTTCCATATCACTTGTAGGGTGCCCACAAGTTTTTGGTGCTCTGTTTGTTCAGTAGAGTCATGAATTGCAGCCTCGTTGTTGATGTGGTGACAATTACTACTAGAGTCAGCTGACCTTTCTCGCTGTTCTTCAGTGGAAGTGGGATGGATTTCAGCAAAATTGTTGGTGAGCTGTTCACTGTTAGATTTAGCTGGCCATTCTCTTTGTCTGTCAGTGGAGGTGGGGTGGTTGTCTACAAGGGCTGTATTTGTAGTATCACTCGATTCCGTTAGATGTATCAATTTACATCTAATGATACGTTTTGCCTGTTCATTTAGATGCTTTGGAGAAAAGTCTAATTCTGGGTGTTTGGAGTTCCATAAAGTTTTTAGCCTTTGCATAAAACCGAACTTTTGGGGTTCAGATTGTTTGTATGCTTCATATAATTCTTTGTTAAGCTCGTAGCTCCACTGTATACAACGGTTGTAATTGCGATTTGGTCGAAGGAGACTTGTACTTTTTGCCATGATGAGTTCGTCTATTCACTAATATTTTGTATTTATTTTTTTTAAATAGTCGATGATCTTCTTTAAAAGTTACGACAAAGTTCTGTCAGAATCAAATTTAAAGTTATTCACAGCTTGGGTAATATTTCTTTTCAGTTAGTTTTTAATTCTACAACTGTGTTTTAAACGTTGTTCTTGAATCGTTTGAATCGAGAACAAAAAGAACCGATACTTAGTATATTCCTTTACGAATGTAATATAATATAACAACGCTGTATTTATATGTTAAAGTTTATGTATCATTCATATAAATAGGTGTTCTACAACATATTCACAACATTCACAGTTCAAACACTTATATTTTTGCTTCTGAATCGAAAACGTTACTTTTATATTTCTTTATAAATGTAATATAACAACGTTGCATTTATATGTTAAAGTATATGTATCGAGTTGGTTACTTATGTTTGACGTGTAGCAGGCGGATTCTGTTTTGTGTGTGTGTATGTATGTATGTATGTATGTATGTATGTATTTTGTGTGTATGTATGTATGTATGTATGTATGTATGTATGTATGTATGTATGTATTTTGTGTGTATGTATGTATGTATGTATGTATGTATGTATGTATGTATGTATGTATGTATGTATGTATGTATGTATGCCTAGGATGCTAATTAGTGAAATTGAATGTGAAAAGATGTAAGTTGAAAGTAATTAAAATGAATTCTAACAGATAGACATAAGAAATGTTTAAATTCTTGGCGTTATGAAATTTCTTCATATCAATATAATTTTCCGTTTCATTTAAACCCTGATAGATATAGTCGAGGACAATTAGACGTATTTGCAATTCAATAGTGATATGTTATATGAGCTTCAAGAATTTGCAAGGAATCTTATTGAATACATTTTCTCAATATATATATATAAACTAATACATAAGCAGTACGCTGATTTAGTGAAATGGATGAATTGTTTAGCATTTAATTATTAGAGCAACCCCCACCAACTTTATTCTCCATGTTTTATTTCCTTATAGACGTAAGCAGTAAATGCCGTCTAATTTCATAAAACAAAGTCAGATTTTGTATTATCACTGATTATTTGGGTGATAGCAAAATGAAAGGAAAAATAGATAACAATAATCGTATTACCCTGTCTAGGAACAGTACTTAAAATATAAGAATACAAAGAATCATTTATTTTATAGGACAAATTAAATGTATGCATAGTTTCGTTCTATTTGAGAATATCTATTATTTTGTTTGATATTATTGTATACACACTTGTCTCTCATTGTCAGACAATATTTCACTGCAATTAACCTCACCATCTTGCAGGACTGTTTCGTAATTAATTAAGTGATGGAGATTATTTAGCTTCTAGACATATCTCATGAAATAATTGTTTCTACTTTAGGCACAAGGCCAGAAATTACCCAGTGCATTACATGAAATGATGATATCACATTTTGGAAGAAACCCAGTAACACAGGGAAAAGAGGAAATCGATTGGATGGACCTGAATGTAGTATTGGTAGATTATGTTGTTGCTTCGAGAAGGATGGAAGGCATAGTTAACCTTGGGTGATGTTAACTGTACGTAAGGATCAGAAGTTAATACTGCTAGGTATTTTCCGACCCTCTAATTTCTCAGTCAATCCACCGCCTTATCTTATGTATAATAATGGTTATCTTTCTTGTGTGACATCTTGTGAGAGTCAAATGTTCTTTTCATAACCTACTCTACATAATGATATTTGACAGATATATTTCAGATAAAGATAACTTTCAACTTACCGTTTTAAAAAATGATCTAACATACTAAGCGTTTCAATTTGTTTAAGGAAATACTTCATAAAACACCTTACATGCACTCATTCGGGTTATTTCATAAACATTCATAAACACAATGCTCAAACAATTTCGTAATAAAAATGAAAGGACGGAATGGACATCAGTCAGACTTAACAATGTGTTCCATTTCCTATCTCGATGAAACGGCTTACTCATAAATTTAACAAGATCACATGTAGTCAGATCGAAGTCTAATGATTGAAAAGCAAACTTCTTAACCATTCGGTAGTGCTGCATCAACACTTGAAGAAGTATTTAAATATTGAATATATTTCAAAATGTTCAAATTTACATGCTGTGAATTATTAATCTGCTAGTAAAATGATTAATTCAAATATAAATAACTTTACATAACAATAACTTAGTGCCATCGTACGTAAGTGAAGCCTTGTTATATCTGTGTGAACATCTCAAATATCATATATATAAATACATACAAGACTATACTTACACTTATGCACTGACATAGAGGTATAAGCACACATTCTCATATATATATATATATATATATATATATACATACATATATATATATATATATATATATATATATACATATATATATATATATATATATATATATATATATATATATATATATATATATATATATATATATATATATGTAGGAGGTGAGTTTTATTGTAGTACAATAAAGCAATGCAGATATCGGATAAGAAGCACTCTACAGTTTGTGGGACTGGATTATGCATAATATAAGATCAAAAGATGGTTAAAGGAGTTCCATATATTTTATTATGCGCATTTCAAAAACAAACATCATCAAGCAATAATATTTGTGTTTTCATCAGATAAAACAGGAGAACATGATATGAAGGCTAAAAAAAACTTGTGGATAGTGCAGTTTTAAATCAACATATGAAAAATGGTTTTAGATTGATGTGTGATATTGGGAAAAATATTTTATTTAGAGAGGGGGGGGAGGATGAAAGGGGAGGAGATGAGAGGGAGAGATGGGTGATAGAGAGAAAGAGATAGTTTTTATAACTGAGAGGAGATATATTTTTTACATAGAGAGGTTGAAAACCGTTGGAAGATACTGTATAAATTAAAAATTTTGAAAATTAACGAAGGGAGGATATGTGCGAGGAAAAATATTTTATTTAGGGAGGGGTGGGAGGATGAAAAAAAGGGGGGAGGAGATGAGAGTGAAGGTGGAGAGGGAGAGATGGGTGATAGAGAGAAAGAGATAGTTTTTATAACTGAGAAAAAGATATATTGTTTTAATATAGAGAGGTTGGGAACCGTTGGAAGATAATGTATAAATTAAAGGAATTTGAAAATTAACGAAGGGAAATTATGTATGAAGATAGAGAGAAAAAAATAATAATTGTGGGTGAATATTCTAACGTCAAAAGAAGAAATGTATGTATTGTGGCAATTTCAAAATTAGCGAAGAGAAAAATTGTTAAGGTTTGTGTGTAGAAGGATTTGAGAAAAATAATGTGAAGTTAAAGTGTGTATATGATATGTGCGAATAAAGAGTTAATATGTATTAATAATGAGTTCGTTGATGGGGAGAAAAAAATAATAATAAATTAAGGATGAAATTGAGATTAAAAAGATTTATGATAGAGAGAAAAAATAATAATGATTGCGGATGAATATTCAAATGACAAAAACAAATGCTATGATTTTACGAGAAGATAGAATGAGGGTAATGAGTAAACGAGTATTATAGAGTGTATAATGCCCTTTAAAGTAAGGTAGATGGGTATATTTTAAAGAGGTGTATGTATATGTGCCTTTGAGAAAAGATTCTAAATTGATAAAGAATTGAACATTAACTGTATACTTTATGAAAAGTTCTATGGAATGTATGCAGGCAGATAGAAAACAAATCTGAGCGTCTATTTATTATAGAATCTAGGTTAGAGATAATGGTAAATTTTTCATTTAGGCAGAGATTACAGATTTTAGATAGAGAGCTGTTCAAGTATGAGGATGCAGAAGAAATCTTCTTCCAAAAGATGGTATATTTAATGTTTTTGTCTTTTAAGGACCATATGAGTTGTGAGAGAGCAGTGTTAGTTCTTTTAAGTTTGTATTTGAAAGATGAATGATGATTATAGAGACAAGCTTTAAAAGAGGTGGAAGTGGAGCCAAAATAGGTGAAGGAATTGGTGCTAGTTATAATTTTACATTCATAAATTAAGTTTTTATCGAGGCAATGGTTGTTGAGAGGACATTTATTTTTAATGCGGCAGTTGCAATTAGAGAGATTATTAATGAGTGATCTAGTGTTATCTATAGAAGGAATTGGATTGGAGAAGTTGTTTGCGATAGGAATAATAGGAATAATAGTTTCTTGATTTAGAGTTGCATTATGAACATTTAGCGAAGTTGTGTTTGACGTTGTATTTGGGTTTACAGAAGTTAGCCTAGGGTTTACAATGACGTCGTAAAAGAACTAACACTGCTCTCTCAGAACTCATATGGTCCTTAAAAGACAAAAACATTAAATATACCATCTTTTGGAAGAAGATATCTTCTGCATCCTCATACTTGAACAGCTCTCTATCTAAAATCTGTAATCTCTGCCTAAATGAAAAATTTACCATTATCTCTAACCTAGATTCTATAATAAATAGACGCTCAGATTTGTTTTCTATCTGCCTGCATAAATTCCATAGAACTTTTCACAAAGTATACAGTTAATATTCAATTCTTTATCAATTTAGAATCTTTTCTCAAAGGCACATATACATACACCTCTTTAAAATATACCCATCTACCTTACTTTAAAGGGCATTATACACTCTATAATACTCGTTTACTCATTACCCTCATTCTATCTTCTCGTAAAATCATAGCATTTGTTTTTGTCATTTGAATATTCATCCGCAATCATTATTATTTTTTCTCTCTATCATAAATCTTTTTAATCTCAATTTCATCCTTAATTTATTATTATTTTTTTCTCCCCATCAACGAACTCATTATTAATACATATTAACTCTTTATTCGCACATATCATATACAAACTTTAACTTCACATTATTTTTCTCAAATCCTTCTACACACAAACCTTAACAATTTTTCTCTTCGCTAATTTTGAAATTGCCACAATACATACATTTCTTCTTTTGACGTTAGAATATTCACCCACAATTATTATTTTTTTCTCTCTATCTTCATACATAATTTCCCTTCGTTAATTTTCAAATTCCTTTAATTTATACATTATCTTCCAACGGTTCCCAACCTCTCTATATTAAAACAATATATCTTTTTCTCAGTTATAAAAACTATCTCTTTCTCTCTATCACCCATCTCTCCCTCTCCACCTTCACTCTCATCTCCTCCCCCCTTTTTTTCATCCTTTCCACACCCCTCCCTAAATAAAATATTTTTCCTCGCACATATATCCTCCCTTCGTTAATTTTCAAAATTTTTAATTTATACAGTATCTTCCAACGGTTTTCAACCTCTCTATGTAAAAAATATATCTCCTCTCAGTTATAAAAACTATCTCTTTCTCTCTATCACCCATCTCTCCCTCTCATCTCCTCCCCTTTCATCCCCCCCCCTCTCTAAATAAAATATTTTTCCCAATATCACACATCAATCTAAAACCATTTTTCATATGTTGATTTAAAACTGCACTATCCACAAGTGTTTTTTAGCCTTCATATCATGTTCTCCTGTTTTATCTGATGAAAACACAAATATTATTGCTTGATGATGTTTGTTTTTGAAATGCGCATAATAAAATATATGGAACTCCTTTAACCATCTTTTGATCTTATATTATATATATGTATATATATATATATAGGTTTACATATACATAAATTAGACAGAGCCATATATATATATATATATATATATATATATATATATATATATATATATATATGTGTGTGTGTGTGTGTGTGTTTTTGGCAACCATTCACAGTGTGGCTCAGTGACGAATTAATTAATTAAATAATCAACAATCAGAACAATATATAAGACAGTAAATCCATAGAATCATTTGATAAAATATATACACTATTTCTCCTCCCAATCAGCATAATTAACCACACAAAAAAATGATTCTATGCACTTACTCTCTTACTCTCTTATATATATATATATATATATATATATATATATATATATTTATATATATATATATATGAAGGCGTATATGAAGATGTATAGCTGTAAACACAGTCGATTACTATAAATAATACCTAAGGATATAGGTTCCAAGCCACCAGAAAGTGGCCTGTGGTCGCTACGAAGGATTTACCTTCGTACCTCTGAAATCCCGGCTGAGCGCTATTTATTTTTGAGTAAAAAGAGCCCTAAACATCATCACGAATAAAAATATGAATGAAGATGCCCCATAGAATTCAGAATAATAGAGTATTTGATTAATTCTCCAGTTATTTTATCCTAACAATAGAGAAATAACCTTAAAACGTGCGCCACTATAGACTTTTTCCTTTTCATGTTTCCCGTGAGTTGGAAGGTCAGATGAAGCTGTATTATTCGCTGTTGACCGCCACAACGCTTTCGTTATCAAGTTCTGAGTTACGCAGTTGAAATATAACGCGTTGAATCTGCCTCTTCATTCTCCATCCATTTGTTTCTAGTATTCTTTTCTATCTTCCTGTTTCTTAATTTAAACATTATAATAATTACTCTGCATTTAAGACTACATAGTTAAAACATTAGACCACATAGTTGAAAACAAATATCTACCACAGGGCTAACTTGTTTACAATGCATGTAGATAGTAGATTAAATTTATCAAATTTGTTTAGTGCTTATTCATGAGTTGAATACGTTTTCATTTTAACAAAAGCCTTTGGTCTACAATATGTGAATAGGGCTTCCAATTTACTACCATTTGAAATTACAGTTTGTTTATAACAGATGTATAAATGTATATATATATGTCCCAAGGCTCTGATACCATCAACACTATAAACAGAGAGCTGTCATATCTAAGAACTACTAACTGCCTGATGAGGTCATAGCCATTCAATGGCTATCATCGAAATATATATAGCAGTAAATAAAGGATTATGAGTTCATGCAATATTGACTTATGTTTCGTCACTATATATATATATATATATATATATATATATGAATGTATATATAGTGTATTCTGCAATATCAGCTTTATCTCCGCCTGTTTTGCTGAAAATTTAAAGTAAGTGAGACTGTCACTACACTAAAACAATAGCATAAGGTCTTCGAAATGCTTTTAATTAAGCATACAGTGTATTACAAAATACACTATATATACATTCATATATACATAGCTATTTCAGAGCGTCAATTCTAATTTTCAATTTCTGCTTGACCGGCAACCGCTCTGTACAATCAGTTCCTGATTATTACTAGAAATTCTATAAGAATCAAACATTCATGATTTTCAGCAAACAGGTGGGGTTTGATAAGTACCAATCAGTACGAATCATAGCTGTGTCAGCTTTATTTCCCACTGTTTGCTGAAAATTTGAAGTAAGTGAGACTGTCACTACTCTAAAACAATAGCATAAGGTCTTCGAAATGCTTTTAATTAAGCATACAGTGTATTGCAAAATACACCTTATATACATTCATATATATAGCTATTTCAGAACGTCAATTCTAATATATATATATATAAATGAAAGTTAGAGTTAATAACTCTTACTGAAACCCTGTAATCAATAAGCTCCAAGTATAAATACTGAGCATTATAATAATAATATATATGTAGTAAGAAACACAGTAAACCGTGTGTCTAATATTACGAGGGTTGAAAGACTACATTTGTTTGAAATATCTAACCATGAAGCAGACAGAATGATAAAATAAAATAAAATTATATTATGCAAACCGCCTCAATAACAATTACATCTCTCGGACAGATTAGGGATAATCTGTTTCGCCCTGAGTGTGATTGTAACAGATAATCCTGGGCATCATCAGCGAGAGATTCTGATTAAATGCGACAAACACCTCCTACCAACGTTCACACAGAAAGATGAATTTATCACCTCGTGCGCCATAAGTCAAAAGTGGTATGAGTGTATTGGTTAGAAACAACAGTCCAACACACGCAACATAATAAGCTTAATATACATATACATCATTATTATAATGTTCAGTATTTATACTTGGTGCTTATTGATTACAGGGTTTCAGTAAGAGTTATTAACTCTAACTTTCATTTATATTTCGGCTCCCTCATGAGGTGAGCTTATTAAGTTGCGTGTGTTGGACTGTTGTTTCTAACCAATGCACTCATACCACTTTTGACTTATGGTGCACGACTGGATAAATTCATCTTTCTGTGTGAACGTTGGTACTAGGTGTTTGTCGCATTTAATCAGAATCTCTCGCTGATGATGCCCAGGATTATCTGTTACAAACATACTCAGGGCGAAACAGATTATCCCTAATCTGTCCGAGAGATGTAATTGTTATTGAGGCGGTTTGTATAATATAATTTTATTTTATTTTATCATTCTGTCTGCTTCATGGTTAAATATTTCAAACAAATGTGGTCTTTCAACCCTCGTAATATTAGACACACGGTTTACTGTGTTTCTTACTACATATAGATTATTATATATATATATATAAATTGAAACAAAATGAAAACGAAATATATACATGCATACTTACATATATATATATATATTTATTAAAATAACAGATTAAAGTTTAAGAAAAGAATCGCTGCTTTCACCCTTAACGGGATCTTCTGAAACTAACAAAGTCAATCTGTAAACGCAGAAGTGGATATTTTAAAAAACGTTACAATCGGAGGAAGACAGGAAGACGATAGTTTGGTTCGCGGAAACGTTCCCTGGCAAAGAACGGGAAAAAACGAATATAATACGTCATTAATAGGAGCGGTGAAAAACAATTACGCGCAAAGACAGAACCACGTTTATGGTATAAAAGAAGTCATAGACTAATGTTCTCTTAGGTGGTGCATAGAAACGTTCTCTGGCAATGAACAGAAAAAAACGAAGATAATACGTCATATGTGGAGCGTGGAGACAATTGCACGCAACGATAAAACCACGGAAATGGTATAGCTGAAATCGTAGACTAAAATTCTAACTAGGAAACCGAATGAATCTCTGCTTCAGAGTTAAGAATAAAGTAAATAAAATACAATACAGAGGTAATAGAAATTAAATAAATACATACACACATGCAAATACGTACATACACAAGCATACGCGAAAACACTTGCCATAGGTATACAAAACCACGCACATATAAATATGTGTGTGTGTGTGTGCGTGTATACAAATAAATAAATAATTAAATAAACGTATATAAATAACTAAATACGTATATAACAAGCGCACACACATATCTACATGTAAATACACAAATGTTCGGAGACGTAAGTCAACCAAAACATGCAGTACACATATACACACACCCTACATACGTACGAACCTGCATACTCACACAGACGCAATCTCCCGTATACACTTAACCAAACCATATGTACAAGAATATATTTAAAAATATACGCCATAACATATACAATCAAATATACGTACGAGAAAGTATCCGTACCTTCACAAAACATACAGGTAATATATACTTACCTATGCAAATAAGTAATGGTATAAACAAAACATATACTTAGCTACCACATCTAGACGTAAAATATTCACGTATAGATTGTACTATCCGTCAGTGTATAACGTGGGGCTGTAATACAGGAAAGTTTTGTGCAATTTATGTTTACAAGCCGGAATTGTCTCAGATTTTTTGTTTAATATGCAATAAAAACACAGGTAAAAAGGTTATAAGCAAGGTGTACAATGCAGGAGTCAATACAGTCAATAAGGCATGCATGAGGAAAGAGTTACAATGTAGTTGAAATAAACATATTTTGTGTGGGGTATTAAAGGATGTTATAATTGTTATAAATGTTTAAGATTGTGTGCAATTTGTTAGAGAGGCATGTAGTGATAATGTAGGTATATGTTATGTAAGGTGTAATGCAAAGCACGTGATAGAGTTGGATATGTCACTTTCATTTCAGTGTTTTTGTGTTGTAGTTCGTATGTATGTGTATGTTTTGTTTGTTACTCACAGCTATTAACCATGGGATTATTTTGAGTAGTTTATAGTCAATAGGTGTTTGTTTGTTAAATGTAAATTCCGCCGAATTACTGGCCATGTTGTTATTGTAGGTATATTATTTTATGCATTTTTTATCTACAAATTATCTTTTCTAGGGTTTGTAGTAACCGTTACTAAGCTGTTGGTAAACCGTTAGGTTGCTTAATCTTTTTTGCTTGTGCTTTTTAATTATAACTATTACACTTCCAACCAGTGGTGCATGTAATTGTGTTCTTTCAAGCAGAACATCTTTTTAATTCCTGACTCTCCACATGATGCCTATAATACTAACAACAATTATGTACCCTAAATGTCCTAAATGACTAGGATTTTAGTAACGTGCTTCGACATTCCATATGCGCCAATGATTCCAGACTTCCCTCTGGAAGAAAAAATTGTCAGCAAATAAATTTTCCAAACTAAAATTTGATCGTTTTAACACTTTGTGTATATATATATACATATATATATATATATATATATATATATATATATATATATATATATATATATATATATATATATATATATATATATATATGTTATACTTTGGGAGGGTCATGTTGCCAATAAGAAACACACGCACCAGTTGCTTTCACTTCAATTTATTATATATTTATAAATTTATAAATTTATAAATCTATAAATTTCTGGTTGGTTGGTTGGTTCCACAACCAGATAGTTGTTTATATATAGTCATAGTTCTTTCGTCACACACTCTGTGACCTCTTCAGTGACTGGGGATTCCTTTCTTTGTTTCTGTGCCTCTCCTTTGTTCTGTCCTACGCCATTTTGTTTCTGTGTGTGTGTTGTGTGCTCAGTCTGCGCATGCGCCACATCCGGGTGTATGTGTGTGTTTATGTTCATTTATTTATTTGTTTATTTACATTTTACTGGTTAGTTGTTTGTTCTATGTGTGTGTGTGTTTTCATTTTGTCCTTAATTGTAAGTTGTGATGTTGCTGTTCCACTCATATTTTCTATTTAATTTTAGTTGTAATTCTTTTATGTTTATTGCCTCTGTAATTTGTCTAAACATTGCGTTTTTTCTGTGTGTAGATTCTATTTTTATTTCTATGTTCTCTAATTTACCCTTGTGTTCTATCTTAGCATGTTGGTAGAGTACAGATGATTCTTTATTATCTTGAAGGTCTCGCCAGTGTTCATTTATCCGTACCCCTACACTACGAGCTGTCTCACCTATGTACACTATATTTTTGTCTCTACATTGTCCTTCAGTACATCTTATGCTATACACTACATTTCTAGTTTTACAGTTAATCTGGAGGCTTATTTTACAGGTTATACATTTCTTATCTATACATGGGGGTCTTTGAAAAGGGTATGTCTTGCTAATAAGTGTTGTTTTTACGGAGGTACCTGGTCTTTCTACTATCTTAATATTGAGTTTATGTTTATTTAGGGCCCTTCTAAATTTGTAAGCTAATTCACCTCTAGGGGTTGTATTGATGAACATTACACTCTGGTATTTATTGCTATCATACCATGAGTTTATTCTATTAGCCTTGTTCCTAGTTCTTTCTATTCAATTACAAAATTTGCTCCTATACAAGGGGCAGGTCCCATTTATGTCATTATTTACCATTTTTTCCCATTTGGTTCTGGTTGCTCTATACACTCTGATATTATCTCTCTGATTGTAGCCAGAGAACTGCATACGGTGGATGAAGTGTTGTATGTGTCTCTCTAGTTCTTCGGGGTTGCACATGCGGGACACATTTCTCATCACCCGTACCAAAACCGCAATCAGTATGTTGGTTTTGGTATGGTCCGAAATGGCCGAGTTTCGATGGATCAGATGTTTGGAAGTTATGGGTTTCGCATAATGGGAATGGAGGATTTGTTTTTTGTTGTTAATGGTATCTAACCAGAGCTCTGTGTCTAGTACAGGTAATCGATGGTTGGGGTGGTTACTTGGGTAGTCTATAGTAACTCTAATGCTCTGGTGGATGGAGTTTGCTATTTGCTGGATGCTTTCCATTGTGTTTCTCTCTAGTTCCTGACTGTTCTCTAGTGGGGGTGTCTTAACTACGACGTTTATATCATCTACGTAGCGGGAGTACATTATCAGGGTTAAGGGGTCTTATAATTGTTCTTTAAGTTTAAGTTTAAGTCTACTGTCCCACCATACCATGAATAAGTTAGCTATGTCGCCTGCAATGCTAACACCAATGGCTGCTTCTTCCTCTTGGGCATATGTTTTTTCATTAAATTTGAACATATGTTCCTTAAGGGTTAGTTTTATGCTGGCCCCTACCGCATGTGCAATCATTTTCTTCAGTTCATCGTGGTTTTCGGGTGTCCGTATGGCTCTGGTCCACCCGTTAGATCTATCTGTGTGGGTTTTCTTGGCCATTGGGGTAATGGTAGGTGGTCTGCCTCTTGCTGGTCTTGTAGGGCACAGGTTGCTAAGGTCATATGTGTCTAGGTAACTATTACTATAGGTAAGCTTAAGTAGGATGTATTAAGCTCACTGGTATCAATCCCACGGAACTCAACCTTGCTCTCACTGATCATTTCTACGCATTTCTCCACCGCAAAATCCACGTCAATAGATGGATACAGGGACACAACATCCATACTGCCTATTATGCAGTTTGTTAGGTCCCCAGATCGGTTACTCACGCCGATTCTGCTGAGGAGGCCCTCCGTGCTGTCACATACATCTGGGGACATTTCAATGATGGTGCGTATGATCAGGGAGAGGAAGTAGGACAGTCTGTAGTTACTAGCAATGTTAGCTCCACAGACTGGCCGTGTTGGTGGTCCCGCGACAGGGTTACAGCCCGTTTTATGGTCTTTTCGAAGCCCATACAACGCCGGCACGTCATTGTTCCAGGCCTGGAAGTTGTTGGCATTCCTTTTGTTGGGCTGCATTATATTCGTCCACATCACCATATGGGCATTGAGGGCTTTTTCTCTATCCTCATGCTCCTGTGGTGTTACCTCTCTTGTGTTAGTGATGTGGGGTTGAATTGCCTGGATGTAGTTTGGCAGGATGTCAACTGACATTCTGCCAGACTTGTCTGTTGGAAAGCATGCTATCTCTCCATTACGTGAGCGCTGCATGAGCTTACAAAGGAGAGGCACAGAAACAAAGAAAGGAATCTCCAGTCCCTGAAGATGTCACAGAGTGTGTGACGAAAGAACTATGACTATATATAAACAACTATCTGGTTGTGGAACCAACCAACCAACCAGAAATTTATAGATTTATGAATTTATAAATTTATAAATATATAATAAATTGAAGTGAAAGCAACTGGTGCGTGTGTTTCTTATTGGCAACATGACCCTCCCAAAGTATAACAATACCGGTTTCAACACACGATTTCAGATAAAGAATCTTGCTAAACAAATTCAGAAACGAAATATCGTAAGCCTTAGCCAGGCTAACAAGATACTGAAAACCACCATGTTCTGTTGTCTACGAAAAACCATAACATCTCGACAACTACACTTCATAAAACAGTGTGCCTCATCCCAAGTCTACACCAACACCATCAACACCGACGTTAGAAGATTAAAACTCACCAATGTATAACCTGTAAAATAAGCCCCCAGATTAATTTATAAAACTAGAAATGTAGTGTATAGCATAAGATGTACTGAAGGACAATGTAGAGACAAAAATATAGTGTACATAGGTGAGACAGCTCGTAGTGTAGGGGAACGGATAAATGAACACTGGCGAGAACTTCAAGATAATAAAGAATCATCTGTACTCTACCAACATGCTAAGATAGAACACAGGGGTAAATTAGAGAACATAGAAATAAAAATAGAATCTACACACAGAAAAGACGCAATGTTTAGACAAATTACAGAGGCAATAAACATAAAAGAATTACAACCAAAATTAAATAGAAAATATGAGTGGAACAGCAACATCACAACTTACAATTAAGGACAAAATGAAAACACACACACACATATAACAAACAACCAACCAGTAACATGTAAATAAACAAATAAATAAATGAACATAAACACACACAGACACCCGGATGTGGCGCATGCGCAGACTGAGCACACAACACACATACAGAAACAAAATGGCGTAGGACAGAACAAAGGAGAGGAACAGAAACAAAGAAAGGAATCCCCAGTCACTGAAGAGGTCACAAAGTGTGTGACGAAAGAACTATGACTATATATAAACAACTATCTAGTTGTGGAACCAACCAACCAACCAGAAATTTATAGATTTATAAATTTATAAATTTATAAATATATAATAAATTGAAGTGAAAGCAACTGGTGCGTGTGTTTCTTATTGGCAACATGACCCTCCCAAAGTATAACAATATCGGTTTCAACACACGATTTCAGATAAAGAATCTTGCTAAACAAATTCAGAAACGAAATATATATATATATATATATATATATATATATATATATATATATATATATATATATACATATATATATATATATATATATATATATATATATATATATATATATATATATATATATATATATACATATATATATATATATATATATATATATATATATATATATATATATATATATATATATATATATATATATATATATCTTAGTCTTAGTCTTAGATCCTCCGCGCTGTTCGGCGCATCGAGCAGTAAGTGCTCGCCAAGGGTCACGATCAGCGGCAACTTTTTCGAGACCGTTCCAGATGATGTTGCCTGCCATTAGGTCCTTACGGAACGTTCGTTGCCGGGTGATCCTTGGGCAAACCCGCCTCCGTTTACCGCCAGGCGGAGTCCAGTTAACCGCTGTTTTCGAATGCCGTACATTTGGCAGACGCAGAATATGGCCAGCCAGACGGCACCGATGCTCTGTGACCACTCTCTGTAGCGGCCACGACTCGGCTCTACGCAGGATCTCCTCGTTTCGCACTTGGTCGCGCCAGGACATACAAAGGATCTTTCGCAGGTACCGCTCGTGGAAAGCGTTCAGCCGTCTCTCTATTTTTGCTGTACTCTTCCAGGTCTCGCTCGCATAAAGCACTGTCGGCAGCAATATGCTATTAAACAGGCGGAGCCTGGTCTTGGTGCTACTGCACGAAGACGACCAGACTGGGCACAGCCGCTGGAAAACTGCGGCTCCTTTGCCGACCCCACAGTTGATATCGAGCTCCGCGTCGCCGCTGCTTGTCAGGATGCTGCCCAGATAGGTGAAGTGATCGACTTCCTCGAGGTCCTGTTGGTTGACTCTGATCACTGGACCTGTGTTGCATGACCTTGGTCTTTTTGGTGTTGATTCTCAGGCCGATTGTTTCCGCAATCTCTTGTAGGGATGTTGTTAGGGGCTGCAGATCTGCACTGTTTTCAGCGATCAAAGCGATGTCGTCGGCGAATGCCAGTTCCCTCAGCCTCGACTGCCCTCTCCATGGGATTCCTCGACCGGGTCCTTCATCCATTCGCCTTAGTACGAAATCGGCTGCAAGCAGGAACAAAAGTGGAGAGAGATTGCAACCCTGTCTGACTCCGGAGACAATGTCAAAGAACTCCGTCACACCTGACTCAGTCCGGACGCAGAAGCTGGAGTTTTCATACAGGGCCTTGAATATGGCGATGAATCTTGTAGGAATGCTGTACAGTTTGCGCAACATTCCACAGCAACTCCCGGTGTACACTGTCGAATGCCTTCTGGAAATCAATAAAATTGACCACCAAAGACTGTTGTAGATCAACGCATTGTTCGAGAATAGTGTAAATATCTGTTCCGTGCAACATCGATTTTTTTCGGAAGCCGCCTTGTTCCTCCCGGAGCAGAGAGTCAACATCCTGCCGGAGTCGACGCAGCAGCACAGTGCAGAACGCCTTGCCTGGGACTGACAGCAATATGATACCACGCCAGTTGTTGCAGTCTGCCAGGTTTCCCTTCTTCGGCAGTTTGACAATGACACCAAGCTGCCACTCAAGGGTAACCCAACCAACCCTCCAGCAGTGGTTCACCAAGTCTGTCAAAGCTTCTCTTGCTTGGTGATATGGTCCTCGCAGACTTTGAGTACCTCAGTGGTTGTTGGAGTCTCTGCGGTGAAGTCTATCAGAGCGACCGTATTTGGTCGGTTCAGCGTCTCCCAGAAGTGCTCCATCCATCTCTGCTCCTGTTCTGCTCCAGTGGTCAACGTCTTGCCATTTCTGTCCTTCACTGGCATGCTGTCACCGCTCGATATTCCTGTCAACACCCTCACGATGCCGAACAGTGCTTTTGTCTCGTTTCGACCAACAGCGTCCTCTGCCTCAGCACCCTTTTTTCCAGCCTGTCACGTTTGTCCCACCGGCAGCTTCACTTTACCAGCCGGTCGATTTGGCGGTATACGGCATATCTTTTCTTTTGGTCTTGCTCCGATCTGGCAGAATCTAGCTCGACTTTTGCCTTTTTTCGTCTGTCAGTAAGGTCCACGTTGGTTCTTGGATACATGTTTCCCTCCTCGTTCCTCGTCTTCGGCCAATAGTTACTTGTGCTGCCTCAGTCACCGCTGTCGTGAACATCGTCCATTGATCTTCCAGATTTGCAGCCTCACTCAACTGCTGGAATCGGTTATGTAGCGCCAGTTGGTACAGTCGCGCTTGACAGGGATACTTCAGCTTCTCCACTGCATATGGTTTTGGTCTTTCCTGCCGTGGCCGTTTCTTCAGGCGCATCTGAAGTTCCGCACACAGTAGGTGGTGGTCCCACCTCGGTACACTCTGACGTCACGTACAGAGGACCGCCAGCGCTGGTTTATGCAGATGTAGTCGATCTTGTTTCGGCTTTTCTGGTCGGGAGACTGCCAAGTAGCTTTGTGAATCGCCTTGTGTTTGAAATAGGTGTTGCTAATGCACAAGCTGTTGATGGCACAAAACAGCTGAGGTCTCTCGCCGTTGCCCGTGGTGACCGCAGCAGAACCGAATGGCCCAGAGACCTGATCCAGTCCCTGTCTGCTGCAGCCAATCTGAGCGTTGAATTCACCGATCAGTAGTTTGATGTCATGGCTGGGCAAGTTATTAAATGTGTCCTGCAGCTGTTCGTAGAAGGCGTCCTTGTCGATGTCGGTTGCGTCATCAATCGGTGCGTAGCCCTGAACAACAGTGATTTTCGCATGCCCACTTTGAAAACGGGAGGTTATGATGCGCTCGCTGACTGACTCACATCCGATCAATGCTCGAGTTGCTCGGGTGCTAAGCACAAGTCCAACGCCATGAACGTGCATGTCTTGGTGTCCAGAGAAGAGCAGAGTTGTGTCTCCGCTGCCACGCATCTTTCCGCTTCCGGTCCAGCGCATTTCACTCACGCCCAGAATGTCCAGCTGGTAGTGGTCGAACTCGCGAAGTAGCTGAGCCAGCTTTCCTGCCTGGTATAGTGTACGCGCGAACCAAGTTTCTATTGGCATCTTTGTTTTGTTGCTCAGAATCCGGCTCATCGGAACCCCAACGTCGTTTCGGCTTTGGTTGAGGTCCGTCAAGAGTGGAGTATTTCCCACGCCTTCATCTTTACGCCGATCATTTTTGTTTTTTGGGGGCTTTTCTTGCTGTTTCTTTAGCGGTTAGAATTTTTACAGCAGTGCCGGGTTGCTAACCCGAGGCCTGCCGCCTGTATTTGCCGATTCTTTGCCCACTGAGGTTAGTGGTTGGCACCCCTTCGCCACGATGAGGCGTCCAGCGGGATCAGGGGACACATAAGGGGATATATATACATATATATATATATAGTAATAATAATAATACATACATATATATATACATATATATATAGTAATAATAATAATACATACATATATATATATATATATATATATATATATATATATATATATATATATATATATATATATATACAGTTATATATATACAGTTCAAGAGTAAACAAATCTTAAAGAGAGAAATGGAAATAGGAGAGGAGATGACATATTGGTGAAGGTGTTAGAAGCCAAAAGCGTAAAGGCATGTGCTCGATGCGCAATAAGCAGTAGAAAGCATCTAGAGGGCTTGGTTCATGCAGAGATTAGGTGCACAGAGCTGGAAATATTCATTAGTTAAGCAAAATAAGACCACAAAATTCACAAGGGAGACCTGAGTTAATTATCATTATTAATAATATTATCCCGCCGAGGTTAACTTTGCCTTTCATCCTTACGGGTCGATAAAATAAAATACCAGTAATGTACTGGTTAATTGCTGGCCTTGTGCCAAAAGTAGAAACAATTATTAATATTATCATTATAAAGCCTTTTAGATGACTGGTATTAGTGTATATATTACTTGCAATAATATTAAAAGTAATATGAATGGCTGGTTCGTGTTTGTACAATGTTTTATATCACACGAGTCAACAATAACACAATAGAAATATTTACGACATGTCGTGATGGTGTAGTTGGTGAGTTGGTCTCGACTCCATGACTGGAGCGTATAAAGAAGAAAGAGAGAAGACAGGGGTCATCTCTTCATAGGCAGAAGTCAGCTCCAAAATTATGCGTCTTGTCTGTTCGGAAATAGCAGCCGGACTGTGTATTATTTTGGTGACGTCAGTTTGTGACGTCAGAGCTATGTGCAGGTAACACTGCATAGCTGTTACACGTCAGGTATCGATTCGCTACATATAGCCCTCCTCCAGATGATCAATCGATGAAGAAGTAAACATATGTAGTGAGAAGCAAGGCAAAGATAGGTAATAAATAAAAGAAATGTTTGCACAAGCAGCAAACAAAAGGCAACGCACGCACAAATGTAACAACATAAACATGCAACACAATCAATAAAATGCAACAAAGCGTAAGAAAAACAAAAGCAAAGGGCTGCAACAAGGGCAGCTTAAATGTACACAGTTTGACACAGTTCTTTGGGCCAGTGGACCCTCCGACCGGAACGGGTCGTGGTCTTGTATCTTGGTGATGGGGGAGGGGTCAAAGAAACAGGTATGTGTGCAAAAGAGAAAGATGGAGGCGTATGTGGCTCAGGTGTGTGAGCATCTGTGTGGGCCCGTTTAAGTCTATCAACCTCAATGGTCTTTCTGGATCCCTTAATGTCTACGGTGAAATGTTTAACAGAACGAGCCAACACACGATAGGGTCCAGAGTACGGTTATGTGAGATGTGGTCTTACAGCATCGTTTCTTACGAACTCCTGGGTCCACGAGGCAATATCCCTCGGGACTGTAGATTTTACAGTTTGTTTTCTCGTATCCATCGGCGGCAGGTCCTGAAAATAAGAACGCAGACGGGATACGTAGGAAAGCGGATCTTCGGCCGGGGAGAACCCAAGGTTCACCTTTATTGATGGCCGAATCCCCAACAACACAATAGGGAGGTACTCGCTCCAATGCGTAGAGTCAGGAGAAGTCCGGAGAGCGGCTTTTAGTTGTCGGTGGAAACGCTCCACCATTCCGTTAGATGCAGGATTATATGAAGTTGTTCTATGCGTTTAGCACCCATGATCTTCGTTAATTCGTAGAAGAGATTCGATTCAAACTGTCTTCCACAGTCCATTGTAATCGTGGTTGCCACTCCAAAGCGGGCAATCCATCCTGATACAAGGGCACGCGCTGTCGTTTCAGCAGTGATGTCTTTCCAGGGGATGGCTTCAGGCCATCGCGAAAAACGATCAATAACAGTCAATAGATAAGTATGACCACCACTGACTGGCCAAGGTCCCACGATGTCCACATGAATGTGCCGGTAACAGGCGTCCGGTGTACTGAACCTACCGAGCGGAGCCTTAACGTGTTTTTGGATTTTCGATTCCTGGCAAGCGATGCAGGAAAGGCCCCAAGCCGTAATATCGCGCCTCATATTTGGCCAGAAGAATCTGGCCGTTATGAGCTTTACTGTGGCAGAAGATTCTGGGTGGGAAATGCTGTGTAAAGCAAGAAACGCAGTACGACGATGGTTTAGCGGGACGAATGGTCGCGGTGAATCCACGGAAACGTCGCAGAGAATTATTTGTCCTTCTGCAGTGGGCAATGGCAGGTATTTCAAATTACTCGTCGCAAATTCGGCTGATGAAATATCCAACGATTCCAGTGCAGGTTGGTCTGCGGCCAAGTGATTTAAATCGATGTCGTGGGATAACGCAATCGAACTGATCGGCAATCGAGACAGGGCGTCAGCCGCTGTGTTCAATGAGCGTGGAATGTGTTGGATGTCGTTTGTGAATTGCGAGATAAAGTCGAGATGCCTTGTTTCTCTGGGCGAGTTCTTGTCGGACATTGCCCTTAAAGCGAAGGTCAAACGTTTATGGTCGGTATAGATTGTAACACACCTTCCTTCAAGCATATGTGAAAAATGTTTCACAGAAAGGTAGATGGCTAACAGCTCCCGGCCAAAGGTGCTACAGCGAGTTTCTGCAGGTTTCAACTTCCTGGAGAAAAATTCCAATGGTGTTTGGTGATCGTCACTGCTCTGTTGTAAGACTGCACCCACTGCAGTATCCGACGCATCAACAGAAAGCGAAAGCATGGCATTGGACACTGGGTGGCCCAGCAAAGATGCACTAGCCAATACTTTTTTGAAAATCCTCGAGCTGAGTCTGAGTCAAGGAGATTTCCTTGTTCTTCTTGCGGCAATTTTTCAGAATCTCAGTAAGAGAGAAGAGTAGATTAGCACAATGCGGAACAAAACATCTATAGAAATTTATTAGTCCTAGGAATTGTCGCAACTGACGAAGTGAGGTCGGCGGAGGCAAATCCTCTATAGCCTGAACTCGTTGAGGGAGGGGTCGAATACCCGCGGGGTCAATGACATGACCTAAAATATTCAGTGATTCCGCACCGAAAACACATTTTGTGGGATTTATTTGAACACTGTAATCTTTGAGTCGACAAAACAAAAGATTCAAATGGCGTATATGTTCTTCTCTGGAGGAACTAGCAATAAGCAGATCATCAATATAAGTGTAGACGAAGTCTAAACCACGAGTGACCTCATCCATGAACCGTTGAAAGGTGCTAGCAGCATTCCTAAGTCCGAAAGGCATTGTAAGAAATTCGAATGATCCAAATGGAGTCGCAATGGCCGTTTTCGGAATATCTTCTTTCTTGACAGTAATCTGATGATAGGCTGCACCAAATCGAGCTTCGAGAAAATGTTACATCCCTGCAACGACGATGCAAAATCTTGCAGGTCTGGAATGGGGTATCTATCCGGGACAGTTATAGCATTTAACTTCCTATAATCCCCAGTGGGTCTCAGTCGCCAGAAGTATTGGGTACCATGTGTAACGGAGAAGCCCAAGGGCTCGTAGAAGGGCGAATTATGCCTAGCTGCAGCACATGGTCGAACTCGGACCGTGCTGCCTTCAATTTGTCCGCAGGCAAGCGACGAGGACGTGAAAACACTGGGACGCCAGTTGTAGAGATAAAATGCACTGTTGTGTGAGTCCGTTCCGCGACTCGAAAATTTCCCTGAGTAAGCTGTGATAAAGAATTCAACAATGCATGATAGACATTCCCAGCATTAGCGATGAAGGAGGTCAGGCTAACCATTGGAAAATTAGCTTTCTGGCCACGAAGACAAAAACCAGTAATGCCGTCTACTAGGCGTCAGACACGGACGTCCACCGTCAATGCAAAATAGTGTAGAAAATCCGCTCCCAAAATCAGATATGGTAGGTCAGCAACCGTAAAAATTCATTTGAATTCTCGTCGAAGATTTCTGAATTGCAGAGGAAGCGAGATGTGTCCAAAAGTCCGTATCGGTGAATGATTGACAGCTTGTAGATTCATTGATGACTCAGGAGGAGTTTCTTTAACAAAGTTCACTGGCCAAATGCTTCAGGAGGCACTCGTATCTACGAGGAAAGATCTTTCGGACAGGAGGTCCTCAGTAAAGAAGTGGCGGTTTGCATATGTAGCACAGAGATCAGCTGCCGCTTTCAGTGACTCTGGTATGCGTTCCCCAACGTTGAATAGTTACACGGTGGCCGGCAGTGTTTTGCATTATCAGCGAAGGTGGTCTGATACCAGAACAAAGACGAATTGATGGCGGGCAAGCTGGCGTTACGGCATGAAGTCGCGAAGGACGCGAACGACTTCTTGGCCGCCTGGGAGATGGCCTACTCACCCTACATAATTTCGCGGCTTGACGCGTCAATGCGTCAATCGCCTTCAACATGGCCTCCTCGTGTGTCGAGACGGGCTGGTTCGGAAAGGTCGAAGAGGAGACAAGCGAGGTAGCTTTCCTCGAGAATTCCACAATTCGATCGGCAGACGCAGCGATCTGCTCCACTGAGTTCGAGTCCGCTATGATAGCCAATATAATCTGGACATTGATTGGCAAGCGAGAGAAAAATAGCTTTTTGATAAATGAACTATCCTCATCGGGCGATTCACTGAGATCCCGAATGTGGCGTAAAAATTCAGTCGGCGACCTGTCGCCTAAACACTCGTCCTCCAATAATGCACGAAACCTACTTTCAGCAGAACAGCAGTTTCTCCTTAATATCTCTGTCCTCAACGAATCATACGAAAATCCGGTTGGCGGGTCCGTTATTAAATCTTTCACCGTGGAGGCGAGCGACCACGGTATACCACTAATCAAAACATTGAGTTTCTGCTCTGTTTCAATTCCATTTGCAGCAAAATATGCATCTAGTTGCGCAAACCAGAGCTTGGGATCACTGGAGAACGCATGTAAATTAGGATTACTCATCATTAGCATGTATCAGTTCCACATAAAAAAATACTAAATTATAACCAAGTAAAGAAATGCCACGCGTGTTAGATGTTTGGAACAATGGGAAAACAACGCAAATTTCCCTCGACATCCAAGAAGAAAGAAGAAAGCAAAAATCTGGTGAATTTGTAAAATCCGGAATCGACAAGTCACAACATTTCATGGCAGAAAAATTAAATATGTTTTTATTTTTATTTTCTCTCTTTAAATTGGAGGAGATGGAATCACATGATGCGTCTCAGCCAATCAGATGGCTGCATTTCGGAGAAGAAAGACAATTGGCGGACCAGTCAGCCATTGTGAATTTTTTTTTTTTTTTTGTTAAACGAACAATTTTCAATTTCGTTTTTTTTCGCATAGTTGCAAGAAATAAAGTATTAGTTTCGTCATCAATTTTTTTTTATATGTTGTATGTTTCTCTAGAAGTTTTTAGAAGTCTTTTAGAAGGCTGTGTAATGCATAATCAGGATCAACCACTTTAGATGACTGGTATTAGTGTATATATTACTTGCAATAATATTAAAAAGAATACGAATGGCTGGTGCGTGTTTGTACAATGTTTTATATTACACGAGTCAACAATAACACAATAGAAATATTTTACCACATGTCGTGATGGTGTAGTTGGTGAGTTGGTCTCGACTCCAAGACTGGAGCGTATAAAGAAGAGAGACAGACGACAGGGGTCATCTCTTCATAGGCAGAAGTCAGCTCCAAAATTATGCGTCTTGTTCTTCTTCGGAAATAGACGCCGGTGTGTGTATTATTTTGGTGACGTCAGTTTGTGACGTCAGAGCTATGTGCAGGAAACTCTGCATAGCTCTTACATGCCATGTCTCGCTTCGCTACAGCCTCGTTACGGTCTGAGTTTAAATCCCACCTAAGTTAGCTTTGCCTTTCATCCTTTTATGGGGTCTATAAAATAGGCACCTGTAATGCACTGGGGTCGATTTATTCGAAGTTCCTTTCCCCTTCAAACTGTTAGCCTTGTGCCTAAAGTTGAAACAATTATTATTATTGACCGATGTGTGAAGAAGCGTAATTATGAGCTCGAGTACGTTTTTCGGTTTATGTTGGTTATAAAGTTATTTGTTAGATGATTTCAAGGAAGATATAAGACAAAGGCAATTGACCTCAAGAAAGGAGACTCCATAATGTTGAGCACGACGTTGTCGTGATGGTGTCGGCAACTTCTTACAGGAAGATGAAAGTTTGACGCAAACAATGTTCAACATGGAAAATTCGGTGAGGTTGCAGCTTGGTTTTTGAAGAGGTAAATCCATACCGTTCAACATTATCGTCAGGTGCTTGTAGTCTGATTTGGGCGAGATCTCCAGGTAGATGAGAACCTGAACGTGGTAACGAGTAGAATAACCTCTCACACCTACAATTGGGCCGAGAGGAAGCTATGTCTGAAATTGCTGGTAGAGGAAGTGAACACGTACTTCGCACCCGTTATCATTTATCGCCTGAAAGTCCTACAATGCCCCCGTTCGCAGCTCACCACTTTGGGACGGCTTCTCTCCAACTTCTTGTAGATTACATTTGTTAGGAAATGCATCTACCGTCAGCATCTTCTACGCTGAGGGCTACATATAACGTAGCTGATGATGCGCAAAGATGCGCTGAGGCTACGGCATTTTCAGATATTCTTAGACGGTTACAGTTTATGAGTCAAATCTTTCTGCAGTTCCTCTATTTGACTGAGCTGCAATCCAGGTCAAGAAGTGACCAAAACTGGGCACTTGGCATCTGGAGTGTTGCCAGACGCTCACCGCCCTCTGCCTGTCGATCATTGCGGTCAATGGAAATCACTCTAGAATTTTATAGAGGACTAGTGGTGGGAAAGTGTGACAACACTCTGGGAGAGGCTCTGAGACTCGACCGACCAGTCTGTACCAGAGGACTTTGAGCCGTGGACTATTGTAAACTTCTAGAAACCTATCGCTTTGCAGTGCTAACAGTCGTATCTGTCGGTTTGATATAAACTCTACAGGCACGGAGGTGTGGTCAGACGGACTTATCCGAGATGCACTAGAGAGACGAATCTGTTCTGCAAGCACTCGTCCAGTATCTGCGCAAAATGATATATTGTGTTGATACCGACAAAGTGTACTTTCCATCAAAGTGTACTTTCCATTTTATTCTACCGTGGGTATCGACAATAAAGCACCCGTCAAATATAATCTACACTATTCTCTGATATAATCTATAACTGTATGTATTTTTCGTGTGGTAGTGTGCATGTCTATGTTAGTTACTGTATTGATTGGTGTTTGAATTTGTCTCTTAGTAAAGATTGCCGATATTCCTATCCCTGGTTTTGATAGTACTGTAATATCTTCATTTATGTCCATGGACGTATCTACATGTTTCCGATGTAACATTTGCATCACGTGGTTCTTTTGATATATAATACAGAGTATATCCGTAAGCATATATCTATGTTGCAGATGTTTCCGCAGTGAAGTGTCAGATGGTCCAAACGCATATTCAATCACCCTCGGCAGCTGCCCCTGAGGATAACCACGATTATATTGTTGAAATGTAGCAACGTCAGTAAATAGGTGTTGGAAGTGTTTTATGCTACCTGGGTTTCGGGCCTTGAAGATGACTTGCTGTGTATGCTGTATAATTGTTGGCCTCAATCATAAAACTATTAAATAAATACATTCACATTACAATATATATCTATGAATATCCTAATGGTGCAATATGTTTTAACATTGCTTAATATTGTTGAAGAGAGAATTATTCATTTTAACTCTCAACAAAATATTAATAGAATTGCAGGGTGCTAGATTGGCAGAATCTAAATAGTCTCGGACAAAATTATATCTAGTGTTAATTCCGACCGTTTACAATATGAGATCAAACTTCGCTAAGGTGTACTTTACCTTTCATCCTTCCGTGGTTCTAGACAATCAAGTACCAGTCATATATCGGGGTAAATATTATAACATTTTCACTCCTCCACATTTGCTGGCCTTGTTATTAAATACAAACATATATACGACTTTGGATTTGCAGAATCGTTAGAATATTAATCAAATGGTGAGCATTATTTGTTCCATTTCATTTTCTTCTGACTTCAACGGAGCCATTCGTATTTTGGAGATCGATAAAATACAAGATCTAATATATTTGGACCGATAAACTATTATAATAATATAATTTATTTAATTTCAGGCGTTATATGGTTAACTTTCAAATGAAAATATATAACACAACAAGTTCCAGCACCTGAACTCCTAAGAGTAACAAATATTTCAAATTTTAAACAACTTATATTTAAACAATATCTATAAAAAAAAAACAGAACACCCAACATAGCATAATTTCACTATATAATGGACGCCATTTGAGAAAGATATATTTTGTATGTAGCGATGTGTCATTCAATAATTGTTTCTAACATACATACAATCTCATATATAGTAGGTGAGTAGGAATGTAAACTAGTTTTTCTCCAGTACATATTCTATCATCAAGAGAACGATGAATTGAAATGTCAAACATAGCATGATTTTAATTAGTAACATAGAAACCTAGCTAAATATAACACAATATCAAGTGATCCATGCATACGACTAACTATAGTAGGAATGAAGTTGGTTATATAAGCAGTAATATATGAATCCTGATCGTATTTTTTCATCCAAGAAATGAGATTTGAACTTTAAGCGTAAAAAGTCTAATTTAAATGTTACAGGCCAATTTCGTGATGACCCCAAAGACTCTGCCATTTCAAACATTATGAAAGGATTAGTGGAAAGTTTCTGCGGTACAAAGAACGAGATCAATAGAAAATATCTAATATGTTGATATAGAGCATGCATATATCTTATATCACCATGCATACACATTACAGAAAGGGTCTATTTTTGAGAGATCTAGCTCATATGGCGCATATGGCTACAGCCAATTATATTTTGCACCTGAAAAGTTATTATTTGCTTCCAGATTATATCTCACCAGCTTGAAATAGCAGTTATTTCGTTTGCAACTGAAGACACGCTACGTAGCTTAGAAGACAAATATCCTACCAATCCCGTCCTGTTCAGACGGTGAGCGTGAGTTTGACGTATTGTCACGACAAGCAAATGCATTATTTGGAGAATTTCACTACCACGTATTGTGTAGATTAGGATTGGTTATCAAGCACGTGTCACTTGTTAATCATTTATCAGACATCTCTATCAATAATTCATTTTGGAATTTTTGTACCATCTTCTAAGAGTTTGCGATGAAATGAGACATGCTGGCCTCCGGTACGTTTTGAGAAAGAGACAGATTGCTGAGGTGCATGGACATAGGTGGTCTTAAGGAAGAGCTTGGTTGCCGGTCCTCTCCGAAATCTGTATAAGTCAATATGGAGTGAAATAGAATCTCTCTCTTTGGGGACACCTAAACGATAGAATTCCCAATTTATTACTTTCATATCACACTCAGTGTAAAGTTCCCACCATTATAGTCTTTCATTCATAATCATTGTATGCTTAATAATTGTGGACATAAAAGAAATCAGTTTTATTTTGTCATTAGTATACTTTATAATGCCTGCTTTCGCTTCCTGTGAATATGGATTTCTCTGTACTTCAGAAATATACAATGTATTGAAAATAATCTGCATAACACAGATGCAGTGCTAATCACATCTATTTTCTATATATGTGTACATCGTGAGTGCTGCGGATGTCGAATATATAAACGAAAATATTTATTATGTGGTTTATGTTAATTTCATAGAGTATACGCTGTTTTCTTCAATAGAATATGTATTGCATGAGTTTATGTATGTCCTGTTTGCCAGTGGTGCGCTGTTTGTATTCTATTGCAATTCAGATGTCATTTGTAGAGTGTAGGGTATATAAAATATAGCAGGTTCATGGTTTGGACTATGTGTATCATTGTGAACACTTGCATGATTTGCATTACTTTCTTTATTTTATATAATGTATGGTATCACGATTACTATTTGAATTGGTTTTACATTCATCCTCAGAAGAACTGTTCTGCTAGCTAGAGAACGGGTAACAGGTGAGGTCTAACGATACGGCCGCCAGATTTGAAGGCTAGTTGTGATATAAGTGGACACCTTCGGACGAATACGCAACCCTGAACCAGTAAGTGAACAATGGAGGGGATTTCCTCTCAAGAAACCTAGGCAGTGCACTCTGCATGTGCTTGGAATTCCACTGAAGTAGGAAGAGAAGTTCAAGTATCTCGGGGACGTCCCTACAAGTGATGGAAAGTAGGAGGGTGAATTAAGTGCAAGAATTGCAGGAGCTCGTGCAGTAACGCGCCAGCTTCAGCATTGCTTAATCAGAATACAAGCGGCCTAAACTATAAAGTGCGAAGTCGCAGATCGGAGATTCGCTCCAGGTAGAGCTGGTACTTCACAGCACCGATATTATGGGTATGTGATTAGAATGTCTGAGGAAATAATCGCTGGACAGATTTTAGGGGTTAAACCAATTAGCAGGAGACCCAGTGGTAGACTCTGAGCAAGATATGTGGATGACATCCATGAGCTCGCCTGTCCTCGCTTTGGGATCCAACCGGATCAACTGTAGGTAGTTGCTTCGAGCAGGACCCCATAGAATACTCTGCCTCCCACGACCCTCCCAGGGATAAGTAAGTGAAGATGAATAAAGAATGGTTTACCTTTATTTTTCATATTTCGCTTGATGCTTGGTTTTGCACAGTAACGTTCTGAAATCCATTTAATGACAACTTTTCACACAACCATTTAGAAACATTCTTTACTGTGATTGTCGGTATGACCTGCATTTAAATTGCCACCGAATGTATCTATGTCCTAGACTCCTTTATATTTGTATTTTTGTTCTTATTATCGCAACATAACTTATTTATTTTGCCATTGTTCAATAGGGAAACACAATTTGAAAAGAAAAACTTGCTTTAAATAGATTATTTTAGAAGGTATCAACATATCTTTCAGAATATATATATACTTTTGTTCCGTTGTATTTATTTCCATTATATATGGGCTGTTTGCTTTGATATACTTATCACTTTACACAGGCGTGCTTCAGACGATTGTCGCCTGGTCGTGTTTACGTATATACTTGAATATTTTACTTTGTATCCGTTTTCAAGTCAAATTGATGGGATATTGCCAAGTAAAACTAGATGTCCCTGTGATCATGTGTGTGTATATCCTCTGAATTGTCATGGACATGGGAATATGGGAAAAAGGAAATGATATAGCAATTGTCTGACTGAACTGTTTGATTAATAAGTAGCTAATAATATAGAATTGGATTTCTTTAATTTATGTTTATAGTTGGGAATAGCTAGGGAAAGCTGGAGTTAAGCTAGTGAATTCCAAATCTGTTTCTCGTTTTCTTGTTTATTTATTTATTTATATATTTATTTATTTATTAGATTTTGCCTGTTCTTACTTAATTCGTTTTTCGCTTCTTTTTCTTTAAATATTTTCTGTCGATTTTTTTCCTTATTTTAATTTACCATTTCATATTTGTTCCGGCTCTTAATGTAAAAAACCCACCGAATTGATCTTTGCAATTCATCCTTCCACGCTTGATAAAATATAATATTAGTCAGATACAGGCGTCGATATAATCTACTTTCATTTCCACCTAAATGCTGGCCTTGTGCCTAATAAAAAAAACATTATTATTATTATTATTATTATTATTATTATTATTATTATTATTATTATTATTATTATTATTGTTATTATTATTATTATTATTTTTTTTTTTATTATTATTATTATTATTATTATTATTATTATTATTATTATTATTATCCTTAGTAGTAGTAGTAGTAGTAGTAGTAGTAGTAGTAGTAGTAGTAGTAGTAGTAGTAGTAGTAGTCCTTGTTGTTGTAATATCCCATATACATTATGTTCTTTGTGTTAATATTTTTGAGAATTTGAAAGTCAGCCAAATTGGTTTACATTTATTTGGCTCCCGTGAGAAATAAGAGAATGGAAGATAAATGACGCTTCAGAATAAATATTATTTACCACATGAACATTGGGAATAAGAAATCTTACTGTCAATTTCCATCTTTCTCTATGCCCCAGTCCTTCGCGTTGACTTTATTTATTTCACTTTCTGTTTTTATAATCATTCTCTCTGTTAGTCCCGTTCCAGAATAGAAATAAAAAAAATTACCAACAAACAAGTGAGATGTTGCTAAATAGAGCTTCGTTTCAAATATTAATCGTTATTTCCCAAAGTGGTATTATACCAAATCGTAAATACAAACTACATATTTGTAATGTGTAACATCCAACAAGTTGGATAGTATGATTGTGAGTCGTTCAGGCTGATTTACTCTGACCACTTAAGAACCAACTAATCATATGGGAAATAGCATTTAAATATATGAAAGTATTAAACATGACAGAACAGAGAATTAACATCTTAGAAGCTCTTCATGAAGGTTACGGGAAATATAAGTGTTTGTATATGTATATATATATATATATATATATATATATATATATATATATATATATATATATATAAAACGGTAGATGTCTGTCTCTGTGTGTGTATGATTTTTTTGCATTTCCACATTTCTCTACCGATTTTGATGATATTTTTTCCAATGTACTCCAAATTTACCAGGGCAGGGCAACGCGTAATTACCTTTGCCAAAAATGTCCTGCTTCTATTAAAAGAAATCGATAAAACTAAATACATGCTAAATACATGCTGAAATGCAATTACCCGGGCAACCGAGACAGAAAAAAAGAGGAGCATCCGCCTTTCCGGAAAGGCATTTGTAACTGCAGTTGCACGTGCAGCGCGACCTGACGAACAACATTCTCGACGACTAAGAAAAAATGCGGCCTCCACCGCTGAGGCACGTTACGGTGAGGACGAAGAACACCGTACAGTCGACGACGAAGAGATACTGCCTCAACTGCTGCGTCACGTGCTGCCGAGGACGAAGGGCAGCGTTCCAGACGTCAACGTACGGACGCCGTTTCAACAGCTTCCGTTCGCGCATCAGAGACTGCGCAAATTCAATTACGAAGGCTGAACGCCAACACAATCCACAGAAGTGCTAAACGAGGTACACAGAGGATCAGTTGCACTCAGTGGTCTCATAAGGCTTCCACTATGACCCAACAGTAAACTATGCACTGATGCCAGAAGTTCAGATTGGATCCATGTCTGTCATTTGCCAATATTGTCGGGCAAAATGGCCTGGGGAAACTTCAGGGATGTGCTGCCCTGACGGCAAAGTGAAACTGCCTCCTCTACAGGAACTACCACAACCTTTGAAGTCTCTACTAACCGGTGCCACAGCGGAGTCGGAACACTTCTTTCTATGTTCCAGGAGATACAACGCTGCCTTCCAAATGACCTCTTTCGGAGTTACCATCATACGCGAGGACGGCTTCATGCCTACCTTTAAAGTTCAAGGACAAATTTACCGCAGAATCAGTTCGCTACTGCCCACGACAGACGGACAGCCCCAGTTCCTACAGCTGTACTTTGTCACTGACTATTTGGACCAAGCGGAACGACGCACTTTAATTTCGCCTGGCACAGACATGAAAATTCTGTTGCAACTCCAGAGAATGTTGCACGAAAACAACAACTACATTCGCAGGTTTAAATGCGCATTGGAGGCTGCTTCGTTGCCAAATTTTGCTGTTATAATCGACAGTGACAGGAAACCACCAGGCACCCACGCCAGATGTTTTAACACTTCCACGTGCAATGAAATAGCTGTCCTTCTTCATGGAGAACAGTACAACAAGCGGGACATCATACTTCAGTGTAGGGACACTAGTCTGCAACGGATCAGCGAGACGCATAGGTCCTACGACGCATTCCAATATCCCCTACTTTTCCCAATCGGGTACAACGGATACCGGTTTGGAATTCCTTTGTGCAACAGAAACAAAACTGTTTCTCCTATGCAATTTTACACCTACCGATTCATGGTCCGCGAATGCTGCTTTAACCAACTTTACCATGCAAGAGTACTCTTCAACCAGCTTGCTGTAGACGCGTTCGCAAAGATCGAATCTGAAAGGCCCTGCTACATAAGGAACAATCAAGCACGCCTTCGTTCGGACAGCTACATTCACTTACGGGATGGAGTAAGGAATGACGTCGATCCCGAGAACCTAGGAAAACATTGTATCCTTACGTCGACCTTCATTGGGAGTCCCGATACATGAGTGAACGGACACAGGATGCTATGACGTACGTGCGTCTCTACGGCAGACCGAATCTCTTCATCACTTCAACATGCAACCCTAAGTGGAATGAAATTACCGCGGAATTATTCCCCGGACAAAGGGCGTCAGACAGACACGATCTTACGGCACGAGTCTTTCACTTGAAGTTGACAAAACTTATTGAACTCCTAAAATCAGGTAAGCCCTTTGGACCTGTTAGGTGCTACGTATGCACCGTTGAGTGGAAAAAGAGAGACCTGCCACACTCTCAGCTACTAATTTGGCTGATAACGAAAATCAACGCAAGCAGCATTGACAGCATCATTTCAGCAGAAATACCCGACGCAAAATTGGACAGAGAACTCCACAACATCGTCACTGCTCACATGGTTCATGGGCCATGTGGAAACGGTTTCAACATGAATTATCCATGCATTAAAGAAAGAAGGTGCACCGAGAGGTATCCTAGGCCATTCCTCCGAGAAACTCGGACAGGTGGCGACAGTTATCCATTATACCGCCGCAGGGAGCCAGCGGACGGAGGAATTGTTGCGAAAACACCACATCACAACGTCGACAACCGGTGGATTGTATCCTACTGCCCACTTCTGCTTAAATTGTTTAACGCCCACATTAACGTTGAATACTGCCACTCCGTCAAATCGATAAGGTACGTCTGCAAGTATATCAATAAGGGGTCAGATGCTGCGTCCTTTGGTCTTACAATGGAGAGCAACCGAGACGAAGTAACTCAATAACATGTCGGCTGATACATCAGCAGCAATGAAGCGTTCTGGCGATTCTTCCACTTTGCAATACACCATAACTACCCCCCAATCACACAGTTGGCGGTGCACCTTGAAAACGGTCAAAGAGTCTACTTCACCGCCTCCACCGCTCCTGAGGAACCCAAGGACACCACACTTACGGCATTTTTTAAGTTATGCCGAAACGATCCCTTCGCCAAGACCATCTTCTACTCTCAGGTGCCATCATACTACACATGGAACACAGATGCGACATCGGCGGAGGCAGCTATAATACGCTCAGCGCGAACTCTTCGGCAACTCTTTGCGGTGCTACTGCAGACATGCGAGTTAAGCGACCCTGCATCCTTGTGGGACAAATACAAAGAAGACCTTTCCGATGACTATATACACCAAGGACAAATGCTACTTCCCCATTCCGCGTACGAGTCAGCGAGGAATTCTTCAACAACGCTCTCATTGACATCGAGGACAAAATCCTAACTGCCGGCGGAAATGAACTTCCATTCTATGGACTGCCAAATGTTCAGCGAACGGGCTCCGACAAACTTCCGATGGGCATAATTCAGGAAACTGCCTACGACGTTCCCGCCCTGGAAATGTTCATCAACTAAACCAGACGAAATTTTTGCAGGACCAACGGCAGGCGTATGACACAGTTTTCACTTCCATTCGTCAACACAGAGGAGGTATCTTCTTTTTGGACGCCCCAGGAGGAACTGGTAAAACAATCGTCAATAAACTCCTCCTTTCCAAAGTGCGACAGCAGAAAGGAATCGCCCTGGCTGTGGCTTCTTCTGGCATTGCCGCAACTCTGCTGCCCGGAGGTAGGACAGTTCATTCCGCATTTAAACTGCCATTCAACACGCCTTCCGACGACATCACCAAGGACTCTGACAAAGCTGAAGTCTTAAAAAGATGCCACCTACTTGAGTGGGACGAATGCACAATGGCCCATAAAGGGTCCCTTGAGGCGTTAGACAGAACCCTACGAGACATCAGAGAATGCAACCGGCCGATGGGAGGAGTACCTCTACTGTTGTCTGGCGATTTTCGACAAAGTCTTCCAGAATTTCCAAAAGCCACCATGGCCGACACTGTGTGGGCTTGCATTAATTCATCTCCCCTGTGACAGGAAGTGACAATCCTGACCCTCACAACAAACATGAGAGCCCAACTGCTCGGCGACCACTCAGCAGCCGACTTCTCTAAGGACCTCTTAACAGTTGGTGACGGCACTTCACTCTGACGGGTTTCTTCAAACTTTGCCAGTTCGATAGATTTGCGCAAACAATTGTGTACTCCCAGGTTCCATCCTACTTTATATGGTCGAAAAACACTTGGGTGCGAAGTAAGTCAGGTCAGGCTACTGAAAGACATCCTGGTGTAAAATTTGATAGCTGTCTTGGAAGGGTTTACACTGTGCCTCCAAGTCAGCTTGAGTGCTTTTATCTCCGCCTTCTGCATGAAGTTGTAGGGCCACAACATTTTCAGGACCTCAAAACTGCTGATGGAGAAATATGTCATACGTACCGGGAAGACTGCTTTAAGCGTGGTCTTTTGGAAGATGATTCGCAATGGGATTCTACTTTAGCAGAGGGTGCTTTGTTGAAATCACCTAAAGGTCTACGGGAACTCTTTGCCATTTTGCTTCAAAAGTGTGAATTGGGTGATCCCAAATCTTTATGTCTGAGGACTCCCTGCGTCTGGCTCATCTGCAGTATACTTCAATGGAAGTTGTATACAGCGACATTATCTACAACAGGGCACTCATTGATATCGAGGACGCCTTCCTGGACATGGGTGGGAGTGAATTGGCGATGTATGGCTTGCCGTCAACCGTCAGAGAGGAAGCTAACACGTTGGCCCAGGATTTGTTGCTGGAAACAGCATATGACATCGAATTTCTTTCCCAATACTTACAGGAAAATGAGCCCAAACTTCTGTCGGGCCAAAGGTTGGCCTATTTAACTATCATTGATGCGCTTCAAAATCAGACTGGGAGTATTTACTTTCTCGATACTCCTGGGGGTACCGGAAAAACTTATGTAATGAAATTGATTCTCCCTAAGATTCGTCAGGAGAAAAGAATTTCGTTGGCCGTTGCATTGTCCGGGATCGCAGCTATTTTGCTGCCGGGAGGAAGGACAGCACATTCAACATTTAAACTCCCCTTCGATTTAGTAAAAACTGAGACACCAACATGCAATATCAGCAAGAGTTCACACGAAGCTCTTGTTCTAAGAAAATGTTTCCTAATTGTTTAGGATGAGTGCACAATGGCACACAAGGGTGTCTTTGATGCATTGGACGGGACCCTGAAAGACATTAGGGATTCTACGGCTCCTATGTGTGCCGTAACCCTTCTGCTATCAGGGGATTTTTTACAAAGGGACAAGAGCTGATGAGAGTGCGTTCCTGCCTTAAGACGTCCATATTGTGGCTCCAGTTGAAGAGTTTGTACCTGAGCACAAATATGCGTGCTCATTTGCATGGTGACAACATGTCTGCAGCATTTGCTCAGAATATTTTTGCACTTGGTGAGGGCAAGGTCCCTGCGGATGACAAGGGCAGCATAGCAATCGACTCCCTGTGCAACATTGTGAGCAGCCCTATGACCTTTTGGAAGCAGTTTTTCCTAATGTTTCATCTAACCTCGATTGGCTCAGCGAAAGAGCCATCCTTGCTCCGAAAAATACCATGGTTAATTTTATTAACGAGCAGCTGATTGAGAAGATTCCCGGTAAAGAACACATCTTCAAATCTATCGACCGTAAGTCAGACCCCGACAATATCGTTAATTATCCGGTTGAGTTATTAAATTCCCTTGAGCCCCCAGAGCTCCCACCTCAGATTCTTAAGCTTAGGGTTGGCTGTCCCATTATGCTAATAAGGAACTTGCGTCCACCAAAGCAGTGCAACGTTACTCGCATGGTCGTCAAGTCACTGACGCCCCACTTGATTGAGTCCACCATTGTAACGGGGTGCGAGTGAGGGGAGAATGTTTTCATTCCAAGGATGAACCTTTTCTACTCGGTGTCAGATATCCCGTTCGATTTCCGGCGATCCCAATTACCGGTGAGACCATGTTTTGCCATGTCCATTAACAAGCCACAAGGGCAAACATTGTCAGTGGCGGGCATCCATTTGCGGGAGCCATGCTACTCCCATGGCCAACTTTATGTTGCCTCTTCCCGCGTAGGGAGCAGGAATGGACTTTGGCTTACACTCCTCAAGGGATGACACGCAATATTGTCTACAAAGAGGTGCTATAGATGTTGGTGCAGGTGTTGGAGGTGTTGGAGCTATGCCGGAGGGTCACCCAGAGCGGACAGATCTGACACCCAGCGGCATCAGGGTCACAATCTTGCAACATTGGTTTACTAAATTCGCTATTGGAAGATTATTAACCCATCATTGATTGTCCAAAATGCTAATTGGTTCGTAACTATTAATAACCGGTTCAACTGCTTTATGCACTTAATTAATAAGCTTATGCGCTTTCAAGCTACGTTTACCTGTATGTAACTTTTCATAGCAAATGAACAAACCCGAGCAACTCCGGGCTAAACTGCTAGTATATATATTTATATTTATATATATATATATATATATATATATATATATATATATATATATATATATAGTTATGTATTAAACAACATAAGATAAGTATTTCATTTACCAGTGGTTTCTTGAAGGCAGATGTTATGTCTGTCTTCAGTCGTCAGAATGAATAAATAACATGGTGTTTTTATTAAATATGGATTGGAAAATAAAATATAGGAAATATGAAAGTGCGGCTGAAAAAACGGGCAAAAAGGAATTAGAGGAAAGAAATATCTAAATAAATATCCAGAACATAAACATACCCACATTCAACCACGCGCATATACGTAATAGTACGTAGACGTATGCTTTCTCACATAAGCGTATTAGCGTCTACAAGGAAATACGAACAGGAACATAAATACATACACATACATATACACAAATATTTATATACACTCATATATGCAGACAAATACACACACACACATATATAAAAAGGGGTATACACACACATAAACATACAAACACAAAAAAAAACAAAAACAAAACGCTCTATACATACGCGTACGTGTATATACACATACACATATATATATACCCACAGACACACGTACACATACATATCCATACACACATATATACATGCATACACACACACATGGTTTTAAATCTGTCCTGAGTCATGCCAACATTTCGTTCACTCCTGGCTGGCTGGTTATTAGTCATCAGTGTCAATTCGGCCTCATACACAATAGATTGGGTATTACATTTATCCTGTAATGGGCATTATTCCGGCTTCCTGCAACTGCATCCTGGATTTACTCTAGTACCATTAGAGTTGGTAATTTTAGTTTTCCTTGATGGGTATCAAGAGTAGCTGATTTTAACTACATTTCTATTGAATATCTTATTATATCTATGATTAGGGGGAAATGTATGTCTAGAAGGTCGAGGAATTATCTTCCCACGTTAGTTTTAACAGTTAGAGAGAAGGGGATGTAAACCAAATAATATTTCTTTTCCTGTTATTGTGTTTAGTGTTAGAAAGAGGAGTATGTAAATATTTAATTTGTTCGGTGAAGCCGTTGTTATTGAGGGCCTTATTATTGTTAAACATGTCTATAGACGAAGATAAGGTAGAAATCCTACGGCTAATGTTAGGAATAATATTTTTAAAGACTATAGGAGGATGGCAAGACTCTTTGTGTATATATCTTAAATTTTCATTAGCTTTATGATAAGGTTTAAAAGAGGCGGTAACTAGGTCAAAATTGATATCAAGGAAGTTAGTATTAGTAAGATTCGTGTTTATAGTAATTTTTAGGTTCAGGTTAGCAAAGATATTGATTAAGTCTTTACGGAATGTATCAAGGTTAATGCCGTTGGTGGTATGAGAAACTGCCAAACCGTCGTCTCGGTATAAACCGATATTATAGCAAGGAAGTTTCTCTTTAACGGCGTGGAGGAGGAATAATCCTACTAAGTCGCACACATCGGCGCTATCATATGAGCCCATCGCAACATTAGAAGAGTTTTAAGGGCTTGATTTTTTAACTAAAGTACCTTCATTAGCAAAGAGTAGTGTTTTCCTAGCATGAAAGATAACGTCTTCTTCTAATTTAGGAATATTAATGAAAAGTCTAGCAAAATCTAAGGCTTTAGTTAATTAGGATTCTGTGATGGAGGGGTATAAACCAACAATATAAAATTGGATAAATCTACACTTATTATTTCCTTGTATATTATTAAACCAAGAAATCACAGAGGATGTATTTAACCATTGGGATAAGTCAGTCATAGTTCTTATATGAATTATTATTTTTCTTACGATCTTGCTACTCGCAAGGCCATTCTCCGATTTCGCAGGGTTAATTAGTCTACAATTGGATCGATTAGTAAATTCTTATTTATGGTCTTTAAGGGTAATATATCATTTACGTTTAGCTAGGCTTTCAATCCTGTTACCAATTTTTAAATTACTAGATAGGGTTTTAGCTTCATTATTAATGGTATTATAAGTATTAATGTTAGCTATTTGGTATTTAGCCGTAATGCTATCTGTAAATAGTTGGTTATACGAATTGTTATTTACTTCAAAAAGATTCGTTGGTTTCGTTAGAAAAAACGAAAGTATTTATAGAGTTTTAAAATTAGAAATGTCGTTAAAGAGTTTGGATTGAAAATTGTTGTTGTACTTACGATATTTTAATTCATTTATGAAGTTAATTAGGTCTATTGAAGTTGGCCAGGTCTTTAACTCTAGGTGGGTATTTGCGAGATTTAATGTCGAATTAGTCATTAGAATCAGCACAGAATTGTCCATCGAAAATCATAGCCTTCCATCTCATTCTTTTTATGTTCCTGTTTGTATTTCCTTGTAGACGCTAATACTAAGACGCTTATGTGAGAAATTATGCGTCTACGTACTATTACGTATATGCGCGTGGTTGAGTGTGTGTATGTTTATGTTCTGGATATTTATTTATATATTTTCCCCATAATTGCTTTTTGCCCGTTTTTTCAGCCTCACTTTCATATTTCCTGAATTTTGTTTTCCAATCCATATTTAATAAAAACACCATGTTATTTATTCATTCTGACGATTGAAGACAGGCATAACATCTGCCTTCAAGAAACCACTTGTAAATGAAATAATTATCTTATGTTGTTTATTACATAACTAATAAGCTATGTAGCCTACATAGAGCACTCTTTTTTCCTGTACCTTTTCGACGGAAATACTCCATTTACACACACACACACACACACATACATATATATATATATACATATATGTGTGTGTGTGTGTGTGTTTGTGTGTGTGTGTGTGTGTGTGTGTGTGTGTGTGTGTGTGTGTGTGTGTGTGTGTGTGTGTGTGTGTGTGTGTGTGTGTGTGTGTGTGTGTGTGTGTGTGTGAAAAGACTCAGCACGCCGACAGCCGAACTCAGCCATCAGGGTCCTGAATATTTTCATATTACTAACTCCACTATCCCAACTATCGAGTATTCTGGTGCGTAATTGTCTAGCTTGTTTTTGCCATAACGTATCTGATATACATATATATATATATATATATATATATATATATATATATATATATATATATATATATATATATATATATATATATACCTATATATATTTATTAAAATAACAGATTAAAGTTTAAGCAAAGAATCGTTGCTTTTATTCTTAACGGATTCTTCTGTTAAGGGTGAAAGCAGCGACTCTTTGCTTAAACTTTAATCTGTTATTTTAATAAATATCTGCTCTCGCGTTCCTATATATTTGATATATATTTATCCTTATCGAGCCCTCTTTGGATTTTAGTCTTCACATTTATTATTATTACTATATACCTATATATATATATATATATATATATATATATATATATATATATATATATGTGTGTGTGTGTGTGTGTGTGTTTTTATGTGTGTGTATATATGTGTGCGTGTGTGTGTATGTGTGTGTATGTATCTGTGTGTGTGTTAGCGTGTGTGTGTATGTGAAGATGTGAAGAATCGGAGAACTATATATGTTGTTAGGGAGAACGACGGTATAGTTTTAGTGGTCAGACGACATTAACACTGAATTGTTTTACTTATAAAAAATACCAAATTTGTATGTATATGTACAGCCACCGGAAATAACATCTGTGAAATATACAGCGCCATCTATCTGTTAGCTAGCTACCTCAACGTGAAACAAAACAAACAAGCTTAGAAACCATCAGAACAAACGCCTACACAACGTCTAAACATCAAATGATTATTTCTGTATAAATAGAGTGATCCCAAACACTTTAGCCAGTAGACTTTTGGCAGAGTCAGCTAGCGTATCGTTGTTCCTTTACTCTGCCACGCTTTGTCACTCACACACGCCTTGTAGCTTGTATCGTCGCTTCATATGATAATAAATAGCTGATTGAATTTACATCTCTCGCCTTGCTTCGTCCTTTTCAACTTGTGCTTTCGTCTGTCCATCCTCACCAGTGACAACAGTTCTTTTAAGGGCTATCTTCAGATCTGATCAGACCGTTACCGATAACAGTCCTTCTAAAGGCTATTCTCGGATCTGATCAGAAGTAGTGACCAGACTGACTAACCACGTCGCTACAATTGGTGACACCCGACGTGATTCGAACGCGCAACCAGACAGTACCTAAGAAAATACCAACATGGACATGTCACAAACGACAGAGGCCGAGATACCAAGCACACAAGCGCCGTTAACATTGAAAGTCCCCGTGTTTTGGTCCAACGACCCGACTCTGTGGTTCGCTCACATAGAAGCGCAATTCGCCGCTAACAGAATTACGAGCCAATCCGCAAAGCTCACCTACATCATTGGGTCTGTCCCGCCAGAAATATTGGCTGAGGTGAAGGACCACGTCATGGCACCGCCGGGAACGGTGTCATATGAATCATTCCGCAAGTAATTGATCAAGCGGACGACCGCGTCACAGCAGAGACGACTCAACCAACTCGTGGCTGCAGAAGAATTGGGGGACAGAAAACCGTCCCAATTATTGCGAAAAATGAGACAGCTGATGGAGGACCAGCCTCTTTCAGAAGATCTACTGAATCGGCTTTTTATACAGCGCTTGCCCTTATCGATGCAGGGCATTCTGGTGTCGACTAACAAGTCATCAACCCCGGAAGAACAGGCGAGTGTCGCAGATAAGATCGCTGAGGTGTCGAACCCTTTTGCCTCAGTAGCACACGTAGCTCGTCGGACGAACCCTTACGTAGCGTCCTCGGACTCCACCTCCGAGATTTCAGAGCTGCGGGCTATGATCAGAGAGCAGGCTGGTCAAATTAAAGCCCTCTCAAACCAATTAGAGAGCCTGACCTTGCAAACACACCGGCGGCGCAGGCCCTTTCACCGTCGAAGATCCAGAAGTCCCAGTCAAAATCGTGTATCTGGCAACCTCTGCTGGTATCACGAAGAATTTGGCGCACAGGAATCTAAGTGTAGGGCCCCGTGCTCTTTCCAGAATACCACCCAGGGAAACGGGCAGTCCAGGGCCTAGCGACGACGTTCACCCCTGGTACTGAAAAGAAAAGTCGTCTATTTTTAATTAACTACCAGGCGACAGGCATCCGTTACCTCGTGGATACAGGAGCCCAGGTTAGTGTTATTCCTGTTTCACTAATCTCGGGCAAAAGACACCCAACACCGTCCTTCCTGCAGGCAGTGAACCGATCGTCAATTCCGATTTTCGGGGACAAATCGCTGACCCTCAATTTAGGCTTGAGGCGGCGTTTTCAATGGGTGTTCGTCGTGGCAGACCTGCCGATCCCTATCCTAGGAGCCGATTTTCTCCACCACTTCTGGTAGATATGAAGAACCGGAGGCTTATTGACACGACCACAACCCTCACTGTGAGAATTATATTTACCACGCAATCCACAGTGAACCCTGTAATTTGCCAGTCAGAGTCTTCGCGGTACAACGGCATTCTCCAGAAATACCGAGACATCACTCTCCCGGTATTTAAGGATGGTCCTATTAAGCATAGTGTCACACACCACATCGAAACAAGAGGACCACCCACAGCTGCCCGACCAAGGAGGCTGCTTCCAGACCGATTGAGAATCGCCAAACACATGCTGGACCTCGGAATCATTCGCCCTTCCTCCAGCAACTGGTCTGCACCCCTACACCTTGTTCCTAAAAAAACGAGAATGATTGGCGACCATGTGGGGATTATCGTGCACTTAACAATTCTACAGTGCCCGATAATTACCCTGTACCTCACCTGCACGACTTTTCTGCCTCTCTGAAAGGCGCACGCATCTTTTCCAAGATAAATTTGGTGCGTGCATATAACCAGATACCCATGGAGCCTGCAGATATTCCGAAGACCGCAAGCACAACGCCGTTCGGTTTATTCGAATTCCTGCGAATCCCGTTCGGTCTCCGCAACGCTGCACAAACTTTTCTGGGGTTTATTGACACCGTGTTACGCGATCTACCCTTCCTATACGCATATATTGACGACGTGCTGGGAGCAAGTACTTCCGAGCAAGAACACGAGAAGCACTTAGATCTCCTTTTCCAACGATTTGCTGAGTACGGTATCATCATCAACCCCAGCAAGTGCCTTCTCGGCGTTCCTTCACTGTCCTTTCTGGGGCACATCATCGATAAAGACGGCATTCGTCTACTTCCCGAGAAAGTAGAAGCTATCCGCAGTTTTCCCGCACCTACATCACTTCAGAAACTGCGTGAATTCCTCGGTCTGGTGAATTTTGATAGGCGTTTCATCCCTCATTGTTCCGACGCAGCCAGACTCCTCACGGACCTTCTTCGTAACCGGACTCGTAAAAACGAAGAGATCACTCTAAACGAGGAAGAATTAACATCTTTTAACCGCCTGAAGGAAATGTTGGCAAACGCTTCCATGCTCGTTTTCCCCAGATCTGGCGCTCCTCTTTCGCTGCTAGTGGACGCATCAGACACGGGGGATGGAGGCGTTTTATAACAACATGTCGACGGCGTGTGGCAACCCTTATCCTTCTTTTCTAAGCGGTTGCAACCGGCAGAAACGAAATACAGTACCTTTGGCCGAGAACTCTTGGCAACCTATCTTTCAATTAAGCATTTTCCGCACATGCTCGAAGGATCAGATTTCGTGATCTACACGGACCATAAACCACTAGTTTATGCGTTCCGTACCAACCCTGATCGACATTCACCGAGAGAACTCCGACACCTGGATTTTGTCTCCCAATATTCAACTGATATTCGGAATAACAAGGGATCAGACAACGTAGCAGCCGACGCCCCCCGAATCCAGCTGAACGCAATACATGTGCATTGAGGCATCGACCTTCAACAGATCGCAGCTGACCAAGAGACTGACGAAGAGTTTATCAAGCTCCGAGATTCGCCATCCTCAAGTTTCAGCAAGTTCCCATTCCTTCTTCTCCGGGACAAATTTGGTGCGACCGGTCATGAACGACCATACGTACCACAGATGCATCGTCGACAAATTCTTTCTGCTTTACACTGCTTGTCTCACCCGGTAATCCGGGCTACACAGAAACTCATCTCTGCTCGTTTTGTGTGGACTAACATTAACAAGGACGTGCGCGACTGGTCCAGGAGCTGCATTGCCTGCCAGAAAGCCAAAGTCCACAGACACATCAAAGCTCCACTCGGCAGATTCGCGCAACCTGATGCACGTTTTCATCATGTGCATATCGTCATCATCGGACCTCTACCACCATCACAGAACTACACACACTTGCTCACCTGCACAGATCGATTTTCCCGTTGGCCTGAGGCTTTTCCCTTAAATGATACCTTAGCGGAAACAGTCGCTAAAACTTTGGTTTTACACTGGGTATCACGTTATGGCGCCCCAGCGAAGATAAAACGGAAATAGGACGCCAGTTTGACTCCCACCTCTTCAGGGAACTGACTCGCCTATTAGGATGTAAACACATCCGCACGACAGCGTATCGCCCGCAAGCTAATGGTCTCGTGGAAAGATTCCCTCGCCAATTGAAAGCTGCAATAAAAACATATCGAAACAAGACCCACTGGTTTGAATACCTACCACTCATCCTTCTGGGCATTCGATTCACCGTTAAAGAGGAATTCGGACACACACCTGCAGAATTAGTGTACGGCACCACCCTGGTTCTACCTGGTCAGATGGTTGCTCCCATCTCTCCTCAGGATGTTCCAGACCCAGGATCATACGTACACCGTCTTCGACAATATATGTCTCACCTTGCTCCTGCAAGCACCCGTCAACATAACACGGCCGCATACGTACCTTCAGACATTAAAGATTGGACACACGTTTTCGTTCGAAACGACACCATCTCAGCTCATCTTCGACCTCCATATTCTGGCTCTTATCGTGTTCTAAAAAAATATCCGAAATATTTTATTCTCGATCTAGATGGTAAACAGAATTCTGTCAGCGTGGACAGATTAAAAAAAGCCATCATGGATACTGTTACAGTCTCTACACCAGAAACTCCAACAGATTCCTGTCCCAGCAAGCCACCTGTTTCATCTCGAGTCACGAGAAGTGGACGACGTGTCCATTGGCCCGCCAAGTTGGCACAATATGTGAATTACCGTTAACCTCAAGTGAGTTTCTTCATCATTCTTCTTGCAAAACATTCCCATTTCCCTTGTGTTTACTATTTCCAGTTTCATATACAATGAACTTTCTGCTTGAACAATTGCAATTTTTAATGACCATGTGCTCATGTCACGAAGAACATTATTTATAATGAACATTATTTATTACAAACACTATTTAAGAACAAACATTGTGTATAACTATAATCTTTTTTTTTTCTTCTCTCTCTTGTTTTGCAAAAATTTGTATTTTTCTTGTTCTGTAACATTGATTGTGTAATTGCCATAATTTTTATACACATACGAGGCGTGTACATATTCGGTTTTTCATGAACACTACAAAACCACGTTTGTTTCACCTTTTGGTTCATACACTGAGAAATAGATATTTGTATCCCTCTAACTCTTAGACTACAAAATGTTTTCTCTTTGATCACGCATTTCACAAATCGCATCCTCAAAACACTGGCCTTCTTTTTTCACGTACACATTCACTCAATAGCTCGAGAATGCCTCGCTATTGTTTTTACCACATGCATTCGCTCAAGTCATATGCTGTGTAGCAAACTGTTACTTTTAGGCAGCATGCTTACGGCCATTCAGTTCACACATTACGGTTATCTTCACTGCCCAGTTAGACTTTTTGTCACGCAATTCACAAGCAACTCAACCCAAATTGCAACAGGCTCATTCATCACGCCTGCATAAATCTGGTCAAAGCCATTTTATAGTTTATTTCTTTTTTCTCGTCCTGACACACACATCTTGCCATATCATCTCTACATCGACTCTGCCCTGTACTCGATGATCACAAAATTTCACAATCTGCTGGACATCCTGGGTCTATTGTCATGACAAATGCACTACTGGTCTATTACTATACGATATTTCGCTCTTTTGTTGTACAAAAGATCTGGCAGGGGGTTAATGTACAGCCACCGGAAATAACATCTGTGAAATATACAGATCCATCTATCTGTTAGCTAGCTACCTCAACGTCAAACAAAACAAACAGCCCTTAGAAACCACCAGAACAAACGCCTACACAGCGTCTAAACATCAAACGATTATTTCTGTATAAATAGAGTGATCCCAAACACTTTCGCCAGTCGACTTTTGGCAGAGTCAGCTAGCGTATCGTTGTTCCTTTACTCTGCCACGCTTTGTCACTCACACACGCCTTGTACCTTGTATCGTCGCTTCATGTGAAAATAAATAGCTGATCGAATTTACATCACACCTTGCTTCGTCCTTTTCAACTTGTTCTTTTCCTCTGTCCATCCCCACCAGTGACAACAGTTCTTTTAAGGGCTATCTTCATATCTGATTAGACCGTATGCGATAACAGTCCTTCTAAGGGCTATTCTCGGATCTGATCAGAAGTTGTGACCAGAATGACTAACCACGTCGCTATATATATATATATCTATATAAATATATATATATAGTGAGTTAGAAATTCAGAGTAGTCTCTATTTTTAGCGGCCTGGAATTTCGAGACAAGCTAGGTTCCGAAGACAAGTGAGATATTTCTTATCGCACAAAATTCAGTCTACTAATATTTTTAGAAGTGGAAGAATCACTAATTTCTCAACAACTACTGAGGAGCCGAGAAAAGTGTGGACTTCAATTAATAAGATGTTGCGTAACAGTCTCCAAAACTGTCTAGTTGTTACCAAGCAATTTCCCAATATAGGTCTGTTATTTTTCTTAATTTAATACTTAAAATTAAGTCTGACAAACCATATTGCTGTATTTAGTATTTTTTCGCCCTACCAAACTTGTGTCTTACGATTCGAACACATGTATGTTTATATTAGTGTTCATCTCTCTTGTTTATTCAATTATATTACACGGCCCGGAAAAGCTTTTTTCTTAGAGCTATTTAATTGTAAGACACTACTCTGAGTTTCTAACTCACTATCTGCTATGTGGCAGCTACAACTTCGATTCACACCCAATATATATGTGAGAAAAACCACAAACCCTCCATCTCAATTCTACTTTTGAAAAGCAAAAGAACTGCGAAACCGGTAAAGGAACCAAATAAATATATATTTAAAAAAAAAAGACTCAAGTTGCATTTTCGATTTCATCTTTTTTCCTTATACTTTCACTCGTTTTTTTTTCATTTTGTGAAAAAACCTCACTTTGTAATATATATATATAAATGGAAAAGCATGAAACGAAATTTCATTTCTCATTCTTAGTACGGCTGATACTTAAATTTAAGTACGTATGTATACGTACATATATATATATATATACAGACGTACAGTAGTATGTATATATATATACATACATGCGAACATATATATATATGTACGTATGGGTTTACCGAACATTTATTATAATATTCGGTTTGTTTGTAAACAAACTAACAGCCTGAATTAAGCCGTAGTGTTCAGGCAACCATCGTTGCTTCTTTGTTCAATACTGACATAGGAACGATGTACTAGTTTCAAGCTTATTAGCTATCGTCAGCATCGTATATATATATATATATATATATATATGGCCAAAGATTAGTATGGTTCGTTGAATACTTAATAAATACAATTTTACAATAGATGAGAAGCACTCAAAAGTTTTCATGGAGTTTTTAATATTATTCAAAATATGAAAAACTCCAGGAAAACTTTTGTTAATATTATTCAAAATATTAACAATGAAAAATATTCTCATAATCAAAATATATACGTTATTATATATATTTCAGAGGTACTGTATTGTTTTTTCAGTAGGTACTCATAAGACAAAATATATGCTTTGATATATGACATACTGCTATGGTCTTGATTATACAATTCCAGTATTTTTCATTTGTTAATATTTTGAATAATATATATATATATATATATATATATATATATATATATATATATATATATATATATATATATATATATATATATATATATATATATATATAAAATATATTAATAAATGGAAACTAGATTTATAAAACCATATTTATTTTATTATATATATTTCAAGGGCAACCAAGGCAAATTATGGTGCGCTCTCATCAGAAAAAACACAGATTTGTTTTATAAATAAATATTGACATACCCGGACAAAAGACAGCCTTAACGGTTGGCCCTTCCTGGATATTGGAGATAATATTTTATTGAGGGTAATACAAAGTTATGAGTGAGTATGCAAATGAGTGTCCGAAAAATTGAAAAGATAACGGTTTATTTAAATAAAACTGTTGTAAGAAGAGGATATGTAAGGGAAAGAGAAGAAAAGGAAGGAGAAAGAGAGAAGAAGAAGAAGAAGAAGAAGAAGAAGAAGAAGAAGAAGAAGAAGAAGAAGAAGAAGAAGAAGAAGAAGAAGAAGAAGAACGATTATACATAGTGATAGTGAAGATATTCAAAGTAAACGAGGAAATAAATGTTAATGGAAGAATATACAGAACGTAAATATACCTAAGTGAATGAAGAAGTGAAAGAAGAAATAAGATTAACGTGGAAGAATAATATTCAGAATGTAGGGTTCATTATGTTGTGATTATATTTATAATGATAAGTTGAAAATTAAATATTTAAAAATATTATTTAAAATTAAAAATCAAAATTAAAGATTAAAATTTACTTTAATATAAAAAATTTAATTTAATATTAAAATTAAAAATTAAAAATTAAAAATTAAAGTTAAAACAGAAGTATTTATATTATATTAAGAGGTATTAGTAATAATATATTGGTTTAGATGTGTTTGTTATGGATTATAAATTATTTAAATGTAGAGAGCAACAAATGATGACCTTGAACGAGTAAATACTGAAGCTTCTTATATAATGCAGGAATTAGGCATCGAAAATAGGACTCAACCCTTCATACCTAGGAAACCAAAGATTTATTTGAAGGACCATAAAAGAAATTTTGAAATTGAATTATCAGTTAGACTGGTTGCACCATCTATATCGGACCTTGGCATACTTAGCAAAAATATCTTAGATAGAATCATACCACAACTTAAGGAAATATCTCATTTAAAATTATGGAATGGGACTAATGAAGTTATTGACTGGTTTCAGGACATTAAATATAAGCATAACAATAAATTCATTCAATTATATATTGCTAATTATTACTCATCTATCACTCCTAATTTACTTAATAAAGCCCTTACATATGCATTTAAATATACTGATTTATCTTGCAACGAAATGAACATTATCTTAACTGCACGTAAATCATTAATTAAATTTGGCAACCACCTTTGGACTAGAGCTGATAGGGATAACAATTTCGATATCACTATGGGGTCATCGGACTCGGCGCAATTAAAGGATCTTGTGGGACGTTTTATTAACAAAACTTTACATAGGAAAATACCAGAGGTGACCGTTGGTTTATATCGTTGAAAATAATAATAATTGTGAAATAAATAGAAAAAGAAAAGAAATTATACAATTTTTTAATAGCTTTAATCTTAAAGTAGAAATAGAGAATAATTATAAAATAGTTAATTTTTTAAATGTAACTTTAAACCTTAATATGGTCTTTATTATCCATTTCATAAAATCAATGAGAATTTCAACTATGTTAAATTTAATTCCAATCGCCCCAGATCCGTTAAAAACACTATTGTAAATTCTGTGCAGCAACGTATTTCTAAAATTGCAGCGAATACAAATATATTTGAAGCTAAGGCACAATATTATAACGAAGCCTTAAGTAGCACAGGCTATAGTAATGAAATGAAATACATTGATAATAAGGATATGCCAATTAACCATAACTTTAATTATAATTATAATAGGAAACCTTTCGAAAATCAAAAGAAGAAATAGAACTAGAAATATATTATGGTTCGCTCCCCCTTTCTCATTAAGTATTAAAACTCCAATGGCTAAACTATTTTTTAAAGCTCTAGATAAGTGTTTTCCCAAGACACACAGGTATTACTCAATCTTTAATAGACATACTATTAAACTATTATATTCTACCACTATGAATTTAGCACAAAATATTAATAGAATTAATAATAGAAACTTAAAACCTAACCAGAATAGCATTAATATCTCTAGCAATATCCAATATAATGTTACGGCTCCCAATAATATAAATTCAGATAAATGTAATTGTAGAAATAAATCTAACTTTCCTCTAAATAATAACTATTTAGTTAAAAATATAGTATACAATTGTAATGTCAAAACCAATGAAAATTCCTTTAACTATGTCGGCTCTACTTCCAAAGATTTCAAATCTCGTTTCAATAACCATAAATGTTCCTTTACGAATATTCGTAAAAAATCTTCAACTTCTCTATCCAACTTATTATGGAACTTAAAATCCAAGAATATTAACTATTCTTTATCTTGGGAAATTATTTCCAAAGCTCCATCATACACAACTCTATCCAAATGTTGCTCCCTTTGAGTTGAAGAAATATTCTTTATACTAAAAAGTAGAACTCTATTAATTTGCGTAATAATTTATTTATTTATTGTAACCATCGTTTAAACTCAACTTTTAGATATATATATATATAAAATGTAATATATGCTTAATCTCCTTTACATAACGTTTTCTATATCCAACCACCTATAACTTCATCCCTCAGATTATATCTATATATGATTCATATATATTTAATTTACTTTCTATTATCTCTACTTCATAAATATACTTTATATAATACACTCATCAATAGATTATAACCTTTTTTTATCACTACTTGAAATTCTTTTAAGAAAGATTCTAAAAAAACTTTCCTTGAAAGACTTTCTGAAGGTTTTAGAAAATTCTTTGTAAAACTTTTTAAAGTTCCTTTGAATGATATGGAAAAACCATTATTTTCATATCTTCCAATATTTTATATCTTCAAACATTTTTAATATTTAAATATATCCAAATATATATATATATGTGGAATAACGTATGGTTTTTATATATATATGTGGAATAACCTATGGTTTATGTTTTAATTATATTCTTAAGATAGCATTTATGTCTTCTCATAAAACTATTTTTTTAAAAAGGTGTTTTATGTATCCTTGAAGTCATTTGAGTTCTTAAAAAATCACTTCTAACTTCCTTTATACTGCCTTACTCTTTTTATAATCTAATTAAGTAGTTATTCCTTTGTAAACTCTCGTAAATTTTCATAAATTTGGAATTATTTGGATGTTTAAGTTTTGACTTACAACTATTAATAAATATAATTTGGCCAAACTTACTTTAATCAAATAAACTATACTAGATGTTCTCTAATGTAAAATACTATACATTTAAATAATTTATAATCCATAACATACACATCTAAACCAATATATTATTACCAATACATCTTAATATAATATAAATACTTCTGTTTTAATTTTAATTTTTAATTTTTAATTTTAATATTAATATTAAATTAAATTTTTAATATTAAAGAAAATTTTAATCTTTAATTTTGATTTTTAATTTTAAATAATATTTTTAAATATTTAATTTTCAACTTATCATTATAAATATAATCACAACATAATGAACCCTACATTCTGAATATTCTTCTTCCACGTAAATCTTATTTCTTCTTTCGCTTTACGTTCTGTATATTCTTCCATTAACATTTATTTCCTCGTTCACTTTGATTATCTTCACTATCACTATGTATAATCGTTCTTTCTTTCTTCTTCTTCTCTCTTGCTCCCTCCCTTTCTTCTCTCTCCCTTACATATCCTCTTCTTCCAGAAGTTTAATATTAATAAACCGTTATCTTTTCAATTTTTCGGACACTCATTTGCATACTCACTCATAACTTTGTATTACCCTCGATAAAAGATTATCTCCACTATCCAGGAAGGTCCAACCGTTAAGGTTGTCTTTTTTCCGGGTATGTCAATATTTATTTATAAAACAAATCTGTGTTTTTTCTGATGAGAGCGCACCATAACTTGCCTTGGTTGCCCTTGAAGTATATATAATAAAATAAATATGGTTTCATAAATATAGTTTCCATTTATTATTATATTGTGTATTTACTCCACTAAACTGTTGAGTGCTTGATATCAGTTATAAAAATGTTTAAGCTTGTTGAATCCCAACAAATTAAATATAACCTCTGCATATATATATATATATATACAATATATTAACAAATGGAAACTATATTTATAAAACCATATTTATTTCATTATACATATTTCAAGGGTCACCAGAGCAAAGTATGGTGCGCTTTCATCAGATAAAATATAATATAGGTTAGTGTTATAAATAAATATTGACATACCCTTAAAAAATGCAACCATTCTAGTTGAAATATGTATAATGAAATAGATATGGTTTTATAAATATAGTTTCCATTTGTTGATATATTGTATATTTACTCCAATAATTTGGTGAGTGCTTTATATCAGTTATGAAAATATTTTGCTTGTTGTATGCCAACAAATTAAATATATATATATATATATATATATATATATATATATATATATATATATATATATATATATATATATATATATATATATATATATATATATATATATTATATATATATATATAATTATAATAAATTGCAAGACCACATGAGTGCTACAAAATTGTGATAAATGATATCGATCATTATCTGCGGTGATTTCTTCCTCCTCGCCACCCCAAATTGTTGACATATAATACCCACCATCACATCAGTGGTATGGCAACAACTTAGTACATCTATTTATACATGTAATAACACAACAATATATATGTTTGTATGTGTTCCTGCATGCCTCGCTTTCTATATGTATCAATCAACATATCTGCCTCTCTAGAAGATTCTCCGTCTATTTGTCAGTCGGTATGTCTATTTCAATATTGCTATACCTATATGTCTGTTGCTCTCTCTCTCTCTCTCTCTCTCTCTCTCTCTCTCTATATATATATATATATATATATATATATATATATATATATATATATATATATATATATATATATATATATATATATATATATATATAAAAACAAATAACGAAACGAAATTAAATTTCGTTTCGTTTGTAACTCACTTTTGTATGACTGACGCTTAAACAATTAAGTTAAAAAATGTACATCTACATATGCATACTGAAATACTAGTATGCATATGAATACACACACGTATACATATGTAGATGTACCAAGTCTTTCACTGGTTACTTTACTGTGAGTATCCAGCTATTCTGTATGTAAACACACAGACAAACCGGTTTTTAGAGTCATACTGGTTTTTGAGGAAACACCTTTCCTCTATTCTCCAGAAAGCCAGACAAGGAATATTGAACTAGTTTCGTTGTTGTTACAACTCATCAGCAATATTTACCTATCTATCGGTCTTTCTGGAGAATAGAGGAAAGGTGTTTCCTCAAAAACCAGTATGACTCTAAAAACCGGTGTGTCTGTGTGTTTACATACAGAATAGCTGGATACTCACAGTAAAGTAACCAGTGAAAGACTTGGTACATCTACATATGTATACGTGTGTGTATTCATATGCATACTAGTATTTCAGTATGCATATGTAGATGTACATTTTTTAACTTAATTGTTTAAGCGTCAGTCATACAAAAGTGAGTTACAAACGAAACGAAATTTAATTTCGTTTCGTTATTTGTTTTTATCGTCTTCGTTGAACCGGTACGTACTCACACTCTATGCAAATTAGTCTGCCCACTACTAATTTTCATAGAAAAAGCATATAACGATATGTGCTTTTACGATTCTCCAGAAAGGCCGGTAGATAGGTAAATATTGCTGATGAGTTGTAACAACAACGAAACTAGTTCAATATTCCTTGTCTGGCTTTCTGGAGAATAGAGGAAAGGTGTTTCCTCAAAAACCAGTATGACTCTAAAAACCGGTTTGTCTGTGTGTTTACATACATAATAGCTGGATACTCACAATAAAGTAACCAGTGAAAGACTTGGTACATCTACATATGTATACGTGTGTGTATTCATATGCATACTAGTATTTCAGTATGCATATGTAGATGTACATTTTTTAACTTAATTATATATATATATATATATATATATATATATATATATATATATATATTAGAAAGAAGTGAGGTTTTTTTACAAATGAAAAATAACCGAGGTGTCCTACACGAGTGAAAGTATAAAGTAAAAAAGATGAAATCGAAAATGCAACTGTAATCTTATTTCTTATATCCTTCTTATATCTATAAAAAAATACACATATACACGCAATACGTGCAGACATAGATATATGTTTCTTGTAGACTTATATGTTTGTACGCGTGTACCTTGTTTGTTTAGTTTTCTTTTCTTTTCTCTTCTCTAGTGTTAATTGACTACTTTCTCTTTCATTTAAACATGTTTTCTTTCTAATATATTGTTCCATTTTTATAAATATATCGAGAATGACACTTTCTTTTAATAATTACACTCCCTTACCTCTTTATCTTCCGCATATAAGTGAACGCGCGTGTGTGTGTGTTTATACGCGTGCCTTCATATTCATATAATGTATCTAATACCCTGTTTCTGTATACATGTCAACTAGATTATCAAATTATTTTCAACTCATATTATCTCCGTATTTGTGGTTACGTATACACAAATATACTTGCCCTCATATATATATTTACGCACACATTTTCACCATACACACGCATTTGTACATACATACATATGTACATTTGTGAGTGTATATACATACATAGACACACACCTAACTTTATTTCCTTATAATTTTTTTATATATTTTATATGTCTACTGCATTACTTTTAATTATATATATATATTTTTTTTGCATTTCTTGAGGAGACTTTCCAAATATTTCACTATGTTTTATATTGCCTCGTCCGACGAACGAATGAGGACGTTTCTTTCGTATTCGTCTTATTCGGGAAACCTCTGGTAATGAGGTAATTATATTGTATTGTTTATTATACATTAAATTTTGCTCTGGTACTTACATAGAGCACTCTTCACTCCTATAGAGCACTCCTCTCTCTCTCTCTCTCTCTTATATATATATATATATTGTTATACTCTGGGAGGGTCATGTTGCCAATAAAAACACACGCACCTGTTGGTTTTCACTTCAATTTATTATAAATTTCCGGTTGGTTGGTTCAATAACCGGATGGTTGTTTATATATTGTCAAAGTTGTTTCGTCACACATTCTGTGACCTCCTCAGTGACTGATTAAAAAAATGTTTGTCTCTCTTTTGTTCTCTCCTACACCATCTTGTTTTTGTGTGTTGTGTGTCATGTGCTTGGTTTGCGTATGCATTACATCCGTGTGTGTGTGTATTTTTATTTATTTATGTGTTTATTTACTTGTCACTAGTTGGTTGTTTGTTCTATTTGTGTGTGTCTGATTTGTTTTGTTAGTTTGGTTTTTGTGTGTGTCTGTGTGTCTTCATTTTGTCCTTGATCTAGGGCGGGTAAAATTCCAGAGTTCCATGGACGAGTTCTCTCCAGCGGTCTCTGTCCCTCATTATCGCTGCCATGTCCTGCGCTCTCCAACAGACCAGTGAGATCGGTGTGGAAGTGGGACCTTCGTAAATACCTGAAAATCCGCTTCTTCATTGCTGCAGTGGAGTATGTGCTGCTGTACGGGTCTGAGACTTGGGCACTCACGAAAAAACTCACTCAGATGGAGGATGGGTGCTACACCATAATGCTGAGGATGGCTCTGAACATTAATCAGTATACACTGAGGATGAAAAACTCAGAGCTGTATGGGAGCCTCCCAAAAGCCAGCTCAAAAGTGACACAGAGGAGACTGAGGTTAGCTGGGCATGCCCACCGACATCCAGAGTTGACATTGCACTCAGTGCTCCTGTGGAAGCCCCTAGATGGACACACTGGAAGAGGAAGACCAAGGGTAACGTATGTTGATATATATATATATATAAATATATATATGTATGTATGTATATATAGGTATGTATATATACATACATACATATATATATATATATATATATATATATATATATATATATATATATATATATATATACATACATATATATATATATATATATATATATATATAAATATATATATATATATATATATATATATATATATATATTTACACATATATATATGTCAACCTTTCTATTGCTTTATTTGACTCTCCCTCTATTCATCTGTGTATTTGAGTAACAGTCCTCGAATTAAAACAACAATATCAACAACGAAATCCGAAATAGAAATCCGAAAATAGTTCGATTAAGAGACATTAACATAGATAGAACGCAGTAATTTAGTTTATATATGATTGATAATGATTAAACAAAATATGAAAGTAGAAAATCGTAATTGATTTAAATTAATGTATGATCAAAAGTGATTGCAGGATTGAAAAGAGTGTGAAGAGCAAGAAAAAAAATCAACGCTTCCAGCATGAACGTTGTATTAAAGGAATTAATTATATTTGCTATAAACCCCCCTACATATATATATATATATATATATATATATATATATATATATATATATATATATATATGTATATGTATATATATATATATATATATATATATGTATATGTATATATATATATATATATATATATATATATATTATATATATATATATATATATATATATATTATATATATATATAATATATATATATATATATATATATATATATATATATATATATATATATATATATATATATATATATACAGAGAGGAAGAGAGTGAGAGTGAGTAAGCCGTTTGCAAATATGAAAATAGATAGAGGTAGGTGAAGAGATTTTAACTGCGGAAAATTACGAGATTTATTAAAGTAAAGTGTTCAAAAGGCCATATACAATTTTTAATAGCATAAATACTTTAATAGAAGTATTTATGTAGACACGTAGAGCAAATAATAAATTGAAAATAAGACCAAACACTGCTAATTATATCATATTTTAATTAAAATATGATATAATTAAACGTATTTGGGCTTATGTTTTTATTGTTGTATATATGTGCGTGTATATATATGATGTATATATGTCAGTGTTTGTGTGTGTGTGTGAGTGTGTGTGTAAATGTGCGCGTGAGTGTATGTTTAGCGCGCATTTTCAATAAAACACATAAGAAAGAATGTATAGCATACTCCTTCATATATGCTACATTGAAAATACGTTTATGCTCTAGCTTGATCATTCTTATTAAGTTCTTAATTCTTTGTTTGGAAATAAATGAACGTTCATCAACTAAAGACGATTTAAATTAGGAAATCCTGCGTGTAAAACATACACGAGTTTACGGTGTTTAACCCAACTCATTAGCAGATCATGCCATATAAACAAATTTAGTCCCAAAGAAATGCAATCCCCTCATTCCGTATTCTATAACAACAAAACACAACGTGGTTATGTAGTGGATGGACGTGTCATTAAATGACTCATAACAGAAGACACAACTTGCATCGATCCGAAGCGCAAACTTGTAGTTACAATATACTACAAAAATACGTCTTAGTTAACACACAGCCGCAGACCTATAACTCGCAGTGTGTCCTGCAAATGAATATTGTGGTATATAGATTTCATGCGAAAATCCAAGTTAGAAACTTTGATGGATATGTGAAGGCTTCGAATCGTTAATAAACATAATGATTTAGGAAAACGACTATCCCAAACTAAGCAGAAGGACTGATAACAGAATACGAACAATCCTTAATAAAAATAATAAATCTAAAAACCAGTCAGGTTTTCGATAGAAACACACACACACTGACATACATCTCTCTATTTCTCTCTCCCCCTATATATATATATATATATATATATATATATATATATATATATATATATATATATATATATATATATATATATATATATATATATATATATATATATATATATATATATATATATATATATATATACGTGTGTGTGTGTGTGTGTTTGGGGGTTATATGAATAGTCGAAACCCGATGGATGAGCTCCTGCCATAAGAAATGTTAGTCTGATAATGGGATTTAGAACCCTCAGATAAATGGAAATACATGGGTGATGTGTTGATGATGGGTGAAGTATTGGTGATGGGTGAAGTGTAGAGGTCGGGATAACCAAATATGTGGGTTCGACTCCCATGTACGTCAATACTTATCTTTTTCCATTTATCTGAGGGTTCTAATTCACATTATCAGACTAAATTTTCTTTAGTCAAAAAATACGGTGAAAGCTAATCTATTTTCTAATTTCAAACCTGCTCACTGTTTCAAAACACATTTTCCATTGGTAATGGAGTAGTTATATAATGTGTTGTTCAATTTCTAATTATATATATATATATATATATATATATACACACATATATATATAATACGGGTTCCCTTTTATTATTCAACTAAACGCCCGTTGAAAAAGAGGTTTCCTTGTTCATCTTCTTACCAGAAGCCGGATATTTTTTATGTAAGCTGACGGTAACTGATTTAGGAGCCGCAGAAACCCAAATGTTGGAATTTACCATCTTTCCAGGGGGTCCGGGTAAATTTTTCATTCATACATATTTTTATTTGTCTGACCCGAATTTTCTTGGTCGTTTTTTCGGCTGTGCGAAGGATTGTTTAAGCATCGTCTCAATGTGTTGGTATTTAAACGTTAGTTATAGCTCTGGTTTATCTAAACTATTGAGCACTTTGCCACACATTTCGAAGATTGTGTTTCGTTATTTCGTGGGGAGAGATTCGGATTCTCGATAATTTGTATGTATTTATCTCCAGTCTTTAGCTATTGATCAGTTAATTTTATTGATTTTTTAGTTGATCCTATTGACTGATGAATAGCTCATGTTAATTTTAACCCGTCTGTTGAGAACTCTAATTCGATATGTGATATTTTGTATTTTTACAATAATATACACTACTGAATTCATTCGCCTAATATAGTGGTTCCCTCCCTTGCTAGACCCCACGTGGATTTAGTAATGGGTTCCCTTGTATTATTGAACAAAACGCCCGTTGAAAAAGTGGTTTCCTTGTTAATCTTCTTACCAGAAGCCGGATATTTTTTATGTAAGCTGACGGTGACTGATTGAGGAGCCGCAGAAACCCAAATGCTGGAATTTACCATCTTTCCAAGGGGTCCGGGTAAATTTTTCATTCATATATATTTTTATTTGTCTAACCCGAATTTTCTTGGTCGTTTTTTCGGCTGTGCGAATGATTGTTTAAGCATCGTCTCAGTGTGTTGGTATTTAAACGTTAGTTATAGCTCTGGTTTATCCAAACTATTGAGCACTTTGCCACACATTTCGAAGATTGTGTTTCGTTATTTCGTGGGCCGAGATTCCGATTCTCGATAATTCATATATATATATATATATATATATATATATATATATATATATACATATATAAGAACCATATTTACCCTAGACGAAATGCGAACATTTTAATTAAATTCATGCTATCCATGAAACCATGCGAACATAACCACAATCAAACCCAATCACCATAAACACGTCTTTCAAAAATATATACCAGCCATCTCGTTAAAGCAACGATCAACCTACTACAATTACTGGTATGTCGATGACGATTGCCATCAGGATGCAGCCGTGGTATTGCATATTTCTTATACTTTTATGACCGTCTACTATCCCCTTACGTAAGGCATTCTTCTTGTGCATAATCAGTACAAACATCCAAATATATATATGAGTATGCTCCATTTCGTTTGTATGTATGTTCTTCTGGTTTCATTACTTAATAGATTTTTACCTGTAGATACGTAGATAGGTAAATAGATAGATAGATAGATAGATAGATAGATAGATAGGGAGAGAGAGAGAGAGAGAGAGAGGGGGGGGGGAGAGAATGCCAGTTTCCAACATAGACAAGACTCTTTTCATTGGAATTATAGACAACATCAACTAGGTAATATGTATGTATATCTGCATACGTGCGTGTCTGTGCGTGTGTCTGAGTCTGTATGCATGTAGGTATGGATGTTATTGTATGTGTGGATATGTATGTATGAATGTATGTATGTGTGTATGTGTGTGTATGTATGAAGTATAGGCGAGGGAAGTCACTGTTTCCTAATGACCTGTGCTCATAAATGTTGTCATTACATCTCATGTACGTGTAATTGAGAGGTCATAGACTTGCAGAAATGACTTAGGTGATGTCGAGACAGCCATCATCTAAAAAAAGGAAGCAACCATACTGTATCTATGTATGTAACCCAGTACAACCTGTCGCATAGTCCGGTCGTCGCGCACTAAACTCCACCAAGTGTCCTTGCTGAGGGGGGTGACTTTGGACATCCTGCAGGTCAAAAAACAAAACCTAACATAGGGTGAAAGAACTCACAAAAATCAACGGCCATCCAAAGAAAAATGTGTAAATATGTATATACACCTGTACATAAGTGTGTATATGTATATATATATGTGCATGTGTGTATGTATAAGCGCTGAGACATAGAAATAGTAGGGCTGGATACCCGATCGCGCGGTTAAACCACTGGGAGGGAAGGACTCCTAGGCTTTGTCAGGGCTTACTTCTAGGAGAAGGCAACTCAGGAAACTGGGATGACTCCGACATAAAACCTGCGGCTCAGTAGTTACCGATGATGTTGATCTTTTCTTCTTTTCGGCTTATAGCTACTGTCGCTCAGAGAGTGAGGTTGGTTCTGTGCACAGTCTTTCATCACTTTAAAAAAATCTTCATGCTCAACATTGCACGATAGAATTAATTAATAATGGTATATCGTGCAATGGCCACACTCGATTACGAGGGGGTAGCCATCATGTATGTATGAAAGTATAACCCGCAACACCACTCAAAAAAGACGTGGTGAAATAACGTGCGTGATATGCAACCTAGTGTGTAGAACTAGTTCGGGAGTAAAAAAACACACATGGCGGTGCATAAAGATTATGTCCCACAGGGTGACACCAACGGTCCTGTGGAAAGCACAACTATCTTTTGTCACCTGTGTCGTAAATCATGCAGTTGGTCTACAAAGTCATCTACGAAGCCATGGACGCGGATGGGGGGACTATGAAGATTCAATAAGATACGGCAACCATCTGTGAAGACGCTGCAATCCTCCTCAGGTATGTGCATATACATATGCTTGTATGTATTAATATATGTATATATGAAGGTATGTATGTATGGATTGATGGATGTGTGTAAGCATGCATGTATGCTATGTTAGGTTGCTCTTCAGCGCGACTCGTAACATGTAATCCAATACAACCTGTGCATATTTGGGGCGTCGACGACTAGGCCGGCAACTCCACCAATCATGCTTGGTGAGGAGAGTGGTTTTGGACACACTGCTGGATGAAAAACAAAACACGTCAAAGGTCGATGGACCTCAGGTTAGTCAATGCCCATCAAATGAAATATTTTTAGTGGGGGAGGGCAGTGGAGTGAGAGATTCCTAGTCTTCATAAAGACATCTCTCTCAGAGAAGGTCACTCTGATATAAAAACTGCCACCTCGTTTGCATCAAATTATGTATACCAGTTCTTCTGTTGGGTAAATGCATTTAATGCTCAGAGAGTAGGATTGGCCCCGTACAAAGCCTTTCCTCACTTAAAAAAGCTTCAATCACAGGCATCGCTTGATAGGTGACATTGTTTGCGATGCATGGCATTGCTGGCCTAGGAAGATCACTAGCAAGACAAAATAGCCACGTCTGTGATACTCATGCTTAAGTATGAAGCTATGGCTTTACTCGAAATCGAGTTGCAACCATCATGTATGTACGTATGTAAGTATGTATGTATGTATGTATGTATATATGAATATATGTATGCAGGTATGTATGTATGTATGTATGTATGTATGTATGTATGTATGTATGTATGTTGGGAGAGATGACCCCTTAGCCTTTGTCAAGGTAGAATTCTAGGAGAAGGAAAACTCTGATATAACACCTGCAACTCTGATGGTATCCAATGATGTTGACTTGTTCTCCTTTTTGATAAATATCATCTTGGTTAAGAGAGTGGGACTGGCTTTGTGTAGTGCCTTTGCTCACTATAATGCATTGCTTTATATCTGGAGATCTCTCTGCACTTGTTGTCACATGGTACCATGGGCCCAGCACTATATGTCAATATTTGTCTCAAGTGTTGTGTTTGTACCAGAGTTTTCAAGTCGCTGGCTGGACTAAAAAGTCACACTCGTTCAGCGGATCTGTAGGGGTTCTCCTACATGGATATATAGTAGTGGCCGTACTCGAAAACGAATTGGCAGCCACCATGTATGTATGTATGGGCATATGCATATATATATATATATATATATATATATATATATATATATATATATATATATATATATATATATATATATATGTATGCATGTATTTATGTTGTGTATGTATGTATGTATGTATGTATGTATGTATGTATGTATGTATGTATGCATGTATGTATGTATGTATGTGTATGTGTGCTTTAGTATACTGTATTATACACAAAGAGGAAGAAAAGTGAATGTGAGACAGAGTTCAGGGAAGAGAGAGTGTACATGTTAGTTAGTGAATGATAGATAACTATACGTATGAATTTCATCATTAGTAGTGACAATATATACATTTACTAATTTCTAGAATATATAATATATGATTGTATATCTAGATTAAGAGAAATCATCGATCCATACTATATACATTAATATACGCTACAAAACATTAATACATTAATTATTTGATCTGTATCCTATCATTTGTCAATCTTAAACAGTTTCTTTGAATTATTTGTAAATGTAACGTTATACATCAATACAGATATTTTTTGTATGTTTTCGATTGATGTGAACGGAAAGTTTCAAACATGATTATTATGACAATTGATCTTAGGGGAACAAAATCATGTAGAATATATAGGAGATTTCTTTTCCTCGACTACGATCGTAAAATCTATATATAATATAAAAGATTGGAACACCCGTGTTCCTTTTGAGAAACCTGAAACCGCTACGTCTCTGGAATAGCGTACGCTTTACAGTTATGCGCAGGATGAACCATCTCCTGGAGGTCACTATATTTGGAGATGATCATCAAGGAGAAAATGCATTTAATCCCCAAATTTCTCTCATCCCCATTTCTACCGAGCTACTTTTCAAATTCTCAAGACCTCATCTCCCTGTTAGATCCCAGTTTTGCTATGGCCATAAATAAATCTCAGGGTCAGACTCTCAAACTTGTAGAATTGAATGAGATAATCGGGGTTTACCCACGGAGAGTTATATGTAGTTTATTCACAAGTGGGAACACCTAGTACTCTTCATATGATATACACGATCGGTGAAACGAAGAATTTGTTGTATCTCAATAATATTTTACTATTTTTTTGTCCCCCACACATACCCTCCATGTTTCCGTCTCATACTGTAAACTAGACAACGTATCCAATACAGTCGTTTTCTCTTCTACCTGTATTCTCTTATCATGTTTACCCGGGCGAAGCTGGGTACCTCAACTAGTATTAATAAAATGTTCATAGAACAAAACTACTGAGTAGGAATTTGACGTTTCTGGGAGGGTTAAAAAAATCCTGTTCTGCTGGTTACTCATACACAGTATAATTTTAATAGATTAGAGTGGTGTAATATTTGAAAAATGAAAAGATATGCTCTGTTAAAAAAAAGTTATAATAAATACCGTTACGTTTACACAACTTCTCACTTCTATGTAAAGTTAAATATTTGAGGTGTTTGTCAAAGAATGTACAATTCTCTACTATATGGAATACTATTTGTTTATCTAAATTTATTGGAATTCATCAAATGAACTCTAGCGTGGTTTTGCTCTTGAAACAAATGCGATAAAGGAATACTAATAAAATATTGGTGCAAATTAAGTCAACTAAACATTAAATGTTACATGATTATTATAATATATTGAAAATTTGGATACAAGCGTAGACAAGAGAAATCAATATTCTACAATCTGGTGACCTTGAGGCTATAATGGAAACAAGAAAATAATCCAAAAAAAGGTTAAGTCATAATTCCATCGATTTGAAGAAATAAATGTAGTCTAGACTATAGCGGCGTGAATATTCACAAATAAGATTAGATGAGAGAAGTGACCTGTATAATTTGATTGTGGCGTTTGTATTTAACCAATAACACTTATGTTATGTACAGTTATGTACAGTAATAGGAGAGTTATAGCCCTTATTAAATTAGGTTCAGGGTAAAATATTTATGATCACAAAATATTGTTTTGAGTATGATACATATGTATTCAAAATATGATTTCATAAAGATAATAGGCGGTGGATTGGCAGTATCGGTAGAGGGTCGGACACCATGCTTTCCAGCATAGTTACGTCCCTTTACGATCTTAGTTCAAATCCCGCCGAGGTTGACTTTGCCTTTCATCCTTACGGGGTCGATAAAATAAAGTACCAGTAATGCACTGGCTAATTGCTGGTCTTGTGCCTAAAGTAGAAACAATTATTTCATAAAGATAATACATTTAAAACAAAATAATCAAATTCTTTGATAAAAGGTTTTTAATTTAAAGAAATAGGATTATTGTAAATATGCAAATTATTTGACAGCTCGTTAAAAAGAGAAATAGTTTCATCCATATAAATGTTAGTAATAATATTCAATTAGCTATAATAGAATCCAGAATCTGGATGATCGTCTTTTCATATACACACATTAGACGTGGATTCATTTAACAAGGATTTACTCTCTTTATATATATATGTGTGTGTGTCTGTGTGCGAGTGTGTGTACGCGTGTGTGCGTGTATGTGTGCGTGCGCGTGTGTGTGTGTGCGCGCGCGTGTGTGCGTGTGTGCAAATCCCAACCGCGGTGCAAGGTAGTTTCGGCTTGTGTGTTCAGTTAGCTTTTAAAGATGCAGTAATATTTCTTTTAGGATTGAAAGAATATGTCACTTGTCTTGGTAGTGCTTTAGTTTGAGTATATCTAGTTGTAAACTGGTCAGATGAAGGATGTGGTGGTGGGAGGGCAAACAGTGGAAAGTTTAACCAGACAGGTAAGGGGTCGGCAGAAGGAAGTAATGTGAGTGGGGGTCGGAGTAGATAGGGGGTTAGAGTGGAGTAGGGTAAAGGGTTATGGTTATTTGTAGATGGGAACTATACGCTGAAATGGTATTTTTAAGTGAAGCTTAAAGTAAAAGGTGTGTTGTGTAGGAGTGAAGAATTAGCTGTAAAACGTGGCTTGTATAGAAGTAAATTAGCAGATGGTTAAAGAAAATAGTAAATAGGGTATAAATAAGATCAGGTAAAATATAGGGTTTTAAAATTAGGTAGAGTGGATTTTATGGGTTGGTAAAGAGCGATGATGTTATCTACTATGTGTATGCACACTGCATACATAGAGGCTAATATTATTATGAGTTATAGAAAGTTTTGCATGAGAATACTTGAATAAAAGAGTCAAATATTACTGTTTGACATAAGAGTTTAGATAGTAAATAAATGAGTAAGTGGAAAGAGTGGGTAAGGGATACATAAACAGGCACAGGGGCATTCGTATACGCGCACTTACATGCCCTTGTACATAAAAGCATGCACACACCTGTACAATCATGTTTACCTACCCGCAAGTGCGCATGCACAGTCGTGCGCAGAAACATACATGTATATATATATATATATATATATATATATATATACATATAACTAGACATATGCACATCCGTACACTGTCACACATGTGCACATATAGGCCAAAGGGTGAGGGGGTGGAATTGTCCGTGCTCATCTTCCTACATAGACCTATGCATGGCCAAATGATGAGGTACGGGGTATGACTGTCTTTACACATGCACCTACATGTAATTCTGTCGAAGTTACCTGATGAGACCGTCCTGTTTTGCATCACAATTGGATGATGGAGCTGGATTATTGAAATATGTATAGTGATTTCACGGAATTAAAATTTTAGAATTTATCTTCCAGTCCGGCCATCTGTTGTCGATTTTAAATATTTTACTCCGTTCCTGCGCCAACCACTGAATACCACATCTATGATAGATGACTTGCATAACGTTGAGTGCTTTGTGGGCTTCCTTACATCATGATTCGCCTACCAGAACCACCAGTTCTACCCTTAGGTAAACAAAATAACTTAAATATGTGTATATATATATATATATATATATATAAGTATATATATATATATATATATATATATATATATATATATATATATATATATATATATATATATGTATGTGTGTGTGTGTGTGTGTGTGTCTGTGTGTGTGTTTGTGTGTGTGTGTGTATATAAAGGAATACATATTGATGCTTCTTATAGAGAATTAGCGAGTAGGTATTTGAATTCATATAAAAATCAGAAAGCTCAGCCCTTCAAGAACGTTAAAACACCAACATTCTCCCAAAGACAGAGATGGGCAGAAATGCCTCAGGAGACAGAGACCAGCCGGTGATAGAGAGACAGCCCAGGTGGTGGGCGACAGGCAGATGAAATACAGAAAAGACCGAAAGAGGAGAGCGAGATATGGCGGCTGTTGCAGTGAGTGTCGCTGGCCATTGCCCAAGGAAATATCTTTGTCAGTTATGTTCGTGGGGAACAGCCCAAACATCATCCCGCTCCAGGAATAGAGCCTATCACGCTCTCCCCTCCCTCTCTTTTGTCCATGACCTCATATTCCCTGCTTTTTCCCTCCTTTTGCTCTCACTCTCAGGTATGGCATTTATACCCCTTTCTCGTACCTTTCTATATTGTTAGATCTGCTCTTCTTTAAAACTTCCCCCTTCTCTTTTTTGCTTGATTTCGGTTTTAACCTTTTTTATCTTATTTTTTTCTTTTTCTTTCATATTTTCATCAATTTATGCAATGCTATTTATACAACTGTAAATTGATTTATTGTCTGTAATTCTATTAAATTATTAAATAAATAAACTGAAAAATTTTACAAAAAAATAATAATTGAAAAGCATAAATGGACATGTGTTGAGTACTTACCTATTTTACATGAATCAATTTCAGTATCACTATACCCAAAGGAAGTAGGTGGAGTGAACTCTGTATTAAAGTTCGCATATATCCCTATCCTTCTACAAACCTAAGCATCGCCAATAAACAATAGATATCATACAGCGACATCTCATACAAATATATGGATTAGATAAAAACTGTCGATATTATTACAAATTATTTTAAGATACAATACAACTTTCTCTGTGCATATGAAAAGTATAAACTACAAACTTCAAATCATGGGGTTTATTAAAGACAACAGAAAATCTATGGAAGTATCGCCCAATTATTTAAGAGAACCCAACCTTTATAATATCTACATATCCCAGTGTATTAAACACAAAGGTCACGTCCTGCATGAACACATCCACCAATCGGCCAAAACTCTACACAACGCATATTCTCCACAATTGCCCTATAATGATATACATTAATATATACATATACGTCAACATGCCAATCAGGCATTATCAATATACTTCACACAACACATACGAGACACAAACACAACCATATCTTCGACACTAACAAATTAAGTATTAAAATAACATCAAAATTAACACCAACTAAAGGCGAAACGGAATTACTATAGAAACATAGTGCTAAAGCAGCTAAAATAAACTACTCTTCACTCTAGAAAAGCTTGAATAGCTCAGTGTAATGCAATAGAAACTCACATAAAACACACACAAAATCACGATGAAATTAATATTAATGATTTCCAACCTTGGCTCAAAGCCAGCAATTTCGGCTGTAGGGAATTGATAATATCGGCCCGTGATTGACTATTTTTTCATCAACTATACACAGAAGGTTGAGAGGCAACTTTGACCCTGACGGGATTTAGATTTACAAATGAAAGAGACGTAGCTATAAACAACACAGCATACTGTTCGACGCTCTAACGCTTCTCCTTATCTGCCGGGCTAGAGACAAAAATAATAATCAAATGTATTCATGTGATAGAGGAACGGATAATATAAATGATAATATGAGAAGAAATAAATCAGTCTATGCAATATCATATTTATTTTAATTTTATTATTATCTTTTTACAAAAAGAACTGGAAAAGAATCTGAACGATTGAAAAATATGTCAATAAATATTTTAAAATATTCAAATAAATATTGATAAATGCTTGAAATATGGGTATCAGATTATTCTTATCAACATACGGAGGGCTAGTTTTGAAAATAAGAATATCATAAAAAGGGAAAACATCTCAATTACGAAACAGATAACTGAGTTACACAACACTGTCGTGGTATAATTTTCTACAATATTCAAATTGAATACTTTCATACATAACAGAAATCTGTGTCACGTTATCTTAAGTAAACGACATTTGATACGGATTAACATATATATATATATATATATAGTTTTGCAAGGTTTTCGTTATGAAATCGTCTCTCGAAACAAATATTATTATACATGGGGAGGGTCATATTGTTTAAATATTGCCAGAAATAATAACAGAACACACTCACTGTTTGGTTGGTTTTCGCTTCTGTATCTTTTATATCCCCATAGTTAATTTTTTGGCAATCAATGCATATCATTGATTGACGAGCGGTTAAAAATACAGATATAAATATATGAATTATAGAATAATCAAAATTATGTTCAAAACATTTTACTGCTGACAATCGTTTCTTCCAAACGTTCGTTTGGATTCATCCGAGCACTAGCAAAGTTTAGACATATAATTAAACCCTATTCCACAGAACAATCGCAAAGATACGTAGATGTTAGTGTTGTCATTAATAGTGTCATATTTAAAGAGTGAAGATGATGTGGTCAGTATCAGTGGATGCTACAAAATTATAAAAGAATAATACAACAATTATAGAGGAATTTTACTGGCAAAACGAGGACATTAGCAGTACATATGCAAGCGTATAGAAAGAGTGCAGATGTGTTAGGCATGTACAAAATAACCAGGTAAGAAAGAAGCAATGGTACGAAGCATATATATCACAGTATGGCAAAGGTATCACATAATACAATACAAGTATGAAAGTATATTAAGAAGACAGAGATGCCTGGGTATGAAAAGCAGTTTCTATGAAGTTTATGGTGGATGTAATGTGATAATTGTTCCGGTAATGTTCAAATGTACATGTGTTGTGAGTATTAATATTAAGGTTTTCCTTTCCATTACACTGGTTATATTTTAGTAAATGTTTATTAGTAGCTATAACTGTGGATTGTATATTGGTCCAATTATAATCCTATCAAGGGTTCGAGTTGTTCTGGAGTGATCTGTCTAACGGCTTAATTTCAGGGAGTGATTAGATATCTGTATTAAGGGGAGCTAATGTTAAAGTGGAGGTAATGGGCGATTAATTTGTATATAAGAGAAACAAATATATAGTTGTTTACAACCTCAATTAGTTAAATTCTGTGTTAATATAGATTATATTATGTTATAACTGAATCCTTTTATATAATGATATTTATTTTTAAAGTTATATATTTAATTTTAAATACAATCTTTTTTCCATATAATACCTTAAACCTTTATCACTACCTACCCATATATTAATTAGATTAATAAAATATTAGTAAGTTATTGTAGTTATATTAAATGGTGGTAACTTTATGTTTTTTCCTAATAGTTATTGTAGAGTATAAGATTTGAGGTAAATAGGAGGTAAGTGGAGGAATGAGCTGATCATAGAATATGATGCTGTGGCGGTAATTATATGCTGATAAAACCTAGAAGTAAATTGTTAACGGTGGTGAGGAATCCCGATCTGGCATTGTTATATACTAGCAGCTAGGTCTGAAGTTGTGGAAAGAGTGTCGGTGTTAGTGTTGGCACATGGAAAAAATTTCTGATTTTCTATTTAAGAGATTTAGCTTAGAATAGATTATAGTGCGAGTCTCTAGAAGACAGTGGTTACATAATTTATTCGGTGGTTTATACGATGCGGTGTTATCTATTACTTCCCATTGAAGTGTATATGGTATATTCTTAGTTTTCAGAGAGTGTATGTAGTTAGATAAAGAAGTGGAGTTGGCTAGATTGCTATTTTTGAAAGTGTGGAGTTGCGAGTTATATCTCGTCTTGAAGCAGTTCGAAGTAGAACCGATATATGTTTTTGAAGTGTTGTTTGTATTGACTGTGCATGAGTAAATGATGTCTTTGATTAAGCAATTTTTATCCTAGGGGGCAAGTTATATTTGTTCTACAGTTACAATTATTCTGGTTGTTTACTTGCTGGTTAATAGGGTGTGTATATGCATGGTTGTTAGGGATAGCATTAGGGTAATGATGATTATCATTCCCATTGTTATTAATTTCGTTAGCTATTACTATTATTGCTACTAGAATTGTCTGGTACTATGTTGTTATGTAAGTTCACCCTGTTGCGATTTAATTAGTTGGAAATAATTATTAATCTTCCTTTTATTACTACTAGCTATATGGTACGCGATGTTGGGTGTGGTAGAGTAAGAGATTTTAACGGTATTTGTGGCCGACTGGGAAGTTTTTTCTAAGATTGAGAAGAAAGCCTTAGGTAAGTTGGTAGAAACGTTTAGATTGAAACGGGGATTGAAAAATGTATTAGTTCTATTTTTGTTTTTTTGTAATGTTCTTTGAGGTATTGTTTATATTTCTGTTTATATTATTGGGGTGTTTATTTTGGTGCGACTTAGGTTTGACATTACCCTTCGTACTAGAGTTAGAGTGGCTAGTACGTTTATTACTTTTATTCGTGGCTATATTGTGAGAAATAATGTTGTAACTAGGTGATTTTATACGTACAAATCTAATTTTATTTTTATGGCCTGATCGAGCTAAGACGTCATTATAGTATTGGGAATTACTGTTAGATATAGTTGCATTATATGATAGAGTAGAAATCCTATTTGATATTCCTTTAGTAATTGAGTTTAATATAGAGTTAGGGTGGTTAGAGTTGGTATCTACATAAAGTATTTTTTCGTTTGGTTTATGAAAGGGTGTATATATTTTAGAGTCGAGGCAATGGGTAGCATCAAGGAAGGTAACGTGTTTAGTGTGTTTATCTAAGGTAATACTTAAGTTGAATTTAAAAAAAAATGTTATGCAATTGTTTCCTAGTTCTTTCTATATTAAAATTGTTATAGTCAATAAGTAGTAGTGCATCATCGCGATATAACCCACCATTGAGGTAGGGCAGATTCTTATGAATTCCATTTAAGAGATATATACCCACCAAATCAGTGACCTGCGCCGAGTCACTAGATCCCATAGTTATGTCAAAGTTGTTAGGTGTATCCTTGCGGGTACATAATTGATCTTCAAATACAATTATGGTTTTACGGGCCGCAAGGATGACATCAATTTGGGATCTAGTAAGGTGACTATTGTTCATAGCCATAATTAATGCCTTGTTTAATAGGATAGGAGAAATAGAAGTGTAGTACGAATTAATATCAAATTGTATAAATTTGTTACTTATATTCTCATTAATATCATTGAACCATTCAATGACTTCGCCAGTATTTCCCCACAGGTTAAGATACATTTTATGCTTAAATTGGGGGATGATTCTGTTAATATTTCTTTGCTGATATTTCCAATGTCAGATTTGGAAGGGCAAATTAGTCTTACAGATGGGTTACTATTAAAATCTCCCTTATGCTCTTTCAGAGATAATCTTTGTGTATGGCTGTGTATATCTCTGAAGTCCTAATTTACATGCTACACTATGGCCTTCTATAAGTTTTAAAGCCGTATGAGTCGAAATTGTGTGCATCTCTGTTTTTGTCTCTTCGGTTTCTATCATAATGGAATGTGCTCCATCTCACTCTATTGATAAATGAGTTGACACTATTAATGAATAATTTTTCGTACGTATCCCTAGATGATATTGTGATGATCTTAGTAGACATAGGAAGATAATCTTTGATCAGCATACAGGTAATTATATGTATGTTAGCTCAATAGTATGGAGCAGTTATTAATAATAATATTATTATTTATACTTATATATAGACTATATATAATTATAAACAGATATCAATATATATGTATAGTCTTAATGATATAAATATATATGTATAGTCTATGAAAGTTCTTTCGTTGCACATCTCCAACATCATCAGTGGTACTATTATGTTCCCTCATATTGTATTGTAATGTCTACGCCATTTTTATTTTATTTATTTATTCTTGTCTCTGTCTCTGTCTCTGCGCATGCGTTTGCGTGTGTGTATAATGTTTGGTGGGTGTGTGTTCACGTTTGCGTGTGTGTGTTTTTGTTTTGATATTCTATCTTTGTTCACTAGTGTGTGTTTATATGCGTTTGTTGTTATTTACTTGTGTATATATTTATTTATTTATTTATATTTCCCTTAAGTCAGTATTGTTTGTTTGGGCGTTGTTGTTGTTATTCCATTCATGTTTTTTCTGTTTAACTTTGGTTTTCTTAGCTCTATCTCAGTTGCTTCTCTGAGTCAATTCTATGCTTAGATATTATTTTAATTTCTATGTTGGCTATATTACCGTCATGTCTTTGTCTGGCGTGTTCATATAGTACTGAACCGTTTTTTGTTTGTCCTTTTAATCCCATGTGTTGGTCTATTCTTCTCCATTTCTAGTTTTACAATATATCTGGGGGTTCAATAAACTACCAATAATAGGCACGGAACTCTGGATTAACACCATAGATGAGAGGGCCCAAATTTTCCACTCACACGATGCCAAACCCAAAGCCTCCAAATACCTGATACTCAAAAACTCAGCAATGTCCAATAGTGCTAAGTTTAATATTGTGATCGCAGACTTGGTAATAGTGATGAAGAATCTGTCTCGCATGTGCGAACCAACTGAAAGGGAAACACACATCCAACACTTCATCAATCGCATGCAGTTCTCTGGCTACAACCAAAGAGAAAGACTGAATCAGAGTATACAAAGGAGCCACGGAGAAATATAAGACCATCATAGAAATATACATAAAAGAAATCTGCCCATTATACAGGAGTAAATCATGGAATAGCTTAGATAGGACTAAACATGAGCTAGGGAAAGCCACTTCATGGTACGACAACCAGAGATACCAGAATGTCATGTTCATGGATGCTACCCCTGGAGGAAAATTAGATAAGCAATGTAGAAAGGCTCTACAAAAGACAAATCTAAAGATTAAAGTGGTAGAAAAGCCAGGAACTACCATAAGATCCCTGATCTGCAAAGCATGCCCCTTTAAGAAACCCCACTGTACTAATAAGAAATGTGTTATATGTAAAGTAAACCCCCAGAAAAATTATAAAACTATAAATGTAGTCTATAGCATAAGATGTACAGAGGGACTTGCAGAAACATGACAACGACATACATAGGCGAGAAAGATCGAAGCATAGGAGAAAGAATAGACCAACACTGGGGGGGAACAAAAAGGACAAAAAAATGGTTTAGTACTACATGAAGACTCCAGACAAAGACAAGGCGGTAATATTGACAGCATAGAAATTAGAATAATATCTAATCATAGATATGGCTCTAGAGGTAGGCAAATCAGAGAAGCAACTGAGATAGAGCTAAGAAGACTGAAGTTAAACAGAAAAAAATGAATCGAATAACAACAACAACCATACCCAAACAATCAATACTGACTTAATGGAAATATAAATAAATAAATATATTAATAAATATATATATATATACACAATTACAATGACAACAATCACATATAAACACACACTAGTGAACAAAGATAGAATACAAAAACAAAAACACTCACTCAAACGCGAACACACACACCAAACATTATACACACACGCAGAGACAAGAAAAAGAAATTAATTAAATAAATAAATATGGCGTAGATATTACAATACAGTGGATGGGAGGGAACATAATAGTACCAGTGATGATACTGCAGGTTTGCAACGAAAGAACTTTGATAGACTATATATATATATTTATATCTGTATTTTTATCTGCTGATCAATCAATAATATACATTAATTGCCCAATAAATTAGCTATGGAGATATAAAAGATACAGAAGCGAAAACCAACCAAACAGTGAGTGTGTTCGGTTATTATTTCTGGCAATATTAAAACAATATGACCCTCCCCAAATATAACAAGGAGGGGCTCAAATACATACCCGATAGAGACAGGCAACTACAAACCTAACGACAACTAAACTACCCACACCTATAGGAATAATATATATAGAACTAAACATGGAAATAAGCAACGAGCACGAGAAATAGCCGAACCGAACACTAATATAGGGCCCACTAGAAACTACAGAAAATCCAGAGATAGGAAATATTTATGGTTTAATCCAATCTTCAACTCTTCTATAAAAAGCAATCTACCTTTTGTATTCTTTAAACTAATTGACTAACACTTCCCTAAACTACACAAATACCGTAGAATCTTTAACAGAAAAACTATTAAACTCTCTTACTCAACTGCAGTCAACATAGAATCACACATACATAAAATCAACTATAAAAGAATCTCTAAGGAAAGTAATGTAACAACATACACCATAGCACCAAATACAAAACGCAAACACATAACAACCTCACAACCACCCACATGTCAGGGCACATCGCAACAAAAAATCAATAAATCTAAATCTCAGCCATTTCCTAACAACTAACAAAAGCGCAACGGAGAACATGCACAAAGGAAGGCCTCCAAATATAACTGCCACCTGTCGGATAAATGCCTACTACAAAATAGATGCCTAGAATTATGTATAGTATACCTGTATACTATCAAATATGGCACCCTAACATGGCACTACATAGGTTCTACGGCTGGAGATTTCAAAATAAGATGGTATGTGCATAGATAGGCATTCTATAAAAAACCGTAGACTTGAGAATACAACGCCGCTGGTCAATAAGATCTGGCAGGTTAAGGACATCAACAATGAATATTAGATTAGCTGGTCGAAGTTATCGAGTGCAAGGGCCTACAATATTGGAATGTCCCACTGCGGACTATGCAATATGGAGCTGCTCCATATTTTAAAGTATGATAAAATGCTGCTTAACAACAAAATAGAGCGAACAATTTTCTGTGGGCACAAATCAGCCACCAAGTTCTCTAACTTCAAACCACAACCGGCATGATTTGATCCAGCAATCTCGGAATTCAGTCAAAACCACCCGGATTTTAATGTACTAGCTTCACACCACACCACTGTTATTAGCTGTAAACCGACCAACCCATCATTAAATCAACATCATGAATCCCCCAACCTTTCTTTCACCCTCTCTATATAGCCGTATCACCTCCATTAAGATAAAACAATCAGTCCACCAGACCTTAATCACCCATATATCATCACTGCCCCTTTCACTTTTTATTCTATATCTATATATCTACTGCTTCCTCGTCCTTAGTGCTACCCTTTATGTCTCATCCTCGAATATTTATTTATATTCTCTGTCTCCTGTTCCTTATCTCTTTCTCTCTTACCTTTTTTTTAATTTTTATTTTTTTGTACCTCTTGCATTTTTATTTCGCCAGCTTATAAACTCTATGCTCTACATATATATTTCGTATTTCTGTTCATGTTATTGTTATTTTTACTATCATCACTATTTTACACATCCACTTACTAACCATTATAACACAACTACCACCACTACTATTATCCGCAACCGTATTTTGTACTTATTTTTTACATCTTTATCATTTTCCTTTTTACGTCTTTATTATTATCAATGATGTTATTGTTTCCATTCACTTGATTCTCCGATGTATCTATAAATACCAATGCCATGTGTTACACCCTCCAGTATTCCGATGATTTGATCAGAGACACACACTGTATTTGACGCAATTTCGAGTGATTATCGCCCTTTAGACTCATTTGATCAATGAAACAATTGTTAATACTGTAAATAAAACCCTTTTTGTACAGCCGACCATGTTATGCTTCACTCTTTCACTATATATATATATATATATATATATATATATATATATATATATATATATATATAAATATATATATATATATATATATATAACGAAGAAAGTGTGGTAATGAACCAGGTGGACCATAACGCACCAGAGTACTCGATACTTAGGTTAGTAGAGTGGGTAATAGGAAAAGAGTCGGGACCCGACGACTGAGCTCTGGCCATTTCGACAGCTAGATCCGAACTAAAGCGCCAATATCCAAACGGCAGGAATCTAGCTGAACCTATCAAGTGGTACAGTTCATATATGGGCATACAGTCAAAGCAAACATCTTGAAAGACTGTTTTTTTTTGTTTTTCTCCGGGAGTAGTCTGTGTGGGAGGTTACCTTAGATCAAATGGCTGGTTTAGTCCTGCTAAATGTGTATTTTATTTATCACATTCTTGGCGGCAAGGGGCTATACAGACCAAAAAGCAAGAGGAAAGGGTTAGTAGACTAACTGACCTGAAAGTGCCAAGTCAGTCAGGCGCTCACACACGCTATTAACAGAGATGTTATGCCTATCAACTATTTCCAATCTGTAGAAAGGTTATAATGCTAAACTTCAATTCAAGAGGGATAAAAGCCCAACGAGAAAAACTATAATTTTGGCGTGTATATGTATTTGTTAGTTTGCTTTATCTTTACATTTTTCTAAAAAGCTATGCATTTATAATTTATTACTATTTCTCGTCATGATAGAGACATTTAGTTATCAATTGCTCTCATTCACTAACTTACTTTTTTCATTTTACTTATTTTCAAACACCCATAAATCTACCCTTAATCTTAAAGATAGTACTTATTATTTATTTTCTTGTACTGTTGTAAGTTAGCTAGGGTTCTATAGTAAAGTAAATTCCCCAAAGTGCCAATATAACATGTATATCAAAGCCATCGCCAAACGTTGGCAAAAGGAAATAATAGAATTGAAGTTTACCCAATAGCTTTCTTTAACAATTCTGACGCTATAGTTTGTGATGGTGCTTACGCATCAGCATAATATAAGTTTATATGCCAATACACGTTAACTCTGCATTCCATGCCTGCGATAGCGGCGGTCCTGTTATGGCTACGAGTAAGTTTGTGCATTGTGCTTAAACTATGAGTAATAGGTCTGGTAAAGTATCATAGGTATCTGTTTGGTTGTTTCCAAAGGGCAATATGTATAATTTAGCAAAAACGAAAATATTCTATTTCTACCTAAGGAAGTTTAGGAAATCTTTACACTAATGAAAATATACAAAGTTCTCCCTAGGGTGCTGAGGGTGTCCTCTATCTTAGCGTGTAAGTGGGAAGGATATTAAAGCCAATATCTACCCACCTGAGTCATGAGGGGGTTTAAAGTTAAGATATGCCCTATATAGTCTGTGTTTACACGAGGCAACGAGTTGAACATTTCTGTTTAAAAATTGGTCTTTGCGCAAACAGCATCTGGATCGTTTACACTGAGCATAAATTGCACGGACGACGTCCTCCCAAGTAAGAATTTTCCTTGGAAAGTCGGCTCCATGTTAGATGATAGATAATATTGTTGTCTTGGAAGTCCCAAATATGGCCAGAAAGTGCTCCAGCATGTCGCTGGGCCGGGTTTCTAAATTAATCTTGGTGTTGGTAGTACAGGGTTTTAAACTCCCAGGTAGTTAATTCGATGTAAGCATTCTTGGAATTTTCCGTCCTCACGTTGCACTGGTAGACTACGTTTTGTTCGTGGCATCTGTTGTTGAGGGGACACGATGATCTATGCAGACAGTTCCAACTCCTAGTTTGCTCACCACTAATATCGTTGTTACATCTGTTAGATAGGAGTTTGATATTGTTAGATGAAGCGATATTTTATGCAATGTTGGATGTAGTGCTGTACGAAAGTTTAGCAGTGTTTCTATTGATGATATTGTGTTAGTGGTGTTGGGGTGTCATGTGTTTATCGAGAAATCTGAAGAGAATCTTCCCAATCTGTTGCATGACCGGCTGCGTCGCCTGCTGGATCCGCTAATAGGGCTTGGATAATAGGATAGGTCCTCACTGAAGCCACTTCATTTGAGGGCCTGATTGCAGTAAGACACGTGTTCATTGATGGTCTACTCTACTCATTTAAGAACAAGCGTGATATGCAGAGGGAGATATTTTTTAATAAATTGTTGACAATGTTCCTTTGATGGTTGGAATAGCGGTGGATACAGTGTAAATTCTCGTTTGATTTCCCGTGGGGGTAGTACAAATTGTCCTCCAGATTGAGTGTTACACCCACAAAGTTAACACGGGTAAGGGACGTATGTAGGTTGTTTTTAAAACCCAAATCTCGGAAGAATTTGATGAAGTGTTTATGGACCCAGTCCATGCTACTCTGGTTATACCCTGCGAGGGTACCATGACCGTCATCTCTGTACAAACCCCCTCTACCGCTTCAATGAGTTTTGGGAGTATGTATAGTTCTATAAGCTCAGTCACCTCAGCTGAGTCGGTCGAGCCTATTCTGACGTCGAAAGAAGATTTTGGAGCTCTTTTTATCCAACTGGAATTTTCGAAGAGCAATGGAATATGATTTCAATTTCCTGGTCTATAATAGGTATAATTATTTTGGCGTGATCCAAAGCAGCTAAGAGTCGTTGGGTTATCGAGGCTTAGTAGTTCTCGATATTGAACTGGATAAAAGTGGTATTCCTTTAATCGTCGATATTCGCAAACCAGAAGATGACTTCCTGAGGGTTTATCCAAAGGCTAAGCTCCGCATTTTGTTTGAATTTAGGTATAACGCGATCCAAGATCCTTTTACTTATCTTCCCTATATCCGACTTTTAACATTTTTCGCTTTCACTGTATTCCCAAATATGGACTGTACCCATTGATAAGTTCAGTTGGATTCCCGCCGGTGGAATACTGTCACTTTAGTTCGGATGTAGCAGTCGAAACGACCGGAGCTCAGCAGTCGGAGGCCTGAATATTTTCATATTGCCCACTCTACTACCACAAGTATTGAGTAATATGGTGATTTATGATCCACCTGGTATTTTACCACATCCCTATCTGGGATATATATATATATATATATATATATATATATGGATGTGTGTGTGTGTGTTCGCATAGCTACAACCTTCCTAAAATCGTATTTCTTTCGAAATACGAACTTTCTATACATATTGTATAAAGCTATGCTTGAAAAGAAATAGAAATTTCGTATTGCGAAAGAAATACGATTTTAGGAAGGTCGTAGCTATGTGAACACCGGGGGGGGGGGGACTAACGCCCTCTGGTGTTGCCCAGCAGAAGCGAGGGGGACAACCCTCTATGCATTTCAGGCTTGACTGGCCATCGTCAGGACGATCCCACCCACTGCTCTGCGACTGCTAGACTTGAAAACAGCCGAGAATATATAGTTTTCTCGCTCGTGTAAATGAGGTGATTAATCTCATTTGCATATGAAGCTACATAAGTTGGCTCAACTTATAATAGAAAAGAAATAGCATTTCGCTTCAAGCATAGCTTTATACAATATGTATAAAAATTTAGTATTTAGAAAGGATTACAATTTTAGGAAGCCGTAACTATGCGAACACCGGGGGGGGGGGGGGGGGCTAACGCCCTCTGGTGTTGATATATACATACATATTTATAGTCTGAGGTCCTGAGATGGGGAAGACCAGAAATGTAGGGTATGATGTAGAGTGTGAATCTTAATGAAATAGAGGATTCGATTGCGTGGTCAGACGTCGAGCAGTTTATAACCATACACATATTTAACATGCGAGAAAGTACGACTGCCCGTGTAAATTGAAAGAAAATGATACAATCATTTAACCGATTTTCAGTCGTCATTGGGCCCTCATGACAATGCGTGTATATCATCCAAACAACAAGAACACGTGTATTTGATGGGCGTATATACTCATTCATTCTCAGTATTATTCTGAAATGGACGTACTAATTTGCATAAAAATAATGCTCGTGTTGGTAAGTATAATATATATCAGGAATTGTGCTAGTAGCCGACGTGTTTGATAAAGTTACATCTGTATACATACAGAGTGTAACTGATATTGTTCCAACCTGTATACGAATTATCATTCGATCAGTTATTGAAAACTAGAACTTTCTTTACGGTGACGTCTTAATTCTAAACAGACTCATCTGCTATTTTCGAGGATATAAAAGAGAAGGCTGGACAAAGGAAGTCTATATTGATGTATGAAATACTATCTACACAGTAGAACTGTATTCCGAATACACAGAATAAAAGAGACAAAGCATCCGCCATTGACAACCACTATCAAAATTAAAAGACTAGTGTGTATAAACGAAAACTAGACTGAAGTCTTATATATACACATTACAGATTATAGTGTATATCAAATATACATTCATTAAAAAATCGGCAAGCGTTAGGGAAAAGAAAGAACAAATATGTAACGAAATATATTGTCGCAAACATTAGAAATCATATGAGATTTGTATTAAAATATGAAGAAACCACAAGTAGAATTAGACGAACAATTTGACAGAATACACATGATAAATGAAGGAAACCACTAACCACACATGAAATACCCTGGAAAAATAAAGAACACAGTACAACAGCATTCATCTTTTCAAATGTAAGTTACAACAAAAGAAATATAGCAATGTAACAAGGACCGACGCAGAAACAATATGTGAGAAACGATGCCAAAATGAAAATTATACGGAACTGCACATAAATGAAAAAAGGCAGTATACCGAATCAAAAATACACGCACATCGAAAAACACTTTGTGCTGAACGTCCGACAATGAATGTTCGTGAAATTAACGTGGAACTACTACATTTGTCACGGTGAGTGAACACAACAGTGTGATGAGGATGGTCCTTTGTATTACAGCTCCAACTCATTTAGATACCCGGGTGAGCTGGGGCGAAGCGTAATAAATGTCTGGCGTTGAGTCACAACGTGTTGCCGGCAATGGAACTCATTAGGAGCGCATACTTCCAACTGTAACCTAATCGCAAAAAGATAATGAAAACCCTAGAAAAGCAAGTACACAGTCACGACAAATCAGTAGTCCCAACCCCACACATCAACAATATAAACAGGCCATTACAGATCTAATAGTAAGTAGGGTCTAATTCAAGCAATAGAAATCTGTAATCGTTACTCGCAATCCAATATTGTTTGGTAGTAATATATTATATAGCGTAATGAAAAATATTATATAATGAAATATTATATAGTGTAATGAAAAAGTAACAAATTCATAAAATCAGTAAGCAATGTTGAACGTAAGTATATCGTCAACATCAGAGCGTGGAACTAATAGTCAAAAACATGCTACGAAAAATAGATATAAAAATAGATAAAACCATGTAGAAACTGGAATTCCTCATAACAAAATGCCGTATTAACGATATTTAGAAAATACGACGTCAATAAAAAATACAATGTATGAAATAGAAAAACTCAAACAAAGCTTATCAGCGAAAGCCTGCCCAACCTGACACCTTTAAAAAGGCAAAGACTCTTCCAGGAATATAATTGTTTCTACTTTTTGGCACAAGGCCAGCAATTACCCAGTGTATTACTGGTACTTTATTTTATCGACCCCATAAGGATGAAAGGCAAAGTTAACCTCGCGGGATTTGAACTCAGAATGGCAAGGGCCGTAACTCTATGCGTCAAAGCATGGCGTCCGACCCTCTACCGATACTGCCAATCCAAGACTCTTCCAGGAATATAATGTATTTTAATTATAGTTGTACTGAACTGAAAACCACACCGGTAGATGTCAAAAGAAGACGAAAAAATGATTCAGAGATATTGGAAGAGAATATTCTGCAAAGGCAATCAACGTAAAAATGCGAAATGGATCAGAGAGTAATGAGAAAGTAATATATATGAGAGTGCCAAAAGCAGGTCCAACCATTATCGGCATGGAAAACAGTGACACATGGTAAACAGCAAACAACTGATAAGTTGTCCACTTTCTATGTGCATATGAATACATAACAACACGAAATTATTAAAGATTCATAATAACGGTGACGGTAAGCACCACGACGGAATTACCCTCTTCCTTTTCGAAGGGGATTAATCCCGTATCCAACTTAGTCGATTCGGCCACAAAACCCTGCACCGTGTCTTGCAATGTAGAGGACAGGGACACGAGCAAATACCGGAGCTTGCACGGATGCTTCCTTTTTGTACGGGTCCCCTTCGAGACACCAGGCGTACACGGACCCCGGACAGCTGACTTTCTCCCTAAAGTCGGATCGATAATAGCCCCTCTTAGGAAGAATCCCCGTGACGTAGAGTGGCTGTTGTAGCGTTCGTCGCTGGCTATCGTCCGCAGAAATGCCTTTGCCATTTTGTCCACGGGGTGCAGGTTAAACATCGCTCTGACCTAAGTGTAGAGCCTGTCACCTCTACTTCCCCTTCCTTTATTCCATTGTTTATTTGTCCTGGCTCTTACCCACATTTTCCTCTCATTTATGGCTGTTATAGTCCTTTCGAATGCTGCTTTCTTTTTCATAATAATTAAACAGTGGTGAGTAAAATACTGGACAAATAAAACATCAATTGTGAATAAATTATGTTGATCTGAAACTATTTGCAAAATATGATAAGCAATTGTAGGGGCTATTATCAACTGTGAAGCAGAGGAAGCTGCTGAGAAGTTTAGGCATTAATCTTGATCGGGGGAATGTGATAAGAGAACTTCATCAAGAGGAAACTTACAAATATCTAGGAGACGCAAAAAAGCACTCGACAATGATGGAAACGACAAGGAAGGAATGTTACCGCAGAGTAAGATCAATCTTAAGAACGGAATTGAATGCAAGGAATAGGATTGATGCTATAAAACGCTTGCCATACTAGTAGTAACCTACAGTTACAATGTCATCAACTGGTCAAGCACAGAGATCCGTAGGCTCGATACAAAAATTAGAAAATTCTTAACCATGCACGGAATGAATCACCCTAAGGCAGATACAGATAAGAAAGAAGGACGACGTGGATTAATCCAGTTTTATATTGCTTTGAAATTGCAACAATTGTATTATCTACATATCTAAGGGATTCACATGATTGGATGATCAAACTTGTTTTGAAATATGATATCATCAAAAGATCATACCCCATTACAAAAGATGCACAAAGATACAGTAATGAACTACACATTTCAGAAGTTCCATTTACTGCTGAAATGAAAAACACAGAAAAAGCAAAGCAGGTAAAAGTAACTAACTGCAAAGAAAGAACTGCTACAGAAACTGACTAAGAAATGGCAAGAAAAGCCTCTGTATGGAAACAAAAATACCCAGAAAGAGCTAACAATCTTGATGGTGACAAAGCCTTATACCATCAGTGGTTGGCATCCTCTGGACTGAAATCGGAGACTGAAGGACTGATTATATCAGCACAAGAACAGTGTCTGCCAATAAAAATTATCAAGCCAACGACCGCGGGGGATAGCCGTGGCTTAAGGAGAGCACGACCCCTCTAGTCTTGGTTGACACTAGTCCTAAGAGTGGCAATTCGAAATGATTACCCCTTGGCGGTTAAGTATAAAACGCAACAACATATATCCAATGCCAATTGTTAAAAACTCCTACCGGGTCAAAAACAGCCGCGTCCCTCAGAGAGGAACCAGACTGTGGTCGAAAAATAAGCTAATGGTTCAAACCTTCCCATCCATTCGGAGCTGGAGACCTCCCATAACCGGAATACTCCCACTGATGTCCTGCCATGCTCACTATCAAGAAATCAAAAGAAAAAGAGCGAAAATTGGTCCTTGAGGCTTTCTACACTGCCATGTACTACCCATCAAATAGATCGAATACAGAACAGATATATATCAACTGGAAAAAGATTGACAGTAACAAAGTGGCTAATATACGAAGAAACATTGTTAAAAAGTTACTAACTGACATAGAAATTGATCAGATCAAGAAATTAGCGCAAAGTCACCGAATGGAAAAAGAAACGTGTCAGTGAAAACCAAGTAAATTGTAACACCTTAAATCCCAGGGTCGGGACGGAATCATTGGCAGCAGAACGAATTAAAGAAAGGGTCGAAAAGTGGAAGAAGTGCATGCATGCTCAAGATGAAACTCAAAATGAAAACAATGAGATCATCATTGATAAAGAAATGAATGTGAATGAATTCAGCAACTTATAGAATGAAATCATGATCGAATGGATGAAAATGAAAGAATCTGACATGAGGAAACGAGACACTCTTCCTAAGATCCAGAACTCCAAACAAAATCAAAGGATAATACGCAAGACTAACATAGCTATCAAAGACATTATCATCACAAATAAAGTAAACATTACTGATCTAAATGATATATACTATGCATCGGTTAATGTCACCACTCTCTTATGTGGAGTGAAAATGAAAAAAGAAAGGAATGCTCACAAAAAACTTACTTGGCAAGAGAACATCAATTGCCAAAAAAACATTCTCCGACCTGACATTGAAATGTTAGCAAACTACAAAGTAGGTGAACATGTTAAATAAATTAAACTCAGAAAATTGAAGAGAAAATATAATATAAAATTAACAGGCGACATAGACATGATGATAGAAACAATCAAGCAAAAATTGTCGGCCAAAGCTGATCGTATAAGGCGCTTTGAAAAGCGCTCTAGATTCTATAAGGACAAATGTTTAAAAACGACCCAAAAACTCTACAAAAAATTTGGCAAGTCAACAATAACTGCTAAATCAAGGAGGAAGTGCAAGAATTCTGGGAAAAGATCTGGGACGAAGAAAAAGTTCATAATATACATGTCCCATGGATAGACAGACAAATGAAAGGCACAGCTCACCTTGAAGAGCAAACATGGGAAAATGTAACAGTTGAACATCTGCGTTTAGCTCTTAGAAAATCCAGCAAATGGAAATCCCCCGGGAAAGACAAAATACCACATTTTTTTATAAATGCCTTCACAGATTCTCATGAGCTGTTAGACCAAATTTACAATGAAATGGTTAAGGAGCCAGAAAAGATACCATCATGGCTAGTTAACGGCATTACATTCCTACTTCCGAAGAGTGATGAGACAAACAATCCCAAAAATTACAGATCGATAACTTGCTTGACCACAATCGATAAAATCTTAACATCACTCATAACTGAATATACATATGGTCGCCTGATAACAACTGATCTATTTCCCAATGAACAGCAAGGGTGTAAAGGAGGGTTGTATGGCTGAAAGGATCAGCTTTTGATTAACAAAATGATACTGGAAGATTGTCATAATAGACACAAAAATCTATCAATTGCTTGGAAGAAACGACTGAATGGTCAAATCAAGGGAATGAGAGAAGAAATTGGAAAGCTTGAGTCTTTACTGAATGAAATATTACAAAACATAGACACTAAAGATACATTGAAAATAAAATACAAAACTAGGGGGAAAGAGCTAAATGTTATCATGGGGGAACTGAAGCAACGCATTGTAGCAAAACGTGCAAAGATTAGGCGGTATGAGAACAGATTTAGTCAGCATAGACAGAACCGCATGTTTGACAACAACCGGAAGATGTTGTTTGAACAGCTTGAAGAGAAAGAAAGAGGCAACGACGTGATCGCCGATGCGGAACAGACTAAGACATTCTGGAGAGTAATATGGGAGCAGGATGGTGAACATAAGAGTCAGGCAGTGTGGATTGAGACAAGCACACACACAACCTGATTTGAAAATCACAGTTGAAAAAACCTAACCAACTGGAAATCACCAGGCCCAGATGGTGTGCAAGGGTATTGGATTAAAAATATAAAATCCCTCCACCAAAAACTGACAACCATGTTCAATGACTGCTTGATGTCGGGTGAAGTACCAGAGTGGTTGACAAAAAGTACCACAGTTCTGGTAATGAAAGACCGAATCAAGGGTAAAGACGTTACCGACTATAGGCCTATCACATGTCTGTCCGTAATGTGGAAACTGTTAACAGGAAATCTACTATCACCGCCACATAAACAACTTGTTACCGGACGAACAGAAAGGATGCCGAAGGAAGTCCCGTGGTACAAAAGACCAGTTACTTATTGATAAGATGGTAATGAGGAATTGCAAGAGGAGACACACAGGTCTTGCCATGAGATGAATAGATTACAAAAAGGCATTCGACATGGTACATCATTCTTGGATAACCAAAAGCCTAGAGATCTTCAAGGTGGCAGATAACATCAGACAGCTATTAAGCAAAAGTATGAAGTCCTGGGAAAAAGAGTTAACATCAGGTGGAGAATCCTTGAGAAGTGTGAAGATCAAGATAGGTATCTTCCAGGGAGATAGTTTGTCCCCTTTCTTGTTTGTCCTTGCCCTGATACCCCTGTCCGTCATATTGCGAAATGTGAGAGCAGGATACAAGTTGGGAAGGAGAGAGCTTACCATCAACCACCTCCTCTTCATGGACGACCTTAAACTCTTTGGGAAGAGTGAGAAGGAGTTGGATGTACTTGTTGACACTGTCCGTATTTTCAGCAATGATTATATGTATGGAATTTGGTGTTAATAACTGTGGAGTCCTAGTGATGAAGAGAGGTAAATTGAGTAGAAGCAACAGAATCCAGGTACTAAAAGGTGAGATGATAAAGGAAATTGACACTGAAGAAGGATACAAATATTTAAGTGTTCTGGAGGCAGAAGATACCAAGAACAAAAAAACATGAAGGAATTGATAAGATCTGAATACATAAGGAAAGTAAGGAACATATTAAAATCACTTCAAAACAGTAGGAGAGTCATAAGTACCGTAAATTCCGAGCTGCGTCTATTATTAGGTACAGTGCGAGAATTCTGAAATGGAATGTTGCTGAACAAAAATAAATGGATAGGAAGACTAGGAAGCTATTGACTATTTACAACATGTTCCACAAGGGGAGTGATGTTGATAGACTATACTTAAAGAGATCTGAAGGTGGAAGAGGTCTTATCAGCATAGAGAACTATGTTCAGATGGAGAAGAACAGTCTGCACAAATATTTGGCTGACATTAGGAAGCCAATATTCAAAATTGTACTGAAGGAGAATACAATAGACCTGGGAGTGTCCAAGGAGGAAATAACTAGGAGGACGAGCAACCTTCATGAAAAATCCCTTCATAGCACTTTCTTTAAGAAAACGGAATTCAGAGATCCACAGACATAGAACTGGTTAAAAAGAGGAGACGTTAAAAAAGCTACAGAAGGAATGCTAATGGCTGAGCAAGAGCAAGCTCTCAGAACGAAGTGGGTGAAAAACCATATTGACAAGGGGGAGTTAGCTCACGATGTAGGATGTGAGGAGAGAGGAGACTATGGTTCACATTGTATCCGAGTGTAAACAGCTAGCCCAAACTCACTATAATGGTTGTAGACATGATATCATAGGAAGGTTGATCCACAGACATCTATGCAAACTAAATAATTTACCACATTCTGAGAAGTGGTATGAGCATAATCCAGAGTCGGTGATAGAAAACGATCAGGTGAAGGTGCTGTGAGAAATTACAACACAACAGGCCTGACCTGGTGGCTTTGGATAAGGAAAAAAGATCGTGTCTGATTGTAGATGTAGCCTGCCCATTTGACACGAGAGTAAAAGAAAAGGAGAAGGAGAAAATTAATCGATACCAGGATTTAATGTCGGAGTTAAAAAGGATTCGGAACTGCCATGAAATCAAGGTCGTCCCGATTGTCACAGGCCCGCTAGGGACTATCTCAAAGAGTTTCCAAGGATGGTTAAAGAAGATTAGTCCAGCCCCGTTTTTTTGGAACACTTCAAAAGACATGATTGCTGGGAACAGCATGAACCCTCCGATACGTCCTGAATGTCTGAGGCTGCAACAAACTTTCCAGTTAAATAACATAAATGACTGAGACTCAAAGAACAATAATAATAATAATAATAATAATAATAATACTAATTGTTTCTACTTTTGACACAAGGCCAGCAATTAACCATTGCATTACTGGTACTTTATTTTATCGACCCCGTAAGGATGAAGGCAAAGTTAACCTCGGCGCGATTTGAACTCAGAATGGCAAGGGCTATAACTCCCATGCTGCGAAGCATGGTGTCCGACTCCCTACCGATAGAAGAAGAAGAAGAAGAAGAAGAAGAAGAAGAAGAAGAAGAAGAAGAAGAAGAAGAAGAAGAATCAATCTTGATCTTGGTTTTTAACAATTACTGACAAATATTGCATCCGGTTATATTCTATCGTACGTTGAGATGGATTCGAGGTATTGTTTTTAAATCGTAGATCCATTTGTATTTTTATATTAAAGCAGTAATATAATGTCTCGCTTTTGTCTACAAAATCGCTGCAACATTTGTACCTAAAGAAACCCTTTCATGTTTGCCGCCCGGGAAATACATTCTCCTTTTTACAGAGAATATTTTCACCATTCGATTTTAGCGCTATATCCGAACACACAATGTGATAACCAAAATAATATAAAAAGAATTAGACAACGACGGCGGTGCCGAAGGAATATATTTATGTTGTTTATGTAATTTAATTACTTGTGAGATATCGGCAATAAAGGTGATGATTTTCTTCTTCTTCTTCTTCTTCTTCTTCTTCTTCTTCTTCTTCTTCTTCCATTACTTTTATTATTTACATTATTATTGACATAGGTAAGTTGGTTTTGTGATATCTTAATAAAGAAGGGCATGCTGAGTGTGTCTCATCTTCAGAATAATTTACTGGAAGTAATGCATAAAAGAAAAGAATTAAAATAGGAAAAAAAGAGAAATGCAGTATGCAACAACATTAAATTCAATTTCCAAAGAAAATATATACTTCATATTACCAATGATTGTTAATATCTTTAGAAGATCTGTGTTTATGTATTGAAACACGTTATTTATATGTTTTCTTTAATCGATGAAATCTGTTGAAGTAGGTCTGTTCCAGCAGCAATTTCAACAAATATCGCATAAGACATTGGTCACAATTTAGCGAAGAATTACCAATAGATAAGAGGTTGAATAATAGAGACAAAGATATTCGATTTCTTGTACGTTCAGCCGTATACGTTTGGCTTTCTATATTTACTGTATCTATATTATTGTTCTCCCTGTCACTTTTATTTCATCCCCTCTCAACATAAATATAATACACACACACAATATATATATATATATATATATATATATATATATATATATATATATATATATATATATATATACTTAAATATGTATATGTATGTGCATGTGTATACATATACATATATATATATACATATATATATATATATATATATATGTATACACATGCACACACATATACATATTTAAGTATATATATATATATATATATATATATATATATATATATATTGTGTGTGTGTATTATATTTATGTTGAGAGAGGGTGAAATAAAAGTGACAGAGAGAACAATAATGTAGATACAATAATGTGTATACCAGTTGGTGATATGGAGTTACATAGATACATTACATAGATATATTCGATTAGTCTACACATCGATATTTTGCTATTTGAAACTATCGTAAATCTATAGATAAACTGCCACCTAGCTTCATATTTTATTTCTTTATTGTTGAACATATTACCTCTCCACCCTTATCACGCTTTCTCTTTCTTTCTTTCTCCCCCACCTCTCTCTCTCTCTCTCTCTCTCTGTATATATATATATATATATATATATATATATATATATGCGACATGTGCTTCCTTTTGTTCTTTCTCCTCGGCACCAGGGTCTCAGTTGCTTCCGCCACTGGATTGGTGAAGTACCCGTACCTCGTCGTCACACTCTCCTCAGTCCGTCCAATCTCTCTCCTCTGTCGCTCCACACACACAGAGCACTGAACCTGTTCCTCACTTCTAATGTGAACCTCTCCTGTAGCTTCTTATCTTCCAGTATGTTGACACGATTAAATAGTGTGGGAAAAGACTACCTCAAAAAGTGAAATATAGATTCTCTTACCCTGAAACAATCACTATGCTTAGAATCTTTTTTCAGTGACAGTAAAGGAAAACCAGATTACAGTTTGCCTCAGGTTATATGAAGCTACAACGCTACATTATAATAAGTAAATGTACAGAATATAATATAAGTAAATGTACAGAATACAGCTCTATAATATAATAAGTATATAGAGTAAAGTAGAATGAATGAGTTAAAGAAATTAGAGGTGAATCTCCAAAATAAATACAATGATATAGTAATGAAATAGAAGACAAAGATAAAGGAAAACAATATAAACTTAAATTCGTAAAACATATTCAGTAAACAGTTGATATAAATATCGGTAAAATAGTTAATAAACTTAGGAGAATATAGATGAATAAATCAATAACTAGAAGCGTATACACTAAATATAATCCAATATACAATAGTGTATCGAAAACTGAGAATATAAATAATATAAAAATACAATGATAATTACACCAGTACTTAACGAAATACAATAACTGAGTAGTAAAATATAAAAATTGAAAATTTAATAAAATCCTTTCTCTATCGGTAAAAAAAAACTTTGGTTACAAGGGATTCATTTTAGTAACTAATTGATTTTAGAGTATTCATAGAGCTATTGTAGTGTTTGTTCTGGCTGTTCTGAAATAAGTTAGTAAATGGATTGCTACATTGGACGCGTAACATACATATGCATGAATGGAAAAGTAGATACACTCGCACGCTCTCTCTAACACACAAACACTGAAATAAACATACACTCATAAATAACTATAATTATACATGGTCAAATTTACCTACGTACGCACGCACAACAGGAAGAAAGGGAAGGGAGACGTTGAGCATGAAAGATGGTTGCGGAAATATTTTAAGCTTTTGCCAATAACTTTAAATTCTATGTTAACTTAGCATTGTCCTTTGAATTATATACCTCACGATTTTTGTCACACACTATCCTACATTTGCATTCGATGGACCTCAAAAAAGACTTCATATTTATAGACTTAATTGTATTGCAGAGTAGTTGTTCATACTGTACTTGTATCGTATGTATGTTATAATTTCCTTTTGCAGTATCTAGATATAATAGAAACAATGTGATATATTATCTATTATGCATTTGGAACTGATTTATTGCATTCACTTCTGTTTTCAATATATGATATATCACACATATCCCTCTTATCATATTCAATTTCTGCAAAGTGGTACAAAACAGGGCATGAATAGATAACGAGAATTTATTGTAAGTGCCGCATTTTGACATACGTAAACATATTATCATGAATGTTTCAAGAGGAATCTATACATAAAATAGTAAATCAGTAAAAATCAACTAAATATTTTGTCATTTATAGACTCCAGATTTCCTGTTTGGATTTTCTGTTTTGTTTCTTTTTTTGTTTGTTTCTTTTACTACCATTTTCTGAGAGTGTATTTAATGTGTAGTTGTGGTGATGTAATTTTGTAGAGCGTTGAACAGACATTTAAAAATTGTTTACCATAACCAATATCGAGAGTGCTGTATGTTTATATTTTACGATAAATTTGAATCCGTTTTTCCTCGGCACTTTCACCTTTCAATTCCAAATGTTACCCCTTTTTATATTTATGAAGCAATACCTATATACATAGAAATGGAAATAATGGGAATAAATGCATTTCCGCAGTAACGCCATATGTTCGAATTTCCTAAAGGCCACTGATTAAGCTTTCTACCTCTCTCTTTCTCTCTTTATCTATCTATCTATCTATCTATCTATCTATCTATCTATCTATCTATCTATCTATCTATCTATCTATCTATCTATCTATCTATCTATATGTCTGTTTATCTATCTATATATCTATCTATCTAGAAACAGTATACATAAAAACAAAACACATTACACATACATAAAAACAAGAAATAAAGAACTGGTGAACACTGTCCGAAAGTACTCCAAAATACAAACGGAAGGGAAAACCTTCCCCACCAACGGCCCACCGCCAAACCTCAAACTTATCTGAGTAACAACCCTACAGTACGAAACTTTAAAAAGGAACTTCCCACTTGATGTAGGCCTCCCTTGCCAAAAACCCTTTAACTGCGTCCTGCTAAAAGGATTCCCTCCCTCCCCAAACGCCCCCAATTTGGACATGGAGATTGGACAACCCGACCTCCAGGATACGAAAAGGTAAGTGTTCCTGCCTTTTCTCTCCTTAACTCTTCTTCACCAACATGTCGACTATACAAGTTGGATGTTTGAATGTACGTGACCTGGGCATGCCCTGGAAGCAGGGCCAGCTTTAAAATGATCTCAGGTCACATTGCATAGATGTGATAGCCATCACCGAGTCCAGGATTCACAAGAAGCAGCAGCTAACCCCCATGTTCGATGACTTTGAGATCTACGCATCTCTCTGTCAGCCAGGGGGTGGAGGGGGAGTTGCTGTTCCGCTTCGTAAAAACTTGGTTCTCAAAACACAGACGATTCACTTGGACCCGCGGGGCAGCTTTGTGGTCCTGGACGTGAATGGTAGTGAAGGTGGAGCTTTCAGACTGGTGGCCGTATATGCCCCGACTGGGAGATCGCGACCAGAGTTCTTCAAGCGTCTGGAGCTATTCCTGGGAACGTCTCGCTCCTTAGTGTTAGTGGGAGACTGGAATGGCATCTTAGATGCACGTTGAGACTATGTAGGAGCTTGTGATAATAGAGAGGGGTGTAATACAAACATCTCATCAGCTAATTCCAACTGGCTGATAGTTATCGACTAGACTTCCCAAGTGCACGACTGTGGAGGTGAGCAACCGCACTGGGTCTTCTTGATAGATTTTTAATTAGATAGAATGATAAGGAAACATTAAACTGTCCACAAATGCACATGGTTGCCTATTCAGACCCCAAATTTGTCACCTGCGTAGTCAACCTTGATAGAACACATGGACAGGGACCCTGATACTGGAAGCTAAACATGTCGCTTTTAAGGTCTACAGTAAACGGATTAGCAACTTAGTTAAGTACCAGTTGATGGGGGCGATCGTCAACAACAGGTGGTGGAGTTCTCTCAAGAGAGCAATTAGAATAGAATCGATAGCATTTACCAAGGGAGTAGCTTTAGATAAAAACAAAACCGAGAAGGAACTGGTAGCTAAAGTAGAAGAGGCACTTAGGAATGGCAGTACAGCTGACGTGCTAGCGGCGAGAACGGCACTAGACCAGCTCATCAACGAAGGTTGCATTGTCAAAAGTAGAACACGCGCTCTAAGAAACGAGGGAGCCAAAGCTGTTAGCTGGGCCCGAGTGGCAGAGGCGAAAAGTAGCAACAAATCCACAATTCGGTCTTTGCGAGACAGAGATGGACGCATTCTACTTGAATCCAAGCAGATGTACACGGCCTTCCAGCAGCATTTTTCACAACTGTTCGAGCAAAGCGGTACGTCGAGGGAGGTGATGGACTTCAGCTCCTACCTAGCCGGCGTACCACGACTTTCGAGCACGGATGCAGAGAGCTGAGAAATGCCGATCACAGCGGGCGAAATAGAAGATGCCCTAGGCCGCAAATCACCCGGTTTAGATGGTCTACTCTATGAGTTTTACATAGGCATGCCAGACTTGTTCTGTGGTGTCCTCGAAGCGGTCTACTGCAAATGGCAGCAGAACGGGAGGTTTCCCAGTTCTGTAGGCAGAAGCGTAGTAACGCTGATCAGGAAAGATAAGAATAAAGGGGATGAGATAAGCAATTTCAGGCCCATAACTCTGCTCAACACAGAGTTAAAGATTTTGGCCAAGGAATTAGCAGCGAGGATGGCGCTTGTCGTCAAGAACCTAGTAGGAGAAGCATAAACGTGTGCAATCCCGACCAGGTCCATATACGACAACCTCCACCTCATGCGATACATCATAGAGAAGGTAGGGCGTAAAGCTGGCTTCGGTGGGGCTCTGATCAAGTTAGATCAGTTTAAGGCATTTGATAGGGTCGACCATCAGTACTTGAAAGCGGGTCTCAAGGTGGCCGGCTCGATCCCGTCTTCAGAGGCTGGATCGCTGCCATGCACACCAGCATCTGCTCGGCAGTCAAGGTGAATGACTACATATCGGAGCCATTCAAAATCATGCGTTCCATCCGTCAGGGATGCCCTCTCTCCTCCATTCTGTATGTACTGACTCTCCAGCCATTACTGCGGAAGTTGGAGCTGTTGCAGGGCATCCCGATCGAACGGGGACTGCGGAAAGCAACATCGGCCTATGCCGACGACATAACCGTAGTGGTGTCGAAAACCTCGGAAATCGGGGTTTTCGGCAACCTATTAAAGGAATACGAAACGTTGACAGGAGCAAGACTAAACCCAATCAAGTCTGTCGGTTTGCAACTCAGCATGATGGAGAATCAAACCCATGCCTTCCGACAGTGTCGTTGGACGCTGGACGGAAGGACCAGTGAAATTGCTCGGGGTCTGGTTTAGTGGACAAGAACTGGAACGAGGTCACAGCGAAGGTGTTTGCACTCACCCAGAAATGGGCTGAGTGCAAACTCTTCTTGAAAGGTCGAGCGGAGGTGGCTAACACATAGCGTCCGTCATCTACTACCGCTTGACAGTCGTACCTTGTCCCCGCTAATACCTCACCAAAATGCAACGCCTACTCTTCAAGTTCCTCTGGAAGAAACAGGCTCCATCGGTGAGGAGATCCACCTGCTGTCAACACCCTTCTAACGGAAGGCTGGACTTGTCGTGGCTGATGATGCGCAAACACGCGCTGAGGCTACGCCATCTCCAGCTATTCCTGACCGGTGAACCGGTGTGGCTGTCGTTTGTGAGACAAGCTCTTTTACAACTCGTCTCACTAACAGAGCTGCAGTCCTGGGTCAAGCGAAGACCTAGAGTGGATACCTGGCACCTCGAGTGCCTTCAGGGGCTCACAGCCCTCTACCAAGCGGAAACGGAAATCAGCGGAGACGCCACTTTGACATTCTATAGGGGACTAGAGGAGGTTAATTGCGAAGACGTTCTCGGGGAAACTCTAGGCATCGAGGAGGACGTACTGACCAGTCTGTTCGGGAGGACTTTCCATCCAAGGCCTATGAATAACCTGCAGAGGTCTCTAGCCTGGCGGTTCTACCGAGGAGCTCTACTAGTTCGAGACAAAATCTACATGCAAGGACGCCCTGGCAGAGATCCTGCCAAAAGGACCTGTCAAAGATGCGAGCAGGACATTGAAACCGTTCTGCACGCAATTGTTCAGTGCCCAGGGGTGACCGACCTGTGGAATTATGTCGAACAGCTACTGTCACGTGTGCGACGCATTCAGTTGTCAGCCGAGTCCATCGTGAGGATCATCCCGCTGCCTTCAATTAAGAATGAAGGAGAGGCGGTGTTCCTCTGTCTGGTGGCTATGGCGAAAGAGGTATTATGGTGGACGAGGCTAAAAAGACTGAGGGCAAATATCTTTCTCTCCGGACAACAATGTATCCCCTTCTTTAAGTACCACTTCAGATGAAAGGTGTGAGTGGAGAGAGAGGTGCTACACCGCAGTAAATTCGCTGAAAGGTGGGTGAATTTGGCAAAAATGGCCCGAGTGAATGGGCCTTCTCTGTATATAAACCTGTAGGTTGAGGAAGTTAAACAGAGAGAAGACAGGAACACTTACAAAACGTGTTCCTGGTGTTGAGGGTTGTTCTATCCACGGGGTGTAAAACAACCCTGCAGTAACATTCCCCCCTATTGGGGATTTCATTTTTTTTTTTATTATATATAGTTTATTGTTATTTATTAATGTTAAAGTTATATGATTTTTATGTAAAACCCCCGCCGTCACGTCTTGTAATGTCCCATTTCTGTACGCCCCTGTGGCAAATAATGAAAGATATCTAACTATCTATCTATTTATCTTTATGCATAGATGTTTTTCATTTTCTTAAGCATTAATTTGCAAACACGATAAATTGGAGCATACCACCATACCATTAACGGCTGCTTATATTTGTGTGCATGTCCTAGTGTGTATGTGTGTGTGCATATGTGTGTCTGTGCCCTTCCGTGATATGTAAACAAATGTTTTAAAGATCTGTCAGAACACCAAAGACTCGGACATGTTAACCCAAATATCCTAATCCGCATTTTAAAACTATTCTTTGTCACTTTTAAAAATAGGAAATTCAGTAACTGATGAATGACAAGTTACGAACCTGTAACTGAATATTACCTAACAATTTTCTTGAATAAAGTGCAAAATAAATAAATATAATGCAATGCTTATTTAACACATTCAAATATTGTCATATTATCCATTTCGTAGGCTTTTTCTCGTGTAAATTGAAAGTACATTGTGTTGATATGGAAGGATACATCAGATACTATCATTCTAGAGACACTTTATCTGAGGATAAAGATAACATGAAAATTAGCGTAACGCAAGTAATCGGAGATCGGGCCGATCAGGTAAGACAAGTAAAATACCAAGAGCAAAAACAATTTTTTTTGCAACACTCGTATGATTACCTTGCATTTTAGCTGATAAATAATTATTGCCGATTCCCAAATAACAAACGAGACATGACATGTGTGATGGATACTTTCTGTGTTACTTTTTATACGAGTTTCTCATCAACAGATTAAGCCAACAAAACATTCTTATAGGAATTAGACAAGCCATATTAAATGATAAATGACTTGAATTTGTTACAATCTTATTGCGTAAAGGAAAAACAATGATTATCTTTTAGTAGAATGACCTTTCTCCGGTGGTTGAGTGAGTGGCCACAAAAAACTTACAAATAATTTTAAACAAATATAAAGAAATATAATTTGTTTTAGTATTTCTTTTTACTGTGTAATCAGAACTTTGCAAACGGTGCTCCAAAAATAACATGTTACAAACATGTTTTCGATAGTTAACAAACGAGAGTAACTAAATTTAAGCAATAACATTTAAATCTAGTTGCTTTAGAACAATTTCATTTACATTTAATTTAAATGTAGTACTTCTTAGGAACAGGTTTAAGACAATTCTTCGCGAAAGGAGAAACAAAAATTAAAGCAAAAATGTTCTAGTGACTTTCATTAATCATGAAATTTTGGTTTAAAGTTAACAATTTAAAAACATGACTAACATACTGTAATTTGACCTCAGTAATAAAGTTCTAACATGCTTTCGGGCAGACTATGAAATATTTGTTATGTTTCTTCGTAGAAAACATAGGTTTTAGATAACATACGCGTTCTGCTGTGGTATACCAAAGATTTAATTCACCGCAATTCAGCGTTAATGAGTTCTCTTCAATATAACATATTATTTGGGAGGGCTGTATTAGACCAGTTTGTTCAGCTGTAATCTGAAGGATGCTTCCGCTTGTTATTGTTGTTTTGGGTGCAGTCCTCCACTTCCTCGTCATCCTCCTCCTACATATCTCCATGAATGTCCTGGTTTTTAAAGGCTAATATATATATATATATACGCATTTTGTACATTATTTTTGCGTACTTAGTATTTGTACGTATCACCCATGCACTTAATCATTTGCCAAAACTATTCAAAATGATAATATTTCTTAGAAATCGAATGAAAACAAGTCTGTTTATTTCTCCTTAATATTTTACTCTTCCTTAATGTAGACAAATCGTAAAATAATCAAACTTACTATTTAGGGAAACAGATAAAGATATATAACAAACAAATGTTTATAGCTACTTTCTTAGTTATTTGCTGTTAGAAAAATAGCAATTGGCTATTTAAAAGTATAGATTTGGTTTTGTCGTTATAATTCTGCGATGCAATCAATAAAATAAACAACCCCCAGACAGATTATATTATAGGACGAAAAAAACAGATTGTTATAACATTTTCTAATTTTTCATTGAAATGTGATTTTTAATGGAGAGCATCTTTTGATAAAAAATGTATATCTATTATGAATTGGCTGTCATTTAGAAGCAAATTTCTACGTTTAAACATATAAACGTTATTGATGAGGCAGTGCTTATGTTAAAAAATGGAAAACGTATTGTCAAAGGTTGACGTTTGCCGAGTCTCTAATCTCAATTATTTAATAAGATGGTCGCGTTAATTAACATTGATATTGATACTAATATTGATATTTTAAACAAAATTACTTTAAATAAGAACTTAAAACAAATTGATTATTACAACGTTGGAACAGAAAGCAACCGACAGCGCTGTTTCTTGTTGATTAGTTCTTGCTTCATTTGGAATAAATTTGATGACGTCAGCGATCACTTTTAAAATTCATAGCTAAAGGCTTTCAAATGGTTATTCGAAAATGTATCGTATATAAAATTATATTATTCTATATAAAACCTTAATACACCCGTATGTATACAGCTATCGAATACCTTAATTATAATTCTTAAGCTCCATATGTAAATGAAGCTAATCATCTCAATTACATAAGCGAAAAACACTATATTTCCGGCTTATGTGAGTTCCATTAAAAGGCAATGGAGGGGATACCAGACCATGACAACGGCCAATCAGCCAGAAGCAGCATTATCAATTGTTTCCCCTTCCTTCGGCTGGAACATGGTAGATGACGTCACTTATTACATGCACAGTTCATAGCTAAAGGCTTTCAGATCATTATTCGTAAATATATCGTATATTATTCAATTTACAACATTCATATACATGTATCAATATAATATATTGGCATGAATCAGTAAAATAGATACAGAAAATACCTCGAAGGGAAAGGAAAATTGTTTTCACTTACTGGTTTTTGATCATTATGAATTGCCGCTTCAAAATATATTCATTGTACATATTGGATTTTAAATGACGTCTGATGCAAGATATTTCAAATTTCCTCACAAAATGAGTATTTTAGATCATCATTGAATATAACGTTAAAAAAGTAAAAACAGAAAATACTGTCCAGCCAATAAATATTTATGAAATCCAAACATATAAAACTTCAAATCCTTTTATAACCTTTCCAAAAAGGTGTGGTTTTATAACAAGTAAGAACTGGTAATTTCATTTTACAATTAAAATCATATTAATTCCATCAGTATATCATGCATCAGTATATCATGCATCATGAAAAGCGAAGGCTTACAGGTATGACATAATGTTTTAACCATAATAATGGTTTCTGACATAGATACAAGACCAGCAATTTGAAATGGAGGGGGAAAGTCGTTTAAATAAGTGTGTCAATGGTACTTTATTTTATCAAGCCAGCCAGGGTGAAAGGCAAAGCTAACCTCGGTGGGATTTGTACTCAGAAGGTAAATGACTGTAATTCTATGCTGCGAAGCAGGGTGTCCTATTCTCTGCTGATACTGCCAATCTACCGCCATTTTTTAGCCATAATAATCTTAATTTATCCTCAGTGAAAATATTCTATCTGAAGCTTGAAAACTTCTTTGTGCACGCGTGCCTATTATACGTTTGTAATAGCCTTGCAATCCCACAATAACCTACTCCCATTTGTTGTAAAAGGAAACGAATGTGTAGCTTTGCTATAGCTGATAATAGAAAGAGCTAAGAGATCATGACTTATAATTCACACGCCAACCAAATTCTTTGGAAATGTGTGAAGATGTAAGTCATAATTTTCTCAAATATATGAATAGCTACACATGGTAAAGTATGTTAATAACAAGTAGAATAATGACTCCAAATTTAGGAATCCGTATTCTTGTTAACGACGGCATTAATTCAAAACGATCAAACACCTCTATATGATATATTGGAAGGAATAATGACCAAATTGGGTTGTGCGGGTATTATAGCACTTACACGCTCAACATATACACTAATTCAACATATATTTAATTGTGTAATAAAACAACAATTTTATGCGACTATTTCAACGTTTTCTTTGAGGGGGAGAAATTAATTCTAAATTCCAGGAAATCGGTTACGATTCAATAATATTACTTTAATGCATTATTTCATAAATTACGCGTTCATTACAAACCAAACAATATATATTAAATGTGTTTTTTTTAATCATTGAACTATTAAGAATAAATAAATTCCTTACATGTTTATAGAATTGTTGCCTCGTTCTCCATGTGAAACGTTTATCATGAGACAATACAATTATATACATATGTATAATCTCTTTAGGATAATCTCATCGAAAATATACTCTCGATGTAAATACATTTGTAATCAGATTTCAATACGTAACAAAATTAAATATTCCATTCACATCATATATGTTTATGTAAAACAAAACTTATATAGAATATTATATTTTATCTATCATCATTATGTATATAATATGTGTATATAATATGTGTATATAATATGTGTATAAAATATGTGTATATAATATGTGTATATAATATGTGTATATTGACTTTATACCACACATTATTCAGAAGGGTACAATTTGTTAAATTTGATTGAGAGTTAATGTTATCTATCACGGAAGGATAAAACACAACAACAACGCAAGGAGGATAATTTAATTATTTATAATACTCAAATTTACTACACTTTATAAACGCATACTCTCTTTCAGTTATATGAACCATAGAAAGTTTTATTTCCATAATGATTTATTCTTTACAACTGTTATCTTTCCGCCATGCTGCTACACTGCGTTTTTTCACTAAACTAAATCTCTTATATTGCTGAATAATAATGCGTATTCTGTATTTTTTTGTTAAATATTATTAATAGAGATAATGTGCGTTTACAGTCATGGTAATTTTTTAAATAGTTATCTTTTCCTTAATGGAGCTGCTTTTCACAAGAAGACTTGAGGTAATTGTCTGAGAACAATCTTTGATTTCTCATTGTTTTACTAATTCTTCGTTAAAATACTCTTTTGATCATACAAGAGGGCGAAGTAAAACTACTGTACATAGTAAAAGTAAGTGAAGCACTAACGACATTTGCAAAGATTTAAGAAGACCATTCAGTCCATATGAAATGGATCTTTGTGAGTGAAGAATTGTCGCGGTACCAGTATTTATTTACAATCAATACAAATTAAAATCACGATGTTATGATATCTATGAGGTGCGGACAACCTTACATATAAAATAGTGGCAACAGATGGACTTAAAGTTAATAACCCAACGAAATGAATATAACAAATATTGTAAAACTACAGCAACCAAAGCAATATATCTTATTCATAAAACCGCTCATAGTCACGTATCCACCGTTGATTTCATGCACCCAAAATGCATGTCAAAATCTTGTGGACTGCAGAAATAGCAAAAGTTAAATGTAATCCGATGGACATTGTTGACATAAACATAGGGACAAAGAATGCATTTCCCTCACAGCCTATGAAGCGATATTATGAATATATTCTCTCATGTTATGTTTGCTCATATGATTATGATATTCAGGAGGACCTCATTAACGAATGCATCAATTTATATATCCATCATATCCCGACTGTTGAGTTTCTCAAAACTGAAAATGAAACTGAGGTTCTCCTGACTTTTTATTGTTACATTCCCCATTGATTTCTTTTATATCTTTGAAGAATTTCTCCTTTCTAACATTTAGTATTAGCTTCGTCAGCTTGCAATTCTTACGTATATTCAATCACTTGCCTATTTGCAAACGATGAAATCATCTTGTAAGAAGGAGGGTGGGTTTCATTATCAGCCTCTTCTGAAATCGAGGCAGGGATGGGTTTCCGTTTACCAACACTCCCACCCACCCGAGTTTAAAGTGGCCATTCGTCTAACAGTGGATATGAAGCGGTAGCCACAGTTCTAACTAATGAGCTTTCCACCCTGCACGTTTGAATCCGAGCCCAAAGCGGGAAACTAACTCAAAGTAATTTTGTTTTCCTGAATGTTAGTAGTGATCACCTCATTCCCATTGTCATAAGACAATGTGGTAACACCGTTGTTTATGGCCGGGAAACTATGATTCTGATCATTGGTTTTTAGGGATGAAATCTCTGACGATAATGATGATGTTATTGATGATGGTGATAATGTACATTATGTTTATTATAATGGTGATGATGATGATGATAATGATGTTGATGATGGTGATGATGATGATGATGATGATGATGATGATGATGATGATGATAACTACGACGACGACTACGATACTGCTATTGATGATGAGAAATGTAATGATGATTTATATTTTAGAACGGGAAAACAATTAAAAAGCGCACATAAAACAAAACAAAAATCAAAACAGTATCACGTTAAATATTTCTTAAGATTCTCTGACATTGATCTCTCAATATATAGCATTATTTGCATGTCATTCACCAATTTCGTCTTTTAAACATATCATTCTATTTTGCTAAGAGGTTATATTCAAATGCAAATATTAAATTATCGATTGATTATATATCTTATCAATATCATGTTCTTCCAAGTGTCCTTCAATATATTGTTTCTTTGCACGATTTTCATTTGAATATTCTTATTTGCTTTTCATTCTCTGTGCCAAGAAGATCAATATTTTTACATTCAGTTTTAAATAATCAGACAGCAAAAAGAAAAATATATACATAAAATATGAAAGAAACAAACAATTAAGTATATAATTGTCTTATATTTGTCATTGATCTGTCATTGATATTTGGTTTGGAGATATTGAAATATTTTCATCTTAAATGAAAAACTGTAGAATCTAATAATATTAGATTATGGCTTATGTTGGTTTTAATGTAGCACACTTTACTACATCTTGACAAACTAGTAAATTTACAAAACCACAAAACCGAAATATTTCACAATAAACTATGACCATTACCAAAGTCATTTTGCGATTTCATTAATAATCTCCACATGCTGGGGTTTAACGGTGTTATTTGGAATTAGAATAAAAAGGACGTTCCTCATTTCCTGCTTCTCAGGGTTTAAAATCAAACACCGACGTGATCAAATATGTCTCTTTTCCTTTTCATGTAAAATGAACAATTATACCATTAAAATACTGCAATGACTGCACAACAACCTATCTACAACATTTATATAAATAGTTATTAATTTTGATTTCCTTTGCGTGGCTAACAGATTTTGAAAATTATATTAATTCAAAATTTTGAAAGTTATATATGTTCAAAATTTGCTATCAATATAAGCACCACATATACATAATTAAAATAAGGTAGTGAGGTTGATAAATAACATTCCAATATCATGAGGTTAATAAATAACATTCCAATAAGCTATTTACCATTTGGCTTTTGGTGTTGTTGGTTCTATTTTATTGACAGTGCCTTTCGAAATATGTGTGCTGTGACTGGTAGTGATATTTTTATATGCTGTTTATTTATGTTTATGTTGAGGTTACATTTGAATTGTGAAAGCATCAGGGCCAAATGCTTAACGAGTTTGCTTCCCAATCGTTTGGTCCAGGGTTTTTGGATAAGTGTAATTTAATATAGCCTCGGATCAACCAATACATTTTGAGTGAAGCTGCATAGTTGGAAGATGATTGAAAGCCCATCCGATGGACTGTATTGTAATTCAAAGAGCCGAACGTATAACACGTTGCATCACCATGAGAATTACCTTAATGTTGCCGTGTCTTTGAAATGCTGAGTAGGAGAATGTTCCGGTAACAGTCATCGTCGACACTGAAAGAAATCCATTTTATACCTGGAATTTAGACAATTTGTTCTGAAAAAGGCACCCGGAATAACAAATTAATTTACATTTAATTACTTAAGCATACATATCCCCACCCCACGAGCTTCTCAGGAGAAGAAGAAGAAGAAGAAGAAGAAGAAGAAGAAGAAGAAGAAGAAGAAGAAGAAGAAGAAGAAGAAGAAGAAGAAGAAGAAGAAATATTTCACAATATCTTAATAATCGATAGGATATCAGTTCGTCCAATATATTTTATATTATCCTATCCTATCCTATGATAGGAAGAAAGAGAGAGAGAGAAGGAGGGGGGGGGGAATAAAGGGATGAGGTTTATGTTCAACGTGCTACAGGTAAGCCAACTATACCATATAAAATCCGACGTGAATGCTATTAACCGTCCCATACGTTTTCCCAATAATTCCTGAAAAGAAACGAAAGAAATATGATGCTGGATAAATAAAGGTATAACCTAAAATTCTATATAGTACGCAGCAAATGAATATACGCAGACAATACCCAAAACGTAAAATAGTATTATAGGGGATATTTATCCGATTACTAAATCGTGAAATGAAAATAATTTGAAACTTTTATATATTCCGAGGTGAGAGAATCAAACGAGAAGGTGGCTCAGCATACACGACTCTAAGCTCCCGACCACACACACATACACACACATTCACACACGTTCGTGCACGGACACACACACACACACACACACACACACGTACATACACACACATGCACACACACACACACACACACACACACATATATACAGGGGGGGACATTCCCATAATCAGCTGTCTGCTGGAGATTACGGACATTTCTACTCATTAAAGACAATATGTCTAGCTCCAGTTATAGGGTGGGTGGGTAGAGAAAAATATAACAGAAGGGAAAAAAGAAAGAAAAAAATGGGAAAAACATAGAGAACATAACGAAAAGGGAAACACGAAAAGCACATGTATGTATATGAGAAACCAGAGAGAGAGGGGGGGAGAGAAGTCAGCTACTGGACCTAAGACCGAGGCTGTGTTGACAGTGAATTAGAGAGAGCGAAGGACAGACAAAGGGAGAAAGGTTGAGAAAGAAAGTGAAAGAGTTAATAGCACCAAAATAGATAGGAAGAAAGAGAAAAGAGGTCACAGCAAAATATTAATAGAAATTCTAAAGAAAGAGGGAGCTGTGTGGTTACTTGATGAAGTGTATTTAGAAATAAGAGGAAAGCACAAACGGGGGACATTCCCATCAATAGTTGTCTGCTGGCGATCACAGATATTTCTACACATTAAAGACAATATGTTTAGCTCCAGTATGTCAATAATTATAGGAGGTTATATATATATATATGTGTGTACATAAGAAAGAGGATATGCTCCGAAATCAATAGACGTGTCCGAGGAACCTGCGAATCCAGAGTCAGGTCGATCCACACACAGATCGCACCTCGAGCTATTAGCCGGGAAAAAATTGTAACACACAATAAATTGAGTCCCGATGCATCACTGATTTTCCATATTCCATTATGAAAAATATATATATATATATACATACGGTAAAGTCTCAATTTAAAGATGTTTATGCCTCTGCTAACTCCCAGGATTGCAGGATACTGTTCTGCATTAGTATAACTACTACACATGTATTTCCCCTTCGATAATGTGCGTAGTAGATTAACCTATCATCATAATTCGGTTTATCAATGAATAACATCTCGCTGCTACACACACTTTCACGATCTGTATAGAATGAAGAAATGTGTAAACCACAAGAATCTAATTCTTACATGGAATACATATCAATGACGTAGATTACCTCGTTAATAATTGAATAGGTATAATTTTATCATATTAAAACAATTTTGGTTATCCAACGTTAATTTGCTATATCATTTTCTATATATTTTTAAGTTAAAACATCAGTTAGAATTCCAGAAAATTTCAAAGCCTGACAACTTCTTAAAACATAAATTAATTGTTATGGACGGATAACTTTTAAGTATTAAAAATGCCTAATGAGATAGAAACATGCCGTAAGGTTTAATTTATAGTGGTTTGGATTTTTGCAGCTCTAGACATCTTCATTATTTTACTTCAAATTCTGAGTTCAAATCCCGCCGAGGTTAACTTTGCGTTTCATACTTACAGGGTCGATAAAAGAAAGTACCAGTAATGCACTGGGTAATTGCTGGCCTTGTGCCAAAAGTAGAAACAGTTATTTTACTTCATGGCATTTCGATATAATACTGTGATTTATTTTGTTTAATGCAAATCTTCCTCATAGTTATTGTAATGCTACAGTCTCTTGCGCTTTATTGAAAAATGCAAATAGTTAAATATTCTATTCTACATATTTTTTTAGACAATGCTTTTGACAACACCAGTAATTATGGGCTTTAAGAGAATGGTGTGTTTTATTTTTAAGAAAATATTTGTTACATCAAATGAGAATCGATGTGAAGGCACATGGCCTCGAGAACGTACCTCACAAGAAATTGTATTTCGCTCCCACTAAATGATGTTGTTTATTTAATTGTTTATTTATATATGTTATGAAACATGTCCATACGTATCAACTAGCTATACTATTGGCTATATGTCTATCATTATAGATGTAAACCCACAGAGAAGAGGATTGTTCATGGAAATTATATAGAAATATACCAACAGATAAATATTGAACTCTATCAATAATCGAAGAGCAGAGTTTTAGTTTCTACTTGTTACTTGCATAATATAGGTCAATCATGGTATTTAAAGTCTTGAATTTGCAGATGTGTGAGAATATTTATTATGCAAAATAGTCTCCTATAATATTTTCCCTAAGAAATGTTATTGAACGATGTTGTCTTTCATGAGATATGTTTGAAAGAAATCTAATGTTTGATCTAGACTTGAAGAGAATCTGTTATATCTCTGGAGAAGCGGAGCTCCCCAAAGACTAAACATATACAGTAACAACAACAGGAAGATGAATTTGATATAGAAATGTATTTTTCCCCCATTAGCTGCCTCCTCTAGATCAGAAAATAGAGGAAATTGTTGGGGTTTTTTTCATAAAATATAAACGTATTCAAATTCAGCACTGAAAGTAAGCAAGACATCTGAAGCATATATATATATATTCACATAAAAGCAGAAGATTAATGGTGCACACGAGATTAACCCACATGATTAAACTGATACCATTACGAAATTCGGATTAGCTACTAAACCATATGTTGTGTTGCCATCTATTTCAAGTATTATAAATTAGCGTTCACATATAGAAGGCTCTTTCATAATTAAAATTCACATTCTGATATCGATATATACATATATTCTCGAGAGAGAATATCATTTCATTCGACTGAGAAAGGTGGAGTATATTTCTATTCCTAACATTTTAGCACTAAAGGGTGAGGGATTGGCAGAATTGGTAGAGTGGTATTTTTTCCGGTTCTATATATTCTAAGTTCAGATATCACCAACGTTAACAAGATTTCCTCCAAATATACTCGCCTTGGACTTAGATTAGAAATCAATATTTACACATTAATACTCAGTTAAGTCTGTGGATATGGGCTAAAAGTGTGACTTAAATTAATTGATATCTTATACAAGTATTTCCGGATGCTTGTAAAGGTAAAACATTTCAGCCTCAGTGTAAACTGGATAGGCAACGTATAAAGCTTAAGTTTGATCACTTATGTTTTGTTCATTTCTACGCTTCCTTGAGCTTCATGAGAGAATGTATACACATTCTCTATCCCCTGACAGATTAGTAACATATTGCTGTTAATAATATTTATACTAGTTCTCAGCTAAATTATTTAGAGTAGTTGCTGAAATAGATCATGTGCATACTATAGGAATGACTTAAGATAAGTTCTAATGCAAAAGATACAAAAAAACATGATACCACATTTATCTTGTCTGTCCGTCGTAAGAAATTGTAGAATATAGTTGACTAGTGTGACTAAGAAGACTTTCACGAAGAGAATTGGTCAGGTCTTCTATCCTAGCACCTGTGTATAGCTATCGTAAGTACAGATGATGATGCAGTTGACCTGGTTATAGACATCACGTATGAACGCAACTGCCGATGACGTGAAAAGTGTAATTAAAAAACATACTATTGTTTTTTTCTGTATAAAAGTATCAGTGGTATTACCCTCCTGATCGCTCTGTTAATTTTCTACTCTGCTTACGCTTTAATCAGCAAACCTGAAGCCATAAACGCGCGACGGAGACATTAGTAAGAGATATACATATTTCATACACTCTACGGGCCAGCTGAACAGGCAAGTGTAATTTGTAACAGTCATTGATCTGATAATGTGATTAACACACTACACCGAATTTTTCAATAATTCGAAATATAAGATATAGGCTTTTTTAATAACCATACAATTCTAGCCAAACAATGTAAAGTAAAGAAATTCTTTATATCCGTGGCAGGAAAATAAGGTATAAATCTTATAGGTTCACAGTTTACCTGGTTCTTCACCATGGGAAGAATATTCCCCTTATACCCACGTAGATTTCTATCTTATACCTATTTATAGTCGATATAAAATAAGATAGAGCTAAACTGGCCAGTCCAATTTCCATGATATAGACATGCCCGAAAAACCTAATTCATTTCATCATTTCAAAATGAATGCATTGAAATGTATACAATGCCAGAGAAGCATCGATCTTAATAAACTTAGAGTTTTATTCCTCTGAAGAAAAACAAGAAAAGTGTGTATAAAAGATATTATCGCTATCTGCGCAGAAATTATAGAAATATAATTTTAGAATTCTTAGACTTTTATCAGAGAAACTCTTCTCGGATAATTTTTTTAGTTTACATCATTCTATTGTCTACTTTATCTAAGACGTATTTATACTGGTGGACCTGATTACGCTTAAAGGCTTTGCAATATTAACTTCAACTAATTAATTGATAATGCATAATAGAATGTTATTAGATATTTTGAAATGATGTGAACATTTGATAATGAATCTTAAATGTTGGCTTCGCAGAGAAATGCACATGAATTTGATATGCTACAGAATTTATATCTTACTGAGATGAAAAAGTGATTTCAGTCAATTGAACCGAATTGTTGATCTTATAGACATCCAATTTATATAGATTATCTAAAATATGATTCATCGAAACTGATCTGTCAAGTATACGTGATAGCACATCATTGAACGCCCAGTTGATAATACAAAATCATTTGCTGATAATGTCATCAGTTGCAACAACAGAACATTAAAATCTCTCTCTCTCTCTCTCTCTCTCTATATATATATATATATATATATATATATATATATATATATATATATATATATATATATATATATATATATATATATATATATAAATTACCACGTGATAATTCTCCCTACCGAGAAGTTTTGAGGGTTCTCTTAAAATACCGTTAGCCTCACGACCCTAGTGCAATGTTGTTACACTGTGGCTGCATAGCAGTCGGTGAAAGTGTTCAGTAGGGACTTTGAAGAATAATTTAGGTATATTTTATTTTATTTTTCTTCACTTTGTTAATTGTTATATAGCTCTAATTAATCGATTATTTATTTTAATTCTTTCAGTGATTAAGTAAATATGGTAATGGCGTGACACTATACACACACACACACACACACACACGCTCACACACACACACGTATACACACAGATATATATATATGTGTGTGTGTGTATATACACAGACATATATATATACACACACAAACACACACACACACACACACACACACACACACACACACACACACACACACACACATACACACACACATATATATATATATATATATATATATATATATATATGAATACATTTAGTCCTTCATAAGTGATGTTCCAACCTTCATTGGTATTTCATCGCTTTAAAGACCATATACCTCTGGTTGGTGCGAGCAACGGCTGACGAAAGTCGTTGGGACACGTAAATAGGGGAACGAGCGAGACAGTAAACAATCAAATATGGTAATGCAACGAAAAGTGAGGAAGAAGGAGTCAAGTCCCTGAAATCGATGAACATAAGTTCTGTGAAATCGTGGACGAGAGAGAATAAAGGCCATCTGACCTGGTCGAAGTGTCTGTGAGGAAAGAATCTCGCACAGGTCAAACGGGAGGAAGTAGGAGAGGGAGTAGCAGAGAGTGAGTGAGTGAAAGTGTGAGGAAGAGGCTAACAGAGAGAGTGACTGTTAGAAGGGGTAAAAGGAAGTTAGAGATACAGAGAAAAGGGGAAGCAGTAAGAAAGAAACAGACGGGTCACAGCGGAGAAAAATATATATGAATATGAAAAGATGGCGTGCTGCGTGGTTGCAAATGGGTTACATATGAATAAATTTAGTCCTTCATCAGTGATCTTCCAACCTTCGTAGGTATTTAATCGCTTTAAAGACCATATACCTCTGGTTGGTGCGAGCAACGGCTAAAGAAAGTCGTTGGGACACGTAAATAGGGGGAACGAGCGAGACAGTAAACAATCAAAGATGGTAATATATATATATATATAGTAAATGGGTGAAAAATGTACACATATGTACAAACGAGAGCCTAGATATACGCACGAATATATATATGCGTATGCATGTATATATATATTTAGGTTTGTTGGTTCACCACTGGATAGAACTGGTCATTCTGTATGGTCAACCTGGATGTAATATTAGGGAGAGCACTCGACGTAATGCAACTCACCCGTCTTCGTTTGTGTAGTTGGTGGTGCGAGTACGGAGTTAATTATTATAAAATAACAGGAGGCTGGACTGGTGAAATTTCTTAAAAGGTTTATTATACTATGATCATTTCAGTGACCGAGTTCAGTATGAAACCGGTGACATCATCAGGTATTCGAAATTTAACAAAGAATATAATAGACAAAATCCATGGGGCTGAAAAGCAGGGGCAGGAGGATGGCCGAACATTTAGCAGCTTGGGCCGCCCTCCTGTCACTGTTTTTCAGCCCCATGGATTTTATCTATTATATTCCTTTGTTAAATTTCGAATATCTGATGATGTCACTGGATTCTTACTAAACCCGGTCACTGAAATGATCATTGTATAATAAACCTTATATATATATATATATATATATATATATATATATATATATATATATATATATATATATATATATAGCGGCGATAAATTAGTTTAGCGAGGTTTTTTATATGAAATCGTGTGTCGAAACAAATATTGTTATACTTGGGGAGGGTCATATTTGTGTAATATTGCCAGAATTAATAACAGAACACACTCACTGTTTGGTTGGTTTTCGCTTCTCGCTGTCTTTTATATCTGCGATCTAACTTAATCGGTCCTCAATGTTGCCATTGACTGACCGACGGTCAAAAATAATACAGATACAATATAGACACAAACACATATATATAGTTTACATAATTTACATAAATCTTTCGTTGCACATCTGCAACATCGTCAGTGGTGTTATATTTTTTCCTCCTTTTGTGTTGTATGTCTACGCCATTTTTTATTCAGTCTGTCCATATATTTATTTATTTATTTGCTTGTTTGTTTATTTTATTTTGTCTTCTTTGCGCATGCGTTTGCGTGTGTGTACAGTGTTGTGTGTGCTGTGTGACTAGTGTGTATAGTGTTGTGTCTGCTGGGTGACTAGTGTGTGTTTATGTGCTTGTTGTTTATGTGCATTGTGCATTGATTTTGCTGTGAAAAGATGTGTGGAGATGATCATTGAGAGTGAGGTGGAGTTCTGTTCAAAAAGCCACATAATATCAGCATACATTTACTTAACCGGGCTATTACATGTGTTCAGCAAGCGGGCCATCTCATGAAATAGGTATATACTGTGTGTGATAGCCAATTACTCCTGGATATCGCATCGAGGATTTCTTGCTATTCTCACACTCTGCCTCTAATGAAAAAGAGGAAGACTAAAATTATAGAATGAAACACGTGGTCTGGAGGTTAGATTGAAACAAAAACTCAACTTCAACTGTCTTCCCGTATGTGCGCATATATACATAACGAGATGTATGGATATATACATATATACAAGCAAATAGCTGATTCGTGATACAAAGTCGAACATTCAATACTCAAAATTGAATATTATTAAATATAAACAAGAAATATTGAAAAGTTTAACCTTATACAGTACAGGCGATTCAAATCAGCGCAGCTGGGAGTATATCATATATATATATATATATAGATAGCAGCTGTTTTCAGGTGATGTAACTGTTATAGAAACACGTGTCAATATATTCCTTTTAACTAAACTGTATCCATTCAAATCCTTCTATATATATATATATATATATATATATATATATATATATATATATATATATATATATATATATATAGTACGTTATTCCGGGTTGAATCGGAGGTAACCACAGTAAGTAAGGTACTCAATACATTGCAGAGTATAAAAGTTTTAATATAGATGAGATTCTACAGGACTAGAACTGTTTCATTTTTAGAAATCATCAGGAATCCTGATGATTTCTAAAGAATGAAACAGTTCTAGTCCTGTAGAATCTCATCTATATATATATATATATATATATATATATATATATATGTATATATATATATATATATATATATATATATATATATATATATATATATATATATATATATATATATATATATATATATATACATATATATATATATATATATATGCATATATATATGCATATATATATATGTATATATATATATATATATATATATATATATATATATATATATATATATATATATATATATATATATATATATATATATATATATATATATATATATATATATATACATATATATATATATATATATATGCATATATATATGCATATATATATATGTATACATATATAACAAAGGAGTTATGGTAAGGAACCAGATAGACCATAACGCACCAGAGTACTCAATACTTTAGGTAGTATAGTGGGTAATAGGAAAAAGTATGACCTCTGCCGTCGGGGTCACACTTTTTCCTCTCTCTCTCTCTCTCTCTCTATATATATATATATATATATATATATATATATATATATATATATATGACAAAAAAATACGAACCACAGTGAAGGGAAAAAATATATGGGAATGAAAAATGCCGTGCTGCGTTGTTTCGAACATGAACATAGGAATAAAAATAGACCAAGAGATTAAATGTCCCTCATCAGTAGTCTGCTGATTATCGTTGGTATTTCTTCGCATTAAAGACTAGATACCTAAAGTCAGTGTGGGCGATAACTAAATGTAGTTATCGGGACAGAGGAAAACAGAGGGAAGGATACAAATAACGTGTCTATTTCTTCTCGTCAATTTTATTTGTCGGACTTAAGCCCACAAGATTCATTGACTTGTCTCTCTTTTCCTCTCTTTACGTTGCATTACTACCATGTTGTTTGTTTCCTTCCCTCTGTTTTCCCCTGTCCCGATAGCTAAGTTTAGTTATCGCTCGTACTGACTTTAGGTATCTAGTCTTTAATGCGAAGAAATACCAACGATAATCAGCAGGCTACTGATGAGGGACATTTAATCTCTTGGTCTATTTTTATTCATATGTTCATGTTCGCAACAACGCAGCACGCCATGTTTCATTCATATATATATATATATATATATATATATATATATATATGTATATATCATTCATTGGAAAGAAGGATAAAGTCTACACAAAACAAATTTTATAGTTAAAAACTGAAGGTGAAAAATGCACAGTAGTATATTTAAAAATTATTTTTTCTATAATCCGTCAGAATATATATACACCTTTACATATATATATATGTATGTATGTGCATGGGTACATACATGGGTGTATGGTTTTGTCTGTGTGTATATAGGTGATTTACTTTTTTTGCTGTGTACGTGTTTATGGTTCTCAAAATTCACCACATGAATGCGGTGATATTTAAATTATTCTAGAAATGTATACAGACGCATTAATCAACGGTTTGTTTTAATGTTTTTAGAATGAATTATGACTGTTATGCATTTTAAATGCATATAATATAATCGGGATTTATTTATATTCATACTTAGATACTTACACTCATTCAATCATAAATGTAAATCATGAAAGTGACATGCCTTTCGACGTAAGATATGTATATGTCAAAGAAATTCACTACTTGTCAAATTTGATTTTAAGCTGGTCTTAGTTATATTCTCTTTTTATATCAATGCTGGCTCTCTTTGAATATTTCAAATACGTTATTGTTTGAATGAATTGATTTATAGTTTGTTGTCTTTGGAAATTTCAGTAAGATTTATCGGCAAAGTAAATTTGTGTTATAGGTCAAGCAAGTTATATATGTAACTTCGTAAAAGTCACAGAGAGCTGGATATTATATTATTGGATATGGTTACCATATGGTATGACTATACTTTTAGCAGCCATAGTTTTGTGAGAGATACATTTAGGAAATCAAAACAATTTCTCAAAGGTTATTAATATTGGGAATGCAGAAACAAATGTGTGAATAACAAAAATATTCAATGTGCAAACGTTTTATATATTGGTTTTATCATCTTTCTGTTCGCCATCATTCAAAGCATAGGAAACAAGTTATTCATATCGTATATTTACCGGATTATAGCCAAGAAAACATAAAAAAAATATATCTCAGGTAAGTATTAATAAAACAGCATTGAAATGCCTTCGATTCTGACACCAACATATAAATATAGCTATTATTCACTCTGCAGGCATTTAAAAGCAATATATTGCATATAAACAAAGATACATGGATAGCCATAGCGCCATTCCCATGCATGAAACTTATATCACTTATGAAATACTTATATGCAATCAGCCTATTGGAGATTGACATATTTCACTTATACATACTCGTAAAATTGTTAATTTATTTTGATATATTGCTTTTGTTAACCCAAATCTTACGCACAAGTTTAGTTAAAAAAACATTTCTATTCAGAAGGCATACAATGTCATTCAAATATAATTGTTCTTTATATTACATTTGTTTCCTGCCTTTTCCCTCTCAATAAATTATTTATCTAAATGTATCGTTATGAAACGATGCATTTGTTATAGAATGTGAGAACTAATGATCCGATATGAAATACAACATCGATGCAACAAACGTAAGCTACACGGTACTATAGATATTAAACCAACATTCAATGAATGTAAAAGCTTTCTCTTTATAATCTACATCTTCGTTAAAACGACAACCAAATGCCAGGTGAACTAGTTGCAAATCTAATTTGGGCTGTCATCCGGCGACTAAATAGGTGTTTAACTATCCACGATGTCACTGCTTAGAAACATGATATTATCAATTAATTACTAATGAGCTCAATTACTATGTTGCATAGTGTATTTATACATGTTTAGCGAAAACTCTATGTATTATGTTTGTCAGTTCAGCTCATGTGAACAGACTAACTTGTTCCAGTGATGTTAACGTGTTAAGAACTCCCATCTTCTTTCGTGTTTATATATTCCAGTGGAATAGATTTCATCCTTTTATAACGGCACTGTTGAATGTCAAGGACATTTACGAAAGTAGTATATCTTTACCTAAGCATGAGAATATATATATATATATATAATGTATAATAAACAATACAATATAATTACCTCATTACCAGAGGTTTCCCGAATAAGACGAATGCGAATATCGTCCTCATTCGTTCGTCGGACAAGGCAATTTAAACTTATTTATTATACATTCAATTTTGCTCTGGTACTTACATAGAGCACTCTTCACTCCTATGACTTTTTCAATTTTCTACGGAAATATATATATTTTCAACGGATATATATATATATATATATATATATATATATATATATATAAGTATGTACACGTACATACATATATGCATACAGACTTACAGTAGTATGTATATATATATACATATATGCACACATATATATATGTACGTATGGATTCACCGAAAATTTCTTATAATGCGCGGTGTGTTTGTAAACAAACATCCCGTATTAAGCCGTGTGGTCTAGCAACCATCGTTGCACGTTTGTTCAACACTGACAAACGAACGCTGTACTATTTTCAGGCTTATTAGCTATCGTCAGCAACGTATACCTTCCTGCCAAATTGTTGAACGTATATACTTACCTTATGCATATTAACGGTTGAGTAGCCCAATTTGCATATCGAGTGGGTTAATCAGCCGGGTGCACCGAAAACGATAACGGAAACAATAAAACGAAATTTCATTTCCCACTCTTAGTAGGGCTCTTACTTAAATATAAGTATGTACACGTACATACATATATGTATACAGACGGACAGTAGTATGTATATATATATGTACGTGTACATACTTATATTTAAGTAACATCCGTACTAAGAATGGGAAATGAAATTTCGTTTCATTTTTTCCGTTTATCGTTTTCGGTGCACCCGGCCGATTAACCCACTCGATATGCAAATTGAGCTACTCAGCCGTTAATATGCATAAGGTAAGTATATACGTTCAACAATCTGGCAGGAAGGTATACGTTGCTGACGATAGCTAATAAGCTTGAAACTAGTACAGCGTTCCTTTGTCAGTGTTGAACAAACGAGCAACGATGGTTGCTAGACACTACGGCTTAATGCGGGATGTTTGTTTACAAACACACCGAGCATTATAATAAATGTTCGGTGAGTCCATATGTACATATATATATATGTGTGCATGTATGTATATATATATATATATATATATATATATATATATATATATATATATATATATATATATATATATATATATATATATATATATACATACTACTGTACGTATGTATGCATATACGTATGTACGTGTACATACTTATATTTAAGTAACAGCAGTACTAAGAGTGGGAAATGAAATTTTGTTTCATTTTTTCCGTTTATCGTTTTCGGTGCACCCGGCCGATTAACCCACTCGATATGCAAATTGGGCTACTCAGCCGTTAATATGCATAAGGTAAGTATATACGTTCAACAATCTGGCAGGAAGGTATACGTTGCTAACGATAGCTAATAAGCTTGAAACTAGTACAGCGTTCCTTTATTAGTGTTGAACAAACGAGCAACGATGGTTGCTAGACACTACGGCTTAATATGGGATGTTTGTTTACAAACACACCGAGCATTATAATAAATGTTCGGTGAATCCATACGTACATATATATATGTGTGCATGTATGTATATATATATATATATATACTACTGTACGTATGTATGCATATATGTATGTACGTGTACATACTTATATTTATTTAACAGCAGTACTAAGAGTGGGAAATGAAATTTCGTTTCATTTTTTCCGTTTATCGTTTTCGGTGCACCCGGCCGATTAACCCACTCAATATACAAATTGAGCTACTCAGCTGTTAATATGCATAAGGTAAGTATATACGTTCAACAATCTGACAGGTAGGTATATGTTGCTGACGATAGATAATAAGCTTGAAACTAGTACAGCGTTCCTTTGTCAGTGTTGAACAAACGAGCAACGATGGTTGCTAGAAACTACGGCTTAATACGGGATGTTTGTTTACAAACACACCGAGCATTATAATAAATGTTCGGTGAATCCAGACGTACATATATATATATATATACATACTACTGTACGTATGTATGCATATATGTATGTACGTGTACATACTTGTATTTAAGTAACAGCAGTACTAAGAGTGGGAAATGAAATTTTGTTTCATTTTTTCCGTTCATCTTTTTCGGTGCACCCGGCCGATTAACCCACTCGATATGCAAATTGGGCTACTCAGCCGTTAATATGCATAAGGTAAGTATATACGTTCAACAATCTGGCAGGAAGGTATACGTTGCTAACGATAGCTAATAAGCTTGAAACTAGTACAGCGTTCCTTTATTAGTGTTGAACAAACGAGCAACGATGGTTGCTAGACACTACGGCTTAATATGGGATGTTTGTTTACAAACACACCGAGCATTATAATAAATGTTCGGTGAATCCAGACGTACATATATATATATGTGTGCATGTATGTATATATATATATATATATATACATACTACTGTACGTCTGTATGCATATATGTATGTACGTGTACATACTTATATTTAAGTATCAGCCGTACTAAGAGTGGGAAATGAAATTTCGTTTCATTTTCTTCGTTTATCGTTTTCGGTGCACCTGGCCGATTAACCCACTCGATATGCAAATTGGGCTACTCAGCCGTTAATATGCATAAGGTAAGTATATACGTTCAACACTCTGGCAGGAAGGTATACGTTGCTGACGATAGCTAATAAGCTTGAAACTAGTACAGTGTTCCTTTGTCAGTGTTGAACAAACGAGCAACGATGGTTGCTAGACACTACGGCTTAATACGGGATGTTTGTTTACAAACACACCTAGCATTATAATAAATGTTCGGTGAATGCATACGTACATATATATATGTGTGCATGTATGTATATATATATATACATACTACTGTACGTATGTATGCATATATGTATGTACGTGTACATACTTATATTTAAGTAACAGCAGTACTAAGAGTGGGAAATGAAATTTTGTTTCATTTTTTCCGTTTATCGTTTTCGGTGCACCCGGCCGATTAACCCACTCGATATGCAAATTGGGCTACTCAGCCGTTAATATGCATAAGGTAAGTATATACGTTCAACAATCTGGCAGGAAGGTATACGTTGGTAACGATAGCTAATAAGCTTGAAACTAGTACAGCGTTCCTTTATTAGTGTTGAACAAACGAGCAACGATGGTTGCTAGACACTACGGCTTAATATGGGATGTTTGTTTACAAACACACCGAGCATTATAATAAATGTTCGGTGAATCCATACGTACATATATATATGTGTGCATGTATGTATATATATATATATATATACTACTGTACGTATGTATGCATATATGTATGTACGTGTACATACTTATATTTATTTAACAGCAGTACTAAGAGTGGGAAATGAAATTTCGTTTCATTTTTTCCGTTTATCGTTTTCGGTGCACCCGGCCGATTAACCCACTCAATATACAAATTGGGCTACTCAGCTGTTAATATGCATAAGGTAAGTATATACGTTCAACAATCTGACAGGTAGGTATACGTTGCTGACGATAGAAAATAAGCTTGAAACTAGTACAGCGTTCCTTTGTCAGTGTTGAACAAACGAGCAACGATGGTTGCTAGAAACTACGGCTTAATACGGGATGTTTGTTTACAAACACACCGAGCATTATAATAAATGTTCGGTGAATCCAGACGTACATATATATATATATGTGTGCATGTATGTATATATATATATATATATATATATATATATATATATATATATATATATATATATATATATATATATATATACTACTGTACGTATGTATGCATATATGTATGTACGTGTACATACTTATATTTAAGTATCAGCCGTACTAAGAGTGGGAAATGAAATTTCGTTTCATTTTTTTCGTTTATCGTTTTCGGTGCACCTGGCCGATTAACCCACTCGATATGCAAATTGGGCTACTCAGCCGTTAATATGCATAAGGTAAGTATATACGTTCAACACTCTGGCAGGAAGGTATACGTTGCTGACGATAGCTAATAAGCTTGAAACTAGTACAGTGTTCCTTTGTCAGTGTTGAACAAACGAGCAACGATGGTTGCTAGACACTACGGCTTAATACGGGATGTTTGTTTACAAACACACCTAGCATTATAATAAATGTTCGGTGAATGCATACGTACATATATATATGTGTGCATATATGTATATATATATATATATATATATATATATATATATATACATACTACTGTACGTCTGTATGCATATATGTATGTGTGTGTACATACTTATATGTAAGTAACAGCCGTACTAAGAGTGGGAAATGAAATTTCGTTTCATTTTTTCCGTTTATATATATATATGTATATATATATTTATACTTGGGGAGGGTCATATTTGTGTAATATTGCCAGAGTTAATAACAGAACACACTCACTGTTTGGTTGGTTTTCGCTTCTCGCGGTCTTTTATATCTGCGATCTAACTTAATCGGTCCTCAATGTTGCCATTGACTGACCGACGGTCAAAAATAATACAGATACAATATAGACACAAACACATATATATATAGTTTACATAATTTACATAAATCTTTCGTTGCACATCTGCAACATCGTCAGTGGTGTTATATTTTTTCCTCCTGTTGTGTTGTATGTCGACGCCATTTTTTTATTCAGTCTGTCTATATATTTATTTATTTATTTGCTTGTTTGTTTATTTTATTTTGTCTTCTTTGCGCATGCGTTTGCGTGTGTGTACAGTGTTGTGTGTGCTGTGTGACTAGTGTGTATAGTGTTGTGTCTGGTGGGTGACTAGTGTGTGTTTATGTGCTTGTTGTTATTGTGCTTGTGTATGTATTTATTTATCTTATTTTATTTTATTTATTTACTTATTTATATTTCTCTTAGGTCAGAGTTGTTTGTTTGGGTGTTGTTGTTGTTCCACTCATTCTTTCTGTTTAGCTTTGGTCTTTTAATTTCTATTTCACTGGCCTATCTGATTTGCCTATCTGCTGGGTCATTCCTATGTTTAGATATTATTCTAATTTCTATATTGTCTATGTTACCGTCATGTTGTTGTCTAGCATGTTCGTATAGTACTGACCCGCTTTTTCGTCCTTTTAGTTCCCCCCAGTGTTGGTCTATCCATTCACCTATGCTACGAGCTGTCTCACCTATGTATGTTGTTGTCATGTTTCTGCAAGTACCCTCTGTACATCTTATGCTATAGACTACGTTTCTAGTTTTACAGTTTATCCGGGGGTTCACCTTACATATGATACATTTCCTATTGGTACAGTGGGTTTTCTTAAAAGGGTAGGTTTTGCTGATCAGGGATTTTATGGTGGTTCCTGGCTTTTCTACCACCTTTATTTTTAAGTGGGTCTTTCTCAGGGCCTTTCTACACTGGCTAGCTAATTTCCCTCCAGGGGTGGCGTCCACAAACATGACACTCTGATATCTCTGGTTGTCGTACCATGATGTGGCCTTCCCTATCTTACGTCTAGCCCTATCTAAGCTATTCCATGATTTGCTCCTGTATAGTGGGCAAATTCCTTTCATGTCCAGTTCTATGAGGGTCTTATACTTTTCCATGGCTCCTTCGTATACTCTGACTCTGTCTCTTTGGTTGTAGCCAGAGAACTGCATGCGGTTGATGAAGTGTTGGATGTGTCTTTCCATTTCTGTTGGGTCGCACATGCTGGACACATTCTTCATCACTCGTACCAAATCTGCGATCAGAATATTAAACTTAGCACTACTGGACATTGCTGAGTTTTTGAGTATCAGGTATTTGGAGGCCATGGGTTTAGCATAGTGTGAGTGGAGAATTTGGGCTCTCTCGTCTATAGTGTTAATCCAGAGTTCTGTGTCTAATACAGGTAGTCTATTGTTAGGGTGTTTGGAAGGGAAGTCGATAGTTACAGTTATACTCTGGTGTATGGAATTAGCTATCTGCTGGATGCTTTCCATCGTGCTACGTTCTAAATCAAACTTGTTAGTGCTCTCTAGTGGGGGTGTTCTTATAACTATATTGATATCGTCTACATAACGAGAGTACATGATGAGGTCTATGGAGCTTTCATTAAGGAGATCTTATAGTCTCCTTTCCCACCATACCATGAAAAGGTTGGCAACATCACCAGCTATGCTGACGCCGATGGCCGCTCCCTCATTTTGGGTGTAGATTTTCTCATTGAATTTAAATATGTGGCCATTTAGGGTAGTTTTGATACTAGCCCCTATTGCATGTGCGACCATTTTTCTTACCTGATCAGTATTTTGGGGGGTCCGTATAGCTTTGGTCCACCCAATCCACCTTCCTATGGGAGTCTGTTTAGCCATTGAGGTTATGGTGGGGGTCTACATCTTATAGGTCTACTAGGGCAGATAAACTATATATATATATATTTACTATATATCACACTAAACTATATTTATATATATATTTATATATATATATATATATATATATATATATAGATATATATATATATATATATATATATATATATATATATATATATATATATATATATTTAGCCCTTCTCAAACCATTACGATCCGATTTATATCAGCTACAATAGCTTTTGTGTATAATTAGCTCTTTCATAACAATGTGTTCTGGTATAAGGTTGTGAACAACTTCGAAGATAAACTTCCAAGTATGCGTGCCGTTTTACTTAATAAGGGATTTTAATGGAATTTAAATTTCGGAATGTTCACTTACCAATATCTTGAACAAACACCATTTTTCCTTTGAGGAAATGTTAACAATCCTGATCTGGAAGATTACATTATGGATCATCGAACACTCATTTAAGTTATTCAACAACTGACGCAATCTCTACACTAGGATTGAATTTATAATTTGCAATTCGTAATTTCTGAAGTAGGATAAAAGCAGAACTTAGACGTTTGTGTTTACGTCATATATATTATATATATATATATATATATATTTCGTTTCTGAATTTGTTTAGCAAGATTCTTTATCTGAAATCGTGTGTTGAAACCGATATTGTTATACTTTGGGAGGGTCATGTTGCCAATAAGAAACACACGCACCAGTTGCTTTCACTTCAATTTATTATATATTTATAAATTTATAAATTTACAAATTTACAAACTTATAAATTTCTGGTTGGTTGGTTGGTTCCACAACCAGATAGTTGTTTATATATAGTCATAGTCCTTTCGTCACACACTCTGTGACCTCTTCAGTGACTGGGGATTCCTTTCTTCGTTTCTGTGCCTTTCCTTTCTTCTATCCTACGCCATTATGTTTCTGTGTGTGTGTTGTGTGCTCAGTTTGCGCATGCGCCACATCCGGGTGTCTGTGTGTGTTTGTGTTCATTTTTTTCATTTTTCTATTTGTTTATTTATTTATTTATTTATTTATTTATTGTTGTTTGGTTGTTTGTTCTATGTGTGTGTGTGTTTTCATTTTGTCCTGTGTTTGTTTTCATTTTGTGTGTGTTTTCATTTTGTCCTTAATTGTAAGTTGTGATGTTGCTGTTCCACTCATATTTTCTATTTAATTTTGGTTTTAACTCTTTTATGCTTACTGCCTCTGTAATTTGCCTAAACATTGCGTCTTTTCTGTGTGTGGATATCTTTGTGTATACATGTATATATATATGTATGTAGGTATGCATATATATATATATATATATATATATATATATGCGTGTGTGTGTGTATGTATGTATATGTATATATATATACATATATGTATGTAAATATATATATATATATACATATATATATTTATATATATAGATATGTATGTGTATATATATATACGTATATATATAAATATATATATTACGAAGGAATTGTGGTAAGGAACCAGATGGACCATAACGCACCAAAGTACTCAATACTTAGGGTAGTAGAGAGGGTAATAGGAACAAGTGTGACCCCGATGGCAGAGCTTCAGCCGTCCAAACGGCTTGACGTCTGCCGTCGTGGTCATACTTGTTCCTATATATATATATATATATATATATATATATATATAAGTTATTCCGGGTTGAATCGGGGGTAATCACACTAAGTAAGGTACTCAATACATTACAGAGTATAAAAGTTTTAATATAGAAGAGCTTCTATAGGACTAGAACTGTTTTATTCGTGAGAAATCATCAGGAAGCTGGCTGTCCAAATAAGTGGTAGTATTTATATCTTTCCTTTTCAGATGGTAGGAGAGGGTGGGTTGTTTGGATGGGTGGGTGTCATTGGTTGAAGCATTTAAAGAAAAGGGAGTTCATTAAAAGCTAATTCTTTATAGCTATAATATTATGAAAGGCAGAAAAAATACTGTGAACAAATTCATAATTGGAATACCTATCCTTGTTTATCACTTAGTCTAACAATGCATGTAAGACAGGTGTCTACAGAATTGGTAGCGTTCAATGATTTAAAGAAAAGCGAAATTCTTTAGAAATTAATTATTTAAGGCTGAAATAAGGGTGACAAGGGCAGAAAGGGTTCCTTTACAGATTCAACTGTTGGGGTGAACCCCCTTATTGTGAAGTTTCACTTAATATATATTCCAGGTTTCGAAAGCACATTCATACACACTTACATAAGTACGCACACATACACACACGCACACACAGGCAGGCACACTCACAACAAACATAGATAATGGTACATACACACATACATATATACAAATATATGCATACACATATACATACATATGAGTACATACATACGCTTATATATATATATATATATATATATATATATATATATATATATATATATATATATATATATTTATGCTTTGGGAGGGTCATGTTCCCAATATGAAACGCACGCACCAGCAGCTTCCACACCAATTTATTATGAATTTAATTTACAAATTTAAGAATTTATAAATTTCCGGTTGGTTGGTTGGTTCCACAACGGGATGGTTGTTCATATATTGTCAAAGTTCTTTCGTCACACATTCTGTGACCTCTTCAGTGACGGGGGATTCTTTTCTTTATTTTTGTGCCTCTCCTTTGTTCTGTCCTACGCCATTTTGTTTTTGTGTGTGTTTTTGCTTAGTTTGAGGATGTGTTAAATCCAGGTGTCTGTGTGTGTTTATATATGTTTATTTATTTGTTTATTTACATGTTACTGGTTGGCTGTTTGTTCTATGTGTGTGTGTGTTTTCATTTTGTCCTTAATTGTAAGTTGTGATATTGCTATTCCATTCATGTTTTCTAGTTAATTTTGTTTGGAGTTCATTTATGTTTATTTCCTCTGTGATTTGTCTAAACATTGCGTCTTTTCTGTGTGTAGATTCTATCTTTATTTCTATGTTCTCTAATTTACCCTTATGTTCTATTTTAGCATGTTGGTGGAGTACAGATGATTCTTTTCTATATTGAAGCTCTCGCCAGTGTTCAATTATATATATATATATGTACATACACATACATATATATATATATATATATACATACATACATACATATACATATATATATATATATACACGCACACACACACGTATATATATATTCATACGTACACACATACATATATACACACGTACACACATATACATACACAAACACATACATATACATACATAAATATATGCCAACATACATATATATATATATATATATATATATATATATATATATATATATATATATATATATATAGTGGAGGCGCGTGACTGAGTGGTTAGAGAATTAGATTCGCAATCGTGAGGTTGTGAGTTCGATTCCCGGACGAAGCGATGCGTTATGTCCTTGGACAAGACACTTTATTTAACGTTGCTCCTTCTACCTGGAGTTGCGACCGATAGATAGTATTAGCAATTGGAAAGACCAATGGAAACACTGTTTCCTCGGTCCGATTTGACAAAAAGTCGATCGCCTGTCGATATATATATATATATATACATATATATATATATATATATATATACACATATATATATATATATTAGACTTTACTAATCTACCTAGCTGTAGACTGATTAATCCGGCTAAATCCGAAGTTGGCCTTGCAAGTAAAAAATCTTAAGAAAAATAATTCTCAAATTAGAACTAAGACTGACTTATCACAGTGGCTATATACAGCCTCTGTTATTTCTTGGTTTAATAATATACAAGGTAAAAATAAGTGTAGATTTCCTCAATTTGATGTTGTGGATTGTTACCCCTCTATTACTGTTTTCTTATTAACTAAAGCCTTAGATTTTGCAAGACCCTTCATTAATATTTCTAAATTAGAAGAAGACATTATCTTTCATGCTAGGAAAACTCTACTCTTTACTAATGAAAGTATTTGGGTTAAAAAATCAAACCCTGAAAACTCTTTTGATGTTGCAATGGGTTCATATGTCAGTGCGGATGTGTGTGACTTAGTAGGATTATTCCTTCTCCACACCCTTAAAGAGAAATTTCCTTCCACTAATATCGGTTTATACCATGACGACGGATTGGCAGTTTCTCATACCACCAACGGCCATAACCTTGATAAATTCCGTAAAGATTTAATCAATACTTTTGCTAATCTAAACCTTAAAATTACTATAGATACGAACCTTACCAATGCTAACTTTCTTGACATTACTCATGATCTACTCACTGCCTCTTTTAAACCGTATCATAAACCTAATGAAAATCTTAGATATAATAAAGCCCTTAATCTTATTATATTAAAGCCCTTAATAACAGCGTCTTTCCAGAACACATTAAATATTTACCTACTCCTACCCCTAAACCTAATCACAATAATAGGAAAAGGAAAATTATTTGGTTTACACCCCTTTCTCTCTAACTGTCAAAACTAATGTAGGAAGGAAATTCCTTGACCTCTTAGACAAACATTTTCCCCCTAATCATAGATATTATAACATATTTAATAGAAATATAGTTAAAATCAGTTACTCTTGCTGCCCATCAATGAAGTCTAAAATCACCAATTCTCAGCGTACGAGAATAAATCCAGGATGCAGTTGCAGGAAATCGGATGAATGCCCATTACAGGGAAAATGTAATACCAAATCCGTTGTATATGAGGCCAAAGTGACACCTTGATTAACAACTAGCCAGCCAGGAGTGAACGATATGTTGGCATGACTCAGGACAGGTTCAAAACCAGGTTTTATGCACATGTCGCTTCTTTTAAACACTCTGATAAAAGAACAGCAACGGCTCTCGCAAATAAGGTGTGGGAATTCAAAGATAAAAACATCACGTACTCTATCGATTGTTCTATTTTAGACCATTCGAGGGAATACTAAAGGGGCACAAAGAATTGTTCTTTGTGTACCACTGACAAATTTAGAATTTTACAAAACTTGAAAGCCACTTCAACTTGCCTGAACTCCAAGACCGAGATCTTCAGATGTTGTCCTCACCTGAAATTACAATTGCTCTGTAACTGGATTGACATTCCTACGATGACTCTACCACCTTGAACATCTTCTCTGCTCTCTACGCCTTACATCCACTACAATTTGTATTACTCTCTGAACTCACTTTCTGTACTTTTATATTCTTTTTCTCCCTTATCTGCCCTTATATTTAAACTTTTTCCTATGTTGTTTATTTTCCTTATTACCCCCTACTTTCTACCTTACCCTTTACATACCCACCTTTTTTATTTATAGATATTTATTTATGTGTGTATGTATGTGTTGTGTATATGTATATATATATATATATATATATATAGGTGTGTATATAATTATATATATCTGTATGTATATGTATGTGTATATATATATGTGTGTGTGTGTGTTTATATGTGTGTGTGTATTTTTATTAAGGTAGTGAGGTAACTTTTTGTATATATGTGTGTGTGTATATTAGTGTGTGTGTGTGTATTTAGATATATATATATATATATTTAATCAAGGTTTAGCAAATAAAAAATGTTAAAATAAATTTTAAAACATTCACTATACCAGTTATGGTTACCTTTACCGTACGGTTGCGAGTCTCAAAAATAAATGGAAAGTCCTTACGAGCCTCCATTGAAAAGAAAAACTCTCGTCAGAAGGCTCTTTTCACTCGGCGAATATTAAATTCCTGAGTTCGAATTACGAACTGGCTCTATTCAAAATTGTTCCCGAGATGAGAATGAATGATGTGGAAGCAATTCTGTACAGTGCTGTGTGCAAAGATAGAAGGCAGAGGGAGGTCAATCTACTACCACTAGAAATAGCAGCAGTCAAAACGACCAAATGTTATCTCCACCAGGGGGACATTAATAATAATAAAATATATATCCCTACACGCAAAATACATATAGGGACACATGTATTATCCACCCATGTGCCAATGTGGTTCTATGGCAGGTTAATAAATTAACGAGCCGGAACATATATAATCAAGGTTTAGCAAATAAGAAAAAGTTTTAAAATAAATTTTTAAAATTTCACTATACCTGCTATGGTTACATTTCCCGTACGGTTTCGAGTCTCAAAAATAAATGGAAAGTCCTCAGAGGCCTCCATTGAAACGAAACACACTCGTCAGAAGGGTCTTTTCACTCCGAGAATATAAAATTCCGAGTATATATATATTTATATATATATATCCTAGCCGTCGAAACGGCTTGAGCTCTGCCGTCGGGGTCATACTTTTTCCTATATATATATATATATATATATATATATATATATATATATATATATATATATATATATATATATATATATATATATATATATGTATGTGTGTATTTTTATGGTTGTGTGTGTGTGTGTGTGTGTATGTGTATATGCATAATTACATACAGAGTATTTAATGTTTATTTTCATTGATTATTTGTTCCAGGACTTGTTGAGTGCTCTAAATCAGCTATAAACATTTATACCTTTTTCTATTTATTTATTTATTTATTATTTATCGTATTCCCAACTATTTGTTTACCTCTTCCACATTTTTATTTTTATATATATATAATATTTATGTATTTTCTTATATTGTTATATTTGGAGAGGGTCATATTTGTGTAATATTGGCAGAATTAATAACAGAACACACTCACTGTTTGGTTGGTTTTCGCTTTTCGCTTCTGTGTCTTTTTTATCGGTAATCTAATTTATTCGGTCCTCAATGTTGCCATTGACTGACCGGCGGTCAAAAATAATACAGATACAATATAGACACAAACACATATATAAAGTTTATCAAAGTTCTTTCGTTACACATCTGCAACATCGTCAGTGGTGCTGTTGTTTCCTCCCGTTGCATTGTATGTCTACGCCATTTTTATTTAGTCTGTCTATATACTTATTTATTTGTTTGTTTGTTCATTTTATTTTCTCTTCTTTGTGTATGCGTTTGCGTGTGTGTATAGTGTTTTGTTTGATGTGTGTTCGTGATTGGGTGACTAGTGTGTGTTTATATGTGTTTGTTGTTATTGTGCTTGTGTATGTATTTCTTTATTTATTTATCTATTGATTTATTTATTCATACTTCTCTTAGGTCAGTGTTGTTTGTTTGGGTGTTGTTGTTATTCCATTCATTCTTTCTGTTTAGTCTTGGCCTTCTAAGATCTATTTCACTGGCCTCTCTGATTTGCCTATCTGCTGGGTCATTTCTATGTTTAGATATTATTCTAATTTCTATGTTGTCTATGTTACCTTCGTCTTGCTGTCTGGCACGTTCGTATAGTACTAACCCGTTTTTTCGTCCTTTTAGTTCCCCCCAGTGTTGGTCTATCCTTTCGCCTATGCTACGAGCTGTCTCGCCTATGTATGTTGTTGTCATGTTTCTGCAAGTACCCTCTGAACATCTTATGCTATAGACTACGTTTCAAGTTTTACAGTTTATCCGGGGGTTTACCTTACATATGATACATTTCCTATTAGTACAGTAGGTTTTCTTAAAAGGGTGGGTTTTGATGATCAGGGATTTTATGGTGGTTCCTGGCTTTTCTACCATCTTAATCTTCAAGTGGGTCTTTCTCAGGGCCTTTCTACACTGGTTAGTTAATTTCCCTCCGGGGTAGCGTCCACAAACATGACACTCTGGTATCTCTGGTTGTCGTACCATGAGGTGGCTTTCCCTATCTTATGTCTAGCCCTATCTAAGCTATTCCATGATTTGCTCCTGTATAATGGGCAAATTCCTTTCATGTCCAGTTCTATGAGGGTCTTATACTTCTCCATGGCTCCTTCGTATACTCTGACTCTGTCTCTTTGGTTGTAGCCAGAGAACTGCATGCGGTTGATGAAGTGTTGGATGTGTCTTTCCATTTCTGTTGGGTCGCACATGCGGGACACATTCTTCATCACTCGTACCAACTCTGCGATCATAATATTAAACTTAGCACTACTGGACATTGCTGAGTTTTTGAGTATCAGGTATTTGGAGGCCATGGGTTTAGCATAGTGTGAGTGGAGAATTTGGGCTCTCTCGTCTATAGTGTTAATCCAGAGTTCCGTGTCTAATACAGATAGACTATTGTTAGGGTGTTTGGAAGGGAAGTCGATAGTTACAGTTATACTCTGGTGTATGGAATTAGCTATCTGCTGGATGCTTTCCATTGTGCTACGTTCTAAATCAAACTTGTTAGTGATCTGTAGTGGGGATGTTCTTATAACTATATTGATATCGTCTACGTAACGAGAGTACATGATGAGGTCTATGGAGCCCTCATTAAGGAGATCTTTAAGTCTCCTTTCCCACCATACCATGAAAAGGTTGGTAACATCACCAGCTATGCTACTGCCAATGGCTGCTCCCCCATTTTGGGTGTAGATCTTCTCGTTGAATTTGAATATGTGGCCCTTTAGGGTAGTTTTGATACTAGCCCCTATTGCATGTGCGACCATTTTTCTTACCTGATCATTGTTTTTGGGGGTCCGTATAGCTTTGGTCCACCCAATCCACCTTCCCATGGGAGTCTTTTTTGCCATTGAGGTTATGGTGGGGGGTCTACCTCTTACGGGTTTACTAGGGCAGAAACATCTAAGGTCATGGCTGTCTAGGTAGTCAGTGTCGTAGGTAAGTCTAAGTAGGAGGCCCAGTTCGTCTGTGTCGACGTCGCAGAACTCCACCTCACTCTCAATGATCAACTCCACACATTTTCCCACAGCAAAATCAATGTTAATGGATGGGTACAGTGATACCACATCCATGCTGCCTATTATGCAGTTGGATATGTTCCTGTTTTTGTTGCACTCACTGATTCTGCTGAGGAGGTCCTCTGTACTGTCACATACATCTGGGGACATCTTGATTATGGGGGGTATAACCATTGAGAGTAAGTAGGAGATACTGTAGCTGCTAGCTATATTAGCTCCGCATACGGGTCTTGTTGGTGGTCCTGTTGTCGGGTCGTCGACTGTCTTGTGGTCTTTGCGGAGCCCATACAAGGGTGGTATGCCATTGTTAGACGCCTGGAAGTTGTTGGCAGTGCGTCTGCTTGGCTTTGGATGTCAGTCCACATCATCGTGTGAGCGTTGATGTTTTTCTCTCTCCCATCATGTGTTTGCTGTGCAATTTCGCTCGTGTTGGTGATGTGGGGTTGCATAGCCTTGATGTAGTTCGGCATGCTATCTATTGACATCCTACCAGACTTATCCGTGGGTAGACATACTACCTCACCATCCCTTGTGCGCTGCTTGAGGCTAACCAAGCCTTCTACAGGGTTCCTCCCAAGTTGTTGGGCCTCTGGTCTACTCTGTTTCTTAGTATATCGGTTTACTATTTGTCTAATCTTATTTCTAGCTATGGTGAACTCTGCCTCTGTCTCGTCATGTATTTGTTGTGGTATGCAAACTCTTTTATTAAAGGGTAACCTCGTAGGATAGATATTACCCATCTTATATGTTTTGTCAGCTGGGTTGAAAAATAGTTTCTCTAAGGGGTTGTCATTATATCTATCGTCATAGTTGTGTGCGTTGCTATTATTGTTATCATGGTGGTTGTTGTTCCTATCATTAGCATTATTATTATTGTTATGATTGCTAGATGTATTGCTGTTTACTTCACCGTTATTGTTGTTGTTACTGTTATTTCTACCATTGTGGTTGTTACTTTTATCATGTTTCTTGTTTTTGCTGTGTCTAACATTAATGTTGCTACATGTATTATTTCCATTATTTCACTGTGGTTGTTGTTGTTGTTGTTCGTATTGTTACCGTTATTACTACTGTGGTCGCTGCTGCTGTGTCTGTGGTTAATGTTTCTATTATTATTATTATTGTGGTTATTGTTCTGTCTATCGTTAGTATTATTACCATTATTACTATTTCTCACTCTTCTGCTATTGTTATGGTTATGGCTGTTATTTCTATACTCAGAGTTATTGTTTATATTACTACTACCATTATTATTGTTGTTGTTGTTGTTTACTTTTGCATTCCAACGTATTTTTGTGAAACACTTTTCCAGCTCCGTTTTGCACTAAATAGGGTTAATCTTTTTGTAGATGGCAAATGTTGGTGGTAGCTGCAGGATTTGTTGTTCTCGTTCACTGATTAAAGTGTTCCCATAAATATTTACTATGTGGTCATTGGTAAATTCTTCCGGTAGTTTTACATCAGTCATACGGATATTGTTGATGTTATCTGGGTATTTTTGAGAATATTCTATTTTCCTTTCTTGTAGTTTTGTCTTATTCATCCATTCTAATTTCTTGTTGAAATGCCTATTGCATTCGTTTCGGGCGTATTTCCCCAAGTATAACAATATTCGTTTCGACACACGATTTCATATCAAAAACCTCGCAATACTATTTTCTTATATATATATATATATATATATATATATATATATATATATATATATATATATATATATATATATATATATATATGTGTGTGTGTGTGTGTGTATATATATATATATGTGTGTGTGTGTGTATATATATATATATATATATGTATATATATATATATATATATATATATACGTATATATATAAACAAGGTTTAGCAAATAATTGTTTCTACTTTAGGCACAAGGCCAGCAATTACCCAGTGCATTACTGGTACTTTATTTTATGAAAAAGTTTCAAAATAAATTAAAAAAATTGACTTTACCTACTATAGTTACCTTTACCGCTCGGTTTCGAATCCCCAAAATAAACGGAGACCATACGGCCTTCGTTGCAAAGAGAGATTCTCGTCAGAAGGTTCTTTTCATTCGAAGAATATAAAATTCATGAATTTAAATTACGAACTAGCGCTATCAAAACTGTTCCTGGGATGAGAGTGGATGATGTAGAAACAGGTTTATCAAGGGCCGAAGTAAAGATAGAGGCAGAAGGAGGTAGGTCAAACTAGCCGCAGCTATCACTAGCAGTAGTCAGAGCGACCAAATTTGTTCTCAACTTAGAGGAGAGAGTAGTAATAAGATATGTGTTCCTTCACGCACAAGGCGCTAAGGTACGCATGTATTGTCCAACCAAATGCCAGTGTGGTTCAATCGCAGGTTAATAAATTAACGAGCCAGAACAAATATAAACAAGGTTTAGCAAATAATGAAAAAGTTTCAAAATAAATTTAAAAAAATTGACTTTACCTACTATAGTTACCTTTACCGATCGGTTTCGAATTTGTGTGTGTATGTGTGTGTGTATATATTTATATGTATGTATGTGTATGTGTAAGTGTGTGTATTGCTTACCACGTGTGTTTGTTTATTTATTTGTGTCCTTTCCTCTATCGCTGTCAATTTTATAATAATTTTTATTTTCTTAAGTGGTATATTTTTTTATTTTTATGTGACGGCCTATTGCATTATATGGTTGTCGATTGTTTTTTATTTTTATTTTTTCTTATAATTAATTGTGTGTGTGCGTATTTACGTGTGTGTACATATATCTATATATGTGTGTGCGTATGTATGCGTGTATAAATATGTGTATGTATGTGTGTGTATGTACGTGTGTATATATGTATGATTATGTGTGTATATATATATATATATATATATATATATATAGGTGTGTGTGTGTGTTTGTGTGTTTATGTGTATGTGTATGTATGGATATATATATATATATGGATATATCCATACATACACATATACATAAATACACAAACACACACACATATATATATATATATATATATATATATATATATATATATACACACACATAATCATACATATATACACACGTACATATGTACATATATATATATATATATATATATATATATGTATGGGTATATGTGTGTCTAAGTATATGTGTGTGTATGTATGTGTGTATGTATATGTGTGTGTACGTGTGTGTGTGTGCATGTGTGTTTGTCTACTTTTATATTTATTCTTTTTCCTTTCCTTCTTCCTTTTCCAGCCTCACTTTCATATAGATTATATATATTTTTTTTAAATCCACTGTCAATAAATACACCAGGATTTTTTTCATTCTGATGACTGAAAGCCCATTTTGTTTGCTTTCGAGAAACGACTGGTAAATGAAATAATTATCTTATGTTGTTTATTATATAACTAATAAGCTCTGTAACCTACATAGAGCACTCTTTTTTCCTGGACCTTTCCGACGGAATTACTTCATTCATACATATATATATATACATATATAAAGCGTGAAACAAAAAAACATTTCATTTGTGCTGCATCTTTGTTTTTTGGTTTTTTTAAATCTCTCTTCATATATTAAACTATATATATATATACACACCCATATACATACATACACATACACACACACAAATATATATACATATATACATATATAGTATACTAGGGAGAGGATCAGGGGTGTATAATACTCCACTTATCCAACAGGCAGTATAAGGTTAGCTCGATGTCTGAGGACAGAGCCGTGATATAATCAATAACAAAGAACGCCTATAGCATATGCATATCTTTACTTGCTAACATTGTTTCATCCGCACTATAAGTGGGACTCATCAGAGCATAAAGGTTAATTACATACCACACAAGCAATAACAAATACAAGACATTGAAGAAATAAAGAATGAAAAATAATAAAAGATAAAAGATATTGAGGAAGTAAAAATAAAAATAAAAATAAAAATAAAAATAAACATTGAAAAATAAACAATGAAAATTAATTGAAAAATTAATTGAAACATAAGGGGTGCTATCAGTCACAGTTGGGCGGGGTGCTGTCAACATATAGTTACATACAAGCATACACATGGATAAGAGAACAGACAAGAATAGATAAGATAGATAGGATTAGGTAAGAGTAGATAAAAAATAGGTGAAAAATAGGTAAAAAATAGACTTATAATATATATAAGAAAATATAAAAAAACATACATATAAAATATAAAATATACAGATAATAGTGATACAGGGTAAGGAATGAAATAAAATAGAATAAAATAATATAAAATTAAAATTAAAATTATATAAAATAGAATATAATATAATATAATAATAAAATAAGATAAAATAAAATAAAATAAAATAAAATAAACTAAAATAAAATAATATAATATAAGATATAATTAAATAAATAAAATTAAATAAATAAAATTAAATAAAATGAAATGAAATAAAATAAAATAAAATAAAATAAAATAAAATAAAGTAAATTGAGATAAGATATATATTTTTTTAGAATATATTTCTTGAATATATCAGGGGCCCACGAAGGCACTAAGTGTCACAGTTATCAGTATCACTTGACCATTGCAATGCAATGGAGACGTCCCAGGTTGGGCAGTCTCAAAAGTTCACTCGAAAGTCACGGGTGTGCATTCACACAGTTGAGCGGTGGGGTAATCACAAACCGGTTCACACCCGGGCAGGAGTCCAATGGTCAACAGAGGTACATCGAAGGAAGGTAGGAGAATTCACGTGCATCAGCAAGAGGCAGACAGGTGGGCCGAAAGCAAGCAGGTGCAGGCGGGCTAGCCGAAAGCAAGCAGACACAGTTGGGTCAGGCGGGTTAATATGCATACTCAACAGCGCATACAAAAGATATATAAAAAATAAGATATATAAAAAATAGCTTCAAGAGCCAATATCATGAAGTCACCGCATTGGGACATCTCAAGATTATACACACCGATATGTTCAGCACGTATATGCACATATACACACCACATGCATATGCAGAGACGGTATACATATATATATATTTTTATATACAGACATATACAACCACCTACACCCATACACATATAAATGTATACACAGACACACACGCACACACACACAGCGTAGGACACCCGGGTCAAAGCTGATATTAAACACAGAAATACCACATTAGGCAAGACCCACCACCACGGATAATACATTCAAAATAAATACATACATACGATGAGATGCAGTAAAATAAATCAAATTGAAATCCTACGGAGATAATCATGTCCGCACGTGCCATTGCCAGATTCAAGTGTACACAGACCGTTAGTAACTACGGAGGGCTATCGGGGCCAAAACGTTACTTTCGGGATAATAACAACGACCGTCAATATATGGAAGGCCAATCGTGCTAGAAAGACTACAACCCCGGGCAAGAGCTCCCAGAAGTCAGCCTGTAGATCTTAAACCACAGAATAGGAGGGCAACACGTACATGTGCAACGTATCTACTGCTTACGGCGAGATGGCACAGGTCCGCCCACAGTTACAGGCTAAATTTCTATTTGTGCAGCCTATATCACAGTACACGCTCTACATAGATACATTACATCATAACTCATGCGCATACAGAGGTACAGACCCACCAATGCACCAATGGTGGGTAGGCGAACGTGGATGGGTTACATCCGCTGTGCCAAACAGGGGTGCTTATTAACATACACACCCACTCACCTGTACACCGCAATATCCAGATCAATATTCTCCCGCAGGCATACGTATACACTCACTGACTCATATACATAGAAGACAAACAATAGGAGACAGTTACACACAATAAGAGACAGTTACACAAGATAGCCCAACTGGAGAATTAAGGAAGTGCTAGCTAATAGGTTTAAAGTAGAAGAAAGAGCTTAATATTCGGTGGGGGCAAGAGGAAAATATTTCTGACTTTCTGTTTAGTAGAGGGCATTTAGCAAATATAATAGAGTGGGATTCGGCAAGGCATAGGTTACATACTCTATTATGAGGAGTATATGGATGGGATTTAGCAACCTGCCGCCAAGTAAGTGTGTAATGTGTTCGTGCATTTTTTAAATTGTGGACGTACGCTGCCAAGGAGGTGGAGTTCCTCAGTTTATTGTGTCTAAAAGTGCACTGGTGAGAGTTAAACCTGGTCTTAAAGGGGGTGGAGGTTGATCCTATATAGGTTTTAGTGGACGCCGTAGTTACCACATCACACGCGTAAACTATGTTTCTAATAAGGCAGAAACCATTCAGGGGGCAGCCTGAAGCCCTTCTACAGTTACAATTTCTGGTGATGCTATTCTCAGAATGATCACCACTTGTGTTCCGGCCCGCTCTGTCCACTACCGTGTTTTCCCCTAGGCTTAGGTTGTCCAGGCCTTCCTTTATTTTCCTATTATTAGTAATGGCCAGATGAGAGGCCAGATTTTGGGTTGTAGAATACGAAAGTTTAACAACATTCTTATTGAGGATAGAGTGGTACCTATTACCAGGAGGGAAGTTCCTTTCTAACACAGAGAAGAAGGCCCTAGGAATATTTATAGCCACTTCAGAGTTAAAAGGGGGGTTGAAGTATGTATTCAATCTTCTTCTATTCTTTTTATTCTTTTTATTTCCATCACTATTATTAGCATTATTATTTCTACGGTTACTATGCTCACCTAGTTTATGCGGGAAGCTGCGAGGCCTACCATTGCTATTACTTAGACTAATGGTGCCCTGCTGGTTCATTCCACCGGCATTTAGAACCCTCCCATTCGCGACACCTCTATTACCAATGGACATATTATGTGTTATAACAACACTGGTAGAGCTACTATTAGGACTATTATTTCCCTGGGTATAATACAATTTGTCCCTAAAGCCGGATCTAGCTAAGGCATCATTATAGTAATCAGCCTGCGAGTCAAACGCCGCTTCACTATGTGAGAGTGAACTTATTCTGTTAGATACGCCCTTCAGTATACCGCTGATGACCGACCTAGGGTGGTTAGAGTTGGTATTCACGTAAGTCAGCAATTCATTAGGCTTATGGTACGGTGTGTACGTATGGTTATCCAAGTCTAATGTAACATCCAGGAAGTTCACAGTTCTATCATTTATATCCATAGTAATGGATAGGTTAAAGGTTTTAAAAAAAGCTATGCAGCTTTTTCCTAATGCGCTCTATATTATACTTACTAGTATCTATGGAGAGTAGGGCGTCATCCCGGTACAACCCGCCCCTAAGGAATGGGAAGTTACTATGCAGTTCATTGAGGAGGTATAGCCCAACTAAGTCGGTGACCTGAGCAGAATCACTCGACCCCATAGTAATGTCAAAATTATCAGGTGTGTTTTTTCTCGTCCATACATTATCCTCAAACATGATAATGGTTTTACGTGCAACGAGAACAATATCTATCTGTGGCCTTGTAATTGCCCCCCTCTGCATGGCTAGGATAAGGGCCTTATTGAGGATAATAGGAGATATAGATGTATAATAAGCATCAATATCAAATTGGATGAATCTGAGTGAGTCACGACCACAATCCGTAGATAACCACCTAATGACTTCACTAGTGTTACCCCAAAGCTCAAGGAAAGTTTTTTCTCTAACCAGGGGAATAACGCTATCCAAGATTCCCTTACTAATAATCCCCAGGTCAGACTTGGAGGGGCAGATAAGCCTAACTGAGGGTCTGCTAATAAAATTTTCCTTGTGGTCCTTGAGGGTGAATCTAGGCTGCTTGGGGTAATAAGGCTGAGTGTGTTTATCCAGACCTAATTTTACCACTATGTTATACCCCTCCAGATTAATATTGTCTAAATTACTCTGCGTTGTTTTTTTGTAGTTCCTATGTAGTTCATTATAGATGAAGCCGCGATAGGTTTTATAATCCATACTATATAAGTTTTTAGTTTTGTCAGAGGGGACCAGAATGGATTTATTATCCCTAAAGTCCCTAACGATAGAACTTAGTTTACTCTGAAATTTATTGGTACATCTAGATTTTTTATATCTAATATTCCTAACGAGGGATAATAGCTCACTTTCGAAGTTATCCAACAGGCTATTATGCGGGGGGCTCCTATATGTCTTAAATCCATAATTATTAAAACTACGCTTCTCTTCAGGGCTATCATACTTCTTATCAAAATGGAACGCACGCCACCGAACACGTTTTACGAAGGAGTTTATGCTAGTTATCAGTGATTTCTCATATGAGATTTTAGGGGGGGGGGGAATATTCTTCAAGGAAATGGGTAAGTATATATATATATATATATATATATATATATATATATATACGTAGGTCCCGGGTTGAGTCGGGGATAACCACAGTAAGTAAGGTACTCAATACATGGCAGAGTAAATTTTTTTTATTTTATAGAAGGAGCTTCTACAGGACTAGTACTGTTTCATTCAGATGAAATCTTCAGGAAGCTGGGTGTCATATTAAGTTCTGGTATTTATACATTTAGGTAGTGGCAAGGGAGGGGTGGTCTAGGGGGGGGGGGGGGGGTATTTAGATACACAGGACCACTTCATGTCACAGGCCGTTTTTTCTATGGGGAGTGGTCAATTAGCCAGAGTGCTTTTTTGAAATAAATAAATAAGTAAATAAATAAATAAATGAATAAATAAATAGATAAATGAATAAATAAATAAAATAAATAAAGAAATAAATAAAAAATAAATAAATAAAAAACCCAAGAATAGTAATTAACAGATATATAGTAGGGAAATTTTTTAGGTGGGTTGGTAATAGAAATTAAACATTTAACAAGACCGAATCATGGCACAGACTGGGGTGAGTGGTCAAGTTAACATACAAGCCACAGGTGGCCAGAGTGTTTTAGTAGGATGGAAAGAATAAAATATATTTACATACTCACAACCACATACAAAAACACTTACACACACACATACATATATACTTATATATATATACATACATATATACATATGTGTGTGTGTGTGTGTGCACACCTACACATTCACACACATATACACATACATATATATATATATATATATATATATACACACACACACACGTGTGCGCATACACATACATACACACACACACATACATATACACACACACATACATACATACACATATATACATATATACACAGGACAAACACAAACACACAAATATACACACACACACGCATACACATACACACACATATATATATATATCTACACATACACACGCGCGCATACACATACATATATACATATATATGCATACATACACATATATATATATATATATATACACACCTACAAGTACGTATGTCTCTCTCGTGTAAACTATACTATACATACACATACATACATTTGCACACACATACATACACATACATACACACACACACACACACATACATTCACACATATATATACATATATACACATACACACACACATACATATATAATCTCATATATATATATATATATATACCTATACATATACATATATATATATATATATATATATATATACATATATATATATATATACATACATATACATACACACACACACATATATATACGTATATACATACACACGCATACACATTTACAAGCAAACACGCATACATACACATACATACATACAAATAAGTACACAAACGCATATGCACAAACACGCACTCGTTCGCACTCATACATGTGTCTATAATATAAAGGTAGTGGGACAAATTTTAAATTTTAAATTTTAAACTGGGCCTGATAGAGGATTAAAATAATTAATGTCACTATTAAGTTATTAATAGTATCATCAAGTAATTAATTACTATTTATTATCTATTACTTACTATTTACCATTCACTATTCGTTACCTATCTTTTATCCTTTATCTATTCAATACCTAATCATTCACTCATAAATTAATGAATAAATAAATAAATAAATGAAAGAGTTAACTAACAAACGAACAAACAAACAAGCAGATAAACAAATAAACCAGTAAATAAGCAAATAAATACACAAGTAAATAAATAAATGGATAAATAAATAAATAAGTAAATAAAGTAACTAAATAAATAAATAAATAAATAACTAAATAAATATACAAGTTAAATAGATAAATAAATCATGAACGTGTGCGTGCAGCAGTTCATAACTGCACGTATGCAAACATGAGCAGGTATATACGTGAATTTGTGTGTGCGGCCACGGAACTTTACTCAGAGGCATACAACACAATATATAAGACCTGGAGGGGAGGAAAGAAGGTAATAATGAGGGATAGAGGGGAGGAAAGAGGGTAACAATGAGAGATGGAGGGACGGAAATGGGAAGGGGGGCTGGGGTGGGTTGGTGATATGAGGGGGGGGGGGGGTTCAGTCGGGGGGCCGGGGGGGTCTGTAGTTTTTGTAATTTGCATAGTTCTTGTGCATGCAATTAGGGGAGTGTTCCGAGATCTTGTTGAGGAGAGGGCCTTTGGCGAATAGAATCTCATAGCTCTCGGAGATACAGAGCCCACAGCAATTATGGCCTCCCGTGTATGATCGCGCTCTCTGGAGTAGTCTCCATTGGGTCTTGAAGGGGATGGAGTTCCTTTTTAGGTGCCAGATGTGGGCGGCGAGTGTAGTTTGGTTAGATTTGTCTGGGCGCCGGAACGAATGTGTGTGGGCGTACCAGCGAGTCTTAAAACTATTAGAAGTCATCCCGATGTACGAGTTTCTTTTTTCATCGGGGCCTGACAGTACATCGCATATATACACGAGATCTTTTTTTAGACAGTTGTTGTTGAGAGGGCAAGTCGTCTTATCAGGGAATTGCAGTTGCTATCGGTTGCTGGATGGGCTTCGGAAAAAGTAGACTTATTTAGCTTCTTGATGTTGTTGTTGGCTAAGTTTCTGGCTAGATTAGGTGTGGTAGAGTAAGAGAGTCTAATGGTATTCTTATTAAGGATAGTATAGTACCTATGTTGGGTGGGGAAGTGTTTTTGTAAGAGAGTGAAGAAAATTTTAGCTACAGGTGTTGAAACTTCTCGGTTGAAGGGGGGGGGGGGGGGGGGGGTTGTACCAGCTAATGTGCCTTCGCCTATTCTTCCTGGGTGGGCGTGGGGCTATAGTAAGGTAGGTGATCTTATCTCTAAAGCCGCTGCGGGCCAGGGCCTCGTTGTAATAGGGGGCTGCTGCTCTAAAGATATCTTCATTGGCGGCGAGGCTAGATATCCTAATGGAGACACTTTTTACTAGGTTGTCTAATATATTTTTGGGGTGGTTAGAATTAATGTCTATATATCTAAGGGATTCATTAGGTTTGTGGTACGGGTAGTAAAGGGAAGTTTCTAAGTCGAGGGTAACGTCTAGGAAGTTAGCTTTAGTTAAGTTCGAATCTAAGGTAATCCTAAGGCCTAAGTTTTTAAAGAAGGTGTAAAGGTTTTTCCTGGTCCCATCCGTGGTCCTGGGGTTGATTTTGTGGAGGGCAAAGAGGCCGTCATCTCGGTAGAGACCGCCGGAGAGGCCTGTGAAGAGGGTCTTCAACCTGTGGAGGATGAACAGACCCACAAGGTCACTAATTTCAGCTGAGTCGCTAGCACCTATGCTAACGTCGAAGAGGGTCTCAGATTTGTTGTTGATCCAGTGGGATCTGTCATGGTAAAGAAAAGTCTTACGTGCATGGAGGATCACTTCCTGCTCGGCTTCGGTAATTGTGGTTAAGTTCCTGGCGAAGTTAATCGCGTCAATCAGCAGGCTCTCTGAAATGGAGGCGTAGTAATCCTCGATGTCTAGCTGCAGGAAGCGGGTGTTGCTTTTGTCGGGCAAGTCACGGAACCACGTGATTGCCTCCAATGTCCTATTCCAGAGTGGCAGGGGTGAGGCAGCACGTAGTCTAGGTAGAATCCTGTCCAAGATTTTCTTACTGACGGATCCTATGTCAGACTTGGTAGGGTTAATCAGCCGGACCGACGGTTTATTGTCGAAGTTGTTCTTGTGGTCTTTCAAGGTGAAGTGTGGACCCTACCCTCAGAGGTTCTGTCCGGTCTTCCAATTTAAGGGAAGTGGCGATCTTCTTTCCGGCTAAGTTTGTTTCAGTCAAGGTGGTGTCATCAACTTTTTTGTACTTTGCTGTGATGGCATTATCAGCAAGCTTGTTGTAGGTGTCGGGAATAACCGCATAAGTGTTTTTAGTTTTGTCTGAAGGGACGTGGAGGTACGGGGAACTTTTCATTTTCAGAAGTTTCTCCTTTAAGTCCGTTTGGAAAGGTATGTTGACTTTCCTGAATTTAATATTTTTGATCATTTGAAAGAGGTCTTCTTCAAATGGTTCAAGTAGGCTGTTGGTGGGTGGAGCCTTATTAGATTTAAAGCCGTACATCTCGTTATTGGTAGATGCTACATCAGGGTGGTCGAAAAAGAACGATCTCCATCTAATTCGTTTGATGAATTCATCAGTCCGTATAATGAGGGTTTTTAGGTACTGTTTCCTTGGTGGGATAGGAATGTTCTTCAAGGAGGTATTGAGGTCGATTCTTGTTAGCATATTTTCTTGAGGATGGTTATAAGGGCACTAGGGTGTGCTTGGATACGTAGGTCCCCGGTTGAGTCGGGGATAACCACAGTAAGTAAGGTACTCAATACATGGCAGAGTAACATTTTTTTATTTTATAGAAGGAGCTTCTACAGGACTAGTACTGTTTCATTCAGATGAAATCTTCAGGAAGCTGGGTGTCATATTAAGTTCTGGTATTTATACATTTAGGTAGTGGCAAGGGAGGGGTGGTGGATGGGGGGGGGGTATTTAGATACACAGGACCACTTCATGGCACAGGCCGTTTTTTCTATGGGGAGTGGTCAATTAGCCAGAGTGCTTTTTTGAAATAAATAAATAAGTAAATAAATAAATAAATGAATAAATAAATAGATAAATGAATAAATAAATAAAATAAATAAAGAAATAAATAAAAAATAAATAAATAAAAACCCCAAGAATAGTAATTAACAGATATATAGTAGGGAAATTTTTTAGGTGGGTTGGTAATAGAAATTAAACATTTAACAAGACGGAATCATGGCACAGACTGGGGTGAGTGGTCAAGTTAACATACAAGCCACAGGTGGCCAGAGTGTTTTAGTAGGATGGAAAGAATAAAATATATTTACATACTCACAACCACATACAAAAACACTTACACACACACATACATTTATACTTACATATATATACATACATATATGCATATGTGTGTGTGTGTGAGTATAAATATACACACACACCACACACACATGTGTGCGCATACACATACACACACACACACATACATATACACACACACACATACATACATACACATATATACATATAAACATAGGAAAACACAAACACACAAATATACACACACACACGCATACACATACACACACATATATATATATATCTACACATACACACGCGCGCATACACATACATATATACATATATATATATATATATATATATATATATGCATACATACACATATATATATATATATATATATATACACACCTACAAGTACGTATGTCTCTCTCGTGTAAACTATACTATACATACACATACATACATTTGCACACACATACATACACATACATACACACAAACACATACATTCACACATATATATACATATATACACATACACACAAACACATATATAATCTCAAATACATATATATATATATATATATATATATATATATATATATATATATACCTATACATATATACATATATATATATATATATATATATATATATATATATATACATATATATATATATACATATATATATATATATACATACATATACATACACACACACACATATATATACGTATATACATACACACGCATACACATAAATGATTCTGGACATCGTTCAACGACTCTTGACCACATATCTTGACTGGACTACATATGAATACACCGACACACACATACATACCCATTCAGAAACTCACATGCACATGAATTCCTTCCGCTACTGACCTAACACATAACCACAACGCTCATGGGTACACAAACATACACATATACACACAGTCTTCCAACAGACACGTCGAAAATACACGCACACTCACACACACACAAACGTACACACTCAATCATCCGGCACACACGTGAAAATACACACTCACACATAAACACTAGAAAAAAGTCAAATGCATAGAAGTAACACACACACACAGACATACACAAACAAACACACACGTTCACAAAACTTCCCTCTTTAGGTAATACAAAACCACCAACACCCGCGCAGACACACATACACACATATACAGATACACACACTCATTCGCCACACACGCGAAAATATATATACACACACACAAACTTACACACTCACATATATAGAACTAATAGGAAACTCACTTATACACACACGAATGTGGACACACTCATACACACTCACCCGACATACATGTGATAATACAGACACACACAATCGTATACATTCAGGTACTTAGAAGAAACGCCCCCCACCCACCACACCCCCGCACACATGCACTCACACACACTCACACGCACACACATGCACACAAATCCCTGAGAACCAACATACACAAACACACCAGTTTGCTCACATCAATCTCCTCCCAACACCCTTTTTCTAACTTCCTTTCCTAACTTTCACACATTACCTGTTATCTCCTTATCTCCTTATCCCAATTTCCTGATGAAGGACTTCTGTCCGAAAATCGAATTCTCCTCCTTTTCCTCGAATCCTGAATCTAATATAACTGTGTATTTCTGCATCCCTGTGTTTGTTTTGTATGCGTTATTAACTATATAGACATATATGTACATATAATCATGTGGTAGCAGCGTCGCACTCATTCATATCCCTTACGAAATCGGTTTGCATGGCACAAATACCTTAGGCGTGAAGTGATTGCCGAGTGTAGGTATTATAAAATAATATAAAACTTTATATAAATCTCATGCAGATTATATAACATACGAACTAAGTTCTCTTTTCAGAGTGTCTAGGTAAGTGTTCAGAAAGGCCATTTTAATTAATTTGACGTTTAAAACCATTGGTCTCGTAGTCAAGTTACATTTCTAGCTTGGCACTGGATGTGTAGATACATTAGTAGCTTACAAAGCTACATCTACTAGAGAATAATAAAAACATTTATATACAAACACAGAAAGTGTATTTCATTAAAATGGAACAATACCATATCAAGAAAATCAATGTACTTTCAGAACTTACGAATAACGGAGAGAAGAGTGATTGATGGAAAAACAATGTTGACAAAACGAAAAGCTTTTTTGGAATGCAAATACGAAGCAGGAAAGTGAGATAAGCAATACTTGTGCTAGGATTGAAAACGTTGAATAATAGAATGGGTCCTGTTACTGCTAGCGTAATCATTTAGTGAAGTAGAGCTGGCAAAGGTGAAAATTTGTATTACTGGAGTGCAATAGGGGAAAAGGCATTTTCTGTATTTTCTTTGACAGATAGCAAAATAGTGCACGTTACCTAGAATATCTACAAATACAGGATCAACCAATTAAAGTGTAATTGTAGAATTCCTTTAGATGTCCCACTTCAACTGCATTGTCTCATGGAGAATGTAGTGTGTATAAATATACCGTTGTCCGAGAAAAGAAACACACGCAAATAACTATATAGGATTCATATTTAGCTCGTGTAAGTAACGTACGATTTATATATACATCCTTTTAAATATGAAAGTCAGAAAAATACTCCACTTCTACCATTATTTGGTGCTTACATAATTCCAACATAATTGATATTACTAATCTTTACAAATGGCATGCGTCTGAATATGCCATATCGTAGCTCCAGAAATAACTATATCGGATTTTAGCCGTTCGAATCACCAACATGCAAATATTAAAATCATTAGTTGAATGGTTGCCAGTCATACCCAAATTCGTCCGTACTTTCCCGCCGACGATCAAAATGTTATGTGCAAATCTCCTCTTGGCCTCCGCTACATATCACTTCCTATACTTTCTTTCTTTCAACCTTTTTCTCATTCAGTTCTGCTTAGGGAAATATATTCGGGTGGTTTTCATTTAAAACGTACTGGTTGTATTTAATGTTATTCTACTTTATAGGTACATCATGTTTCAAATATCATAAAAATGCTATGTAATGATGATGTCGTTTAACTGGCATTACTTCTTTAAATATATTATACTGCTTTGATGATATACGAATGAACGAAATTAACATCCAATTCTTGGAGCCAATGCCTTTATATAATTCTGCCTACAATTTTACAAACGTGTGTTAGAAGAATATGATGGCTTACTATTTCCATCTTAAGCATTATTGTCTTTGTGTCAAAGCCACAGCTTCAATATCGTTTGTGATATTGACGTACATGAAATATGTTACCTTAATACATTTTGCTGTATATATCTCATACGAGAAGTGATCACTTTCTTTCTAAGTGTGGAACCTCATTCCGTTTCAAGAGCTATTGGCGTGTCTGTATATTACCGTTATATATATATATAGGGGTGTATGTATGTGCGTGTCTGTAGGTGCGTACTGTTACAATACCATCTCAAATATTCGATCGAAACAAACCCCGATCGACACACAAAGAGAAAATACAATTGTAAGCAATACGGTATGTGCTCCACAATGGAAAAGCGCATTTTTAAAATATCACTTACTAAGGTGAAATTAGAATTAATCTGGGGACATATAAATACGTAGGCGTAAACTCTTACTAGAAAAAAATTACTATATGTACACAGCTACTCGTTTAAAAACCCGGACCTGCGTAAATCAACAGCATTCATAAAGTAAATCTTAGATTTGAAACAGAGTAATATAATTTATGTGTTATTATGGAAGATATAAAGATCTTCCAGGTCTTATCAGGGGGTAAGTGGAGATTACAAACATTGCTCTTTCGAAGAAATGGGTATTATGTCTGGGAAAGGTCTATGCAATTTAAGACTCGGCAGAATTTTTAATTGCCAACATAGAACACTGAGAGGGAGGGGTGGGGGTATTGGCTCGTATATGTAGACAAAATATATATAAGAAACTAATGTGACTTATTTTATTTCCATTACTTGTTTTAGTTACATATATCCGTCTGTTCTATGTTAAGTATTTTCTATTGAATATTACAATTTTTGCTAGGTTGTATGGAACATAATAATTGATACTATCAAACTGTAGTTATATTAAATGTACCTCCATCCATATAGGTGATGCGTATTCCAGTATTTCGATTAACAGTGCAGACTGCAAATGAAATTGACGTACAAGAGACTGAGCATTAGAGATTCAGAGTGACATTGTGTGTGATAAAGGCTCTTTGAAATATAGGTGCAGCCTTTTCAACGGGCGTACAACATGTTCCGTTCACCTAGCTTCACATGAGTCGATCTATCGATCTATCCTATTCGAAACGTAATGATTGCCAACCAGACTGATTAACCATTCAGCCTTCTTCACCCATCGTTAGCATATTGCCAAATATATTAAAACATTTATATTGCTAATAGATCCTAATATATATGTCGTGTATAATGGTCAATGAAAAGCGAACTCTACTTCATGAATATCAAATTAAATATGAGAGTAAATCAATAATCCTTCTCATAAAACAAACGCCCAATAGACTTCTACTCAAAACCAAACAGCAAATGAGTATATTATCCGCCTTCCTCTAATTACGGCAAATAACATTAGATAGCAGGAAGTCTTTCACCTAAAGGTTCATTCCATGATGCAAACGTAAGTGTGAAACAATATCTTTCTGACAATGAACTATGATACACCCACTCTATTTATAGACGATATTTATGTAATACTTTGCATTACTGTTGTCTTAAATGAGGTGCGTCTGTGTATGTTTGTACGTAGACATGAACACGAACAATCATGATTGTTCCACGTTAACATTAGGTACGTTATGAAACAAATGGCTTTGCTCGATTTACAAAACATATGAACGCATTCCTTATTTATTTAAAAATACGTCTTTGTAAAACAGGAAATAGCTTTGAGCAGAATTTTGTACTTAGAAACATAAGAAAAATATTCATCTCTCTATAACTGATCCATTTATTCCATTATATAGATATGTAGTGCATACATAATTAAGCTATAAAATTAAATATAGATATTTGATTGGCACATGTATGTATGTGTGTATGTACATATATACATGCACATACACACATACATACATGCACTTACATATATATATATATATATATATACATAGAATAAGGAAAAGCGAAGTAGTTTCAGATATTCAAGTCCTTTAATAATAATGCTGTGATACATATTTCAATGGCGACAGTGGCCACACTGTTCCGTGCGCCACTGCCGCGACATCGTCAGACACCTTGTTACATAATAAAGTTATGTTTCCGAGGCAATCCAAATTGTCCGTTTTCTTGTGAGTACCAATTCACCCAACTGGTCTGCGCAGGCGCAGGTCCGAAGGAAGTTGACCTTCAGCTACCACAGAGTTCAACGAAATTCGCCTAGGCAGTTCCCCCTCTCAACCAAACAATGACTTATTCAGGCCTGTAATATATAGCTTACTGCTAGCCACCCCATAAGTGGCAGTAAGCCGAAAGCTAGTGGGGTTGAGAGGGTATGAGTATCAATAGGTCTCAATACTACCCTACATTAAGCATGGACAATAGAATTGACCATCAACCTCAAAGAGAAAATATACTTAATTCTAGGTATTATGGTTTCACAGTGGAAATTATGAATGAGAGTTGGAAATTAAAACTAAAAATAAAAAATAAAAAATCAGAAATCAAAAATTAAAAATTAAACAAATTTACAAGTGAGAATCTAGATTGAAGTGAGTAAAAATATGTGCACCTATACTAACTAATACATAGGGAGATGTTTAAGTAAGAAATGTGAAAGGGGCAGTCACGATATATCTTATTTAGATGCACTATTTTCTGTTTGTTTTCGCATCTTAAGTGTAAGGAACGAAATTTCCGTATGATTGACGTCTCGTATATACCATTTGACTCAGTGTCACTTGAATCACTGCAAATATGTTTAAAATATAAATATTCCATTTATTCAATAATAGTTCGAATATCAGTATGTAACAGAAGGTTTGACATAATAACTTCCTCTACAACATCGTTTCCTACAAGTTTGAACTTGCCGTTATATATAAATATGTTGAAAATAACTAAAAGCGAAATCATACAGAATTTGAGTCAAATCAAATACTGAATAAGATTTGACATAAGCATATTTGAACATCAATCTGACAAGTTTCTTATTATTTCTATAAGTTACGAAATGTAGTCATTCAAGTTTATTCTTTATTGTACGCATATTAGTCTTTTTTTTATTTTGTAAAATAATATATGGTGTAATATATCGCGTAATTTCTAGAAAGTGTATTTCTATCAGTATTTCTAACAGTATTATAATAAGTTACTAATTTGTAACATATGATAAATACGATGGTAGAAAGCATTTGAGAAAATAAACACATATACTGGCCTTTTATTAATTTTGTATATGCCGCAATGTTAAAAAGCACTATGATGAAGTTAAAAAGAAACGCTCAAAATTATTTCACCTATCACACAAGATTAATCTTTAAGTATCAATCACGCCATCAAAATCTGTGACCATGTGCCAATCAAATATCTATATTTAATTTTATAGCTTAATTATGTATGCACTACATGTCTATATAATGGAATAAATGGATCAGTTATAGAGAGATGAATATTTTTCTTATGTTTCTAAGTACAAAATTCTGCTCAAAGCTATTTCCTGTTTTACAAAGACGTATTTTTTAAATAAATAAGGAATGCGTTCATATGTTTTGTAAATCGAGCAAAGCCATTTGTTTCATAACGTACCTAATGTTAACGTGGAACAATCATGATTGTTCGTGTTCATGTCTACGTACAAACATACACAGACGCACCTCATTTAAGACAACAGTAATGCAAAGTATTACATAAATATCGTCTATAAATAGAGTGGGTGTATCATAGTTCATTGTCAGAAAGATATTGTTTCACACTTACGTTTGCATCATGGAATGAACCTTTAGGTGAAAGACTTCCTGCTATCTAATGTTATTTGCCGTAATTAGAGGAAGGCGGATAATATACTCATTTGCTGTTTGGTTTTGAGTAGGAGTCTATTGGGCGTTTGTTTTATGAGAAGGATTATTGATTTACTCTCATATTTAATTTGATATTCATGAAGTAGAGTTCGCTTTTCATTGACCATTATACACGACATATATATTAGGATCTATTAGCAATATAAATGTTTTAATATATTTGGCAATATGCTAACGATGGGTGAAGAAGGCTGAATGGTTAATCAGTCTGGTTGGCAATCATTACGTTTCGAATAGGATAGATCGATAGATCGACTCATGTGAAGCTAGGTGAACGGAACATGTTGTACGCCCGTTGAAAAGGCTGCACCTATATTTCAAAGAGCCTTTATCACACACAATGTCACTCTGAATCTCTAATGCTCAGTCTCGTGTACGTCAATTTCATTTGCAGTCTGCACTGTTAATCGAAATACTGGAATACGCATCACCTATATGGATGGAGGTACATTTAATATAACTACAGTTTGATAGTATCAATTATTATGTTCCATACAACCTAGCAAAAATTGTAATATTCAATAGAAAATACTTAACATAGAACAGACGGATATATGTAACTAAAACAAGTAATGGAAATAAAATAAGTCACATTAGTTTCTTATATATATTTTGTCTACATATACATTATATATATTTTGTATACATATACATCTCAGTGTTCTATGTTGGCAATTAAAAATTCTGCCGAGTCTTAAATTGCATAGACCTTTCCCAGACATAATACCCATTTCTTCGAAAGAGCAATGTTTGTAATCTCCACTTACCCCCTGATAAGACCTGGAAGATCTTTATATCTTCCATAATAACACATAAATTATATTACTCTGTTTCAAATCTTAGATTTTCTTTATGAATGCTGTTGATTTACGCAGGTCCGGGTTTTTAAACGAGTAGCTGTGTACATATAGTAATTTTTTTCTGGTAAGAGTTTACGCCTACGTATTTATACGTCCCCAGATTAATTCTAATTTCACCTTAGTAAGTGATATTTAAAAAATGCGCTTTTCCATTGTGGAGCACATACCGTATTGCTTACCATTGTATGTTCTCTTTGTGTGTCGATCGGGGTTTGTTTCGATCGAATATTTGAGATGGTATTGTAACAGTACGCACCTACAGACACGCACATACATACACCCCTATATGTATATATATAACGGTAATATACAGACACGCCAATAGCTCTTGAAACGGAATGAGGTTCCACACTTAGAAAGAAAGTGATCACTTCTCGTATGAGATATATACAGTAAAATGTATTAAGGTAACATATTTCATGTACGTCAACATCACAAACGATATTGAAGCTGTGGCTTTGACACAAATACAATAATGCATGAATAGTTAAGATGGAAATAGTAAGCCATCATATTCTTCTAACACACGTTTGTAAAATTGTAGGCAGAATTATATAAAGGCATTGGCTCCAAGAATTGGATGTTAATTTCGTTCATTCGTATATCATCAAAGCAGTATAATATATTTAAAGAAGTAATGCCAGTTAAACGACATCATCATTACATAGCATTTTTATGATATTTGAAACATGATGTACCTATAAAGTAGAATAACATTAAATACAACCAGTACGTTTTAAATGAAAACCACCCGATTATATTTCCCTAAGCAGAACTGAATGAGAAAAAGGTTGAAAGAAAGAAAGTATAGGAAGTGATATGTAGCGGAGGCCAAGAGGAGATTTGCACATAACATTTTGATCGTCGGCTGGATAGTACGGACGAATTTGGGTATGACTGGCAACCATTCAACTAATGATTTTAATATTTGCATGTTGGTGATTCGAACGGCTAAAATCCGATATAGTTATTTCTGGAGCTACGATATGGCATATTCAGACGCATGCCATTTGTAAAGATTAGTAATATCAATTATGTTGGAATTATGTAAGCACCAAATAATGGTAGAAGTGGTGTATTTTTCTGACTTTCATATTTAAAAGGATGTAAATATAAATCGTATGTTACTTACACGAGCTAAATATGAATCCTATATAGTTATTTGCGTGTGTTTCTTTTCTCAGACAACGGTACATTTATACACACTACATTCTCCATGAGGCAATGCAGTTGAAGTGGGACATCTAAAGGAATTCTACAATTACACTTTAATTGGTTGATCCTGTATTTGTAGATATTCTAGGTAACTTGCACTATTTTGCTATCTGTCAAAGAAAATACAGAAAATGCCTTTTCCCCTATTGCACTCCAGTAATACAAATTTTCACCTATGCCAGCTCTACTTCACTAAATGATTACACTAGCAGTAACAGTTCCCATTCTATTATTCAACGTTTTCAATCCTAGCACAAGTAATGCTTATCTCACTTTCCTGCTTCGTATTTGCATTCCAAAAAAGCTTTTCGTTTTGTCAACATTGTTTTTCCATCAATCACTCTTCTCTCCGTTATTCGTAAGTTCTGAAAGTACATTGATTTTCTTGATATGGTATTGTTCCATTTTAATGAAATACACTTTCTGTGTTTGTATATAAATGTTTTTATTATTCTCTAGTAGATGTAGCTTTGTAAGCTACTAATGTATCTACACATCCAGTGCCAAGCTAGAAATGTAACTTGACTACGAAACCAACGGTTTTAAACGTCAAGTTAATTAAAATGGCCTTTCTGAACACTTACATAGACACTCTGAAAAGAGAACTTAGGTCGTATGTTATATAATCTGCATGAGATTTATATAAAGTTTTATATTATTTTATTATACCTACACTCGACAATCACTTCACGCCTAAGGTATTTGTGCCATGCAAACCGATTTCGTAAGGGATATGAATGAGTGCGACGCTGCTACCACATGATTATATGTACATATATGTCTATATAGTTAATAACGCATACAAAACAAACACAGGGTTGCAGAAATACACAGTTATATTAGATTCAGGATTCGAGGAAATGGAGGAGAATTCGATTTTCGGACAGAAGTCCTTCATCAGGAAATTGGGATAAGGAGATAAGGAGATAACAGGTAATGTGTAAAAGTTAGGAAAGGAAGTTAGAAAAAGGGTGTTGGGAGGAGATTGATGTGAGCAAACTGGTGTGTTTGTGTATGTTGGTTCTCAGGGATTTATGTGCATGTGTGTGCGTGTGAGTGTGTGTGAGTGCATGTGTGCGGGGGTGTGGTGGGTGGGGGCGTTTCTTCTAAGTACCTGAATGTATACGATTGTGTGTGTCTGTATTATCACATGTATGTTGGGTGAGTGTGTATGAGTGTGTCCACATTCGTGTGTGTGTAAGTGAGTTTTCTATTAGTTCTATATATGTGAGTGTGTAAGTTTGTGTGTGTGTATATATATTTTCGCGTGTGTGGCGAATGAGTGTGTGTATCTGTATATGTGTGTATGTGTATCTGCGCGGGTGTTGGTGGTTTTGTATTACCTGAAGAGGGAAGTTTTGTGAACGTGTGTGTTTGTTTGTGTATGTCTGTGTGTGTGTGTTACTTCTATGCATTTGACTTTTTTCTAGTGTTTATGTGTTAGTGTGTATTTTCACGTGTGTGCCGGATGATTGAGTGTGTACGTTTGTGTGTGTGTGAGTGTGCGTGTATTTTCGACGTGTCTGTTGGAAGACTGTGTGTATATGTGTATGTTTGTGTACCCATGAGCGTTGTGGTTATGTGTTAGGTCAGTAGCGGAAGGAATTCATGTGCATGTGAGTTTCTGAATGGGTATGTATGTGTGTGTCGGTGTATTCATATGTAGTCCAGTCAAGATATGTGGTCAAGAGTCGTTGAACGATGTCCAGAAACATTTTGGTGAGAGCAGAAGTGGGGAAGAGAGACGGAAAAGGGGTTGACTAACGCAAAACGGAAATGGGATGGAGCTGTGGTGGTAGCGTGTGTTTATGTGTGTGTATGTGCGTGTGTGTATGTGTGTGTAGTAGTTACGAGGTGCAGACAATAGTGTAGGTTAAATGTAAGGGGAGTGCAGTGTATGTATATGTAGGTGATAGGGAGGAAGGTTGATGGCCGGTGAGGTGGGGAGGAACTTGTGATTTGTGTGGAGGGTGGTGGGTTCGTCAGTTTGTCAGTGCAGTTGATGGGGTTAACGGATAGTCATGTGTGTGACAGGTAAATTGTTAGTGTGTGTTGTTGAAGAGGCTACCACAACACGTAAGCTCTATACTCAGAGAAGAGCAAGTAGGTTTCCGAAACAGCCACTTGCGCACTGAACACATCTTTACACTGCGCAACATCATTGAGCGATACTTTGAGCTGCAAAAGCCGCTGGTGATCAACTTCCTCGACGATCACAAAGGATTTGCCAGCGTACACATGGAGTCGCTGCGGAGCAATGTCGCTGGTATGCCATTCCTCACGGGTTGGCCTGTACGCCAACTCTTGTGGAATGGCATACTACGCATTATAATAGAATCCGGTATAACAGGGTTCTTTGACATCATCACCGGGGTCAGGCAAGGCTGCACCCTTTCTCTCTTGTTGGTCTTGCTGGTAGCTGATTTCGTATTAACTGCCAACGAAGCCGGTCACAGAATCTTGTGGACAGGGCAATCAATGCTGAAAGACCTTGATTTTACAGATGATTTCGCCTTGCTAGTTGAGTACAGTACAAACCTGCAGGAGCTAACATCCTCCCTGCAGCTGAACGCCGAGACGATAGGGTGAATTGTCAATACCCAAAATATCAAGATTATGAAGGTGGGAAATGACGCCGGCCAGGGGACTGCAGTGGAGGTAAACCAAAAAGAGCTGGACGATATCGACCACTTGACAGCATACTGATCAACATTGGTGACATCGAGATGGACATCAGCTGCAGGATTAGAAGGCAACCATGACGTTCCCACGGATGCACTTGATTTGGTGAAACGCAGCTATTAGCATGTACATCAAGCTGGACTTCTACAACCGCATTGTGCTTCGCACGGCCACATATGCCTGCGAAACGTGGAAATACGCTGCCTGGAAGTATAGGCATCTAAACACTTTCCTTCAAATGTACCGCTGTAAGGTTGTAAAGATCACATGGTGAGATCGTGATAGGAATGAAAAGATCCTGCAGATAACAGGGTCACGTACTCTATATGAGATCGTCAAGACTCGGTTTTGTAGGTCACCTTCAGTGCCTCACAGAACATTACCAGTCTCACCGAAGACTAGCGGAAAAGAATTCGACAGAGGCTGATCTGGCGACGGATATTTCAACTCGATCTACAAACCGTGAACATCAACTGGCACGGATATCAACGAGCTTCCACCGACCGTCAGCATTGGAGACAATTGGTTGACATGTATTCCCGACGGAACAAACCGGACTGCGATCTCTAGTATAAATATACCTATACACACACACGCGCACACACACACACACACACAAACACACACACACACACACATATATATATATATATATATATATATATATGTGTGTGTGTGTGTGTGTGTGTGTGTGTATAGTGTTTTGCAACGAAAGAACTTTGTTAGACTATATATATGTGTTTATATCTGTATTATATCTGTAACTTTGACCGTTGGTCAGTCAATGGTAAACATTGAGGACCGAATGAATTAACTGAAATAAAAGATACAGAAGCGAAAACCAACCAGACAGTGAGTGTGTTCTGTTATTAATTCTGGCAATATTTTGGCAGTATCGGTAGAAGGTCGGACGCCATGCTTTCCAGCATAGTTACGTCCCTTTACGATCTGAGTTCAAATCCCGCCGAGGTTGACTTTGCCTTTCATCCTTACGGGGTCGATAAAATAAAGTACCAGTAATGCACTGGGTAACTGCTGGCCTTGTGCCTAACGTAGAAACAATTATTACAACAATATGACCTTCCCCCAAGTATAACAATATTTGTTTCGACACACGATTTAATATCAAAAACATCGCAAAACAAATATATATATATATATATATATATATATATATATATATATATATATATACTCTAATGATTATGATAATATATATTATATGTATGATGAACAACTCTCAGCAGAATAGCTAAATGGACATTTGTCAAAAGCATCGGTAATTTAAATTTAAAAAATATATGCATATAGTCATATATCTTTTATGAAAATACATTTAAATCTGTCAGAATTTATCGTCAGATAAAATCGTTTTATTATATGTTCCAGTAAAGTACAAAAGCCCTCTATATCTCTCATATTCCGCGAAGTATTCAATCCATACCTAGTATCTGAATTAACTTTTAACAGTGACGACAGATACAGCTGGATGTCGTATCTGCTTGAAAGATGTGCCATGTACCAGTCACAGTACAAGCAGATCAATGAATTAAGAATTTGGAGCAGATCTATATTAATTTAAAGTATTATAACATATATAATATATATGATGAATATGTTTCTTAGCAGAAAATCTCAATGGACGTTTGTCCAGGGCATCAACAATTTTAATTAAATAATATATGTATATAATTATACATCAATAGAGACACATACTATTTGGTACATATATATAAAAAGCATACTTTTAAGAAAGAGTATGTACTTTATAAAGGAAAAGTTATTATTTCCCTTACGGCCGCAGTTTCATAGTTCGTGGCGGCGAGGTATGGAGTGACTACTTCTTGGAACTTGCCAGATATAAATGTATTTTCACTTTATTGGAACATAATAAAATGCTTTCCTTTGACGATCAATTCTACGTCTTCCGGAACTATACACAAATCGATAGTTGATCAATGATGATCGATTGCTTAGATAGATTTTCTCAGCGGTTCGACGAACCTTGAAACGGTGGCAGTAAGGGTGATAACAACCTTTCAATATACTGTTTCCTAAATGTCGTGTACCCTTCATGAAGTTCTCAGAGAGGTTTCAGCATGACACAGAATATGACATGACTTGTGCTTCGTATTACATGTACAACTCCTTTTTGCCAGCTGGAGCAACGTGAAATAAAGTATCTTGTTCAAGGACACAACGCACTACCGAGAAGCAAACTGAATTATTTTACAATTGTAAGTCGAATACCCTAATCACAAAGTAACGTGCCTTTAGACATATGTATATTTAATTCAAATTTTAAAATATATGTATGTAGCCATATATCATTAGAGAAACACATAGTATTTTGCACTGTTGGCTTCGACGTCGAATGCAACAGTTGAAACTAACAAATTAAACTGCTACCACCTCTGTTGGTCAACACTAACAGAGAACAAAAGAAAACTTCGGACACAAATATGAACTTTCCTCTCTAAATATGTATGTAAAAACTAAATTTTGTTTTCTCAATGTTATTATTATTCGTATAAATATGCAATTTAACTGCACTATCTTCCGTCGTTGAAAACGCATATAAGGCTGAAACCGGAAATCCCTACATTATAAATAAATGTTTTGATATTATAACGAAAATATCGCTCCAACATGTTCTACTGTATTATTTTCCGTTTAATGGTGGATTGGCAGTATCGGTAGAGGGTCGGACGCCATGCTTTGACGCAAAGAGTTACGGCCCTTGCCATTCTGAGTTCAAAACCCGCCGAGGTTAACTTTGCCTTTCATCCTTACGGGGTCGATAAAATAAAGTACCAGTAATGCACTGTGATAATTCCTGGCCTGGTGCCAAAAGTAGAAACAATTATTTTCCGTTTAACCATTTGTTTATATATATCAGCTTGTGTGTCATTTTTCTACATCCCATATATATATATATATATATATATATATATATATATATATATATATTACCCACTCTACTACCCTAAGTATTGAGTACTTTGGTGCATTATGGTCCACCTTGTTCCTTACCACATTTCCTTCGTTATATATATATATATATATATATATATATATATATATATATATATATATATATATATATATATATATATATATGTATATATATATATATTAGCCGTAGCACTAACATAATATGGTTCATAATAGGCTGTAAATATAGGAGTATACGGTATGTTTATAAACACAGAAGAGCCTCACTATCAGTATTGTAGGCTGTAATCATGCCACTATATCCGTTACTTCAGTCACAAATGAAAGACGCTGCTCTATATTTGACAGAAGGCAATCATTATTTAGATAGGCAATTACTCAATGATAATTAGCTCCGCTGGCTAGGTACACATCGATGTTAAACTAAATGAGATTTACACACGTAATTTGCAAGATTCATAGAGCTACGAATGACCGTTTTAATGCAGTAATTATATATTTTCATAAGCAGTATAAAATCTGAAATGTTTAACGTACTATTACAGTGTCTGTTCCATGTAAATATATTGCTGAATCTACCTTTTAATGCATTTTACTAAGAAAATTGCACATTAGGGAAGAAAGAAAACTCGATGTATTTTAAATTCCTCTCAAAGGGACGAAATAAATATAGCTATAGCAGTCCAGGGTTTTGATCATCAAATTAATAAAAAGCAAATATTAATGGCACGACGAGAGTTTGGGTCACAACGTCTGTTTTTTCTTTCCTCACAGCTCTCTTCATAATACATGTAATTTTTTATGTGATCTTGAGAGATACCTTTTCGAAAGAAGTGTAGATTAAGATACATAAGTATTTCAAACATAACAATTATCATCTTCAAGAACGCATCACAAATATTCTACTGCAATTCTAATTCACAATCGTGAAATGTGTTTAAAAATTTGTTAAAATGTTGTGCATATGCATGTTATTATTTGAAATCTTCCACTTTATAAAATGTGATTTTAACACGTAAAAAACTGACAGAAAATGTTGATTAAATGATAATGTTAAGTAGTTGACAGAAAATGAGAAACCTATGTTAATTAGAGATGGAGAAGCGCACTAAGTGCAAAGCGATTATTGTGATTTGTGACGCTGGTTTTGTTGAAAAGATTCCTCATAACCCTTTGATCCGCTGAATGCGAGCCGTGATATAAATGCAAATGGAAATTTCAACTGTTGATTAATTACAGCGAAAAACTGAAAACCAATGTGCAGCGTAATCAGAAGACGTGACAGCTTCTGTAAGTCCCAATTGAATGCTCCTTTTAATCAATTACAATTGCAGCTACTACACTGCTTTGAATAGACCATATTACATTATATTATACAGATTATATTAGATTGTATTAAAAATCATGAAACATCTAGTGAAGATGGCTGTGAAATAGTTGAATAGTTGAATGATAATGTTGAGACTCAGATATCTTCTAATCGAACGAAATGATTTGAATATGATGTGAATATGACCATTCTTTCAACGCTAACGTTTGGAAAGGTCTAATACGTATATAGACATCGTTAATGCAACGCTAGAGAGAAACTGGCAGATAGTAGCAACAGCAGGAGATTTCGAACATATTCAGCTCCGGATATGGGTTATACGTAAATTAATTTATATTTTGTTTTAATATTTTACTGGTTTCCGCAAATTGAATGCGATCATGCTGGGGCACCGCATTAAATGAGTTTAGTCGGCCGTTTCAATAGCGATAAGTACCATAAGCAGTATGCAACTTAATATTAATGAAGGGAATCATTATTTTATTCAAGAGCGAGTGTCGTAACGTAAACGTTAAGTACCAATGATATACCTTCTCGGTTCTGATTACGATGCTTAAGAGAGGTTAAGTCATATTAATTATTATGTAAATGCTGTGAAAGAAGACATCGACTCAGCTAGTTTCTACTTCACTGACGCTAAGTGATCAAGTTATCAAATATTCAACGTTTGCATAACATTGAAATATGTGTAATACATACAATATCGATTGGTTGATTTATATATAAACTATTTAGTTAGGAATTCAATTGTATGAATTTTGTATTTACCCACCATGTGGATCTTATATATACTACTGCAAACAACTAACTGCAATTTAAACTTCAATAGATTTATATCAAATACACTTACTACTACTACTACGAATGCTGCTGCTGCTGCTACTACTACTACTACTACTACTACTACTACTACTACTACTACTACTACTACTACTACTACTACTACTACTACTACTACTACTATCATAATTATAAGAATTTTATTTCAGATGCATCTGACTTTGGACTCTAAACTATTCAATGTCAAGAAATCGGATTATAAGATTTTTAATTTTCCAGAATGATGTTTAAAAATATTAGTGCTGTAGACATTACATTTAGTTCGACAATTTAAAGATTAATATTAAATCTTCTCATTATTATATAAGTCTTTTATCTATGATATTATTACAGTTGAATATTGAAATTCCTTTTATAGTATTAATGATGTGGATATAGCATGGCCGAATAGTTAAGAATATTGCATTGTAACCAATAGATCCAGAGTATAATTCTACTCTACAGCATCTCTAGGGAAAGTATAATTTAGTTTACATTCGAGTCGACCCTTTCTTTATGTGTGAAATGTGGTAGGCCAAAGCTGTATAAAGTCACATTTGATTGGCTGCACCTGAAATTCAACAGGACCGTTCATGTGGCAAAATGTCTAACACTGAATCCTCCCAAGAATTACATTAAGAGTACACGATTCTGTAGAATGCTCAATCTTTACATATTAATATAATCAGCAGACTGTTCTTTTGCTCAAATAGGCGCTGTGAAAACGTACGGCGTTTCATGGGCATCATAGTAAAACTCTTCTCTCCAGGTCAAAACATGGCCCTTATTATTTTCTCCCGAGAAGCAAAGAAAATTAGAGAGAGAAAGAGATATAAAGGAAACATCTACAACGAAAAGATAAAAGATAAAGTTAACCGAGGCAGAATTTTAACTAAGAGGGTAGAGCCAGAAAGAATGTCACAAATAATATATTCCCTTTTTCCATTGAGGCTGCAAATAATATAGACTACAACAATTTTCTGGTACTTATCTTTTCAATGCAGAAGGATAGAATACATAATTGAAGTCACTCTGCAGATTTGAACTCGTGAAAAAAAGGGATTTAACAACATCTACGATGTTCTAATCATTCGAGCTCTCTACCGTTTATCTGTTTACCATTAATTTTGTTTTCTCTTAGCCATCTTTTGTATTTTCACATTTATAAATATCAAGTATACTTGAACATCTATTTTCAATATTAATTGAGTTAGCTCAATGTCTAAGTGAGGTCTCTCTCTCTCTCTCTCTCTCTCTCTCTCTCTCTCTCTCTCTCTCTCTCTCTCTCTCTCTCTCTCTTTCTCTCTCTCTCTCTCTCTCTCTCTCTCTCTCTCCCTCTTTCTCTCTCTCTCTCTCTCTCTATATATATATATATATATATATATATATATATATATAAATATATAAAATTAAATTAAATTAAGGGCCATGTCCGAGACTTGCGCCATATCCATCGTAGAATAAGCTCAAAGATTCCAATGAATAGATCCGAGCATTTTATATCAACTAGAAATTGATTGACATATATATATATATAAAATAAACACATGGGATTATTTGTAAAGTGTATAAGCACACACAGCTAGGTAGGTAACTAATTAAAGTTTAACTAGAACTTCAAATATTACTTTTTAAAAATGATTAATCTTCCTTGTATATATTTCATTAAAGAAATATATATTCACCATTAATCCGTAAACTCACAGTAGTGGAAATCTGCGAATGACCCGTCGCACGTGTTGCATTTTTTAAACTACACACATCGTGCCACCGCCATATCCACCGATGCATGCACCATATCCATTGTTTCATGTGTTTATTTTAAATATATATATATATATATATATATATATTGGTAAACGGAATAGAAAATGCTGACAAATTGTTCACAGTTGAAAAATGGTTTAATTAGGAATAAAAGAGTATTAGTGATTGTATGGGTTAGTATTCAGTTGTGGTTTAAAGTTTTTAAGTTTTTACCGGTTGCGCATTTCTAAATGCTTTTCAAAAATAATTTTGAGATAGAGTGTCCGTGCTGTTTGCTCTGATCAACCGGTAAAAACTTAAAAACTTTAAACCACAACTGAATACTAACCCATACAATCACTAATACTCTTTTATTCCTAATTAAACCATTTTTCAACTGTGAACAATTTGTCAGCATTTTCTATTCCGTTTACCAATATATAATAACTTGTGTGTTACACCTCTATTCTTTTATATATATATATATATATATATATATATATATATATATATATATATATATATATATATATATATGTCAATCAATTTCTAGTTGATATAAAATGCTCGGATCTATTCATTGGAATCTTTCAGCTTATTCTACGGTGAATATGGTGCATGTCTCGGACATGACCCTTAAATTAATTTAATTTTGGATAAATACACGGCCCCTTAATTGTAGAGCTAACTCAGTTGAAAGGACTCGGCTGCTATTTCTAGCTGTCGATAACCCTATTCACGCCACTGGGATGACGCTGGCACGATGTGTGTAGTTTTAAAAATGCAACACGTGTAGATTTGCAATGGATGTGTAAACACAGATAGTTAAATCTTCTCCCTTGATGAAGATCCGAGTTTCGACGAATGTGGGTTTACGGATTAATGGTTAAATATATTTCTTTAATAAAATATATACAAGGAAGATTAAGCATTTTTAAAAGGTAATATTTGAAGTTCTAGTTAAACTTTAATTAGTTACCTACCTAGCTGTGTGTGCTTACAAACTTTGCAAATTACCCCCCGTGATTGTTTCATGTGTTTATTTTAAATATATATAATTGATGTCAATCAATTTCTAGTTGATATATATATATATATTAGAAAGTGAGTTTTTTTTACAAAATAAAAAATAACCGAGGTGTCATACACGAGTGAAAGTATAAGGAAAAAAGATGAAATCGAAAATGCAACTGGAGTCTTTCTTTTTAAATATATATTTATTTGGTTCTTTTACCGATTTCGCAGAAATTCTACTTTTCAAAAGTAGAATTGAGATGGAGGGCCTGTGGTTTCCCTCACATTTTTTAAATAAAATAATTGGAAAGACATTCTCATTTTTTAATAATTGACATATGTGTCAGTGATGTCATAAGATGGGGATATCCTAGCCGTGAAAAAAATATTAATTGTAAACGAGACAATATAATATGTTGGTGTGTGAATAGAAAAGGAATGGCATAATTTACATGCATATGCATTTATATGAATTCTCCTATTTCGGCAGCATATATACAAAACGCATATATTTACTTAACACCAAATTTGCTAAAACCTCTATATCACACCCACTTATTCTGATACCTTATTTATCCATATTCTTTACGTTGTAAACAATAGGTGTAAATAATTGTTTCTACTTTTAGGAACAAGGCCAGCAAATACCTAGTACATTACTGGTACTTTATTTTATCGACCCTGTAAGGATGAAAGGCAAAGTCAACCTCGAATAATGTATCATAATAATACATCCGCTTGCTACAATATCAATAGCTCATATCGTCCATAAGGCTTTTACATTTTCATGACAGTATCATACTAGTAAAAGCAAAATTACTGTCAATAGCAAAATCACACTCAGTTAATCAAATGTATCCACACCTCAATCAAGATTTTTTTTTTTTACGTTCTCTCATCCTCTTCACTCTCACGTGGAAGTCCTACACATAAACTCTAACGCAATCAATTTCCCACTGTTACTTATTTACAAATTAGAACACACATGTATTATACATATGCTTTCAGGCAACTTCGCTCACGTGCAACTTCGTCGACGCTTGTTCGACATTACATACAATTGTGCGCATTCTTCTCTGCTAGGTACCACTTATGTATTTTATTTCTTTATTCTCCCTTTATCTTCATTGATAATTGGCAAACTCTCTTCTTTTCACGTATCTCCACCATCCAATACAAGCTATTACGTATAATTTGTGCCACTTTTCTACATTGTTCTTATTTCTGTCTGCTTTTTCAGATTTATCCTGACGGCATCACACAGAATATGTGGGTGATGCCTTTAAAGAAAATGCATATTAACGAGTAAATAAACATGTCTATCACGTTTTCCTTTAGTTTTCTTTTAGTTATAACGATTAATAATATGTTTCTTAACTATTCTTTATACAATAAGGAATATATATTTTCCATGCTTTCAATAACGTAAAATAGAAAGGAAGGATAAAGACTAGGTACAGAACATTTTCGATTTTTTAAAAAGTGTTTAATGACTATATTTTAAATATCTGACACTAAGTTTTTATGGAAGGTGTATAAATGGGATTCATTGACTCTACTATTTAACTTTTACGTTATTTCATCAATTTCGGAAGAATGGTTTTGGAGGTTTTATATCCAAAAAGCTACAATTAAGTACCCGAAATCTGCCAATAATAAACAGAATTATATTTTCAATTCAGAACACGTTTAATGGTAATTTATAATTAGTGACACCTACATGATTTTGTAAGCTTAATTAGATTGTTCATAGCCATAATCAAAGTCGGAAATACTTAATTTTGCTTTTATCCATTTTTTTATATTTCTATCATTGTATAACTTTTGTTTGTAAAATATTAATTATAAAATTATAAACTTGTATTTTCAAATACAAAAATTATTATTATTATTATTATTATTATTATTATTGAATGCCATGGTTGACGGAGGCTCGGCTCTGTAAGGTATAGTAATTTTTAACCGTTAAAACAATTGTAAATTGTTTAAAACTTGAACCAAATTGTTGATAAAGACACCCTCCTCCTCGTGAGAGGGGTCTTTCTGTCCGTTATTTGGCCCTTCGGGGTTAAATAACCAGTTATTGGGGTTTTGTACCCAATATTCATTTTAAACAAAAAACAACATGGCTACGAAAAAGAAATTTCATACGTCACTCCCACTCATTCCGTCTTCTTCTTCCTCAATCATCACTACAGCAGAGAGAAGATTGTCTCTCTCCCTCCCTTCTTTAAATGTGTCTCTCTCCCTCCCTTCTCTTTCGCAAGTGACGAAAGAAAAGAAAAGTCTCGTGCAAAGCGTGCAAGGTTTCTCCACGACGACGACGACGACAGCGACGAAACAGGTGTGCGGGAAATACGAAAACCCAGTTCATTCGTCTGACGTCAGGAATAATAGCAGTAGCAGCCGTAATAACAACAGCAACAGTGACAATGAAAACAACAGTAGCAGCCGCAACAGCATCACCAGCAGCATAAACAACAACAGCATTAGCAGCAGCAACACCAACAACAACCACAGCAACAGCGGCGGAGGCAGTAGTCGTAGTAACTGCAGCAACAACAAAAGTACCAGCAGCTCTGACGACAACAACAACAATAGCAGCACAGAAAAACCAATCTCATTTGCAGGCATTGCGAAAAACTTGGAAACAATCCTCATAACAAATGAGGAATTAGAGGAAGCGAAGAAGATGGTGACAAAGAATGGACACCGAGCAATCTGCAAGGCAGCGGAAACATTTTTCGAAACCCAACAGCACTGTACGGTCACGTACCGTACAGTAAGTACAAAATCCCGTAGGGTGCTAAGAGCCACAGAGGCTCAGATACAAAAAGCCTTGGGGTCTGTGTGGCAGCGGAAAACGCACATCACCCGAGGCAAAAAATATGCCACCGTAGACGTACTTTTTGCCACACCCCAGGAGGCAAAGGCCCAATCAGTAGTGACCCTAAGGAGCGAGGAAATGGTGTTGGTGCCCTCCTACTGCGGGCAAAAAATTGTGAGGGTCAAACTGACCCACGTCCCCCCCGGAATGGCCCCTTCTTGGCTGGCCGCGTCTGTCCTCGTCGGAATCGAGGACAAAACAACTGTACTGCAAGTACAGAAAAAAGTAAGAGAAGATTGGGTAGGCACCTCCATTGAGATGCTAATCCAAACCAACCAGGAGTGCATCGAAGCTATCCCGGATGTGATAGACTTCGATAACGGCACGCAACTGCCCATAAGTGTTGAGGGCAAACGCCCGAAATGCTTTCGCTGTGGATCGAAGACTCACCTCAGGGCCTTCTGCAACGAGAAGACCCTGAGAAAGGAGAAAACCCCCCTCCTTCCGAATCCGGCTCCACGGCTACCAGCAACAGGACAAGCGGCAACCAGGAACGATAGGTCCGTGGCACCCATACCCACGCCACGGAAATCAAAAACAGCAGCAGCAGTGGAAATATTAACAACAACAACAGCAATACCAAATGCAGCTGCAACAGAGACTCCAGTGCAAACATCACCAACAACAACAAGTGAAAGAGTGGAGCTGGTACCCCTCCCCGACCTCACAGAATCAGACATGGAGTGTGAGGTGGGAGAGGGATGGCAAAAGGTCGTAAGAAGGCACAAACGCAGAAGCAGCGCATCGTCGCCTTTGAAAAGGGAGGAAAGAAATGAGAAAAGGGTAAAGTCTACTGCAAAGAGACCCACAGCAGCAACACCACCAACACCATCACCACCCACACTAGCACCACCATCACCACCGGCGACAACCCCACCGCCAACAACACCTTCAACACCACCACCACAAGCACCAACATCGCAAACACAACAACAAAACACACACACCCAGCAACAACGACAAGAAAATAGCAGAACCACACCCCACCCCCAGAAAAACAAATGCACGGCAATAAATACACACAACAAGAAACTAATGACTTACATAATTGAACACACAGACATTTCACAACAGGACTACATAATACCAGCACCAATCAAAACGCCAACTAACATAAGACTGCTAAAAATAGCACAGAAACAATACACAAACATTAAAACGAAATTCCCCAACGCAGTTGGTGATTTCAGGGACCTAGGAGGAACCATCAATCGAAGAGTATATTCAGACATTCTCTTAGAAGAGCCGACGACCAGCCGAAGGGACGATTCAACGGTCCCTTCACCAGACGATCAAGTGAAAAGGGATGGAAAAACCATCCCTCCTCTACCAAAAGTACGGTAAGTGTTCTTTCCCATCTTTTCCACTCTATTTTAAATATGACCTCACTCAGAATAGGCAGCATAAATGCGCGTGGCTTGGGGTCGTCATGGAAGCAGGGTCACCTGCTCAACGACCTCAGGTCACTAAACATAGATGTAGAGGCCATCAGCGAGACCAGAATCTCCGAAGCACGGGCCCTCGCACCGATCTTCGGCGGCTACGATGTGTACGCATCTCCCAGCCGTCCTGGATCGGGTGGAGGAGTTGCTGTGCTTTTTCGGAGAGGTTTGGATCTTGCCATACGGGCCATCTTCCTGGACCCAGAGGGTAAGCTGGTGGTGCTGGACGTGACCAGCGGAGACGGGCAAGCTTTCAGGCTAGTGGCCGTCTATGCCCCGACAGGAGCAGGGCGGCCTGATTTCTTCCGGCGTCTGGAGACCTTTCTTGGAACGTCCCGCTCTTTAGTGTAAGTGGGCGACTGGAACGGGATCTTAGATGCACGCTGGGACTGTGTGGGATTAGCGGATAGGGGTGGAGGGTGCAAGAGCCTCACCAACCTGCTCAGGCGTTTTGAACTGTCTGACAGGTACCGATTGGATTTCCCGAATGTGCCAATGTGGACTTGGACAAACCGCATAGGGTCATCCAGATCATATCTAGATAGAGTATCTTGTAGGGAAATAGATAGGTCTAGCATAGGCTGTCCACAATTCAAGATAGTCAGCTACACGGACCACAAATTCGTGATCTGTGTGCTTGACTTAGATAGGCTTCATAGACGAGGACCGTCTACTGGAAGCTAAACGCGTCCTTACCAGCGCGCAAGGCCTACAGAGACAGGATTAGCGAACCAGTTAAGCGGGCGTTGACGGGGGCCATCGTCAACAACAAGTGGTGGTTTGCTCTGAAAAGAGCGATTAGAATAGAATCGATTAGGTTTAGTAAGGCTTTAGCAATAGAGAAAAATAGAGCAGAGGGAGAACTAGTTAGAAAATTAGACAAGGCGCTTAGCAAAGGCATTGCGACCGACGTGCTTGCGGCGAAATTGGCCCTTGACCAATTCTTCAATGCAAAGCACGAAGGCTGCGTTGTCAGAGCAAGGGTGCGTTCTCTCAGACACGAGGGGACGAAAGCCGTTCAATGGGCCCGAGGGGCGGAGGCGCGTCGTGGCAACAAAGCCACGATCCGGTCTTTGGTGGACCACGACGGGCGTATGCTACTCGATCCCGGGCAAATGTGTGAAGCTTTTCAGCGACACTTCGCTCAGCTGTTCGGGATAGGCGGTGGGCCGGGTAGAGGGATGGACTTTAGTGTCTACCTCGACGGACTGCCGCGGCTTTCGGCCACTGAGGCGGAGTGTTGCGAAAAGCCGATAACAACCGCTGAAGTACGGGATGCAATGACTAGTTGCACAAGGGGTAAATCGCCTAGTTTGGATGGTCTGCCCTATGAACTTTACGTACAGATGCCAGACTTGTTCGGAGGCCTCTTGGCGGACGTCTACTGCAACTGGCAACAGAACGGGAGAATTCCCAGTTATGTGAGCCGAGGAGCGGTGGCACTGCTGAGAAAGGATCCGAACAAGGGGGATAACATAGATAATTTCCGGCCTATAACTCTGCTAAACACAGAGTTCAAGATTTTGGCCAAGGTGCTAGCAAAGAGGTTGGCGCTTGTCGTTGGTGGTCTGGTGGGAGAGGCGCAGACATGCGCCATTCCCGACAGATCCATCCACGACAACCTCCCCCTCATGCGATACATCATAGAGAGGGTAGCTAAGGAACCTGGCACGGGTGGGTCCTTGATCAATTTAGATCAGTCGAAAGCTTTCGATAGGGTCGACCATCGTTACCTAGCGGCAGTCCTGAGGGCGGCTGGCTTTGGGCCCGTCTTCAGAGGCTGGATCGCTGCCATGCACAGCGACATCTGCTCTGTGGTGAGAGTGAACGGTCACCTGTCGGAACCGTTCAACATCATGCGCTCGGTCCGCCAAGGATGTCCCCTCTCGTCCCTCTTGTACGTATTGACTCTCGAGCCATTACTGCACAAACTGGGGACGTTGAGGGAAGTCCCGCGCGAACTAGGATGCGGAAGATCCGTGTCAGCATATGCGGACGATGTCACCGTAGTAGTGTCGAACGCCAAACACATCGAGGCGATCGGCACTACACTAAGAGAATACGAAGCGGTGACAGGAGCAATGATCAACCAGGAAAAGTCAGTGGGCCTGCAGCTCGGCACCTGGAGAGGCAGGTCCATGCCGTCCAACAGCGTCGTCGGACGCTGGACGGACGGACCGGTTAAATTGCTAGGGATCTGGTTCGGTCCGGACCTCCAGACGGACAAAAACTGGGACGAGGTGACGAGCAGGGTGGCTTCTCTCACCCAGAAATGGGCGGAGAGGAAGCTATCCCTGAAAGGTCGAGCGGAGGTGGCTAACGCGTACATCGCGTCTGTCATCTGCTACCGCCTGACCGTCGTACCTTGTCCTAAGCCTCGCCTGACTGCGCTGGAGCGTTTGCTCTTTCGCTTTTTGTGGAAGGGACGTGCTCCGATGGTCAGGCGGTCCATCTGTTGTCAACACCCGCTACGTGGAGGGCTGGGCATGCCGTGGCTGATGATGCGCAGGCACGCGCTCAGGCTACGACATCTCCACCTCTTCCTCGACGGTGATCAGGTGTGGTCGCCGTTTGCTAGACGCGTATTTCCCCAGCTCGTTTCCTTGACGGAGCTGTAGTCCTGGGTCAAACGAAGACCGAGAGGGAGCGCCTGGAGACTGGAATGTCTTCAGGCGCTCACAGCCCTCGACCAATCGGGCAATGTGATCGGTGGAAACTCCACCTTGGCGTTCTATAGGGGATAAGTGGAGGGGAAGAGCGACGACGTACTTGGAGAAACTCTAGGCGTCGACGAAAATCAACTAGCCAATCTCTTCGGAAGAACTTTCCGGCCGGGGACTATGGACAACTTCCAGAAATCTCTGGCCTGGCAGTGCTACCGAGGAGCCTTGCCAGTTCGGGATAAACTCTACAGGCATGGAGGTGCCGTCAGCCGGGCATGTCCGAGATGCGCGCAGGGCGACGAAACCGTCCTGCACGCACTCGTCCAGTGTCCGAAAATTGCTGACTTGTGGGTTTATGTCGAACACCTGCTGTCACGTGTAGGACGGATCCGGCTATCATCTGACTCCATCGTGAGGATTGCCCCGCCCTCCTCCTTTAGCCGGGAAGGGCAGGCAGTTTTTATCTGTCTGGTGGCCATGGCGAAAGAGATAGTATGGTGGACACGTTTGAAAGGGCTGAAGACGAGCACTTACCTCTTCGGTGATGCCCTGATTAACTTTTTCAAATTTCATTTGAAAAGGAAAATCAGGGTAGAGAGGGAAGTGCTCTCTTCCCAGCATTTTGTTGAAAGATGGGTGAGAGAAGCAAGTATGGCCCGAATGAATGGGCCTTCTCTGAGTATGTGTCTGTAAATTAAAGGTGGAAAACTGGGAGAGGGCACTTGCCCTGGTGGTCAGGGCCACTGTGGTCTTTTAATGGGCTTTCTCCACAAATGTCCCTCGGAAGTCTCCCCCCTATTGGGGAATTTTTCTTTGTTATTTTATTTCAACCTCTGTTTTTTTACACGCAGAAATGCCCATTTGTACCGTCCTGTATTGTCCTGTACTGTCCTTAATGTCTACTTTATGTGAACCCTTGTGGTTAATAAAGAAAACATTATTATTATTATTATTATTATTATTATTATTATTATTATTATTATTATTATTCGCCCATTTATTGCTGACAGGGCCGCGAGGGTGTAGTCCTCAAACACTCCTGCCAGTGGGTCCCGTCTGAAGCAATCGTCTCCATCTAATTCAGCTGGATCCCCAACGAAAGTAGACAAGCCCATGGATGTTATCCAACGATCTTGATCCAGGTCTACCCCTGGGTCACCTGGCGGTTGTTTTTTGCCATCAAATTTGTTCAGCGATTCTTTCCTGAGATATTCTAACCAAATACTTGTAGTATCGGAGCTGTGATCTCTCAATTCAGAGAAGTAAAGGCTCTACCTAGAGTGACAATCTGATCTCCTAGCTACGCTCTTTATTGAGTAACCTTACAAATAAATAAATAAAGAGAGAAAGAAAGAAAGAAAGAAAGAAAGAAAGAAAGAAAGAAAGAAAGAAAGAAAGACAATAAAATGTTATGCAAAGTATTTATTCTCTCTTCATTCTGCTAATTTGCGGTTTACTAAATGTATTAAGTTTACGTTTGTAGTTGGTATACTCTCGAAATATTAAATGGGACTCATGTCAAATTCAATTCATTTCTTGTCATTTTCCCCATATGTTGCTGCTAATATGATAAACCAGTTTTAGAGACTGCATCCTCAATTACTTTTTATCACGAATTTCCTATTCTAAAACACATCTGAATATTCATGCATACATGCATATATATATATATATATATATATATATATATATATATATAACAGATTAAAGTTTAAGCAAAGAATCGGTGCTTACACCCTTAACGGGAACTTCTGAAACTAAAAAAAATCCATCTGTGAACGCAGAATTAAATATTTCGAAAACCGTTGCAACCGAAGACGATACTTTGGTTCGTGAAGACGTTCACTGGCAAAGAACGGAAGAAAACGAAGATAATATGTCATTATTTGGAGCGTTGAGAACAATTACACGCAAAGGCAAAACCACGTTTATGGTATAAATTAAGTCGTAGACAAAAATTCTATTTAGGAACCCGAATGATTCTCGGCTTCAGAGTTAAAAATAATGTAAATACATTACAGAGGTTATTGAAATCAACAATAATTGAATATATACATGCACGCATCCATATACGTACATACACATGCAATGCGAAAACACCCGCCATGGGTATGCAAATACAAGCACGTACACAAAAACACGCGCGCACTTACAAAAACCACGCAACACCTGTATCCGCACACATAAGAACGTTTACACCAAATACACTTAAAAATATATATAAAGATATATATATATAAATATATGTTTGTGAGTGTGTGTGCGTGCGTGTATACACATAATTATATAAACGTATATAAATATAAACACATAAATAGGTATATAACGTGCGCACATACATACCTACATGTAAATACACATATGTTCGCTATACTTACGTCAACCAAAACGCAAAGTACACATATACACGCAGCCTACATATGTGCGTGCAAACCCGCATACACACACAAACGAAAAATTGACATATACACATAACCATATACACATGTACCAATATATATGATATAATATATACTCCAATAACAAGTACAAGCAAATACAAGTACGAAAATGTATAGGTAATATATACTTACAGGTAAATATATACTTACCTATACAAATAAGTAATGGTATTTAACATATACTAACTACCACATCAACACATAAATTATCCGCGTATAGTTCGTACTATCCGTTAGGGTATAATATGGGGCTGTAATACACGAATCTTTTGCGCAATTTATGTTTACAAGCGAAAATTGCCTCAGCTTTCCAGGGCTTCAGCGACGCAGAGGTCACGTGATCTTTTATTTCCGTTATACGATCTAGCCTCAGCTAGGATCTCCCAGTGTAATCCATGGGTGTGGTCGTTGTCTTTTAGACTCCAGATATAAGCAGAAAGTGACGTCATATTCATTCTTAAAAGGCTAAGAAAAGAGTAGGTATGCATGTAAAGACGCTGCTTGAATCTATTGGCGGTTAACCCAATGTAGGCCCCACGGGACGTGGGTGTTTCAACCTTACATTTGTAGACAATGTTACTAGAGAGGCATTTCCTGGATAGGGGGCAGTCAACCCGATTTCTACAATTACAGTTAGTACTAACTACAAGGTTGCACGTGTTCCTACGGCTAGGTAATTTAGCTAAATTTGAAGCAGGGATGTTATGTGCAAGGTTAGGAGTCGTAGAGTAAGAAATGTTAATGGTATTTCTATTAAAAATTATTATATTTATGTGCTGGGGGGAATTGCTTCATAATAACGGCGAGAAAGATCTTAGATCATATTATATGGTGGGTTATACCAACAAATGCGTCGGGATCTATTTTTGCTAGGTCTATGCTCATACTCGGTATATGCTACCTTATCGACAAATCCACCTCAAGCAAGAGCACCATTGTAATAGGGAGAATGGTCGGTGAAAATATGCTCGTTTCTAGATAGACGGGAAAGCCTCAAAGAAACGTTTCTTACCAGGTTCTTGGTTATGCTGGCAGGATGGTTAGAATGCTTACTTATGTAATTAAGCATATTTAATTAAGCGTAATTAAGCGTATAGTGCAAGCGATTCGACACATTGAGGGTTACGTCGAGGTAATTAACGACCGAGAGGTTGGCCTCAACCTGTATGGAGAGGTTGAAGCCTTTAAAGAAGGCAGTGAGTTCTTTTCTGGACATGCGCAAGGCGTGAGCCGCACTTTGTCATGGTAAACCGACCATCATCACGATACAAACCTCCGCCCACGTTGGGGAATTAATCATTGATAGAGAAAAGAAGGAAAATGCCGATAAGATCACTAACCTCCGCAGAATCGCTGGCGCCCATACTCACGTCGAATGGGTACTATTAGATTGTTTAATCCAAATAGAGTCGTCGAAATTATTCACCAACTTACGGGCAATGAGGATGACATCAACTTCGAAATCTTTAACCACCGTGAGCGGAATGGATTTGTCGATAACGTAGCATATACCGATTATGAGTATCGACCTAGGAAAAATAGATCCCGACGCATTATATGGTATAACCCACCATATAATATGGAGGTGGACACACCATTAGCTAATATCTCTCTCCCTCTGTTTCTCCTACTTTCTTTCGCCCCCTCTGTCATGTCCGTTAACTCTTCCTCACACTTCCACTCACCCACTCACTGTTTCTCCTCTTCTCACTTCACCCCGTTCGCGACGAAATCATTTTCTCTCTCACTCACATTTGAATTCGCTGCTGAAAGGTCTATTTTCTAAGCGCTCATATATTCACCTAGCTTACGCTAACAGAATAACTATGAAGCTTGTCTCCTTCTTTCTACGGTTAGCTATCCTCTTTGTTGTTATCTCGTCTCACTCGCTTTACGCGTTTTAATTGTCCTAATAACTTAATTTAGTTATTATTGCACCGACGTGAGGTATATGATTTTTAATGCAATGAAATATCTATGATCGTTGGCAAATCACTGATGAGGGACTTATATTATTTTATTACATGTTATCCATGTGCAACCAGCAGTATTCTTCTCCCCATTTTTTCATATATATATATATATATATATATATATACATTTATATATATGTTTATGTGTATTTGGTGTATACGTTCGTATGTGTGCGGATACAGGTGTTGCGTCGTTTTTGTTGTGCGCGCGTGTTTTCGTGTACGTGCTTGTATTTGCATACCCATGGTGGTTTTGCAATCCAAGAACAGGAAATCAACACGAAATACCGGATTCACAAAAGAGATAGGGATACAGGCAAAACACCTAGATGTGATAACAAGTGCAGACTCTGCAGAATTAACATCGAAGATGTCACCCATGTCATAAGCAGCTTTCCAAAGATGTGACCGCGGAACTATCTACCTATGAGGTATGTTGTAGTGGCCAAAACTCCGTAGTGGCCAAAACATTTGCCAATATAATATCAAAGATTAGCGAAACGTAGAATATTTATGCAGAACTGATGTGAAATCTCCACCCTGATTCTACATTCAGATTTATGTCTGTGATTATTGGGGTACTGGGATAAGTTAGTAACTGCCTCAAGACAAATTTTGTGAAGCTGGGCTTCACAGGAACAGAAAGAACACAACTAGTTAGGAAACTACAAGTGCAATCCATTAATGGAACAGTAAAAATATGTAAAACATTCCAAGAATGTTGCATATAATAACTGCATGTATACATATATACAGATACAAAGCATATACACACGCACACATACAACTCAAAGCATCCACATCCACACATACAATAACATCAATACCTACATATGCATGCATGCAGACATGCATACATATCTACCTAGTTGATGTTGTGTAAATTCCAATGAAAGAGTCTTGTAACTATGTTCGAAACCAACTGTCTCTCCATTGGCAAAAAATTGTGAAATTATAAAACAAGAACATACATACCTATATACATTCTACATTCGTAGTTTGCTGCAGAATTAATACATATTAAATCTCAAACAGGAAAAATAAGTTTCATTGAATCTATTTGAATGTTTAAAAGAATGAAAAGAATAACATAGATTCAGCTCGAAATGAGAAATTGCTGTATATTTTAAAGGGTATTTACACATTTCCAGGTCAATAATCTTTATTGAATATTCAGATTTTATACACGCCTAAAATATATATTCCCTTCGCAATCAAGACATCTGGCGTTCAATCTAAATACCCAGCTGATTGAGTGTGACCTACTCTTGTTCCTATGTAATTAGCTTTTGTAACATATTGTAGTGGCTGAGATGGTCGCTTGGTAGCTAGCAGTTGCCTCCCCTTAACAACCCTTCAGGGAAGGGAGGCAAAAATACATCCGGACACAGCCACAGGTTCACACACTCTTTTTGGACCACGGACATGAACAGACGTGCAAAGATCCGCTCCTCAAAATATTGACGTTGTAGGAAATTTACTAAATTATTGCATTAAATAAAATGATTGTTAGACATGATTGTGCATTTATTTATTCGACAAAGAGAAGGCAATGTGGAATGGCTCAACATTTGGAATGTCCGAATCACTTAGCGTAAGTCCATAAAATTCATTATATTCCATTTGTTATAGCACACATACAGAAAAACACAAAAAAAAAAAAAAAAAAAAAAAAAAAAGGATTTCTCTGGAAATAGAATTTTGCTTCCAACATTCTGTGGAAATTACAAATGGAGATATTTCGTTTTCCCGCGTTCAGCCTGTCTTCTCCAATCCCAGCCATCTGATTGGCTGCATCGTGCCTCATGACGGCTTCATCACGGACACATTTTTAAATCAGCCATCTTGGATTTTCTTACCATTAATTTTCATGGAAAATGATTTTTTTTTATTATTAAAATTTTCTTTGGAATATTTTTTTTTAAAGAAAAAAATTACCAGCAATCAGCAGCAACACCTGGCTAACTATTGACCAACACCAAAAAGTCATCAAATACGTGGCACCATGAGTCAACATCATTTGCCGTCCTTCGCAGGCGACATCAAGTTGTGGTTTGCGCAGCTGGAATGTTTCTTCGAATTGACGAGGACAAAGGAACAGCAAAAGCTGAAGGTCCTGATCAATGGCCTACCTGTTTCCTTGGCATTCTCGGTGAGGGACGTTGTGACGGATTTAGACGCCGACGTTACCTACGGCTCATTAAAAAAAGAAATCCTTCGCCGAAATACCAAGTCGGTAGAGAGCCGTTTTTGGGAGTTGTTGGACGATGCTCAAATGGGAGACAGGAAGCCGAGCTCCTATTTGCGACATTTGCGGGAGTTGAGCGACTCTCAGGGGATTGACACCCCCTTCATAAAGCAACTTTTTTTCTCACGCCTACCACCAAGTGCGCAAAGAATATTGGTCAATAGTTTAGAGAAGGATTCATTAGAGCAACTTGCCGCGTCCGCGGATAGGATACTTGAGGTGGACTCGAACAGCAATCAGCATAATGCTTATGTGGCTTCAGCTTGCGTCCCTCCACGCAGTTCTTCTGTGGCCGACGGCAAACTGTTGGAGTTGATTGAAGCTCTCACCAAAAAGGTAGAGGATTTGACGGTACATCAGAGAGAGCCTTCTCAACGTTTGAGGTATCGTTCGCCGCCGTCCTCTATTCATCGCCAGCACTACAACGCAGGCAACAATAATTCTTCGTTGTGTTGGTACCATGCTAACTTCGGCAGTAGGGCGCAACGTTGTCGCACGCCCTGTGATTATAAGAGATCGGGAAACGCAAAGCAGAGCCACTAGGAGCGGCTAGTGAACTCTGGGAAAACCGACCGAACCGCCATCTTTTCGTATACGACCTGCGGTCAAAAAAATTTTTCCTTGTCGATACTGGCGCGTCGCTGAGTATTTGGCCAGTCAGTTATCTCAAAAAAAGCCCAGCCGAAGCAGATATAAATCTACGAGCAGTCAACCACACGGCCATTCGAACGTATAGGCAAATTTCGCTTCCGCTTCGGTTAAAAAATTTGCGGCGTGATTTGAGGTGGAAGTTTACTGTCGCCGACTTGCCATACGCCATTTTGGGAGCGGATTTTCTCCACCATTTTTCCTTGTTGGTGGATATTCGCAGACAACGCCTTGTTGATGCTGAAACAGGCCTTTCTTTCGAGGGTTCAGAGCCGGACGTCGCCACCGTCAGCCCTTCCTTTTTCTTGGCTGAAGTGGGCAACCAGTATCAAAGCCTGCTACATTCATTCCCTCAGTTGACGCAGGGAAAGTTAAGAATAACTAGCCCGGATCATGCGATTGAACACTTCATATCCACTACAGGTCCACCTGTTTTCTCACGTCCTCGAAGATTGTCTACAGAGAAGTTGAAAGCTGCACGTCTTGAATTCGACCACATGCTGGAATTGGGAATAATTCGGCGCTCCACAAGTCCTTGGGCATCGCCTCTGCAAATGGTACCTAGATCTTCTGGGGATTGGAGACCGACGGGTGACTACCGACGCTTAAACGCGATTACTGTGCCTGACCGTTATCCAATCCCGCATTTGCAGGATTTTGCGTCGTCATTGCAGGGTTGCAGAATCTTTTCTAAGCTTGATTTGATCCGCGCTTATAACCAAATTCCGGTTAACGAGGAGGATATCCCAAAGACTGCTATTGCCACTCCTTTCGGATCGTTCGAGTTCCTCACTATGCCTTTCGGCCTTAGAAACGCTGCAAGTACCTTCCAACGATTTATGGATGATATTACTCGGGGCCTGGATTTTGTGTACACGTATATCGACGACGTGTTGATTGCTAGTTCTTCCCCTCAGCAGCATTCAAAGCATCTGGATCTCGTATTTCGTCGTTTACAGAGATATAATGTTCGAATTAATGCTTCCAAGTGTGTTTTCGGCTCGACTTCACTAACATTTTTAGGCCATCTGATTGACGCCGACGGTATTCGACCTCTTCCTGAGAAGGTTAAGGCAGTATCGGATTTGCCTCCGCCAAGTTCACTGCGTCAATTGCGTCAATTCCTGGGCCTTGTAAATTTTTATAGGCGATTCGTACCTGGTTGTTCCAAATTGCTGTTCTCGTTGACAGAGATTTTTTAAGGGTTGCCGGCGTAAGAATATGGACATTTCCTTAAATGAAACGCAGCTTGATGATTTTAAAAAAGTGAAAAAGGCGTTAGCGAACGCGTCTTTGCTCGCCCACCCAGTACCCAACGCCGAGCTATCGCTCTGTGTTGATGCTTCGGATAGCGCCGTGGGCGCAGTCTTACAGCAGAAGGGTGATGGGGTACAGCAACCACTCGAGTTCTTTTCGAGGAAGTTAAAGCCTGCAGAAACTCGCTATAGCACCTTTGGAAGGGAGCTATTAGCAATTTATTTATCAGTGAAACATTTTGCTCATGTACTTGAAGGTAGTACATTCACCATTTTCACTGATCATAAACCCTTGACGTTTGCTCTTCGAACTAAGGCAGACAAATACTCGCCCAGAGAGACGAGACATCTGGACTTCATCTCACAGTTCACGAACGACATTCAACATATTCCGGGTTCTTTGAATACAGCGGCCGATGCGCTGTCTCGCCTGCCGATCGCATCGATTTCGTCTTCCGAGGAGATAGATTTACATCGAATGGCAGCTGCCCAACCCACTCTCGAATCGTTGGATGTTACATCGCCAGAGTTTGTACATTGCAAACTGAAATACATTCCGATCTCAACTGCTGACGGACAGATACTGTGTGATGTTTCGTTGGACTCACCACGACCTCTAGTCCCAGTGGAACATCGACGAACTGCGTTTCTCGCTTTACATGGCATTTCTCACCCAGGAGTATCAGCCTCAGTAAAACTCATAACAGCCAGATTTTTCTGGCCTGGTATGAGACGTGACATTGCTGCTTGGTGTCGTTCCTGTGTCGCTTGCCAACAAGCGAAAGTTCATAGACATGTTAAGGCTCCTCTCGGAACCTTCACCTGCCCCGATGCAAGATTTCGTCACATTCATGTGGACATCGTCGGCCCGTGGCCAGTTAGTCGTGGTTTTTCGTATCTTTTGACGATTGTTGACCGTTTTTCGCGTTGGCCTGAAGCCGTCCCTATAACAGATATCACCGCCGAAACCACAGCCCGTACCCTCGTATCTTCGTGGATCGCTCGTTTCGGTGTACCAACCACCATAACAACGGATCGTGGTCGTCAATTCGAGTCTAACCTCTTCCGAGAGCTAACTCAAATCCTGGGGGCTACTCGAATAAGAACCATGGCTTACCACCCAGCCTCAAACGGAATGGTGGAAAGATTCCACAGGCAGCTCAAAGCCTCCTTAAGGGCTTCCATGGACTCTTCACGTTGGAGCGAGTACCTACCCATTGTATTGTTGGGTATTCGGTCGACGGTAAAGGTGGACCTTGGGTTCTCCTCTGCCGAATTAGTTTATGGTACGCCTCTAGCGTTACCGGGGCAAATGCTGGCCCCTTTTGACCTGACTTCGCAGGACCCCGCTTCCTACGTGTCCCGGCTTCACTCTTATTTCAAGGATCTACCACCGATGGGCACTAGGAAGCAGACTGTAAAAACTGCCGTCCCAAGGGATATTGCCTTGTAGACCCATGTGTTCGTTAGAGACGACGCCGTGAGACCCCCTCTTCAACGGCCGTACTCTGGACCCTATCGTGTGCTTGCTCGCACAGACAAACATTTCACACTGGACATTCGGGCTTCCAGGGAAACGGTTTCCGTTGATCGTCTCAAACGAGCAAACCTGGACAATGACACAATGACACTTGAAACTCAAATGCCCCCCTCTTTTTCTTTGCCACACAGGCCTATTTCTTCCCCTCCCCCACCATCAACACACAGAACTACGACCCGTTTTTGGCGAAGGGTGCATTGGCCCCGTAAGCTATGCAGTAATATAAACTGAATTATATATATATATTTTTTTTTTTTGTTTTGTTTTGTTATTTTTTTCCTTCCAATTGTTTTTGTTGTACATTGCATTTTGTTACTTATGGGTTCTTGACTGCCTACGGCAGTGTCAATATATTATATTTTGCGTAACATTACGACTGTTGTCAATTCTGACACAGTCCCTTTTTTTTTAGTGCATTTTTATAACTATGCTACATATGGCATTTTCATTGCCTAGCAAAACATTTTTTTTCTTGTTTATCGCATCTGGGGCCCCTTTATTGCGAAGAGTGTTATCTTTTCATGCATTTTGCATCTTTTACTGTACGTTTTTTTTTGTTTTTTTTTTTTCTGTGTTAATGCTTGCAGGCATGAACCTATTTATTATTTTTTTTTAATTTTTAATTTGTTGATACATTCTTCAACATTTTGTAAACTACCTTCGCTTCATTGTTAACGATTTTGCGACAAAAAATCTGCTCCGAGGTGAATGTAGTGGCTGAGATGGTCGCTTGGTAGCTAGCAGTTGCCTCCCCTTAACAACCCTTCAGGTAAGGGAGGCAAAAATACATCCGGACACAGCCACAGGTTCACACACTCTTTTTGGACCACGGACATGAACAGACGTGGAAAGATCCGCTCCTCAAAATATTGACGTTGTAGGAAATTTACTAAATTATTGCATTAAATAAAATGATTGTTAGACTTGATTGTGCATTTATTTATTCGACAAAGAGAAACATCACTTTTCTTTAATATTATCTAAAAACTTAGAACGGCGCAGAAATTAATTGATTTGGTTTTAAAAATATATCACACATCTTAAGTGAAGGATACGCCAAGTCTTTGGAAGTTCAGTTGAATGTTCGTACGTATAACTCAAACAGCCACCATTATAACAGACAATTATATATAGTCTGTTAAGCAAATGCGATTCACTGTCCAAGGATCCCGGAATATTTCCCCGCATACATTTTAATTCGATTAGCAAGTAGTTACGCTAATAAAACAAAATGCATAATCAATGGGTAATATATTGTTATATTATCATAGATAAACAACTTAAACATTAGTAACCATAGAATTCAATATCTATTATACACTATTTACCTCAGCGGATTGATAAATACATGTCCTCTTTTGTTAAATATTTCAGTTCATTTACTTTCTTACGTCTTTCCCATTATTCATGCATTATTTATTTCCCAAGGTATATTCTTAACATTCGGATTGATCGTTGTCGCATATAGGTTTATTTATTCTATAATCTCTTGTGGATTACCTGTACTTAACCTTGATTTATTGTGTTTCTTGAAACACATATAATGTCAGTGCATAAAGAATAATAGGTTTTCTTTGAAACACACGTGCACACACGTGCACAAAAATAGAAAGATAGCCACCTATACACACATACACACACGCACACGCACACGCATACGCGCACACACACACACACAACACACATACACACACGCCCACACACACACACACACACACACACACATATATATATATATATGCACATATTTCCATATAATCAACAGAGAGAAGTACACGCACCATAATAATTTTCACTTCATCTTTATTGCTTGTTATTGATTTGTGTATCAAAGTTCTTTCTTCAAACATTCTGTGACCTCCCCAATTCTTATCAGTTTTGTGCCTGCTCTTTTTTCTGGTCTTAAACTTCTACTATATCTCGTCTCTGTATGTTTCATGGCGCATTATTTTTGTTGTGTATCTGTGAATGCATTTACATCTGCGTCGGTGTGTGTGTCCACGTGTTTTTGTCTTTGCTATGTCTACGGGCGTTTTATATGTTTGTTGGTTTGTATCGTTTGCTCTTTTATAGTTTGTAACTTTTTTTTTGTTTGTGTTTTTATTCTGTCTTCAGTCATTTTCTGTTCTGGCCAGGACTATTTTCTATTATGGGTATGGCCTATACAATTTATCTTTTGCGTCTGTTCTATGTGTGGATAGGATCTTAAATTCTATGTCATCTATTGAACCCTCGTATTTTAGTTTGACATGCGGGTATAACACTGATGAGATTGTCTCACATTTAAGTTCTCGCCAATGGTCCTTGAATCTCTCTCCTACACTACGGGCTGTCTCTCTTATGTATGTCGTTGTCTTGGTTTTGTATCTTTCGTCTGTACACATTATACTACATATACTACATTTCTATTTTTGCATTTTATTTGGGAAATTATCTTACAGACTATCCAGTTTCTATCAGAACAGGGGTCTTTCTACTACTTTATTCCTAGGGTTCATTTTTTCTAAAGCACTTCTAAAATGATACGCTAGTTTTCCCCCATGACGAACATGACACTCTGGTATTTCTAACTGCCATATCATGAGTTGGCCTTCCTTGTATTTTTCTTGGTCCTTTCTATGCTATTCCATGATTTGCTCCTGTATAGTGGACAAATCTCATTTATATCTTTCTCCATAATGATTTTGAATTTAGCCATGGTTTCTTTGCACATCCTGATTCTGTCTCTTTGGTTAGAACCAGAGACATGCAAGCGGTGAATAAAATACAGTCTGTGTCTATTTAAATCTTTTGGATCGCACATGCAGGACACATTTCCCATCACCCTTACCAGGTCCGCTATCACGATATTGAACTGAGGACTATTTGGGATAGCTGCAAAATTTGGGTTTTATCAATCTTAGTTTGCTTCCAGATTATCATTGAAGAGGTCACAGAATGTCACAAAATATTTCTCCCATATACAGCAAACTTACATTGATTTTCACGCAAATACTTTATTTTGGGAACTCATTTCCAATGATTATTGAGAATCGCATACTGCTCTGATGTGGTCCACTAAGACCGAAATATCTATTAAACTGTCATTCAGTCTTCTAACAGTGTTCAAAATTTGTTCCTTATAGGTGGAAATAAAATTGATTTTAAAGCAGATAATCTATTTCTGGAACTGATTTCCTATGCTCAATGCGAGTCAGTGAATATGCATTTTTCTCTGTGTACTTAAATTACGAATTTCAGTTCATTAAGGATATTTTGTGCTCATCATTTAATACTTCTTCAAATTCGTAAACATTTAAAGGCATTCCTTTAGGCCAGTTTAGTAATGTGTGTGTCTCTATGAATGTGGATCAGCGTGCTTGGTTTTAATATTCAAACTGAACACTCATAAACAATTATATTGTAAATAATAACTTAAATGCGTGGGAGTTATTAAAGGAAATGTATACGCTGCTACCAAACATAGAACTCCAAATTATATGCGATGAGATACATTAATGCCATGAATATGTTTTGTGGCAGATACACAAGTAGATCATTACTGTCTAAAAACAATGTTAAATTTCTCCTAATTAATAACGTCTGCCAATAATTGTTTCTGTTTTTAATAAAAGAAAGGAATATTATATTTCAAATAATCAAGCGGAAAAAATATAAATTATAATACTTTTATGTCTAATTATAAAACTTCATGTCTCCTATAACAAATCTCTTAGTAAATATCATGAAATATTGTTTATTATTTGACAACGAATGATTATCAGTTGGAAGGCAGACATGAAATTAAATGGAGTGGTATTGCAGCCTGGTAGTGCGATATCAAAATAGAATAGAAAATCAACATATCGACTCTGTACTTTACATTTATGTTTAAGTTTATTGGTGGACTTACCGAAGAAATACGTTTATCTACATCATCCTCTATCTATATCGGATAATTTGAAACTTTCTTCGGTATATAAATGCATATATATATATATATATTTCAGTTTAGTTGTCATTTTGCAAAAAAAAAACACAGTAGTGTTGAATATATATTTTTTAAATTATATATATATATATATATATATATATATATATATATATATATATATATATATATATATATATATATATATATATATATATATATATATATATATATATATATATATATATATATATATATATATATATATATATATATATATATATATATATATATATATATATATATATATATATATATATATATATATATATATATATATATATATATATATATATATATATATATATATATATATATATATATATATATATATATATATATATATATATATATATATATATATATATATATATATATATATATATATATATATATATATATATATATATATATATATATATATATATATATATATATATATATATATATATATATATATATATATATATATATATATATATATATATATATATATATATATATATATATATATATATATATATATATATATATATATATATATATATATATATATATATATATATATATATATATATATATATATATATATATATATATATATATATATATATATATATATATATATATATATATATATATATATATATATATATATATATATATATATATATATATATATATATATATATATATATATATATATATATATATATATATATATATATATATATATATATATATATATATATATATATTATATATATATATATATATATATATATATATATATATATATATATATATATATATATATATATATATATATATATATATATATATATATATATATATATATATATATATATATATATATATATATATATATATATATATATATATATATATATATATATATATATATATATATATATATATATATATATATATATATATATATATATATATATATATATATATATATGAGTGGTTAGAGAATTGGATTCACAATCATAAGGTTGTGAGTTCGATTCCTGGACCAGGCAATGCGTTATGTCCTTGGGCAAGACACTTTATTTCACGTTGCTCCTTCTACCTGGAGTTGCGACCGATAGATAGTATTAGCAATTGGAAAGACCAACGGAAACATTGTTCCCTCGGTCCGATTTGACGAAAGTCGATCGACTCCTATATATATATATATATATATATATATATATATATATAATATTAAATATATATATATATATAATATTATATAATCCAGGAAAATTTCTGCCGACTGCTTTTAATCTATGGTAAAATTGTATTCGTTGAATAATCAACGAACCATATTAATCTTTGGTCATACTTTGCTCCCCAAAGGTAGAGCGCTTTTTCTACAATAGATTCTAAATATATTAATATTTTGAATAATATTAAATACTACAGGAAAATGTTTTGTCGAGTGCTTCTAATCTACTGTGAAATTGTATTCGTTGAATAATTAATGAATCATATTAATCTTTGTTCATACTTTGCTCCCCGAAGGTAGAGCGCTTCTTCTACAATAGATTCTAAATAAATTAATATTTTGAATTATATATATATATATATATATATACATACACACACACACATATATATATATTTATTTATTAAAATAACAGATTTAAAGTTTAAGCAACTAATCGCTGCTTGCTCCCTTAACGGGCCTTTCTGAAGATCCCGTAAGGGTGAAAGAAGTAATTCTTTGCTTAAATTAAATCTGTTATTTCAATAAATATTTCCTCTATGGTTCTTATATATTTGATATATATTTATCCATATCGATCCCTCTTTGGATTTTATTCTTCACCTTTATTATTAATACTATATATAGATATATACATATATGAAGAATTTGAGGCCTCGACCGCTGAAGTCCGGCCCTTTCAACAGCCAGAATTGAACTGAATCGCCGGCGATTCAGTTGAGATCTAGGTGTCGAAACGGCCGGAGCTCAGCCGACGGGGTCCCGAATTTTTCATGTTACCCACTCTAATACCCCAAGAATCGAGTACTCTGGATAGTAATAGTCTAACTGGTTTATTATATATATATATATGTGTGTGTGTGTGTGTGTGTGTGTGTGTGTGTGTGTGTGTGTGTGTGTGTGTGTGTGTGTGTGTGTGTGTGTGTGTGTCTGTAATAATACTATGCAAGAAAGGCGGTTTCAGTTGTACATCCTTATTTATTTTTCATACGTATTTCAAAGACGTAAGGCAGTTGTATAACAACTGACCAACGTGCTCTCTTCAGAGAAAAATCCAAACCAGATCTAAATATCCATTGATATGTTTCCGCTTATAAGTTTTATTCACTTCGTCGACCAGTGAACATAGCGAAATGAATAACGCGTATGAATGGAAACATATCAATGGATATGTAATTCTGGTTTGGATTTTTGCTTGAAGAGAAGACGCACTGCAGTTTTTATACAACTGCTGTCTTTGAAATACGTATAACAAAATAAATAGGGATGTACAAATGAAACCGTGTTTCTTGTTTATGATTAACTCCGGAAGAACAAAAATGGTGGAGTGCTTTACATCTGTTGAGAAAAAGTCGGCAGATTTTTAATCAACCAGCTTTCTTCAATTGAATATAAATATGTATGTATACAAGTTGTCCCCAACAATCTCTCTCTATATATATATATATTGGGGACACCCTGTACATATATGTAGCGGGTGTGGATCTGTATATATATATATATATATATATATATATATATAGAAACCAGTAAGACCCCGATGGCTGAGCTCAAGCCGTTTCGACGGCTAATTCTGGATTACCCACTCTACTACCCTAAGTATTGAGTACTTTGGTGCGTTATGGTCCATCTGGTTCCTTACCACATTACCCTCGTTATATATATATATATATATATGCTCGGATTTATTGCTTGTAATCTTTGAGCTTATTCCATAGGTGATATGGCGCATCCTTGTGATATTTTCAGACATGGCCTCTTTAATTTAATTTTGTTTATACATATATAAATATATATATATATATATATATATATATATATATATATATATATATATATATATATATATATATATATATATATATACATATATATATATATAATAAGGGTTTACGGAACCAGCATATTGTGCGCTGACATGGCATCTTTAATTTAATTTTGGTTATGTATATATATATATATATATATATATATATATATATATATATATATATATATATATATATATATATATATATATATATATATATATATATATATATATATATATATATATAAATATGTATATATATATATATAGAGAGAGAGAGAGAGAGATGGATTTAAATGGATACAGTTCAGTAGTGGGAATTTATTGACACGTGTTTCAATAACAGTTATATAACCTGAAAACGGCTGCTATCTACAAAGTATTAATTATGCAGACACTCAATATTTCAATGCTATTTTCAACTATCATTTCATCAGAATATATATATATATATATATATATATATATATATATATATATATGATACCAAAATTAAATTAAAGATTCCATGTCTGAAAATATCAGAAGCATGCGCCATGTCACCTATGGAATAAGCTCGAAGATTACAAAAAATAAATCCGAGCATTTATTAATATAAAATTAAAAGTCGAATGACACACACACACACATATATATATACATATATATATAATAAACAAATGTAATTGTTTGATATGTTTATTATATATATATCAATCGACTTTAATTTTATGTTTAAATGCATATATACATATATATATATATGTAGAGAGAGAGAGAGAGGGGGAGACGGAGAGTGAGAGAGAGATGTTAAAAACAAAAAACAAAAACAATAAACAATAACTAAGATTGTATTACAAACAGTATAATTATTTACTTCACACATATATATAAAGAGAGAGAGAGAGAGAGGGAGAGAGAGAGAGAGAGAGAGAGAGAGGGAGAGAGTGAGAGAGAGAGAGATGTGTGTGTATGTCTGTCTGTCTGCGTCTGTGTTATTGTGTCTGTGTAAATGTTTATATACATGAGTAAATGCTATACTTTGGAAGAGACAACACAAGACATATCGATGCAAATATGGATGAATGTAAATGAGAGATTGCAAAGCTTCAAAACAATAGTTTGTTTAAACATGAGGTAATATATATATAAATAATTGTTTCTACTTTTGGCACAAGGCCATCAAAAACCCAGTACATTACTGGTACTTCATTTTATCAACCCCGTAAGAATGAAAGGCAAAGTTAACCTCGGCGGGATTTGAACTCAGACCATAAAGAGACGTAACTATTCTGGAAAGCATGGCGTCCGACCCTCTATATAAATAATATTATCATACACAAAATACCAACACCATCAGTTTTGCAAGAGATGTCAACATGAATGGACCTGTAATTTTTATCTAAAGACATGTTTTCCAATTCCAACACGCCCGCCCCCTCAAATAATCTTATTTCTCATTCCTTTTTCTGATTGATGTAGGACTAGCATCCAAAACGTTAAGACCCTCTTTCTGCTCCATCAAGAGTTAACCTAATATATCCCTTCCATGTACTGTAACGAATGCGTTGTTATTTCTGGTTACCTTTTGCATATATATATATATATATAAATGGAAAAAATGAAATTTAATTTCTCGCTCTACGTACGGCTGATACTTAAATGTAAGTATGTATACGCACATACATATAACTATACATACGTACAGTAGCATGTATATACATACATATATGCACCGATATAAATATGTACGTATGGTTTACCGAACATTTATTATAATGCTCGGTTTGTTTGTAAACAAACAGCCCGAATTAAGCCGTACAGTGTTCAGCAACCATCGTTGCCATTTTGTTCAACACTGACAAAGGGACGATGAACTAGTTTCTAGCTTATTAGCTGTCACCATCTCCGTATACCTTCCCATCAGTTGATTGAACGTTTGAAAGTATATACTTTCCTTATGCATATTATCGGCTGAGCAGCCTAATTTGCATATGGAGTGAGTTAGTCGGCCGAGCGTGAATACATATATATATGTATGCATGCATACACACACACACACACACACACACACACACACACACACACACACACACACACACACACACACACACACACACACACACATATATATATATATATATATATAAATCAGGAAAGAAGGTTTACATGGTTTGCTATACAAAAAAGTTTTTAATCACATAGTTTACATTTGTTTCACTGAACTGGTCTGTCTAGAGATCGCTATCCGCCTAATTTTGCGTCACTCGATCGCCAATACAGAATTATAACCAGTCAGATCTTTGGAGCATGCGAGAATGAAGAAGAATGCCATAACTACTCCAAATTTTCTTTTCTTTTCTTGCCTGTGTATTTTCTTCATTCTCGCATGCTCCGAAGATCTGACTGGTTATAATTCTGTATTGGCGATCGAGTGACGCAAAATTAGGCGGATAGCGATCTCGAGACAGACCAGTTCAGTGAAACAAATGTAAGCTATGTGATTAAAAACTTTTTTGTATAGCAAACCATGTAAACCTTCTTTCCTGATTTATTATTACTCCAAGTGTTTACAACATAGGAATTACAGCATACCCGCAGCATCACTATGAAAACGCCTTGTTGAGTCAAACCAAGCCAAGCGTTAATATCATCCACTACCTGGAATACCATAACTGGACTTCACCTAAGTGGACTGCATTTAACTATTATTTGTTAATCCGTATATATATATATATATATATATATATATGCATGCATGCATGTATGTATCTGTGTATGAATATGTGTGTATATATACGTGCGCGTATGTATAGAGCCTTTTGTGTTTCTAAAATGAAATTTCATTTCTCACTCTTAGTACGGCTGATACTTAAATGTATGTATACGTACATACATATATGCATAGAGACATACAGTAGTATGTATATACATACATACATGCACACATAGTACATTCGGGCTGTTTTTTTAGAAACAAACCGAGCATTATAATAAAGTTCGGTAAACCCATATGTACATATATATATGTGTGCATGTATGTATGTACAGTAGTATGTATGTATATACATACTACTGTACGTCTGTATACATATATGTATGTATGTATACATACTTACATTTAAGTATCAGCCGTCCTAAGAGCGAGAAATGAAATTTCATTTTTTCCATTTATCGTTTTCGGTAAGCCCGGCCACCTAACACATTCGATATGCAAATAGGCTGCTCAGCCGTTAATATGCCTAAGGAAAGTATATACTTTCAAACGTTCAATTGATTAACAGGAAGGTATACGGTGCTGATGACAGCTAATAAGCGAGAAACTAGTTCATCGTTCCTTTGTCAGTGTTGAACAAAATGGCAACGATGGTTGCCGAACACTGTACGGCTAATAATTCGGGCTGTTTGTTTACAAACAAACCGAGGATTATAATATATGTTCGGTAAACCCATACGCACGTATATATATGTGTTCATGTATGTATGTATATACATACAACTGTACGTCTGTATACATATAATGTATGTACGTATACATACTTACATTTATATATATATATATATATAAAACAAGAGTAAGATGGTTGGCTGTACAATATGTGTTTTATTTAAAGTACTGACAATTATTTCGTTGATCAGGTGTGTCTAGATTTCGCTAATCTCTTAAGGTTGCGTCAATCCATCTCCAATACATTGTTTACCACTGGGCAACACATCAGATCACGTAGATATGAAAATAGTTCACTCGAGGCAAGACTTATATAGACAAGTAGCGTAACACCAAAACAATAACATCAATAATAAAATAGCGTATATTTAAAACAATAACATCAATAGTAAAACATGTATGGTAAATAGATAGAGAAGTTACATATGTAAAAAAGTAAAAAAGTAAAATATAAGATAGGGTACATTAAAAAATAATAATAATTGTTTCTACTTTTGGCACAAGGCCAGCATTTATCCAGTACATTACTGGTACTTTATTTTATCGACCCCGTAAGGATGAAAGGCAAAGTTGACCTCGGCGGGATTTGAACTCAGAATGGAAAGGGCCGTTACTCTATGCGTCAAAGCAGGACGTCCGACCGTCTACCGATACTGCCAAACCACCATTAAAAATTATAATTGTTTCTACTTTTGGCACAAGGCCAGCAATTATCCAATGCATTACTGTTACTTTATTCTATCGACCCCGGAAGGATGAAACGCAAAGTTAACCTCGGCGGGATTGGAGGATCCGATAAAAGAAAAGACAATAAATTAGAGATTAATTGCTGTATTCTATTTATGGGCTGACAGGGCGTCTGCTAACGTTTGTTGTGGATGTTTTGTTGGTTGTTCTATCTTAATGAGGTTGATGGAGAGAGGGCGGAAGAAGTGTACAGAGATTTATGGTCCAGTGATCAGTTGGCAGTTTGATAGCTAATAGTGGTGCTATAGTGTGTATTATATATGTTAAAATATAGGTGGTTCAGTACTAATTATGGGATTGCTGGTTCAAATGATGGTGGTTTGAAGTTCGTAAATCTAGTAGCTATTTTATGCCTACAGAAAATGGATCTTTCTATTTTTCTGTTAAGCAGCATCCTATCGTGCCTTAAAATATGTAGCAGTTCAAATTATAGAGCCCGCAGTGGGACATACCGTTGCTGTAATCTTATATTCTAGGCTTTTGTCCTTAGCCTGCCAGATTTTATTGGCGAGCGTTGTAGAGTTCTCCAGTGCGCGGTTCCCCATGGTGTGTCTGTGGACGTACCACATTTTCTTAAACTCCCCAGCTGTGAAACCTATGTACTGCCAAGTAGAGTTGCTTGAATTCACAGTACACAGGTATACCATGCTCGAATCCAGGCATCTATTTTGTAGTGGGCACTTATCTGGTAGATGGCAATTACAAATTGAGGTTATATTTTGTGCAGGTTCATCGTTGTGTTTTAGTAAGTTGTTGGAGGGTTGTGATTCAGGCCTATTAATGTTTTGTTATGATGCGTTCTGATGCATTTGTGGTTGTGATGTTGTTATGTGTTTGTGTTTTGTATTTGGTGCTATGGTGCGCGTTGGTAGGTTAATTTTCTTAGAGATATGTTTGTGGTTGATCTTACGTATGTGCGATTCTATGTTGGCTGCAGTAGAGTATAAAAGTTTAATAGTTTTTCTATTGAAGATGTTATGGTACTTGTGTAGTGTAGGGGAGTGTTTATCTATTAGTTTAAAGAATGTAGAAGGTAGTTTGGTGTGTATAGAGGAGTTGAATATCGTATATCTATATATATATATATATTTATATATATATATATATATATATATATATATATATATATATATATATATATCCGTCAATACGCATGTTAAAGTTTCAGATATATATAAAATTCACAGACTTATATTATATATTTTCGCCTGTTTCACATTCCAGCAGGGACAGGGTGGAGGAAGAACTGTATCTAGAAACGTTTCTGTAGATATGCAGGAAAAATGCATTGTGTGATTAGTGCAAATATATTGTCTATCTCATTGACATGTTGTTAGAAAATTCTATAGGAAAAAGTTGTTTAACGTTAAACGGTCTCTGTCTGTAGTTTCGCACAGATTTCCCTTTATAGAGAATAACGTATAACAAACACTACCGTTTATTTTGCGATTCTCTGGTGCGTGCTATGTCGATGTATATTTGAGACTCGGCTAACTGAAACATGCTTAATTATACCTTATGGGAACATGTCATTGTTAAAATGTTTCACAAAAATAACTGTAAAATTGATATCTCATGAATATATAATGCAGAATTTGAGACATAGTGCTGCATAGGTGTTCGTTTCTCTGTATAAATACAAAAGAAAAGATACATCTTGCAAATTGGGTTAAAGAAATCAAAGTCGGAAATTGATTAGGAATGAATTGTTCTTGTGAATTGTTTCTTTTAACGACTACATTTTTTCCGGCAGTAGAAAGTCATATTTGGTGCAATTCGAACAATGACATAAGAAATTTATTGTGATACTAATGTTTATGACATTAAGATCCTGCTGATTAACATTGATTTTGTTTTTTTCGTTTTCCATTATATAGGAAATTTGTTATATACTGTAGTTACCGTTTCTGCAGGCCATCTATTGAATTTTCATTGAGGTTTTTCTGTTAGAGATCATGTTCATTTTATCACACATTTAACAAAATGTATGCTGTTTATTACGACTCTGTTCAATCAGGCATTCAATTTTAGCATTTATATTTTCAGAGGGGATCGATATATTTCTCTTGATATATCTATATTGGCCTTTACTTTTGCATTTCTTCCTTTTTCCTATCTTTAGAGAATTACATCGGCTATAACATTTCTTTATTTTCCTTTGAGGCATTGGTTCCTTTTATAGTTGTATGCAATTTTAATTGCGTTCCATATGCCTCTATTTGCCCTATAATTTCTCCATAGAATAATTAGTTATTCATATATCCTATATTTTGCACTATATATGAGTTTGCATTGTCTATTTTAGCAAGTATAGTTTTAGTTGTTCTCAAGTGTAAGCATTTTCATTTTCTAAGGTTTGATATGTAGCTTATTACAATTAGATTATGACCTCAACTAGTACCTGCTGAGGCATATGAAATTTTAAATTTAAACAGTTTTTAAACTGTTGGTTAAGTAGTGTATATTGTATTTAATTTCCTGTTTTGTCCATTGCCTTGTTCTAATTATATGGCATTTGTGTTGGGTCCGGAAGTGTGTCTTAAGACTCTTTTAATCATTTCACTTAATCCATACTGATCTTGTACTGATATTGTACGTATTTTATTTATCATCGTTTGAATGAAAATCCATCTATGTTCCTTTTGTAGCTTACTTCTAAATGTTCATCTCATTTGTCTTGTGTAGGAGCGTATACCTGATATTAAGACGTGTTTTCCTTGTAGTTTGAGCATATCTGACTATTTATCGATAATTGTCCAGTATCCAATTAGTGATTATGCTTTAGCCTTTTTTTAACGTTTTCCAATCATTTCTATTCTCATTTCCAGAGGTGTGGAAACAATTGTGAGCTTCTCCTTTACGACGTGACCTTCAAATATCCATTATATTGATATCAATATTTTAGTTTTTCTCCAAATAAGAGTGTCAAATATGTCAAGCTGTTATAATTGCGCTTATGTTCCAGGTTCCCAGATGTAAAACCTATTTCCTGCTTTATGAGATACGTTATCTAACGGTAATCACCCGTCAAATTTAGTTGCAGTCTTAATCAACTGTCCTAATCACTGAAGAATGTGTGTGATTCTCCCTGGCAAGTGTTACCTGGAATGCCGTCTCCATTTTTTTTTTTACCTTTTCATGGTAACCGTATGTAATAAAAAAAATATATACATGGAAGAATCCAAATCAATTCCGAGGTAGATTCTGCACAATTCCGTCAAATCTGTGCCAATGTAGTTCCACAAATCTTGCTGTCATGGTATCAGAGATTTGATGCATAGGTATTTTCTCATATTCCAGGTCTGGCACACTTAAGGGGTAACATCCCCTCTATAATATGCATTTGTATCTACATACACCCATTATATAAGTTATCTCACTAGTCTTCAAGGGGTCCCTTGCTGTGACCATGTGTGTGTACTACCGAGTTCCTTGCATATTGGATATTTATGTACTCATATGAGAGCAGAATCACTGCCTCCCTATTTTGATTAGGATGTAAATCATGTTAGGTTGGCGAAGGTAAAATTATCAAAGAATCTGTGCCGTATAACAGTTAATCGTAAGCATATGCCTCTTACCAAGTAATCATATGCGTGAGTTAATATATATATATTTATAATAGATGAGTTGTCAGAATAGTTGTGTGTATTCTCTGTTTTTATAAATGTTTGCAATCATATGTCATGACATACTCAGTTACCTTCTTTATAAATATTATGTTTTAATCAATAAACACAATTTATATAGTCAGATCGGTGTCATAATGTCACCATATGTTTCCCTTATATGTGTGAGAAATACACTTAGCAACAGATTTAGAATGAGGTTTAACCGCTATAATGGTAAAACATGCAAATTGATAAATTGTAGTCATATTAGAACTATTGTGACCCACGGTCAAAGTATTTTTCTTACATCCATCTATCTATTTCTAGGAGTTTTATTGTAAACGTACAAGAGAGTAATTTAATAAATGAACCTTTGGAAACAAGATATTTAGATAGGATAATCACCCTGTATATAGGCTGTTAGTGTGTTGTTTTTGTTAGCTGATAGTGTGTATCGAAACGCGTTCATCAATTACGTAATTGTAAAACAGCCCAGTCAAGTTCGAGCAAGCGTAATATAACCACAACCGTATTGGCCATGGCGTCCACTTATTTCTGTATATATATATATATGTCTGCATTGCCCAATGTGATTTACTGTTTTTAATACAATAGGTGAGATAGTTTGAGGCAAATATTCTCTCATTCACTCGTAGGGTAATATGTTACTAAAATATGTCATCCTTCGTTTACCTAAAGACTCTGAGGCATAATTAATGACATTTGACTATTTTATAAACATCTAGGTGATTAATATATTCAGTATCTTGCTAATGGTATTTACATTGACGTACTATGTAATGTTAGAAATTTACTTATAATAATTTACTACATCAAGATTAGGATAGCTTACTGTTTGAGATGGTGATAATACATTCAAACTTTATGGTCTGCCCAAAGGTAATGGATATATAGCTATATTAAATTTGCATTTCGTTTAATATTTAGACCGTGGTTGTCACTGAACCGGCAACTTACCGTTCACAGATATAATGTTTCAAGTACGTATTTCACTAGACACGTTAATTGTAAACGGTCGCCGTGATAGTTTCGTCTCTGAAAGAATATTCGGTTCTCTTTTGTATGTACTACAACATAAAGGACATTAATAACTATGATTTAGGTCGGTGTCAAATGATCCATCACAATACTTGTCTATTTTTCATTCATAGGAATTAGGTAAAATAATTACGAGTATGAAACATGAGTAGAAATAATGGCCAATACTCCTCGTTAAACCATATCAAACGAAAAAATCAATATATTTTTCAGATGCAGATATTTATTTCACGTTAACTGTTAGAACCTTTTTAAAATGCAACATAAAAAGACAGTGACAAGCAAGATGTTATATCTGATTCTTTTCACGACTGAAAACGGTCAACTTTGTTCCACCAAGAAGAAACACATTTCCAATTATGTCTGTTTAAGCAACAATCATAGATAATTCGTGCATTCATCATATACTTTCTGGAATCGCTTGCAGCAAAAATTAGGAATTGCAAAAAAGAAATCGATCTAGATATTTTTATGAAACTTTATATAGAAAGTTCATAACAAACATTGTCCAACTTCTTTTCAATGTTCTCGTGTCAGTCTTATTTGTACATTCATTCAAGCGAAATTTCTTTTAGAATAAAACATATATACAAAAACACACAGGTGTATATGCTGAGCAAAATGTTTCCACCAACAAACGAATTTCTTAATCCATGATTTATGAATTATCATTTCTATTTTGCTTGGTTAATATCAGCAATTGGAGTAAATGGAAATACAGTTATCTTAGACATATTTCTTCATTTTATTTTCAGTAGAAGTTATGCAGAGTATGTCAACTAGTACATGCAGATAATATCGATCTTCTTTTTTGGAACTACAGTCTAATGATTTAATTATGTTGACCAACTTATGAATCATGTAATTTTTTTTAGAATCGATAACTTTGAAGTGGGATGCTACATTCATTCACCATTGCAGCATAGTGATGTGGCTCTCCAGTTGTTATCAAGAGGATGCTCCGCATTCTGATTTATGTTTCAAGTTGCCTTTAAACGCAAATTTATACAAATATTGTATTCATACTACTTAATAGAATATATCAAGCGAATATTTACCTCTATATATCATTGTAGACTGCAAGTTGTTTTTCAACCATGCCTTATATTTTAAAACAAACACTTCAATGCTAGCCCAAATGACACTTTTATATTATTAGAGAAAGAAAGTCAATTTAAAGAAATTAGTTTCTAGGTTTTATGTGTAGCACCTCCTCCTGATTCTATCCCTTTTCTTCTCTATCTATCTCACATTACCTCCCGGCGTCACCCTCAATTCCTCGTAGGGCTCACACCCTGTCGCCTCTAACCTTTAGGCGCAGACACAAAAAGTACCAGTAATACACTGGGGTCGGTTTAATCGACTTTTGCCTCCCTCGACATTGCTTGCTGGCCTTGTGCCTATAGTAGAAAGCATTATTTCTTCATGTTGTTTTTATACATGTAACTGTTATAAAAATAGCTGTCGAATGAGGTCATATCTGTTGTATGGCAGTTATTATCGTAACAATAACAGAAATCGCGTAACGAATTAATGAAGTAATTTCTAAGACTTATACTTCGTTATATATATATATATTGAATGGGAAACGAAGAATAAGTGATGCAGCGGAACTCAATTTATTACGTATTACAATTGTTTCCCCGGCAAACAGCTCGAGGTGCGATCTGTGTGTGGATCGAACTTGACTCTGGATTCGTAGGTTCCTCAGACACGTCTATTCGTTTCGGAGCAAATCCTATTTCGGCATACCGCTAATGGATGTATCCTAGCTACCATAAGACACACACATATATATATATATATATATATATATATATATATATATATATATATATGGGGTTTTCTCTGTGTGTACTCGCCAAAATGGGACATTATTCCTAATTAATACTTCGTTTTTATCCAGTTGCTTCTTCCAAAAATGAGACCATCATAAACCACTGCTAAACAAAGCACATTTGTAGGTTCGCTGTTTCCTTGTTCTCCAGGATGACCTCATTTTACTTTTGTGTGTTATTTTATCGTAATTGGAATTCCTCCACTGTCTAGGTTGTTTGTATCTTGCACTTCTGCTGTTCTAATCATCTTTACACAAATAAAAATGTGTATTATAATTATTATCAAAACAGTGAAGTGAATGGCTAAATACCACTGCCTGACGCAGAAGGGAAGGACACAGTAATAACAACTGTTAATTATGAGAGCACAAACAACGTACTGTTTACACAACTCACAGAAAAACAAATTTTCTAAACAAAACAAGAGTGAAGAGAAAATTTAGAAGCAAGAAAAACAACATACATACAATCATACAATAACATTTCCGATTTTAAATGAAACAAGAACAAATACAAATTGAAAAAAAATTATATATGGACATGAACAAATTAATCAAAAATAAAGAAATTAATGAATTTATAGCATGACAATTTTACGATGCATGCGCTCGCGCACAAACACAGGACCTACGTCAATAAATACGACGAGTATTTCAGATGTCCGAACCACAGAACTACCTGCTCGTGAAGTTCACATGGAAATAGTTGATCATTCCATAGATTCTTGTATCTGTCAAATAATTCTCAAGTTCCCTGTAACAGAGTGTGACAAACATGGCCTTTGTACTGTAGCTACAACTCACTAAATTTTCTTGCTCAAGCACAAACATCTCCAGCAGTAATCAAACTCACAAACTTGGGTTGTTGAGCCCAACCTCATAACAAATAAGATACACACCATTACAGAGAAGTCTAAGAAAGGAGCCTCGCATCACACAATTCAGAGATGGTCTCAACATTTAATAAAGAATTGCCTGTTCCTTACTTCAATAGGAAACAAAACTAAATGAGAAGGTTAGAGGAATAAAAGTAATTGTTCTCCTTTAGGCACAAGGCCAGCAAACAGGAGAAAGTCGATTAAATCGATCCTAGTGCATTACTGGTACTTTATTTTATCGACCCCGTAAGGATGAAAGGCAAATGGCCGTAAATGGCCGTAACCCTATGCCATACAGCATGTCGTCTGACTCTCTTCCGATACTACCAATACCCCGTGCTTAGAGGAATGGAAATAATATTGAAGTATTACATGCATAATAATCAGCAATACTATATTCAAATAACACAAACGCTATATAAAAACACGCGAAAGTAGAAGGAAACACACCAATAACAGTTATAAAATGCTGAAATAGACAAGCGTATAGACAGAGTAGGAATTGGATATTAAGTAAAACTGTTGAATTAAAATGTAATTTGTTCAAAATTCGTTAAAACATTACACAGTATTGGCAGCATATACAACACATTAAACGATATGGAAGCTAGGAAACATCACAAGAGAAAATGCTACACATAGAATAATTGAGAACTGAAACCAAAGTTGAAATACTACAGATCCTATTGCCAAACACAAACCAACACGCGCCCAGATAAAACTGTACTAAATCACGAAAAACTTATGAAAACCATAGAAATATTATAGAAAGTCCTAACTAAACACGCCTCAATAATGCACATTTACTATTGACTATATAAGTATCGTTAAAGTGAATAAAGTCACACCATAAAATATATCATCTAGAATTAACAGAGACGAGAATTTAACTGAAACTATAAAGAAAATAGAAAGAACATCACAAAATCAACACACAACAAGCGACTGTACGGCCTCTGGAACGAATAAACAAATATAATAGCGCATTGCTAGAAATTGTTTATAGCAACATGTCCGATTATTAATATGCTGGATAATATCTATTCAGCACAATTACCTTATCGGTGTAAACGTGACACGATTTTGACTGCGTGAAAATGGTTCGAACACCTAGTACTTACAATTATTTTTAAAAAGCAAAGATCTATCCTTAATCTGTGAACAAGAAAAGGTTGTATTTACCACGAAAGCAATATTCGAATACGCTAAAAGTTTTATATCAATAATAAAGGAATTACTTTGGAAGAAAGAGTAAAATTGAGACAAATATGCTACAGCGCCTATGAACAGATACAATTTAACTCAAAGTGAGTGTATTGAATTATTAATCTGCAACAAAATCAGAGAATACATTTAATAAACATCTCAGGACTTGAATTAAGGAACAAACAAAACTATAATACTTTTCTGTATCAGAACACGAGACAAACACTTAAAACTGTGCTTTAAATTACTAAATAATAATAGCGAGTACAATAATGATAAAGTGACATAGATGCAGATATTAGCATTACAAGTTTTAATCGTCGGTACCAAAAGCCAGCAGTTTCCTGTGACCGATTGTAATTAATCAGAAACAAGCATGCAGCGCGTTATATGCATGTACGAAATAATAACGTGAGAGATAAGCTGGTTCATGTAAATAGATGTCGTGCTTATCTCTCAAATTCATGCATTCAACAAAGCAAACAAATGAATGAGCTAATGGAAGGAATTTAGCTATATAGTATAGATACAAATCAATAGAAATTACATAGCCTATGATATTTAATCGCAATAACACCAGCAAAAGAAGTTTATGTACAACTGTACTGCTGCTGATCCGGAACATTAGATATGGAGCTAGGAATAGCCAATAGTTTTGAGGCGAATCTCTTAAGCTATCTTGAATATGGAGAGGTTATTTGTGAGCAAATAAAACAACGAATGTAGTGCATATATTTAGTAAAACGGTCTAGAAAACTAGTGCAATTTAGCAGTAATTCGAAATTTAGCAGGAAGTTGAAATTCCACATGGGAAGAGGCATCAACTAAAATTAAAAGAATATTGTTTACAATGAACCTAAGCACATTAATCACTGGATGTTACAATTTCATTTTAGTTTGTGTTGAAATGAACTTCAAGTTGAATTATAGGGAAAACATTACTATAAAAGATTTCAATCACCTTACACAGAGAGATTAAATGAGCAACGCTTGAATTTGCAGACGACATGGTATTATTTAACTCGACAGAAGGTGATCTCCGATATCCAATTGATAGGTTTGATGCTGAGTGCTGCATTACACTCGCCTTCTCAAGTAAGACTGTGCAGTGCACTGGAAAGCAGGTGGCTGAATTAAGTGAAAGAATTGAAGCAGTTGATGGAGTAATGGGCCTGCTTCAAACATTCAGTAACCATAAGAAGAGAGGTAGGTGTGAAAGCGAAGCTCGCTATCTACAATTCAGTAGTCATGCTAACCATTGCCTATGGGCCGGTATCTGGGTTAATGACAGAAAGAACACGATCGTCAATACATGCCGCTGAAATGTGGTTGCTCCGACGGGGGTTAGGCGTAACGTCACTCAATAGAGTGCGTAGGTCGGAGATCAGCAAGTTGCTGCAGGTAGAGCCGCTACTTCTCCGAATTGTGATATAACATCTCCGATCATATGTGCAAGGAGTTAGAATGTCTCAAGAAAGAATCGCTGAAGAGATGTTATGGGTAAAACCAGCCAGCAAGAAATCCAGGGGTAGACCACGAGAGAGAGGGTTGGATGACATTCATGATCTAGAAGATCTCAATTGGTGATCCAGCCGGAACAGTTCGAAATGATTGTTAATGACAGAACCTGCTGGAAGTATTTGAGGACTCTGCCCTCACAACCCACTCAAGAAGAAGAAGAAGAAGAAGAAGAAGAAGAAGAAGAAGAAGAGGAGGAGGAGGAGGAGGAGGAAGAGGAGGAGAAGGAGAAGAAGAAGAAGAAGAAGAAGAAGAAGAAGAAGAAGAAGAAGAAGAAGAAGAAGAAGAAGAAGAAGAAGAACTACATTAAAACAAATCATTTTATTCTAATGGAGACAAGTAAACAATCTGTCTCGTGATAATTATCTTTATACATGATGTTAATTGTGTAAGATGTTTACAGTGGGAAGTTAATATCTATGTGCTACTGATGAGAAGGAAACAATTTTATGAATTAAAATATGGTTTAAACATTATACTCATTACCAATGATGAAATATCATGTGTAACTACCCACCTCTATCAATGATGTCTCCATTTCTTTTCTTGTTAAATAATTCTTACCCCAATATCAATTCAATATTAAACAAAAACAACGTTACAAGATTCCATTTCAACTTAAAGAGAGAATGACTTGGCAAATGGGATAGAAAGAATAATAAATCAAATATCTACGTGTAGTCGTTACACACGCAAACTCCATACTTTTTCTGTGTGTATGCAGACCACATGTTAATTTATACGAAAGATCTCCAGATACCTTTGCTACTAGAACATCTTAGAAAACCTGTTTAATATTAATGTGGCTATGCTTTAGAAAAGTTCAAGTTATATATCATTTATTATTAGAGTTTGGTGAGTCGATATGCCACGAGAACACTAGAGAGAATGTTGTCATAAGAAATACACTACTGAATATATATTCAACCCGATTTAATCTACGTAGATTATTTGTATTCTTATATAATCCATGATTAGATACTAAATCAATATTAGCATTGCAACGAATAAGTTACTTTATATTGAGGTGCATTCCTCTTAGATTCTACAGTGATATGCTGAGATATTTTACTGAGATCTTCAAACAAAATGATAGGATCATTTTGTTTGAAGATCTCAGTAAAATATCTACGCATTTAACTGATAAACAATTCAGAATTACCCAACCAAATAATAATTTAATCTGTAGCAACAACAGTTTTTAAATATATACGGAACAAATTAATTTAAGTAGCTAATGTTCAAAGTATCTAATCATCTGCGTATATTTTATACCATGTTGCTTGATGATAAATTTCCAATTAGGATGATTTTGCTTCCTATTTGTGATGGCGCTCTCTCATAAATAGTTGGAAATCTGCACATGAGGTTAAGAAATATTCAGAGTTAACGAGCTAGTGTTGTTTTCAGACCTATAGCCTGTCATATTTAAAATACCGATTCCATTTATATCGATTAATCCCTATAGTCAATCTAAGTCTATAATCGGATGTATATGTGTAAGAGAGTTGATATTGTATTGAGATGGCATAAAATCTAATATACTTGCTATATCAAAAGCTGTCGTTTATATTTTTGTGATCGAATGTCAATAAAAAGATTCAGTCATCTAGACAGGCGTAATAGATAAACGTATAGTCGGTACCATTTTTAGTTTCAATCAAATAATTATACTGTTGCTAAGACGTAATAATGTTTTGTGAGTTAATAAATCAGTTCACAATTTATACTATCTGAAAACGCTATAAGACATATTGAGAAATTATAGAATTGATTTTTAGATTTCGAATATCCGAATACATATGCCTCTAGGCCCGATTATTCAAGCCATCGTTTTAAAATAATATCAATGATTTTAGATATTTAATTCATTCCATTATTCACACAGGCCGATTTATTGATTTTACATGATTAAATGTGTATTGAAAACTGTGACGCCTCCGGCGAATATCCTGTTCAATGTCAATTTATATATATTCTCTTTTTATCGAACTATATACATTATAAATTGTTTTCCATGACACTGCACTAATAATAATTCTCTGAAAAAGCTTATGACCTTTGGAGTTCAACTGATTTTGTAATTACGTAATAATACATTTGTGTATTGCATTATTCATTGTTACATTGCAAAGAGGGGAATCGGTGTCCATATATCGAATATCCGAAACAGACGCATTTTTATTTTATAAATCATATAGTAATTGTTTTACTTTCTGACAGGTCAATAAGTATCACCACCAATTTGACCGAAATTCCTAATCACATACCTAGTACAGAGTCATATATAAAATATTTATGTGAAAAGAATATATTTTTACAAATTTAGAAATTCACTAATCTAATACTTAAGGAAACAAGCACAAACACTCACATGCATTATACTTATAAAATCCTGCCGAGGTTAACTTTGCCTCTCATCCTTACGGGGTCGATAAAATAGAGTACCAGTAATGCACTGGGTATTTGCTGGCCTTGTGCCAAAAGTAGAAACAATTATACTTATAAACATTACTGTGGGAAAGAGTGTAGTTAGTTCACTACTAAAGATTAAAGATGTGATCGTGGAAGGGATCGAGGTAATATAAATTTCCTATCTGACAAATATATATTTATGTGTAGAGATTTGCATGTGAGTTAAAATGGAGACTGTATTTTGGGGCTCTCGGGAAACATAATTAATATTATGACCTTTTGGACTTCTATAATGTGAACATTTGTTGAGCCCGAGTATTGACGAGAGCTACCACTAAATAAACATCATTTTCGCCAGTCTGATCATGATCTGCATTGTTATTACGACTGGCACCTGATACTTCATCAGACAATTTTTCATTAGAATTGTGATGTTTACCATCATTTATAGCGACTTAGTTGATGCAAATGACCTAGGGCATGGTGTTAAAAACAAAAGATTGGGATGATAATAGAAAATAAAAAAACGGAAGGAAAACATAGCTGCCATAACAGAATTGAAGGGTTTATCTGTAGAGTTAACCTGGAGAAATCGTCTAAAACCGGCAGCACTTAAATCACATGAATGTCTGAATTATCTCCAGGAAAGATTGATGAATTATTTCCCATAGTCGATTAAAGTTTCTGCATTGCTAGTCCGCTATAGAATGCTGACGTGGAATTTTTAATTACAGTATTGTCCAACGGGTAGAAAAATGTGAGCACCTGATAAGGTTCTAGATAATAACACTTGGTCTGAGTTGTAGCTTGACCCAAGACTGCAGCTCCGTCGAGGAGAAGAACCCCGGAAAGATGTGCCTGACAAAGGGAGACCACATCTGTCCATTGTTTAGGATTATATGGAAGTGCCGTAACCTCGGCGCAAGTTTCTTTAGTGCCTTATTAAATTCTACCATTTTCAGTTTAACTTCGGAAAAAGACATAGTAATTACACTTATATATATGTACATATAAATAAATAAATATATATCTACATATATATATATGCATATATATATATATTTACATATGTATGCATATATATATATATATATATATATATATGCATATATATATATATATATATATATATATATTGTTATACTTTGGGAGGGTCATGTTGCCAATAAGAAACAGACGCACCAGTTGCTTTCACTTCAATTTATTATAATAAATTCATAAATTTAGGAATTTATAAATTTCCGGTTGGTTGGTTGGTTCCACAACCGGACGATTGTTTATATATTGTCAAAGTTCTTTCGTCACACATTCTGTGACCTCTTCAGTGACTGGGGATTCTTTTCTTTGTTTTTGTGCCTCTGCTTTGCTCTGTCCTACGCCATCTTGTTTTTGTGTGTGTTGTGTGCTTAGTTTGCGCATGTGTTACATCCGGGTGTCTGTGTGTGTTTATATGTGTTTATTTATTTGTTTATTTACATGTTACTGGTTGGTTGTTTGTTCTATGTGCGTGTGTATTTTCCTTAATTGTAAGTTATGATGTTGCTGTTCCATTCATTGTGTTCCGACAAGCACTCTCCAGGAGGATTTATAAGGACATCCTTCCTGAGGAGGCCACAAGCAGTGAAAAGGATGGAAAAACCGTCCTTCCCCTACGAGAAGTAAGGTAAGTGATCTTTCCCATCTTTTCCACTCCCTTTCAACATGACCACACTCAGGATAGGCAGCATAAATGCGCGTGGCTTGGGGTCGTCATGGAAGCAGGGCCACCTGCTCAACAACCTCAGGTCACTAAACATAGATGTAGTGGCCATCAGCGAGACCAGAATCTCCGAAGCACGGGCTTTCGCACCGATCTTCGGCGGCTACGATGTGTACGCATCTCCCAGCCGTCCTGGATCGGAGGGAGGAGTTGCTGTACTCTTTCGGAGAGGTTTGGATCTCGCGATTGCGGGCCATCTTCCTGGACCCAGAAGGTAAGTTGGTGGGGCTGGACGTGACCAGCGGATACAGGCAAGCTTTCAGGCTAGAGGCCGTCTATGCCCCGACAGGAGCAGGGCGGCCAGATTTCTTCCGGCGTCTGGAGAACTTTCTATGAACGTCCCGCTCTTTAGTGTTAGTGGGCGACTGGAACGGGATCTTAGATGCATGCTGGGACTATGTGGGATTAGCGGATAGGGTAGGAGGGTGCAAGAGCCTCACCAAGCTGCTCAGGCGTTTTGAACTGTCTGACACGTACCGATTGGATTTCCCGAATGTGCCAATGTGGACTTGGACAAACCGCATAGGGTCATCCAGATCATATCTAGATAGAGTAATTTGTAGGGAAATAGATAGGTCTAGCATAGGCTGTCCACAATTCAAGATAGTCAGCTACACGGACCACAATTTCGTGATGTGTGTGCTTGACTTAGATAGGCTTCATAGACGAGGACCCGGCTCCTGGAAGCTAAACGCGCCCTTACCAGCGCGCAAGGCCTACAGAGACCGGATTAGCGAACTAGTTAAGCGGGCGTTGACGGGGGCCATCGTCAACAACAAGTGGTGGTTTGCTCTGAAAAGAGCGATTTGAATAGAGTCCATTAGGTTTAGTAAGGATTTAGCAATAGAGAAAAATAGAGCAGAGGGAGAACTAGTTAGAACATTAGACGAGGCGCTTAGCAAAGGCATCGCGACAGACGTACTTGCGGCGAAATTGGCCCTTGACCAATTCTTCAATGCAAAGCACGAAGGCTGCGTTGTCAGCGCTAGGGTGCGTGCTCTCAGACACGAGGGGACGAAAGCCGTTCAATGGATCCGAGTGGCGGAGGCGCGTCGTACAACAAAGCTACGATCCGGTCTTTGGTGGACCACGACGGGCGCATGCTACTCGATCCCGGGCAAATGTGTGAAGCTTTTCAGCGACACTTCGCTCATCTGTTCGGGGACAGCGGTGGGCCGGGTCGAGGACTTTAGTGTCTACCTTTAGTGTCTACCGCCACTGAGGCGGAGTGTTACGAAAAGCCGATAACAGCCGCTGAAGTACGGGAGGCAATGACTGGCTGCACAAGGGGTAAATCGCCTGGTTTGGATGGTCTGCCCTATGAACTTTACGTACAGATGCCAGACTTGTTCGGAGGCCTCTTGGCGGACGACTACTGCAACTGGCAACAGAACGGGAGAATAGTATTGTGGACACGTTTGAAAGGGCTGAAGACGAGCACTTACCTCTTCGGTGATGCTCTGATTAACTTTTTAAAATTTCATTTGAAATGGAAAATCAAGGTAGAGCGGGGAGTGCTTTCTTCCCAGCATTTTGTTGAAAGATGGGTGAGAGAAGCAAGTAGGGCCCGAGTGAATGGGCCTACTCTGAGTATGTGTCTGTAAATTAAAGGTGGAAAACTGGGGGTGGGGACTTGCTCTTGTGGTCAGAGTCACTGTGGCCTTTTAATGGGCTTTCTCCCCAAATTCCCCTCGGAAGTCTCCCCCCTATTAGGGAACTTTTCATTGTTATTTTTTTTATTACACCCCCTGTTTTTTTACACGCAGAAATGCCTATTTGTACCGTCCTGTATTGTCCTGTACTGTCCTTAATGTCTACTTTATGTAAACCCTTGCGGTTAATAAAGAAAGCATTATTATTATTATTATTATTATTATTATTATTGAATGCCATGGTTGACGGAGGCTCGGCTCTGTAAGGTATAGTAATTTTTAACCGTTAAAACAATTGTAAATTGTTTAAAACTTGAACCAAATTGTTGATAAAGACACCCTCCTCCTCGTGAGAGGGGTCTTTCTGTCCGTTATTTGGCCCTTCGGGGTTAAATAACCAGTTATTGGGGTTTTGTACCCAAAATTTCATTTTAAACAAAAAAACATGGCTACCAAAAAGAAATTTCATACGTCACTCCCACTCATTCCGTCTTCTTCTTCCTCAATCATCACTACAGCAGAGAGAAGATTGTCTCTCTCCCTCCCTTCTTTAAATGTGTCTCTCTCCCTCCCTTCTCTTTCGCAAGCGACGAAAAAAAAGAAAAGTCTCGTGCAAAGCGTGCAAGGTTTCTCCACGACGACGACGACAGCGACGAAACAGGTGTGCGGGAAATACGAAAACCCAGTTCATTCGTCTGACGTCAGGAATAATAGCAGTAGCAGCCGTAATAACAACAGCAACAGTGACAATGAAAACAACAGTAGCAGCCGCAACAGCATCACCAGCAGCATAAACAACAACAGCATTAGCAGCAGCAACACCAACAACAACCACAGCAACAGCGGCGGAGGCAGTAGTCGTAGTACCTGCAGCAACAAAAGTACCAGCAGCTCTGACGACAACAACAACAGCAGAGAAAAACCAATCTCATTTGCAGGTATTGCGAAAAATTTGGAAACAATCCTCATAACAAATGAGGAATTAGAGGAAGCGAAGAAGATGGTGACAAAGAACGGACACCGAGCAATCTGCAAGGCAGCGAAAAATTTTTTCGAAACCCAAGAGCACTGTACGGTCACGTACCGTACAGTAAGTACAAAATCCCGTAGGGTGGAAAGAGCCACAGAGGCCCAAATACAAAAAGCCTTGGGGTCTGTGTGGCAGCGGAAAACGCACATCACCCGAGGCAAAAAATATGCCACCGTAGACGTACTTTTTGCCACACCCCAGGAGGCAAAGGCCCAATCAGTAGTGACCCTAAGGAGCGAGGAAATGGTGTTGGTGCCCTCCTACTGCGGGCAAAAAATTGTGAGGGTCAAACTGACCCACGTCCCCCCCGGAATGACCCCTTCTTGGCTGGCCGCGTCTGTCCTCGTCGGAATCGAGGACAAAACAACTGTACTGCAAGTACAGAAAAAAGTAAGAGAAGATTGGGTCGGCTCCTCCATTGAGATGCTAATCCAAACCAACCAGGAGTGCATCGAAGCTATCCCGGATGTGATAGACTTCGATAACGGCACTCAACTGCCCATAAGTGTTGAGGGCAAACGCCCGAAATGCTTTCGCTGTGGATCGAAGACTCACCTCAGGGCCTTCTGCAACGAGAAGACCCTGAGAAAGGAAAAAACCCCCCTCCTTCCGAATCCGGCTCCACGGCTACCAGCAACAGGACAAGCGGCAACCAGGAACGATAGCTCCGTGGCACCCATACCCACTCCACGGAAATCAAAGACAGCAGCAGCAGTGGAAATATTAACAACAACAACAGCAATACCAAATGCAGCTGCAACAGAGACTCCAGTGCAAACATCACCAACAACAACAAGTGAAAGAGTGGAGCTGGTACCCCTCCCCGACCTTACAGAATCAGACATGGAGTGTGAGGTGGGAGAGGGATGGCAAAAGGTCGCAAGAAGGCACAAACGCAGAAGCAGCGCATCGTCGCCTTTGAAAAGGGAGGAAAGAAATGAGAAAAGGGTAAAGTCTACTGCAAAGAGACCCACAGCAGCAACAACACCAACACCATCACCACCCACACTAGCGCCACCATCACCACCGGCGACAACCCCACCGCCAACAACACCTTCAACACCACCACCACAAGCACCAACATCGCAAACACAACAACAAAACACACACACCCAGCAACAACGACAAGAAAATAGCAGAACCACACCCCACCCCCAGAAAAACAAATGCACGGCAATAAATACACACAACAAGAAACTAATGACTTACATAATTGAACACACAGACATTTCACAACAGGACTACATAATACCAGCACCAATCAAAACGCCAACTAACATAAGACTGCTAAAAATAGCACAGAAACAATACACAAATATTAAAACGAAATTCCCCAACGCAGTTGGTGATTTCAGGGACCTAGGAGGAACCATCAATCGAAGAGTATACTCAGACATTCTCTTAGAAGAGCCGACGACCAGCCGAAGGGACGATTCAACGGTCCCTTCACCAGACGATCAAGTGAAAAGGGATGTAAAAACCATCCCTCCTCTACCAAAAGTACGGTAAGTGGTCTTTCCCATCTTTTCCACTCTATTTTAAACATGACCTCACTCAGAATAGGCAGCATAAATGCGCGTGGCTTGGGGTCGTCATGGAAGCAGGGTCACCTGCTCAACGACCTCAGGTCACTAAACATAGATGTAGTGGCCATCAGCGAGACCAGAATCTCCGAAGCACGGGCCTTCGCACCGATCTTCGGCGGCTACGATGTGTACGCATCTCCCAGCCGTCCTGGATCGGGTGGAGGAGTTGCTGTGCTTTTTCGGAGAGGTTTGGATCTCGCCATACGGGCCATCTTCCTGGACCCAGAGGGTAAGCTGGTGGTGCTGGACGTGACCAGCGGAGACGGGCAAGCTTTCAGGCTAGTGGCCGTCTATGCCCCGACTGGAGCAGGGCGGCCTGATTTCTTCCGGCGTCTGGAGACCTTTCTTGGAACGTCCCGCTCTTTAGTGTTAGTGGGCGACTGGAACGGGATCTTAGATGCACGCTGGGACTGTGTGGGATTAGCGGATAGGGGTGGAGGGTGCAAGAGCCTCACCAACCTGCTCAGGCGTTTTGAACTGTCTGACAGGTACCGATTGGATTTCCCGAATGTGCCAATGTGGACTTGGACAAACCGCATAGGGTCATCCAGATCATATCTAGATAGAGTATTTTGTAGGGAAATAGATAGGTCTAGCATAGGCTGTCCACAATTCAAGATAGTCAGCTACACGGACCACAAATTCGTGACCTGTGTGCTTGACTTAGATAGGCTTCATAGACGAGGACCCGGCTACTGGAAGCTAAACGCGTCCTTACCAGCGCGCAAGGCCTACAGAGACCGGATTAGCGAACTAGTTAAGCGGGCGTTGACGGGGGCCATCGTCAACAACAAGTGGTGGTTTGCTCTGAAAAGAGCGATTAGAATAGAATCGATTAGGTTTAGTAAGGCTTTAGCAATAGAGAAAAATAGAGCAGAGGGAGAACTAGTTAGAAAATTAGACGAGGCGCTTAGCAAAGGCATTGCGACCGACGTGCTTGCGGCGAAATTGGCCCTTGACCAATTCTTCAATGCAAAGCACGAAGGCTGCGTTGTCAGAGCTAGGGTGCGTGCTCTCAGACACGAGGGGACGAAAGCCGTTCAATGGGCCCGAGTGGCGGAGGCGCGTCGTGGCAACAAAGCCACGATCCGGTCTTTGGTGGACCACGACGGGCGCATGCTACTCGATCCCGGGCAAATGTGTGAAGCTTTTCAGCGACACTTCGCTCAGCTGTTCGGGGGCAGCGGGGGGCCGGGTAGAGGGATGGACTTTAGTGTCTACCTCGACGGACTGCCGCGGCTCTCGGCCACTGAGGCGAAGTGTTGCGAAAAGCCGATAACAGCCGCTGAAGTACGGGAGGCAATGACTGGCTGCACAAGGGGTAAATCGCCTGGTTTGGATGGTCTGCCCTATGAACTTTACGTACAGATGCCAGACTTGTTCGGAGGCCTCTTGGCGGACGTCTACTGCAACTGGCAACAGAACGGGAGAATTCCCAGTTCTGTGAGCCGAGGAGCGGTGGTGCTGCTGAGAAAGAATCCGAACAAGGGGGATAACATAGATAATTTTAGGCCCATAACTCTGCTAAACACAGAGTTTAAGATTTTGGCCAAGGTGCTAGCAAAGAGGTTGGCGCTTGTCGTTGGTGGTCTGGTGGGAGAGGCGCAGACATGCGCCATTCCCGACAGATCCATCCACGACAACCTCCACCTCATGCGATACATCGTAGAGAGGGTAGCTAGGGAACCTGGCACGGGTGGGTCCTTGATCAATTTAGATCAGTCGAAAGCTTTCGATAGGGTCGACCATCGTTACCTAGCGGCAGTCCTGAGGGCGGCTGGCTTTGGGCCCGTCTTCAGAGGCTGGATCGCTGCCATGCACAGCGACATCTGCTCTGTGGTGAGAGTGAATGGTCACCTGTCGGAACCGTTCAACATCATGCGCTCGGTCCGCCAAGGATGTCCCCTCTCGTCCCTCTTGTACGTATTGACTCTCGAGCCATTACTGCACAAACTGGAGACGTTGAGGGGAGTCCCGCGCGAACTAGGATGCGGAAGATCCGTGTCAGCATATGCGGACGATGTCACCGTAGTGGTGTCGAACGCCAAACACATCGAGGCGATCGGCACTACACTAAGAGAATACGAAGCGGTGACAGGAGCAATGATCAACCAGGAAAAGTCAGTGGGCCTGCAGCTCGGCACCTGGAGAGGCAGGTCCATGCCGTCCAACAGCGTCGTCGGGCACTGGACGGACGGACCGGTTAAATTGCTAGGGGTCTGGTTCGGTCCGGACCTCCAGACGGACAAAAACTGGGACGAGGTGACGAGCAGGGTGGCTTCTCTCACCCAGAAATGGGCGGAGAGGAAGCTATCCCTGAAAGGTCGAGCGGAGGTGGCTAACGCGTACATCGCGTCTGTCATCTGCTACCGCCTAACCGTCGTACCTTGTCCTAAGCCTCGCCTGACTGCGCTGGAGCGTTTGCTCTTTCGCTTTTTGTGGAAGGGACGTGCTCCGATGGTCAGGCGGTCCATCTGTTGTCAACACCCGCTACGTGGAGGGCTGGGCATGCCGTGGCTGATGATGCGCAGGCACGCGCTCAGGCTACGACATCTCCACCTCTTCCTCGACGGTGATCAGGTGTGGTCGCCGTTTGCTAGACGCGTTTTTCCCCAGCTCGTTTCCTTGACGGAGCTGCAGTCCTGGGTCAAGCGAAGACCGAGAGGGAGCGCCTGGAGACTGGAATGTCTTCAGGCGCTCACAGCCCTCGACCAATCGGGCAATGTGATCGGTGGAAACTCCACCTCGGCGTTCTATAGAGGATTAGTGGAGGGGAAGAGCGACGACGTACTTGGGGAAACTCTAGGCGTCGACGAAAATCAACTAGCCAATCTCTTCGGAAGAACTTTCGGGCCAGGGCCTATGGACAACTTCCAGAAATCTCTGGCCTGGCAGTGCTACCGAGGAGCCTTGCCAGTTCGGGATAAACTCTACAGGCATGGAGGTGCCGTCAGCCGGGCATGTCCGAGATGCGCGCAGGGCGACGAAACCGTCCTGCACGCACTCGTCCAGTGTCCGAAAATTGCTGACTTGTGGGTTTATGTCGAACACCTGCTGTCGCGTTTAGGACGGATCCAGCTATCATCTGAGTCTATCGTGAGGATTGCCCCGCCCTCCTCCTTTAGCCGGGAAGGGCAGGCAGTTTTTATCTGTCTGGTGGCCATGGCGAAAGAGATAGTATGGTGGACACGTTTGAAAGGGCTGAAGACGAGCACTTACCTCTTCGGTGATGCTCTGATTAACTTTTTCAAATTTCGTTTGAAAAGGAAAATCAGAGTAGAGAAGGAAGTGCTCTCTTCCCAGCATTTTGTTGAAAGATGGGTGAGAGAAGCAAGAATGGCCCGAGTGAATGGGCCGACTCTGAGTATATATCTGTAAACTAAAGGTGGAAAACTGGGAGAGGGCACTTGCCTTGGTGGTCAGGGTCATTGTGGCTTTTTACTGGGCTTTCTCCACAAATGTCCCTCCGAAGTCTCCCCCCTATTGGGGAATTTTTCATTGTTATTTTCATTGTTATTTTTGTTACATCCTCTGTTTTTGTTTTTTTACACGCAGAAATGCCCATTTGTACTGTCCTGCATTGTCCTGCACTGTCCTTAATGTCTACTTTATGTAAACCCTTGTGGTTAATAAAGAAATCATTATTATTATTATTATTATTATTATTATTATTATTATTATTGGCGTTGTACAGAGGATTAGTGAGAGAGGCAAGAATGCCCGGGCCTACTCTGAGTATGTGCCTCTAAATTGAAGGTGGAAACTGGGAGAGGGCAGTTGCCTTGGTTGTCAGGGTTTACCGTGGCTTTTTTTAATGGGCTTTCTCCACGATGGCCCTCAGAAATTCCCCCCCCCCCCCTATTGGGGAATTTTCATTGTTCCTTTTTTGTTACATCCTTGTTTTTTTTACACGCAGAAATTCTCATTTGTACCGTCCTGCATTGTCCTGTACTGTCCTTACTTTGTGTAAACCCTTGTGGTTAATAAAGAAAGCATTATTTATATTATTATTATTATTATTGGTCAGTTCGGACGCTATTTGCTAGCTCCCAGTAAGTCGCTTTATTTACCTGTTATAATTATTTGTTGCTTAATTTTTCTTGTTATGTAATGGATATAAGCCATTGGACTTTGACCTGTGAACATCCAAAAGCCCTTCGGGTGCGTCTGGGCACGCAAAACCCACATCAACCGAGGCAAAATGTACGCCATAGTAAACGTACTTTTTCAACTCCCTATAAGCGTGAGAAGTAAGGCGCCCAAAGTGCTATCTCTGTGGGCAGAAGGGTTACCTCAGAGCCTTCAGCCCGCAGAAGACAGCCAAGAAGAGCCACCACCACCCCTCCTCCGACGCCTGATTCGCTACTACCAAGAGCAGGTCAGGAAACAGAGGCAGAAGACCCTTCCACGGTGAGTAGGATGGCAACGTCCGTGGCACGCATACCAAGGCCACGGACAACTAAAGCAGCGGCAGCAGTGGTGGCAACACCAACAGTCGCAGTAGCCACACCGGCGGCAAAATCCCCGGAGTGGTCTCCACTACCACCACCAACAGCAGTGGAGCTCATACCTCTTCCTGACGCCACGGAGTCCGACATGGAGTGTGAGGCGCGAGGGAGGTGGCAAATGGTCTGCCATAAAAAACAAAAAACAAAAAAAACCCTTAGCTTCACCCTCCAAAAGTGAAGGCAGACAAAGAGGGGTAAAGGCTGTAAGGAGACTTGCAGCAACACCACCACCATCACTATCACCACCACAAGCATCACCACCAACAATAACCACAACCAGCAGCATCACCAAAAACACCAACATCGCAAACACAACAAAACACACACCCCCAACAGCAACAACAAGAAAACAGCAACAAAATCGCCCCTCCTCCCAAAAAGTACACAGTCATAAACATGGCAAATAAAGAACTCCTACAACACATAAAGCAGCACACAGACATCACAAAAAGGATTGGATCTCGCCATACGGGCCATCTTCCTGGACCCAGAAGGTAAGTCGGTGGTGCTGGAGGTGACCGGTAGCGAAGGCAATGCTTTCAGGCTAGTAGCAGTCTACGTCCCAACAGGGGCAGGGCGGCCAGATTTCTTCAGACGTCTAGAGACCTTTCTTGGAAAGTCCCGCTCTTTAGTGTTAGTCGGCGACTGGAACAGTATCTTAGATGCACGCTGGGATTATGTGGGGCTAGTAGACAGGGTAGGAGGGTATAAATGCCTTAACAACCTGTTCAGACGTTTTGAACCGTCTGACAGATGTAGACTGGATTATCCGAATCTGGCAATGTGGACATGGGCAAACCGCATCTGGTCATCCAGATCGTATTTAGATAGGGTATTCTGTAGGAAAACAGATAACGCTAGTGTAGATTGTCCTCAATTTAAAGTAGTCGACTACATGGAGCACAAATTTGTGATCTGTGATGCTGAATTAGATAGACTCCATAAGCAAGACCTGATTAGCGAATTAGTTAAGCATGCGTTGACGGGTGCAATCGTCAACAAGACGTGGTGTTTTAGCCTGAAAAGGGCTATTAGAGTAGAATCGATAAGGTTTAGCAAAGGAGTAGTGATAGAGGAAAATAGAGTAGAGGGAGAGTTGGTTAGAAAACTAGAAGAAGCGTTTAGGACAGGCATCGCAACCGAGCTGCTTCCGGCGAGGTTAGCACTCGACCAATTCTTCAACGCAAAGCATGAGGGCTGCGTTGCCAGAGCTAGAACGCGTGCTGTAAGACACGAGGGGATGAAAGCAGTTCAATGGGGCTGGGTGGTGGAGGCGCGACGTGGCAACAAGTCCACAATTCGGTCTTTGCCTGATCAAAACGGGTGCATGTTGCTCGAACCCGAGCAGATGTGTGCGGCTTTTCAACAGCACTTTGATCAAATATTCAGGAGCGGCGGCGGGCCGGATCGGAGTATGCACTTCAGTGCATACCTCGACGGACTGTCGCAGCTCTTGACGCCGGTAGCGCAGTGCTGCGAAAAGCCGATAACAGCCAATGACATACGGGAAGTAATGTCTGACTGCACGAGGGATAAATCGCCAGGTTTCGATGGTCTACCTTACGAGCTTTATCCATCTACAACAACCACCATCTCATGCAATGCATCATAGAGAGGGTGGTTAAAGAACCTGGCACGGGTTTGGCCCTGATCATCTTGGATCAAACTAAAGCATTTGATAGGGTCGACCATCGGTACCTGGCTGCGGTCCTCGAGGCGGCCGGCTTCGGGCCTGTTTTTAGCGGCTGGATCGCTGTAATGCGCAGCGACATCTGCACGATTGTGAGGGTGAACGGTCACCTGTCGCAGCCGTTCAGCTAAATGCGCTCGGTCCGCCAGGTTTGTCCCCTCTCGTCCCTCTTGTACGTACTGGCCCTGGAGCCATTACTGCACAAATCGAAGACCATGAGAGGGGTCTCTCGCGAAACGGGAAGCGGGAGATCCGTTTCGGGTTTCGCCGACGCCGTCACCTTGGAGACATCGAGCACCAACCACGTCCAGATTTTCGGTACCTGTCTCAAGGAATACGAAGCGGATACAGAAGCAAATATAAACCAGAAATGTCGGTGGGCTTGCAACCCGGTACCTGGAGAGGCAAGTCCATGCCGTCCGACAGCGTCGTTGGGCGCTGGACGGAAGGACCGGTTAAATTGCTCGGTCTCTGGTTCGGTCTAGACATCCAGATGGAGAAAAGCTGGAGCGAGGTGACGAGCAGGGTGGCCACTCTCACCCAGAAATGGGCCGAGATTAGGCTGTCTCTGAAAGGTCGGGCGGAGGTGGCGAATGCGTACATAGCGTTCGTCATCTGCTGCCACCTGACCTTCGCAACTTGCCCCCGCCCAACTCTGACCAAAATGGAGCGCCTTCTCTTCCGCCTTTTGTGGAAGGGACGTGCCCCCATGATGAGACGATCCATCTGCTGTTAACACACGTTGCGTGAGGACAGGGCATGCCGTGGCTGATGAAGTGCAAATATGCGCTGAGTCTGCGATATCTCTGGTGCTCCCTTGACGGTGAAAAGGTGTGGTTGCCGTTTGCCAGACGCGCTTTTCCCGTTCTCGTCTCCTTGACGGAGCTGCAGTCCTGGATTAGGAAAAGACTGAGAGATAACGCTTGGAAGCCGGAATGTTTCCAAGCGCTCACTGGGCACTGATATCGGTGGAACATCCATCTCGGTGTTATGAGGGCTAGTGGAGGGGAGAGCGCTAGTGGAGGGGAAGAGCGACGACGTTCTCTGGGAAACCCTGGGCGTCGAAGACGATCAGCTGTTCGCTCTCTTCAAGAGGACTTTCATCCCGGGAACTATGGGCAACTTCCAGAGAGCCTGGCCTGGCAGTGCTACCGGGGAGCGTTGCCGGTTCTGGATAAGCTCTACAGGCACGCAGGTGCTGTCAGCCGAGCCTGTCTGAGATGCGCACAAGGCGACGTCCTGCACGCATTCGTTCAGTGCCCGAGGATTGCTGACTTGTCGAACAATTGCTGTCGCGTATAGGACGGACCCAGTTATCGAATAAGTCCATTGTTCAGATAGCCCCACCACCCTCCTCAAATAGGTAGTAGAGCTGGCTGTGTTCACCTGCCTGGTGGCCATGGCGAAAGAGATTGTGTTGTGGACAAGGTTGAAAGTGTTGAAGATGGACACTTTCCATCCGGTCAATCCCTGATTAACTTTTTCAAGTTTCACTTGAAGAGGAAAATCAGGGTGGAGAGGCAAGTGCTGTCTTCTAGTAATTTTGTTGAAAGGTGGGTGAAAGTGGCGAGTCGGGTCCAAGTGAAAAGGGCCCACTCTGAGTATGCGCCTGTAGACTGAGGAGTGGGAAAACGGAAAGAGGGCACTTGCCCTTTAGGTACCCGGACAAACGATCATCCACGAAACTCGCGAGCCACGTATGTTCCCTCAGGGACTCAAGTATAGACTACTCCATTCAATGGAAAGCCATCACTAACTCCAAACCATACGCAAGGGGCAATCCTACTTGTGGACTGTGTATTGATGAACAGACAAATATCCTAGGGAGACCACGCAATAGCGATTGCCTAAACTCAAGGAATGAAACACCTCTTACATAACTACAAAGCTCCGGATTACCAACAACATTCTAATTTTCTCAGCAACTCAAACTACTTTTCGGATTGCATCGCTTGGGTGAAGTGACCGTTTCTGCGCATGCGCGTTCAATCGGTTATTCTTCCTATTCCGTACAACCATGACCAGTCCGAGCTGAAGATCCGTTACGGTATGGTAAACTAACTGTTCCAAACGCCTCAAAATCCTGATGCCTCAAACAAACCTAAAAACTGAAAAAACGCAGTTTTTCACCTAATGCGGGCCCTAGGGGATCAAAAAGTTGAATTTTTATGTGCATAACACTCCCTGAAACATAGGTAATTTATTGGAATTCTTGCTTAACCCTGTATTTAAACTAACTTATATGTAAAAATACACAGTTCCAACCAATTTCAGTAAAGTTACTGTTACAACTTCTCCTCATCTAGACTGTCCTCTGATAGCACCGTGTAACATATTTTTTGTTTCCCGGTTCTAAGTGTCATTTCCTGGTTTGTTATATCCCATTATTATTTAAAAAAATACTATTATTTAGTCAGAAGTTTGGGTTTGTGGTCAGGAGTTTGATATTTCGAAATTTTCATATTTTTCAAGAAAAAAAACATTTCTCTTAAATCTATCAGTTCATATAATTGAATCAACAGAGTATATATTTATTTTATTACACAAGCTTATCAAAAGCAAACAGGTAAAAGCAAATAACACTTATAAAGCAACTTATACACGTCAGAAATGACTGGATTTCCTGGATTTGCGGTTGTAGTCCAGGTCGCATTCCCGCACTAGCCCCCAGATATAATCCCCCATCATTTTTTCATTGTAGTGGCCCTGGTACCTCCGCTCTATCTTTTTCACATCTTGGTAGAATCGTTCGCCTTGTTCTTCTGAGTAGGCGCCCATATTGTCCTTGAATTTTTCCAGGTGAGCGTCCAGCATATGGAGTTTAAGCGATATCCTGCAACCCATGGCGCCAAAAGCTTTTATCAGATCCTGCACCAGTTGCTGGTAGTTTTCAGCTCTGTAGTTGCCCAGGAAGCCCTTGACAACAGCCTTGAAACAGGTCCATGCTGTTCTCTCAATCCTATTGAGCTTATTGAAGAACTTGGTAGACTCAAGCACATTCTTTATCTGAGGTCCAACAAAAATTCCACCTTTGATTTTGGCCTCAGATAACTTGGGGAAGAACTCAAGAAGGTACTTAACAGCGGCTGATTCTTGGTTGAGAGCCTTCACAAACTGCTTCATCAACCCCAACTTAATGTGCTGTGGCGGCATGAGCACAATCCTGGGATCAACCAGTGGCTCCCACATGAGGTTCCGGGTCACAACTACAAATTATGTTCTGCTGCTCCCAGTTCTTTCTTTTGTGGTGGTTAGAGGTGGCTCTGCTGTTCCAAAGGTAGAGGAAGCATTGGAATTTAATAAAGCTTCCTTGGAGTCCAAGCAGGAAAGCCACCATCTTGAAATCTCCAATGATTTCCCAATTGTACTGGTTGTATTGCAGAGCTTCCAAGAAGACTTTCACACTATAGTAATCTTCCTTCAGGCAGACTGAATGAGCTAGGGGCAGTGTCGGGAACTTGTTTCCATTGTGGAGGAGGACAGCCTTCAAACTTGTGGTGGAGATGTCTATAAATAGCCGCCACTCCTTGGGCACAAACGGCACCCCAATAACGTCAAACAGTCCAGGCACGTCATGGCAGAAGCAGAGGCCATCCCTAAGAGTGTAAAAACCTGCGAAAGATTCTGTCGACTTCTCTGACTTGTCACCTGCAGTTCCTCCTTGACCAATTTCCACTGCTTCATCCTGGAGACGAATTCTTAAAACACAACTTACACTTTATTCAGGGTGCGAAAATCCAGTATCAATAAATCTCTTTAATCCAGTTTTTAACAATTTTATACTTTATTACACTTTTATAATTTTCTTTAGGTATTACTCTTTATTTTGTAATTTTAATTTAACCTGAAACATATATAAAAAAAGTTATTTAACATAAGCAAATTAAACTTACATACGACGTAAAATCCAGCCTACAAATAATTCTAGTGAATAGCATAGAATTGTTTACAAACCCAAAATTTTAACTGTTTAATAGAACATTTTTTTATTTATTTGGGACCTAAGCAACACAAAAAAGTGATTACAAGCCAGGAACAGAGAAAAAAAAATCTGTTGTTACACGGTGTAGTCAAATACAGAATATGCCTGGTGATATGTAGTGTGTCGCAGCATCAGGAATTGTTCTCATCAATTAGTTTTTATGTTCAGCTGCTGTAGTACTGTTGCCGGTGCCATGGCCTAATGTTATGTTTATCCAAAAGCTTGTAACTGATATGGGTCTATTCTGCCTTCTGGTATAGCCAGGCCACAGAATAGATTATGAATCTAGTCAACAATTGCGCTTCGTTTCTTTAGATATGCAAATGGATGTGGAGATTATGTTCCACCACTATTTTTTCCTCACTTCGTTTAAGCTTAAGTTGTTTCTCACTTTCTTCTTTTCACGTGTATATGCGGATGTCTCATCACATTTCAGATGACGGCAAATTAATTCATGTGCATTTAGATATTTTGAGACCTTTTGTATTTGGTCGGAGAAAATGTTATATTTAAATTTAATATTTAACAGTACATCAGTGGTATTTACACACTTATCGGCTAAATCCCATGTTCCGTGAAGGATCTAAAGTAAGTTTGAATATTTATGTAACACATTAGAAATGGAGATCATTAATATATTTTACATTTTGTTCAATGGTCACCTACTTCAGAAAAATAGAAATGATGAATTCATCTGAGTGCTTCTGATAACGGAATTAATAGGCGTTATAACCCTCATAACAACATCAGTACTGGGCAGAATGTAAGTTCTTCAGGGAGTTATCAGAAGCCTTCCACTAACCAGGAAGGATGTTAAGCCTTCTAAGTCAAGATATAGAGTTTTAAAGAAGGAGTGTGACGTCTCAAATTCCCACTTTTCGATAACCCTAATTGGCATTCCATCAATTTTAGAACAAATGGGAAAAAGTTTTCAAAGTTATTTAACTAACTTTGCTTCCATTCAAGATGTCAGGCAAGGCGCCTGCTTCACCTAAGTTGAGATGTCAGGTTGTACAGGCAGGTTAAAGAGCTAAATACATAAGAAATATCTATCCTCGAAGTCTAAGCCGGCATGGATGAAGAGTTAGCAAAGAGGACAATAGGGCTTACGCAAGAAAGAACGTAGAGAAAATATAAGATTGTGCTGTAGCAGAGGATCACCTATCCGGAACTCATACATGTAGACTTCTCGCTTATCTGTTTCATTGTCCAGGCATTTTACGATGTGTTATCAAACCCAGCTATCATTGAAATCTTGGACTAGAGCAATACACCTTTCTGTCCAAACTGTTCTTAAAGATGTGCTTTAGCACATGTCAGTAACTCTACAAAGCGCTTAGAGTACGTTGCTTTCGGAGCAATCTTATCAGGTAGTCTAGCTGCTGCTCTGAAGGAATGGCCACAGCTCTATGCTTAAGAAAACATCACTATGACCTGAAAAAGTCACTTACCTTGATCAGGGCTCCGAAGAACTCAATTCCAACTTTGAGATGACGAAGTAACTGACCATGATAGAATCTATCTAAGCCGAAGGAAAATGCATTGAAGATGCTAACAAAAGGTAAGTGCAACGTTACGGTAACTTCATTTGAATTGACAAAATGGGAACTGGGAGACGCATGGTGAAGCCTTAGGACTGAGGTATAGATGGCTTTCAGGATACTGGTTCTAACTAATTAAACTTTACATGGATAGCAAATATGAAAGCCATTTATTCCACGAGAGATGACACAACGAAAGCTACAAATTGTCCTTTGAATGAAATGACTATTCTGAGGCAACTTCCTCCAGACACGTAAGTCGGGGCCCAAGTATTCCTGGCTGAGTCCCCGTGAGAAATATGTCTGTTGCTGACTCGGGCGAACCGCGCGATGTCCCCCCCCCCCCCGTTCATGTCATTGATGATGCGATTTAGCCCATCCACGAGATGTATTTTGCATACGAATCCAAAATATTTTGCGTAGGTAGTTTTGAAGCAATTTACAAATATGAAAGTCATCCAAATTAGATCTTGCAATGGTATTTTTATTTATGTAATTATGGTGATGTAGCAACATCAAAACTTTCAATGAATTTATAATTTCATAACATTTTTAGATACTGTTTGAAAATTTGAATTTCATTTTAATGAAAAAATTGCATTAAATCTTACTCTTTCTCTCCTGATATATGATATTGAAGTGAATTAATTACAAGTGAGGTAGAGAAATTACAACTGTTATTAGATTTTCACAGGCGTTCGATTATGCCCGAAATTTTATAATTGCAAAATTACTATTAGCAAGGGGCTGCTGCCAATCTTTATTGATGGAATTAAAGTCAAACAATTTCAGGATCAAAGTCCGATTTTCCTTTACATAAATACTAATAGCAGCGTTAAAATTGGTATAGCAGTGAAAATTATGGCCATAAAACTAATGTCATAGATTGCTGTCAAAATGAATATAATTTGGGTACGTTAGTAAGGTAAAGTGAAATTTAAAACAAAATTGTGTATTATATATATTTTGAATTAACACGATAATGAAACATATTAATATGGATAGGAATATTGGTTCCATAAATTTTGAAAATGAAAATATATACAAAGGTGAAAAGATTGGTTTCTATACATGCACATGCACATACACACACACACGCCCGCATACGAGCACACATGCGCATATACGCCCCCCCCAAAAAAAAACACACACACAAACATGGACACACGCTTATATATATATATATATATATATATAGTAATAATAATAAATGTGGAGACTAATCGAAAAGGATAAGATATATAAGATAATATATAGAAGATCCCGTTAAGGGTGAAAGCAGCGATTATTTGCTTAAACATTAATCTGTTATTTTTATCAATATACATATGTATATATATATATATATATATGTATATATAAATTCAAATTAAAAGATATATGTGTGTAGCCTTGTATCATTACAGAAACACAAAGTATTTTGTACATATGTAAAACATATAATATTTAGTAAACAATATATAATTTAAGGTGGAAAAGTTATTATTTTTCTTGGGGCCTCCGTTTCATACTTTCTAAACCATTACGAAAATCGATCTAAGCAATCGAAAGTCGATTAGCAATTATCGATTGAAATTTTCTACTGCGAAACTCATCATACATATTACATATGTTATGATACTTTAAATAGATAGATAGGAAAAGGTTCATGACCCGACGGCAGAGCTTAAGCCGTTTCGACGGCTATTTCTGGACCGTCGAAACGGCTTGAGCTCTGCCGTTGGGGTCTTGAACATTTTACCATTACCCACTCTACTACCTTAAGTATTGAGTACTCTGGTGCGTATGGTCCACCTGGTTCCTTTCCAAACTTCCTTCGTTATATATATATATATATATATATATATATATATATATATATATATATATATCAAGTAAGTATGTTTTGAAACAGTGAGCAGGTTTGAAATTAGAAAAGGGATGCACGTCCTTCTATACTGTGTGATCCATCACGCGGCGTACACTTTCACTCCTATCCGGGAAATCCAATGCAGAAAAAGTGTAATTCCTGTGGTGCCTGTATGCCATGATGATCTCAGATTTGAGGTTAACTGTATTATTTTTTCATCTGACTATCTCCACGGCTTCCGCCAGATATAGCTTGCAGCGTCCATCACACACTGAATACGCAGCTGCACGTTGCATTATACTCCAGTGGATAGGTGTGTGCGTATATATAGGTGTGTGTGAATATATACATATGTGTACTTAAAAGAACTGAACGTATATGTTTATGGGTGGGTGTGATTGTCGCCTATGCAAGTATTGCATGCGTTAGCTAATATACGTTTGACCTTGTGTGTATATATGTACGGACACCTATCTATATTTACATAAGCATTTTGTATAGGTATGTATGTAGATGTATGTAAGTGTAAGTATATATGTAAATATATATATATATATATATATGTATATAGAATAAGGAAAAGCGAAGTAGTTTCAGATGTTCAAGTCTTTTAATAATAATTGTTACTACTTTAGGCACAAGGCCAGCAATTACCCAGTGCATTACTGGTACTTTATTTTATCGACCCCGTAAGGATGAAAGGCAAAGTCAACCTCGGCGGGATTTGAACTCAAATCGTAAAGCGACGTAACTATGCTGGAAAGCATGGCGTCCGACCCTCTACCGATACTGCCAATCCACTGCCTATAAGTATTTTAATAATAATGCTGTGATATATATTTCAATTACGACAGTGGTCACACTGTTCCGTGCGCCAGTGTCGCGACATCGTCAGACAGCTTTTTACATAATAAGGTTATGTTTCCGAGGCAATCCAAATTGAATCGACATGGGAACAAACGAAGTGTGTGCTCTTGGGTTCTTCGTCCATTCCCCTGTGAGTACCAATTCACCCCCACCGGTCTGCGCAGGCGCAGGTCCGTAGGAAGTTGACCATTAGCTACCGCAGATTTCAACGACTTGAACATCTGAAACTACTTCCCTTTTCCTTATTCGATATTTACTCCGTCACTCCTATGTGGAATAAGTACGTTGAGTGCTTGAATTGAATTGCATCAATGTTTACCCTAAGTATATATATATATATATATATACATATTTAAAAAAAGGAAAAGAATGACTGCACTTGTAGTTCTAAATGATTTAATTTCATAATATTATAATATAATGAGTTGGGTAGATCTAGTAAGTTCCTTGTTAACTTCGGTAGGAAGATCTTTAAAGATTCCTGGTTAACTTTCCTACCGAAGTTAACAAGGAACTTACTAGATCTACCAACTCATAATTGTTTCTACTTTTGGAACAAGGCCATCAATTATCCTAGTGTATTACTGATACTTTATTTTATCGACCCCGTAAGGATGAAAGGCAAAGGTAACCTCGGCGGGATTTGAACTCAGGATAGCAAGAGCCGTAACTCTATGCGTCAAAGCATAGCGTCCGACCCTCTACCGATACTGCCAATCCACCACCCTACCAACTCATAATATTATCTATATATATAAAACTGAGGATGTCTGTGTGTGTGTGTGTGTGTTCCTTGAGTTTGAATCCCTAATAATCGAGAAGTACCCAACTGATTGTTTTCAAACTTTACATGTGTATTACTTGTTTCAGGGAGTGTTATGCACATAAAATTCAACTTGTTGATCCCCTAGGGCCCGCATCAGGTGAAAAACTTCATTTCTTCAGCTTTTTAGGGTTTTCTGAGGCGTGACGTCTAGCCGATTTTCCCGAAATTTCAAGGAATATTATGCACATAAAGATCCCGTTAAGGGTGAAAGCAGCGATTCTTTGCTTAAACTTTAATCTGTTATTTTAATAAATACTAACAGAATGGCCCAGCGCTGCTCGGGATTCTAAACATAGACTGGCATGTTTATCCCTCCTTTCTGAAACAGTAAAGAAAAGTACAGAGTACCTCTGCCTGTGGATGGTGTCTACATTTTGTGTTATAAAAAGAAATTCGCCGTAGATTACCAAGGTTTGAACTTAATTGGGTGCCTGAGAGTAAAATGTTCGAACAACGAAAGCCAAGACGATAGGGTTAAGTAAAAAGGCATTCGACAAACCGAACAGGTATTTGTTGTGCTATGGTACTATGAAAGCAATAGTTACAGAACAGTAAGCATGTTGAACTGCAGTGGCGGAGAGTGGTGTTGTCTTACTGCTTTCAAGTTTCGTCGTATGTTCAACAATTGATGCAGAAGTCCTAATGAAAAGTGAAGTCGCCTTGGGTGAATAGGCAAATAATTATCCATTACGATTTTGCAAAAGCATGTAATTGCGTTCCCTCTCTTTTTTGTTTTTGTTTTTGCTGCTATTTATATTTTGTTTGTGTATGCAAACATATCTGTACACGAATATATAATTATATATATATATCCAGTTAACCTCATTCTCCTCTGTATCACTATTGAGCTGACTTTTGGGATGCTCTCATACAGCTCTGAGTTTTTCCTCCTCAGTGTATACTGATTAATGTTCAGAGCCATTCCCAGCATTCTAGTGTAGCACCCATCCACCATCTGAGGGAGTTTCGTGGTCAGTGTCCAAGTCTCAGACCCGTACAGCAGCACAGACTCGACTCCAGCAATGAAGAGGCGGATTTTCAGGTCTTTACGAAGCTCCGATTCCCACACCAATCTCAAGCTGTGGCACGCCGCCCAGGCTTTGGTCTTCCTCTCAACCACATCATCTTCCACATCATCACCGACATCCAGAGTTGACATTACACTCAGTGCTCATATGGGAGCCCCTACATGGACACACTGGAAGAGGAAGACCAAGGTTAACGTATGTTGATGCACTAAGGACAGACACTGCTCTGTTGGAGACGCAGAACATGGCAGCGATAATGAGGGACAGAGACCGCTGGAGATAACTCGTCCATGGATCTCTGGAATTTTACCCGCCCTAGAATATATATATATATATATATATATATATATATATATATATATTTATATAGAGAGAGTGCTGGCATATCTAAGAACTGACTAACTGTCTGATGAGGTCATAGCCATTCGATGGCTATGATCGAAATATATATAGCAGTAAATAAAGGATTATGAGTTCATGCAATTGACTTATGTTTCGTCACTATTATAACTCCGGAACCAACATAGGTCCTTTTATATGAACATTTTTTAGTATTCTACTCTAACCATAATTTTCAGTAGTACCACTCCACTTAAATTCCTCAATTTAAGAATGACCTGTAGTATCGAATTTCATACTATAAACCTCAATTGAATATATATCTGACCAGGAATGCTTTTTGCGAAAATCAGTCATGGAACTATTGTGATCTTGCTTGACGGTTTGAACTTTACAACACCACCTGCTTCTTTGAGGTGAAATACCAACCCTACTAACATCTACAGACTGACCAATGAGAATTAAGACTATTCCTGCTGACAACATTAACTTATTCCTAAAAAGCTCATATGTCCCAAGACTCTGATACCATCAATACTATAAACACAGAGCTGGCATATCTAAGAACCGACTAACTGCCTGATGAGGTCATAGCCATTCAATGGCTATCATCGAAATATATATAGTAGTAAATAAAGGATCATGAGTTCATACAATTGACTTATGTTTCGTCACTATATATATATATATATATATATATATATATTTAAATAACAGATTAAAGTTTAAGCAAAGACTCGCTGCTTTCACCCTTAACAGGATCTTCTGAAACTATAAAAATCAATCTGTGTACACAGAAGTATATATTCCAATAAACGTTACACTATATATATATATACACACACTATATATATACATATACACACACACAGCTAGCGTCATAATGTCGTAATGCAGACAGACATACAAACAGATATTATAAAGGCGCGAGGTTTGGTGCCTAATGCGGTCCCTAGGGCATTGAAAATTTGAATTATTTTTGTTGAAAACACTCACACGACTATAAGTATTAAATGTGTACAGGTTGAAAACAATCGGTTGGGTGGTTCGCGAGATTTAGGGAGTCAGACACACAGACAGACAGACATTCTCTGTTTTACATATATATAGATTTGCTCTAGGGTTCTTCTATATTTGATATATATTTATCCTTATCGAGCCCCCTTTGGATTTTAGTCTTCACATTTATTATTATTACTATATATATATCACTTATATAGTGATATATTTATCACTTATTTTTTATCATTTATTTTGTTTTGACCTGTTTAGCTTGATTTGGTTTTTAGCTTGAGTGGTTAATGCTTTGTTGACCACCTCTCCAGTTTTGTATGGCTTCTTAACTATTGAGCACTTGGGCCAATATCATTTCTGATTTTTGCGTTTCGCTTCGCTTTTCCTGCCCGCCGAAAATGCAATTCTCACTGAATCTTTATTTGTATATATATATATATAACGGCGGAGTTGTGGTAAGGAACCAGATGGACGATAACGCACCAGAGTACTCAATACTTAGGGTAGTAGAGTGGTTAATATGAAAATGTATGACTCCGACGGCAGAGCTCAAGCCGATTCGACGGCTGTTTCTGGAGTCCAGAAATAGCCATCGAAACGGCTTGAGCTCTGCCGTCGGGGGTCATACATTTTCCTATATATATATATACCAAAATATATACCAAAAATATATACCTAAATGGCAATTCCATATAACTTTGCCATAAGGATTTGCACAATAGTTTCAGATAAATACACATGCTACACACGGCTAGAATTAAAAAAATACACTTATCAGCAGAAACTACCCACCATCCCTAATCAACAATGGATTCCAACGTACCCTACAACTCGACATCCAGGAACTCATACACCCCAAACCCAGGAATGAACCGCAACAGAAATCTCTACCATACATCTCCACACACAACCCCCTCAACTATGAGGCATTCGACACCATCCTCCAGAACATTCCTTTACTAAAAAGAAACCCGTGAATGAACAAAAATCCTCCAAACACACAACATCATAAAGAGCAAAAGACAACCTAAATCCATAAAAAACATCCTCACATAAGCCTAAATCGAACCAACCCTCACAATGAACCCTACAGTAAAAAAATGGGGAAGGCCCAACTGCGGCGTATGCATAAATCTAATAGTGGGTTCAACATTCCATTTTAAACAAGGACAACATTTCACAGTTAAACACAACTTTACATGTGCGTCTGAAAACCTAATCTATGTTTTGACCTGCTCAGGTTGTCAAGAGCACTACATAGGACAGACAGAATACAGCCTCCGACAACGTTTGAACGTCCATAAATCACAAATCAAAATAGAGTAATACAGAAAGATTGTGTTTAGGGAACATATCGCCAAGTGTGCACCCAACCAACATCCAAACTTTAAAATGTTCCCCATTTACAAATTCATAGACCACGCTACTTTCACCCATCGTACAAATAAGGAAACGTATTTCATTAACAAATTCCAACCTCTACTTAATGCACTAAAGTTCGGACTAAACTAAAACTAGAACGAACAATGAACCAAATCCAAATACTCTCTAAAGAGTTACCTCCCTACACCCTACCTAACCCTTTTTCTTATATAAATTAAATACCATCCATCATTTCTGTCCCACTCTGAATTACCTCGCCTTGCATATTAACTCTCTAAAAAGGGAAATCCTATCAAACCCCAGACTACCATTGGCCTCCATCATGGATCAACTAAGCACTCTTGATATATTAAGACATTTTGATCTGCTTATCTTCAAGAACTATGCCTGTAAATAATTTTTTTTTTCTTTCACATTGCCCTATTATGTTCCACATTACCCCTCTTTTTTTTCTTTTTTCTTTTCATATGAAACACCTTGTTTGTAAATAACATTATTCTTTCTGCACCATTTCTTTAACATGTTCAACATTTTACAACAATACAAATTATTATCAGTTAATAATGCATAAAAATGCTGAAAGCGGTAATAGACAATTATTAAATATATAATTAAATAAATAAATGCCATTGTTAATTAATAAATAAATTAACTAATATCTTAACACTTCACACAAAGTAAAATAATTTTTTTTAATCATTTTCTAACCCAGAAAAAAGAGAAAAAAAAATAAAAAGGAAAAAATTATATTTTTCTTCCTAATAATCGTCTTTTTCTCCCTGTTTTCATATATATATATATATATATATATATATATATATATATATATTTAATATAGAAATGACTTCTACAGGACTAGAACTGTTTCATTCGGAAGACTCTGCTTTGTATTGAGAACGTTAGTTACTGTGCTTACCCCGATTGGACCCGGGATAAACTCATATATATATATATATATATATATATATATATGTGTGTGTGTGTGTGTGTGTGTATGTGTGTGTGTGTATATATATATATACATACATATATATAGGTGTGTATATATGTATATATATATATATATATGTATATATATATATGTATGTGTACGTATGTTTCTAAGTCTATTTACATATGTGTGTTTAAGTATGTGTATGAATGTGTCTATGTATGTAGGTGTATATGACATTGGATGGCAACAGTCCACTTTTACCTATCAGATATGGTTGCTTTGGCCTCCGGTCCCTGACCTCGCTGGCTTTGCCGGCGTTTCTTTCGTCGGTGACCTCATGATGCGTCACCGTCATAAGGGACTTCCAAAACACAATGGAACCCTCTCTGATCGGGGAACCTGAGGCCGCCTGTGAGACGTGGGACCGGCTGGGACTTAGCCCAGTAGACATCCCTCTTCAATCGTTCCCTGCTGACGTCAAGTGTCCCCAAAGCATTTGGGATGCATCCAGTGCAGACTGGCCTCAGACAGGCTCACGCGTCAGCTCGACCAGCACGGCCTTGCCTGTTTTCGCGCGGCCTCCAAACCCCACAGTGGTGCCTGGCTCCAAGCCTTGATCACCTTCGCTACAGGCACACAGCTGGATAACAAGAGCCTGCGCATCGGCGTTTCTCCGTGGCTTGGCAGGCGAATCTACAAGCCACATAAATACTGCTGTGGATCCACCGTGAACTCTTTCGGCCTCCCCCCACTTTCCTGTCGCCACAGTGCCGGCCGCCTTCCATGCTATGCTGCCCTCAACGAGGTCATAAAACATGACTTGGATGCTGCAGACTTCCCCTCCAGGCTCGAACCGGTGGGGCTGGACCGAGGGGACGGCAAAAGGGCAGACGGTATGACTATCTTTCCGTTCCGCGTTGGTAAACCCCTCGTCTGTGATGCC